>JANBXA010000411.1:4935000-5575000 GCA_030556225.1 Cricetiscus sungorus | reverse complement strand
TCAAACCATCAGACCTTCAACATTATCAAATTCTACCTCATGTATTTAAATTCAATACTTCTCCCATAATACCAAACTCTCAAAAGGTAGCAAAGCTACAGAATTGTTAACCCCTTCTCCTGGTGACAATGGTAGTAAAAGTTACATGTTTCCCCCCCAAAATATTTAAGTGAGATAAAATTAAATATTAAAAAGACTCATGTTTTACCTTATTTTCATATGTTTACTCATTTATTTTCATTTTCAAAATTTGAATTATAGCATTATAGTAAACCATCAACATCTAACAATTAACTCAATTTTGCTAAATGGTCTCTAAAGATCATTCTAATTATATAAAACCAGGTCAATTAATATGTTAAAAAACACACAAATTTCAAAGAAAACTGCATCAGTATTAATTTTCTGAGTGTAATGAAGATTTTAGGATGGATGAGGAGTCTATTTCTTACATAGAGAGCTATTTATGCAGAGTTATTAGCACGCCTATGATTACAGTCAAGCAGCTTACAAACAGTGATTTCCTGCAACACTAGACAGACAAAAGAGGACAGAGGATAAACAGGGGAGATGACGAGGTCAGGTGAGTGACACGGGGGAGATGACGAGGTCAGGTGAGTGACACGGGGGAGATGACGAGGTCAGGTGAGTGACACATGGATGCTCATCTATCCTTGCAAACTTTCTAAAATCTTCAGATTTTTAAGTGAAATGAGATTAAGAAAAAAAAAAACACTATACATAATTCTAAGAATGATTGTAACATGAATTTTGAAATAGGCCAATTATAATCACTTGTATAGCATCTTTTAACAGATCTAAGAATATAATAAAGTCATCAAATAAATGAAGCCAAAAGCACAGTAAGATACCACCTCACACTTGTCAGCATGACTATTTTTGAAACAGTAAGTGGTAAGCATGTGGAGAAGAAACCTTGTACAGTCTTGTCAAGTGCAAAACGGTATGTCCATTAGTAAGAAAAACAGTATGAAGTTTCCTTAAACATTCAGAACTGCAGCTATCAAATATTTCAGGGATCTCATGTCAAGGCATTTATCAAAAAGAATTGAGATCAAATCACCAAGAGGTTATTAGCACGTTGGCAGCTAATTTTTTTAAAAGGTATTTTTTTTCATATACATACAAGAAATAGCATGTATAGTACTGTGTATCTATGAATCCTTGGATCAAACCAACCTTGAATAGAAAATATCCAGTGGGGGGTGAGGGGGGCTCTAGTTATTGTATCACAAACAATGCCATATGGCAACTGTTGACATCACGCTATGTATTACAGATAATCTCAATATCACAAAGTGCATGGAAGAATGTGAAGCCACTTTATATAAGTAGCTGGCATCCATAAGCTTTAGTTTCCTGAAGGATACACAGAACGTGTCTACTCAGCCTTTAAAACTAAAAGGGAAAATCTATAATATTCAATAATCCAGATGAACCTTAAAAAGTTTGCTAACTGAAAATCAGTCACAGAAAGACAAACACTGGTTCCACTTCTAAGAAGTATCTAAAATAGTCCAATTCTCTGAGTGACAGGAGTAGGACAGTGACTGCCAGAGGCTAAGAAAGAAAAATGGTATTTACTAATTAGTCAACAGGTGTGAGGTTTAAGTTCCGGATTATTCGTCTTGATATGTAGCATCACGTGAACAATCAGTAATATACACAGTACGCCCTTCTCTGATCTCAGGTATCAGGCATGTACAAGGTGCACAGACATACAGGTAAAACATCCACATCAATAAAAATAAATAAAACTGTACCATAGGGCACAATTACTTGAATATTAGTTCAAAAATAAGAACCAATATTCAAGTAGAAGGGGAATGGGGAAAAATGTAAAGCTAAATTAAAAAAAAATAAAAATTAATATTCAAGTAAGTGTGCCGTGATATGAGGGTTTCTGCCTAGTCTTACTGTAACTTGTTATGCTGTTTTAGGTTGGTATCTCTCGGGAGGCTTGCTCTTTTCTGAAGGAAAAGAGGAGCAGTGGATGGAGGTGAGGAGAGGTGAGGAAGGGAAGAGTGTGAGGAGTGGAGGCTGTGGTCAGAAAGTATTGTAGGAAAGAAGGAAAAATAAAAAGATAAAAGAAAAAACCTTCCACATCATTTTCATACTAAATCATGAATGTGATGTGAACAAAACTTTGCTCTTTTATTTTTGTATTGTACTATATATAGTATTTTATTTTGTGCCACATTTTTGTACTTTTGTATTATATTTTCATATGTATTTATAATGTTTAAGTAAAAAGTAGAGCCAGGAAGATGGCCCAGTAGGTAAAGCACCTGCTGAGCAAGCCTGACCTGATCGCCCTGACCCCCATAATCCATGTAAAAAGCTGGCTGCCGAGTGAGCATCTGCAACCCAAGAATTTCAGCAAACTGTGAGGCTGAAACAAGACGTCAGCTAGAAGCTCGCAAAGGCCAATCAGAGGCACAAACCCTGCCTGTACACAAGGCGCAAGAGGAGAGCCCACGCCCAGAGCTGCCCTCTATCCTTTGACACGCATGTGCACATATACACACACAAAATAAACCTTCAAAACATCTGTGGACATCAAACACTCTGAACTTGAAGATTACTAAGTACAAACTACATCTTTAACATTTGAAATTCGGGCGCTGGAGAGATGGCTCAGCGGTTAAGAGCACTGGCTGCTCTTCAAAGGTCCTGAGTTCAATTCCCAGCACCCACAAGGTGGCTCACAGCCATGTATAGTGGGATCTGATGCTTTCTTATGGCTTTGCAGGCAAGCATACAAATAGAGCACTCATATATATATGTGTGTGTGTGTGTGTGTGTGTGTGTGTGTGTGTGTGTGTGTGTGTGTGTTTGTGTGTATGTATATTTATATGTATAAAATTAAAAAATAAAATCTTTTTTAAAAAACTTGAAATTTTTTACTTTCTTATATCTCCATATCATAGATGTAATTTTAATATTTAAATGTTCTTGAGCCTTTCATTTTTGTTTTTAAAGACAGGATCTTCCTATCACTTGAATTCCTAATCAGCCTCCTGCCTCAGTCTCCTATTCGCTAGATTACAAGCACTAGCCAACACAACTGGCTTTTCTTAGTCACTTTTAATAAATTCAAATATAAATGTCAATTCTGAAAAACACATAAAAGAAATAACCTATATGTTAAAAGCATTTTAAGACTACTTTATCTTTTCTCCAATAGAGATAAAACAAAGATATTAAATTCTATACATAGTCTCATCTGACACTGTGTTTCACAAAATTACCTGTACATTGACTCTTTCAATCACACAGGAAAGAACATGCAAAACATGCATCTTTGTGTCACATTCTGTAACCTGCTGCAGCAGCTGAAAAAGCAGTGTGAACATGGTCTCCAAATACTGCAGGTAGAAGAAAAGAACGGAGGTTCTGAAAGATAGACTTATACATATATAAATAAACATAGATATGGCAAAGCAGTGAGACAAAAATACAAACCTTAGCAATACTTAAACAAGCTGCCAGTACGTAAGACTATTTTTTTTTCTTTATTACTACTAAAGGTGTATATATCAGAATATTGATTATCCACAAATTGAAATGTTTAAAAGACTAGTCTAAACTGTGCTTTGGTCAACTAAGCTGTTAACTGTGCCTTGTAACTATACTTCTATGAAAAGCTATTGCAGATAACAATACAAAAGGAACATAAATTGTTGTACTTAACAAGCCAGTGAACTGATGAAGTCTTTATCAGATGCTGCATGGAGATATAAAATTCTGTAGATAGATGCCTGCTATTCTAAGAATCTAAGACATCAAGTACCTCGAGCTCTCCTTCAACTTCCACAGACAAGCTACAAGCATGCTCTCCCCCCACCACCCCCATACACACAATAAAGGTACATTTTTAAAATATTAAAAATACATATAAATTCAGCTATAAAAGTAATATGTGTACTCCAAAGGCATAAATAGAAATTGTTACAAAACCTTGAAATTAATATTCTTACCGGTAAAAATTGATCTGTTCTAAATTCAAAATCATCAACAGGTAAAAAGCAGTTAAGGAACACTGAAAATGCATTGACATTTATCAAGATAAGAATACACCTACAATAAATTATTGAAATAACAATCTATGTGTGTATAATACATACATTTTGGAGAAAACACATCTTAACTATCCCATCAATTAATTTCACAAAGTAACCAGTTTTAAGTTGTTGAACTTGAGCTCAGTGGGGCAGTGCAGACCAATAATCCCAACATGAGGAGGCAGAAGCAGGAGGATCAGAAGTTGAAGCTTCTGTGTAGAAGTCTTGACTGTGTAGAGTTCCAGGCCAGGCTGCGCTACACTGACACTCTGATTCAAACCAACAGCCAAATGCTGGACTTCTTCACAATTAAGTCCTTTAGAAAGGTTTTTTCAAGTTTCTTTTTTTTTTTTTTTTTTTTTTAATTAAAACTACTATAGGGCTAGAGATGGCGGCTCAGTGGTTAAGAGCACTGGCTGTTCTTCCAGAGGACCTGGATTCAATTCCCCGCACCCACGGGGCAGCTCACAACCATAAATAAATAACTGTAGTTCCAGGGATCTGACAATTTCTTCTTGCCTCCTCAGGCAATTGGGTGCACATTTGATTTGGCAAAAGTTTGTAGGCAAAACACCTATACACATAAACGCAAATTGATTTTTAAAACTTTTTTTGCAAAAAACTTGCAAATAAAAAACTTTTGAAGGATATTCAACTTCAGAGTTGTTGCTGTTTCAATTCGGACCTAAAAAAAAAAAATCAAAGTACAATATAAATTTTTTCCTTGTTTTTAGAACTGCTGAACATCATTAGTAGTTAATGAAAATTTATTCTAAACCACTTTCCTGGTTTTGCTTATATTAAATCCCAAGGCACTTGCCATGGGGAACAGAAAGGGTATTACCCTTAGTTTTTAACAAGTGACAAAAAGAATGCGTATTGTTAATCTTGACCTTTCCAGTTTTTCTGCAATTGCTTAAGAAGCCTTCACGGCAGTAAGCATTTCCAAGAAGAAAAACAACCTGCCATTCGGTAAATGGAGGGCACAGGACTGATGCGCAGGAGACAGAGCAGCGTGAAAACAAGGAGCCTGGCAAATGGAAGTCATCCAATGAAGGAAAAGGGAGGGACAGGAGGAGGAGGAGTTCAACCTCTCACCTTTAATATAACCTCAGTTACAGCAAAGCTTCCAAACTCCCAAATGACCTGAGATTTCCTAAACCCACAGAAAAGCTTCAGACTCTGGGACTCATACTCCACTGCACATAGCATGTTATCTGCATGTACGTAAGAGCAACATCTTA
This sequence comes from Cricetiscus sungorus, assembly GCA_030556225.1. Classification (NCBI taxonomy): domain Eukaryota; kingdom Metazoa; phylum Chordata; class Mammalia; order Rodentia; family Cricetidae; genus Cricetiscus; species Cricetiscus sungorus. The sequence goes on along the minus strand of JANBXA010000411.1, from coordinate 5,569,671 downwards.
TTATGATGATTACATTCTGACTTTATCAGTCAAGCTGGCACCAGCTAACATACTTTGAGTTCCCAAACCACATAACATGACTAAATTCTACCTTCTAGTCTTTAAAATAGTTTCTAAAACCTTTATTTCCTGGCTAAGAACCCATTCCCTTCCTAAGTGCTACACTCTCCTATCCCTGTAAAGTAACTAGCATATTCTACAAAGAGAAAGTGCTGAACAACTGTAGAGAGGGTTCTGAGATCTAGAGATGCTGATTCGGCAGGCTGACATACCACTAAATCCTGATCTTGAAGCAAGTTACATATTGCTTCATACAGCATAGGTCTCAAGTCAGACTTGAATTTCACAGAAATCCACTGACCAATGAGCCAAATCACCCTGCGCCGCAATGGTTTATACCTAGGTGGCAGAGAAAAAAAAAATCAGTTAATTAAAATGTTCAATATTTTTTATATGTATTATTTTTTCTTATTGTAAAATATTCAGTATTTTAAGAGGTCTAATTCACTGAGAGTAATTCCATTTAAATGTAACACATAGTAAAAAATGTAATTTGCATTCACATAAAACCAACTTCTAATTATCAACCCAAAAGAAACAAAGGCACATATGTGGTGCTCTCACTCTCCTGTGTTAACGCACTGTCAACTGAAACAGTGAGTGCAAATTTCCTGAGGATGTGATACTCTGGGTCAAAAGCAAGGGCTAGCGTGACGCTCTGCGGCAAAGTGCTTGTCTCACATGAGGGAGGCCCTGGGTTCATGCAGAACATCTCACACAAGAGATCTCAAGCACAGATGGACAGATAAAGTTCTCTTCCTCAAGCAATCACAAACAATGCTAATACCAGAAACCCTACACCTGGCAGGTCTCTGTACCAAAACGATAATAACTTCCTATAGTCAAGGTTTCTATTTCCATCAGTCAACCTTATAAATATTATTTCCAGATCATTGTGAAAGATTTATGTTTATCTAAGTAATATCTGTATAAGCTTGAAAGAAGTATGCAATTACCAAACACGACTCTGAACAAATATGGTGACATATCATTAAAATTGCAAAGGATTAGAAGTAAATATATAATTTATTTCTGATACTGTTTTTACTAATGTTTCACAAGACTTTTCTTAGTCAAAAAGAAAAATTACCAATTCAAATTTAAAACATTTCTACCTTAGAATGCCATTAAAAAAATATCTTCTTGACATAAACTTTTAGTGACAAAATTATATTTATTTCTGGGTATAAATGAAACAAACGGATGAGCATACAATTCTTTTAGAAAGTCACAATCTTAAAAGATGATTGAGCAAACAAAAGATGCTCACTAAAGTTTCAAAAAAAAAAAATGTATGTAAATATTCCTTAGCCTCAAAGTATACAGCCCAGCAAAAGGCTTAAAACACAGTCAATGGAATAGGGATTTTGAGACAGCCTTTAAGATAAATACCACTTAAATGCAAAGTGGAGAATGTCATTTCAAGGATAGTAGTTGTTTGAATAGTCATAGAATCAGAAATAACAAGACGTGTAGTGTGACATAACAAAACTATCAGCTTTTAGATTGAAACCTAAACCTATTTAAAGTAGACAGAGATGTCTACTCTAAATAAAGAAAATAAAACTCAGAAATTCCAAAGTGACATTCATAGTCAACCAGCTTAGGCTTAAAGTGAGAAGTGTCCTTGAAGAATGGTCCCTACACTGGCAGCTGCATCACAGGCTGTGAAATCACTGCCCTATTTGTGTCACTTACCAGACCAGGACTTGCATGTAGCATGACAACCTCCCAAGGGAGTCAACAAATGTACGATAACTTTGAGAAACACAGGTCTAGATCATCAATCTAACAGAAAATATGAAGCAAGCCAAATATTTTTGATTTACCCAAACAAACTATGATCACCTCAGCATGTACTCAGAGCACATTTTACACAGCCCTGACTTTTACATTTAAATGAACCGAACACTCGTTCCCTCGGCAGCACTAAGCACATTCCAAGTGTTCAGCGGCATATGCAGGGAGACTCACTGCACAAGACAGTGAGGTCTTAAATCACATGGCCTCCCTGGTTTAAGGGTAATTGGATCTCACATTTCTCTCTAGTGAGTATGGTTTTACTCCTTCAAAGGCTCCTGAGCTTCCTGTGGGCACTGTCAGAGGCTATTACATACACAACAGCCTCCACAGGACAAGCTATAGATTACTACTTAACTGGCCAAATTTCCTTTAAAGTATCTTCAGGTTTTAACTTGCTGCTGTGTGTTTGTGGGGAGAGGATTGAGATCACGTCTCATTATGCTGTTCTGGGTGGCCTCAACTTCAATATGTTGTTTTATTGGATTGGCCTCAGATTCACTATGTAATACATGCTGGGCTCAAATGGAAGGTTGTCTTGCTTTGGCTTCTTTTGAGTGTTAGGGTCTAGGTCTCCAATTCAATGACTCTAAACATTTATAAAATATTATATATATATTGCATATATATATATATACATACACAATTACATATATATGGAATTGTATTAAATATTTAGTAATCTATGGCTATGTAGCATGATGACTACAAGACACCAGATACACAAAAGTAGCTCAACCAATCCTTTACACACACACACACACACACACACACACACACACACAAAAAGCTCCTTGAAATTCTTTTATAGTCTCTAATTATATTATAAGAGGTTTTACTTGTGTGTCTGCACACATTGGCACATGCACGTGACAGGTGATGTGAAAGCAGGTATAGAGAGCATGGTTGAGTTCAGTGTTCACAAAGGCCATGAGACAGTATTGGATTCCCTGAAGCTGGAGTTACAGGCCTTTGAGTCACTCAGATGTGAGTGGCAGGAATATGAATCCTCTACAAGAGCAGCAACTTCTCTTAAGCAAGGCTTTCTCTCCAGCTCTCTAGTTTCTAATTTTGAACAAAGAAATGACACAACAAAACCATAAAAAGACCTTTTCTCTTACATTTTATCCATTACAGATTAAAATACATAATCAAAGCATTGGGCAAAGTGCTACTAATTGCCACATAGATCTGGTAATGATAAATTAGGCAACTGTGTAGGAAGGCAAAGTGCATTAAATCCTGCATAAGCAGGCCCCTCCACCTCCTCTATTTCCTCTCAAAGACAACAGTCACTCTCCATGGCCATCACTTTGGCTGGGCTGCTTATGACAGACCTGACTGATGCCAACAGCCTCGTTCTGTGCACAGCTTCTTCCAGGAGCTGACAGCTCTGCCTTCATCTCTACACAAAGTCCTGCTTCTTTCCTCCTGCAAACCACTCCAGGTTACATCAAATACTTCTTTCAGGAAAAAAAATAACTCTTTTGCTCATATTTGCGACAGTATTTGTAAGTCTTATAGTCTTTTCTGTGATAAATACAACCAAAATTATACATCTTTTTTATTTTCAAAAATCAAAACATTAAAGTAGGTGTTTACTTGCCTATTATGAGAAACTTGTAATTCTGGAAGAAGTTGGTTTTTAAACCACTGATCAAAATCAACACTGTCAAACAGCTCAAAAGCAGCTAATCCCACAGCATTATACACTGAGACAAAAAAAAAAAAAAAAAAAAAAAAGAAATTAAAGATTTTAGCTATTTGGCCTTATATAAAAATCTGAACCTACTCTGAAACATGAAATACATTAAGAAAAATATACAATATTAACAGAGATTGATAAAAATATTTTAGAGACATTTCTTAAATTATTTTATCCCAGGTTTTCCCAAACACTCTTCAGTATTTACAAAGAGAAAACTAAATCAAGTCTAACAAATTTCAAATATTATAAAATAACATCCAATTCTAAATGGAAGCGATATTTTATGATTCAGCCCCAGTTTATTTTTCTCTAGCTCATCCAGCACAACAATCCCTTAACTGCTTGTTCCTGTCCAGTTTAGCCAAAGTGCATGCAGATGTTAAACAGTACCTAGATTAGCTCATCTTCCCTTCAGGTCTTCCTGAACACTGCACTTCCCCTGGGCGCTAGTCTGGTACCCTCACCTTGTGTAGCTGACTTCTTGCCACCCTTGCCACCCTTGCCATCTCATGCTAGTTCTTTAAAAGGGACGCTTTCCCTATCCAGAACACCCATGCTTTAGCATTAACCGTTTCATACAATGGTAGAATCAGCTGTATATTTGGTTATCTCCTTAAACTCACAATTCTTACATTTTAGCTATTTTTACATCCCAATACTCACAGCAAAAAAAAAAATCTACCACCAAACACATCCTCTATCTATTGGATAAATACACATTTCTAAATCACTTGAGTCCAACATACCAGCATCTTTGATTAACAGTGCATTCATATCTTCTACATTGGTTGGACCTTAAAAAAAAGAAAAATAATCAGTAAAAATAAATCCTAATTTTAAAAGTTTAAATTAATTTTAACTGAAAAAACTATATATAATATAAGCATAACACAAATAATATAAACCCAGAGTCAGCTATTGAGGTTCAAGCTGAAGATCAGAAAAGCAAACCAGCCAAGCCACCAGAGAACTCTTACCTCGACCATGGGGCAATCCTGTCCTCAACATGGCTGGAAACTAACTGCCAGGTCTGAGGCCCTACTCCTATCTTATATATCTCTCTAGTGCTGGGACTGAGGGTGTGCACCACCACTGCCCAGCTTCTACTGCTAACTTGTGTGGCTGCTGGGATTAAAGGTGTTTACTACCATTGCCTGGCCTCTATGGCTGTGGCTTGGATCTAGCTTTGCATTCTGATCTCCAGGCAAGCTTTATTAGATCATAAACAATACATCACCACAACTACGCTTTATGGTCTAATATTAAAAAATAAATAAATAAATAAAAGTTATAACTAATATAAGAAAAACTAAATACAATAAGTACAGTAAGTATATATATATAATATATACAGGCAATAAGTACATCGACGATGTCTAGTCCATTTGCATTTGACAAATTCAGAGAAAATACTCCATTATCTACCCTATCTTGTGAGTTCAAAAGGTTATACCTAATTCACTTTCTATTCTAATTTGTATTATCTTTTAATGTCTCTTAGCCTTCCACACTTTACACCTCTTTTAGTTTCTCTTCTGAACAATGAAAACTGTCACTACATAGTCTTCAACTTCCTCAGACACCAGAGAAGGAAATGACACTAACTGAATAAGCAGGAAGTGTGAACAAGCAACTTCCAAAAAAATGGAAATAACAGCCGCCTGCCTGGACAGTCACCCAAGGGTCCTCTGCAATGTTTGAGCATCTATCTCTGCCTACAGACCTGGAATATTCGACAGACCTTCCTATGAAGCAGGATTTCTGAAGGACTGTCCCACCTTGTCTTGGCAAGGTTTGGCAGCACTCCCTTTTGTGTCCCACTTGTCCAATGTGGACAGCATACGGTCAGCATTCAAGGCAAGGGCACTTTCTTGCCCAGTGGCTTACTTTTGCCACAAAGAAAGTAAACTCCATATGGAGTTTCTTCAATGCCCATCACGTTCTCTGAAGTAGATCGGTGCTGCCAGAAGCAGACATGTCTCACTGTCATTTAAAAAAATAAATAAAAAAAAACCCTAGTTATCTTAAATGTCATATTCAGTATCAGTGGATCTTTGAAGTGTCTGAAGACATTACTAATCTGCACTTCCTTAATATCCTATATAGTTGGTAATAATAACTTTCAAGTACTAGAAATTTGCATTACATTGTTAAATGAACTGTATAAGGTATATCTTGAACAAGATTAAAAACCTAGCTATGGTATGTTTTAACAAATTAATCTCAACATACAAAATTTATATACAATATACAAAAGTCCAATCCAATGTAAAATATTTACAGCTACTAGATGTTTTTAAAAAATAGATTCAATAATCTGCCTTTTTATCTTATATCTATATACTCCCTTTTTTCCTTTCAGAGCAAATTCAATAATCTACTCATCTGTATCCCCCTTTTTTCTTCTCAAAACAAGAACCCTGAATCTAATATCCTTTGTTAGCTTTTTTCCTGACCATTATCAATAACAATTTGTAATCAATTTCCCTAAACAATAACAGATATCCACAACCCAATGAAAGACCAAAGACCACCCACCCCACCTCTTGGGAATGTGGGCATCATTTTCTTAAAGTTAGTTCCTGCTACCTAGGGGGCGACAGCATCTTTAGTGGATCCTGTAAAGAAAACTTCGGGTTAATTGTCAAGTTCTGGGAAAGGCATCTGTATCATTTGTTGTCCAGTCTCTGTGTTATGGGGAAAGTGTACGGCTTCTCTAAAGTCCTGGCTAGAGTAGTCTGTGAGGCTGATCATCTCAACTTGACAACTTGAAACTGTCCTGAGCAGTTTGTAGTCCAAAGCTGATCTTTAGTTGGTGTTTTTCAGCTTAGTCATGTTATCACAGCCCTGGTGGAGTTGTCATTGTGGGATTCCATCATCTTTTTGGAGTCTTCAGAGATTGCATTAGATTCTTTTCTTGATATTTTTTTCTGGGTAGTTCTCCCTTCTTCTTTGGATGCTTATTTGTCCAAAAGTCTTTATATGCCTCAAGATGGTTGCTTTTACTTTCCTGAAAAAAACAAAAACAAAACCCTTTCCCAACCCTAACTTTGGAACGTTCCTAATCTAATCTTTACCTAATTTGATTTATGGTTTCTTCTGAATATTTTGTTCTCTCTTCTATGGCTGTGGTTTTTTAGAATAAGCCGTATGTTTTTTTAGAATAAGCATTAGGTTCTTTAATTGCTCTGGGAAGTAGTTTCCACAATGACAGGAAATGAGTGAGCAGGATTTGGCATAGGGGCCTGTGAGAGGGCCCTCAAGGAGTTTCCCAACAGCAAATGATAGCCTTAAATATCTCTTGTTGGTCTACATTCATTAGTCCAATACCTACCTTTGCCATACCTTCTGCATAATGCACAAGGGAGGGGCACTGTTTGGATTACACTTAGAAAAAGCACTGCCACTAGGAACCCTCTATTTGTAATCCCTTTTTAAGGTGATCTTGTCTGCCACAGATGAAACACTTGCCATTTCATTATCTGCATTGCTTTCTGCCTTCTAAGCATTATAGCAGCTTCTCCAGGATAAACTCCTACACTCTTCCATCCTTGAAGGGAAAAGCCTAGCCTGGCTTTGTCTGAGTGTTCTTTCACCTCCTCCTGTCTCTTTTTATCTAGAAGTACTGCAAAAGGTGCATGGTGATCTGCAACCACTATATATGAAGTAAAGACTTAAACGTTTAGGAGCACTTTTGATCACTTTCTTGTCCCCAGCACATTCAATTAGGTGCTCGTAATAATGAAGCATGGCACACACTACAGTAAAGAATGAATAAAGCCAGTGTGACCAATTTATCCTGAAACTGACAGTCTAATCAAAGTTACTTAGTAATTAACTACAATGATCAAATATCCAAAATTCACTTTGTCATCTGACAGTCTAATCAAAGTCATGTAGCAATTAACTATCTGTGTATAAAGTACAATGACCAAATAACCAAATTTTGCTTTGTCATCTCCTTTTAAATCTGTCTCCTTTCTATCTTACCGCTACAGCTACAAGGCTAACAAAATATTTGAGTCTTTCTAACTACTTTCTACAACATGCTCTAGAGAAAGTTTCCCCAAGTACTTCACCTGTCATTTGGTTTATGGTATTATTATGATTACAATAGTAAGATGTATCATATTCAAAAATATAGTTCAAGGCTAACTTAAATGCCACTTTTACAAGAAAGAACACATGCAAATTCATATTCAGCTTATGACCAGGAAACAGAGCAGTGAACACAGTTAACACTGAGGCAATTTAACTGAACACTAAATGGAAAAACTATCACAAACTACAACTTACCTTGTAGAGTTTGCATCATTTCCAGTAGTACTGGAGTAAGAGTTTGATTATATTCGTGGAATATATCTATAAATAATACTTCAGTGCAAGGCTAGAGAGAGAGAAGAAAAGAAAGGACAGATTTCTAGTAAAAAAAAAAAAATGCCACATTATTTTTTTGAAGACACTCATTCTTCAAATTTTAAAACAAATATTTCGAACTGCAGATTTCTTTACAAACAAAACAAAAGAAAAACAAAACAAACTACTGGGGTTGGGACACAGTACTTAAATAGATTCCTAGCAGAACATACACAAAACCTGACTTCTATCCCTGCGACCATGTCTAAAATAATAACACAAAAGAATATAAGATGAAGTCAATTCATAACAGGAAACTTCTTTGATTGTTTCATTCATTGGGTGTTATGTATACAAAGTTTGCTTGGTTTTGTTTTTCAAGACAGGGTTTTTCTGTAGAGCCCTGGCCATCCTGGAACTCGTTCTGTAAACCAGGCTAGCCTCAAACTGAAAGCTATGCCTACCTCTGTCTCCTGTTTGCTGGGATTAAAGGCATGTGCCACTAATATTCAGCTCAAAGTATATGTAAATCACTTTATTTTTAGAATGGCTCTTATATGCAAGCAAAATGACTAAGTATCTAGGACAGAGTTAATATATTTAATAATGTGTTTTCACATATATGGCCACCCACTGCAGTTCAAAAAGTTCAACTCACATGAAAAACAGCATTTCTTTTAAGAAACAAATAGTTTCTTAAATGTTACAAACAGTAACGGAAACTATTAAGCTACACAGTGTTTTATTTGGATTTGTTTCATTTAAATATTTATTTTTATTTTATGTGTATGGGATTTTACCTGCATATATATTAGTGGACCATATGTATTTCTGGTGCCCATGGAGACAGAAGACATTGGGTCTTCTAAAACTGGAGTTAAGGATAGTTGTGAGTCCTCGTGTAAGTATTAAGAACTGAACCCAGGTCCTCTGCAGTAGGAACAGGTGCTCCTAATCACAGAGCCACCTCTCTAGGCATTTCTGGATTCTTAAAAGTATTGAGGTATACGCTGGAGAGATGGCTTAGTGATTAAGGGCACTTAATCACTTCTGCTCTTGCAGAAGACGCAGGTTCAATTCCCAGAACCTACAAGGTAGCTCACAACGGACTATAACACCAGTTCCTGGGGATCCAATACCAACAAAACTATTGAACACATAGTGCACAAACATAACACGGCAAAAACACTCATATACATAAAATAAAATTTAAAAATCTTTAAAGAATAAGTGAATTGCTAACCAAATAAAGCTTTAAAATAAATAAACAACAGTAGAAATAAAAACAACAGATAAGCACTGAGTCCAGGGCTGCAGAAGCGGTTCAGAGGCTCAGAGCGCTAGCTACTCTCCCGGAGAGCCTGGGCCTGATTCCCAGCACCCACATGTACACAGCACCCTCTGTAACACCACTTCCAGAGAATCCATCACCACCTTCTAGCCTCGTTGGGTCCAGACACACAAGAGTTGCCCAGAATACATGGAGGCAAAAGATGCATACACATTTTTTTTATTTGTTTTAAAAGGGGACCAACATCTTTTTCTGATCTCATGGGCACTACACTGATGTGCACAAACCTACATACAAACACACAGACACACACAGCAGATAGGCAACACACACACACACACACACACACACACACACTTTAAAATAAAAGTAAAAACTGGCCAAGCATGACAGTACTTGGAAGGCAGAGGCAGGCAGATCTCTGAACAAAGCCAGCCTGGTCTACATGGTGAATTCCAGACCAGCCAGGACAATATAATAAGACCTTGTCTCTAAATAAAATACTTAAAATAGAAACAAAAAAAACCAGTCATGTATGTGATGGCACATGTGTTTTAATCCTAGCATGTAGGAAGCAGAAAGAAGCACAACCCTTCAAGTTCAAGGTTAGCCTGGTCTACACTGTGAAACCCAGTCACAGACCCCATCCACTCCAAAAAACACAACACACAAAAAAATTATCAAGTTATGTAAAAATAATTAACAAGGAACAGCTCAATAAGCACATTTTACAAATATTCTTAAAGATAATATCTTATCAATAAATGTCTCTTAAAAGTACCCTGATCTCGTTTATACACTATATTAGTGTATAAAACTGTAAAACAATAAAAAATACTTTATTGATAAGTAAGGTAACTCTGGGCAGTGGTGGTGCACACCTTTAATTCCAGCATTCAGGAGGTTGAGGTAGGAGCTCTGTGAGTTCAAGGCCAGCCTTGTCTACAAACCAAGTTCTAGGACAGCCAGAGGTGTTACACAGAGAAGTCCTGTCTCAAAAAAAAAAAAAAACAAATAAAAGCAAGGTATCAACCTGGTGGTGGTGGCGCATGCCTTGAATCCCAGTACTCAAGAGATGGATCTCTGAGTTTAAGGCCAGCCTGGTCTACAGAGAGAGTTCCAGGACAGCCAGGGCTACAGAGAAACCCTGTCTGGAAAAACCAAAATAAAAAAAAAATGAAAAAGGTATCAAAAAGAACTTTATCAAGAAAATATCTAAAGGGGATCATCCTAACACAAAAGTGGCAGGTTTCATTTAAACATTTTCTATTTGTATGTTGGCAATTATTTCCCAAATAAGTTTATCAACAAAGAAAATAGCAGTCTACCACTTCCGTGTTAAAAAAAAAAAAAACTTCAGACTAAAACCCATAATGTAATTACTTTTCTCTGGAATACTTTTGCACTTACAGACATTGAGCCCAACGCAATGAGGAATTTTCAGTTAACGCTCAACTTCTCTCCGCCAACACTCACCCGCAAACTGTACTTCCATGAATCTCCTCCTGTTTCTTCCACTGCTGCAATTAAAAACACGACAAGTGATGCTCCCCACCAACACCAGTGACGCTTCCAAAAGCATAGCATTCACGTGGATTGTCTGACACCTAACACTAGATGCATACCCTTGACAACTGGAGATTACATAGACTCCTTTCCTCCTGCTACAAATCACATTTGTATATTTTACAATCTCCATGAATTGCTCATTAAATCCCTTTTGAGCACTCTTGCTTTCCTGAAAAAAAAATTTGTGGGAAAAAAGTTCTTAGTGAAAGAAAGCTCAGCCTTCCTGGGTTCCCCAATACGTGACAATACACAATGCGGCATTACAGCCCAGCCCTGAGAATCATTTTAATGCTTACAGTCATGATTCTCAAGTTAAAACTTGTCACGCTTCCCACAAATTCTCTCTTTATATTTAAAGTTCAAGTAAAAATATTTTAGAACAAAAAGAAAACAAACAAAAACCCCCTAAGAATTCAAAATTCACTGGGCACTCGTGTCAAAGCCTTTAATCCCAGCACTTAGGAGGCAGAGGCAGATGGATCTCTGTGAGTTCAAAAACAGCCTGGTCTACACAGTGAATTTCACGACAGCCAGTGCTATTACACAGAGAAACCCTGTCACAAAAAACAAACAAAAATTCAAAATTCATTTACACATCATGAAATTATATGTATATATACATTAAAAAATAAGATTCTAGTTAGGGGGAAAAAGGATGAACTGTACAATGAAATAATACACTTTCCAAATAGCTTAAATTAACTTCTGAATTAAAGCAGAGAGGATACCAAGCCTCAGAAGTTTAAGCCATCTTAAACTACTGAAACAACACGGGTAACTACGGGCATCTAGTCAAAGTGGTGGAAAGAGCTAAAATCGCCTATGTCCAGGTGCAGCCAAAAGGCTTCACAGAGAGGCATTATATACATGTATACATGCCTATAAATCTGAGTACTATATGTTCATTTGAGTAGGGGTCCGTAAGTGCATACAAGTGGTGTTTTCTTTAATGACTGCCCACCTTATACAGCGAAGCCGATCTCTTACTGGGCCCAGAGCTCCCCACTTAGGCTAATCTAGTTAACAAGTTTGCCCCGGGAATTCTGTCTCCACATCCTGCACCTGGGATTACAGGTGGCCACTGTGGCCACGTGGCACCCAAACTCTGAGCCTCACACTCCCAGCTATGAACTCTGAGCCTCACACTCCCAGCTATGAACTCTGAGCCTCACACTCCCAGCTATGAACTCTGAGCCTCACACTCCCAGCTATGAACACAGAACTCCGCAAGCCATCTCCACAGTCCCACACATTTTATTAGACATGGGATTTTTTATGATAGTATTTTTCTATTTAAATACGAAACAAGCTTGTTTTTTATGTCAATCCCAGTTCTCGAACCCTCCCCTCCTCCCCTGCCCCCTGAACCCCCATCCCAACCCCTTCCTGCTCCCCAAGGAGGGTGAGGCCTTCCATGGGGACCTTCAAAGTGTGTCATATCATTTGGAGCAGGGCCTAGGCCCTCCCCCATGAAGACACAGGATTCTTTTGTTTTCTATAATAAGGACCTTGGCAGACTTATGCTGCTCATCTATCAAATACTAAAATTCAGACGGAATTGCTAAGGAATATGGAAATGAAAGAAAACAGCAAGCATTTTAACAATTCTCTGAGGCATGCATGTGCTTCAGAGGGTAACAGTGCTTACTGCCAAACTTGACTACCAGAGTTCCCTCCCTGTGACCTGGAGAGTAGAAGAAAAGAACCTCTAACTGTGCAGGCACATGTACCTACTCACTAATAAAGAAAATGTAATTAAAACAAAACAAACAGCTTGCAGTAGAAGACATGCTTGGTGTCTGGCCTTGGGTTCAATCCAAAGAGAAGGTAAGTTAATTGTGTAGCGGCACACACACATTAAGCAACTACACCACTGAAACTCCTAACTTAATTTTAAAAAGCCAAAGGTGTAGTGGCACATGCATTTAATCCCAGCACTTGGGAACAGAGGCAGGTTCAAGGCCAGTGTGGTCTATACAGTGAGTTTCAGGACAGTCAGAGCTACACAGCTCTGAGGGAGGAAGGAGGGGAGGGGGGGAAGGGAGGGAGGGGGAGGGGGGAGGGAGAGGGGAGGAAGGAAAACAGGAAACGCAAGATGAGAAGTGCTATATTAAATGCATGTTTTTGCCCCTATCATTCAAACACCTATTTGTTTATGAAAGGGAGACAAGTCATGTGAAAACTGAAGAATTAATTCTTACTAAAGCCTTCAGGATCTTCCTCCCACATTGTCAGTTCTTCTTCAGTTAATAAAAAATAATGAGAGACTAATCTTCGACATATTTCTGTCAACGTGGGGTATGTGAAGAATGCCATCTTAATCTTATGGGCTTCGATTGTTTCAGGGCTGCTATCTGGAAAAACAAAATTCCTCAGTTAATAGGATAGCTCTTCTCTCTACATTGGATCTTATAACTGAAATGAAAAATAGACTTTCAGAAGAAAAGGCATGCTTTGGTATGAACCTCTTGGTATTTATTATGATATATTCCCGTTATTTATAATACATCAATCCATCAGCCCAGCCCAATTAAGCACTAAAGTTTACTACACACAAGTGCTTTGTTGTCCCAGATATAAAATGACCTCCCTCCCAATCAGTCTCTTCCTCCCTTCTTCCCTCCTTCTACAAGACTTCCTCATCTGTCTTGACACCTACACCTGAAAACATTTCAAACAACACGGCATATAATTCAACCTTGTCTGCAAGCAACTGAACTTTATAAAGAGCCAGAAAAATTCTTATTCTATAAATAATAGTAAGTACAACAAGAGCTGTAGTGGCATTGTGGAAAACAATTCTTAAACTGTGTACGCTTCAAATCATCTTCTGTGCTACAAAACAATTCAGTAAATATAAATAATCTGGCTTTTTTAAAAGCTACTTTTCACAAATTAAATTGTAAATTGTTTCTCATTCAACATACCAATAGATTTGTTTTTCAGATTAAAATGAAGAAACTGTATCAAAATACTAATTACATCACATTTGGATTAAGTATTTTTAGAACAGTGGAATATTACCTTCAAAATTTTTGGATGGCTTATAAGCATAATTTTTGACAATCATCTTAATAAGATTCATGCACTGGACAATGAATCGCTCAAATGTAACGCCTTCACCAACTTCAGTAAAAACATAGCTTACAGAAAATTCCAATGACCTCTGAATTAGAGGAGTAAATGAAATGGGGTGCTGATCCAAGAAATCCAAGAGCTATAAAGAAAAAAAAAAGTTTCAATGGTATGTTGTAAAAAACCTTTATAGAATATACTACTCCAATTATAAATTTACTAAGTAGCTTTAAACCTTCATGAGAACCCAGGTTAAACCAGTTTCACAGACACTATAACCCTTCTTGGAATATATCATAAAACACTGATTTTTCCCAAGCTATACCTCATAAAGAATTTTCTAGTATTTCTAATGTAGGGAACAAAAAGACACCATCATGATTAACTTGGTAACAATGAGTAAATATGATATACAGGCTTTTAAGAAGAATAGTAACAGGAAGTCATTAAAAGTAAGATTGCCTTTCTTATGAACCATATTTTGAGATATCAAATAGTTATTAATAGAGAAATGTCCTCTTTACAGCTAATGAATAGGAAAGAAGTAAGGAAACTAGAATGTTATCACTGTCTAAGTCCTGGGCAATAACAGCTGTTTACAGGGAAAGTAGAAAGAGCTATTAGAGTTCCCTCATCAATCCAGCCTTCCAGAGTCAGATGCTGTCTTCCTACTGTGAGTTAGTATCAGAACAGGACCACCAGACAGCAGTCTTATCAAAGCCTGCCCCTAGCAAATGACCTGAATGTGACCAAGTCTACATCTAACTACAAATGTTTTACAGATGAGAGTGAAATGTGGAGACAAAGAACATGTTAAATAACACACATGAGGTTACAAGTAGACAAATGCTAGAGAAGGGGCTGGCAAAATGACTCAGCAGGTAAAATTAGTTGCTGCAAACCTGCAGACCTGAGTGCAATCCACAGGACCTTCATAGCGGTTAGATGTTTGTTGACGTCCACATGTAACCTATGGCATACTTACCCTGTCTCCTATCCCAAGTGAATAAACGGAATTGCTTTTTGATTGCTACATTAAAGTACTTGTTATCTTAACAAACAAGTAGCAAGGGGGGGAAGATCCCAAGGGTGATGGTGCACACCTGTAATCCTAGCTCTTGGGAAGCAGAGGCTAGAGGGTCAGAGGTTCAAAATCCTCCTTAGCTAACTATCAAGTTCAAAGTCATAAACAATGGGGCACTCTGTTGTCATGGATGGACAGACGGACAGATAGACGGAAAGATGAACAGACTGACGGCAGACTGGCTGGCTGGCTAACTGGAGTTATTGGAATCTTATTTAAGATTTTTTTGGGGGGAGGGAATGGTACCATAAAAATTTTTTATATTAATTTACTTTTATTTTACATATTGATCCCAGTTCCCACTCCCTCCTTCCCTCTTTCCCTCTCTCCCACCCTCTCATACCCCGACCACCCTCCCCTTCCACCCCCCCCTACTCCACATGTAGGGTGATGCCCTCCAGGAGGGGTCATCTAAATCTATCAAGTCATTTGGAATAGGGACTAGGACTTCTCTCCTGTCCATGGGGAATGTGCTCCCAAAGTCCTTTTGTGCACCAGGAATATCCTGGTTCCACTGTCTGAGGTTCCTTAGACGAATGCTCAGGCCTTTTGGCTGAGACCCATATTCAGGGGGTCTGAGTCAGTCCCATGCTGGATTCCCAGCTATCAGTCTGGGGACCCATTAGCTCCTCCTGTTCAGGTCAGCTGTCTCTGTGGGTTTCTGTGGGTCTTGTCCTCCCTCTCTGCATCTGGATTCCAGTTCAGCTCAGTGTTTAGCTGTGGGTGCCTGCCTCTGTTTCCATCAGCTACTAGATGAGGGCTCTATGATGGTGGATAAGATAGTCTTCGGTCTCATTATCAGGGAAGGGCATTTATGGTAGCCTTTCCACTGTTGCTCAAATTGTTAGTTGGGGTCAGTCTTGTAGGTCTCTGGACATTTCTCTAGGTTCAGTTTCCTCTTCAAACCTAAAATGGCTCCCTGCTTTATGTTTGTTCTCTCTCCCTCTCCTCCCCTCCCCCACTTCCCACTCCCGCTCCCTCTCTCTCTCTCTCTCTCTCTCTCTCTCTCTCTCTCTCTCTCTCTCTCTCTCTCTCTCTCTCCTGTCTTCTATTCCTACCCTGACTCAATCTTCCTAGTCCCACAAGCTTTCATCTCCTCCCATTCTCTTTCTCCTAGTTCCCGCTCCATTCACTGCCCACCCCACCCCACCCCACCCCCACTCCCCATATGCTCTGGAGATCTTGTACCTTTCCCCTCCGGTGAGGGACCTTATATGAATCTCTTAGAATCTTCCTTGTATCCTACTTTCTCTGGTGGTGTGTATTATAGGCTGGTGATCCTTTGGTCAATGTCTAAAATCCATATATGAGCTACTACATACCATGTTCCTCTTTTTCTGACTAGGTTACCTTATTCAGGATGGTTTCTTCAAGTTCTATCCACTTGCCTGCGAATTTCAAGATTCCGTTATTTTTTTTCTGCAGAGTAGTATTCCATTGTGTAGATGTGCTACATCTTCTTTATCCGTTCTTCAGTTGAGGGGCATCTAGGTTGCTTCCAGGTTCTTGCTATTACAAATAATGCTGCTATGAACATAGTTGAGCACATGTCTTTGTTGCATGGATGTGGATCATTTGGGTATATGCCTATGAGGGGGATTGCCAGGTCCTATGGCAGACTGATTCCCATTTTCCTGAGGAATCGCCATACTGATCTCCAAAATGGCTGTACGAGTTTGCACTCCCACCAGCAGTGGAGGAGTGTTCCCCTTTCTCCATATCCTCTCCAGTATAAGTTGTCATTGGTGTTTCTAATTTTAGCCATTCTGGCAGCAGTAAGATGGTATCTCAAAGTTTTTTTGATTTGCATTTCCCTGATAGCTAAGGATGTTGAGCACTTTCTTAAGTGTCTTTCAGCCTTTTTGATTTCCTCTATTGAGAATTCTCTCTTCAGTTCTGTACTCCACTTTTTAATAGGGTTATTTGGTGTTTCTGTGACTAGTTTCTAGAGTTCTTTGTATATTTTGGAGATCAGCCCTCAATTAATGGAAACTTCAGGAGGCATCACCATCCCCGACTTTAAGCTCTCCTACACAGCTATATTCCTGAAAACAGCCTGGTATTGGCACAAAAATAGACAAGTAGACCAATGGAATTGAATCGAAAATCCTGATATTAACTCACACACTTACGAACACTTGATTTTTTAACAAAACAGCTAAAAGTATTCAATGGGAGGATGAAAGCATCTTCAACAAATGGTGCTGACACAACTGAATGATGGTATGTAGAAGGCTGCAGATGATCCATCTCTATCACCATGCACAAAACTCAAGTCCAAATGGATCAAAGACCTCAAAATAAATCCAGCCACACTGAACCTCTCAGAAGAGAAAGTGGGAGGTACCCTTGAACAAACTGGTACAGGAGACTGCTTCATGAACATAACTCCAGTAGCACAGACACTGAGATGGACAATTAATAAATGGGACCTCCTCAAACTGAGAAGCTTCTGTAAGGCAAAGGACACAGCTGACAAGACCAAACGGCAGCCCACAGACTGGGAAAAGATCTTATTTAGGATTTGCTTTGAAATAATCAGCAAAGGTCAGGAGAAGCAGCATAAACATAAGAGAACAAGACAAAGCCTTTGATGTCAGTAGAAGCAGAGACAAGAACTCAAGGCAACCTGGACAACCTCATGAGTTCCAGGCCAGGCGAAAGTACATAGTGAGATCCTGCCTTAAAAAAAAAAAGACTGACTATGACTATGTATTGGAAGTTGCTGGAGTGAGGGGTAACTTAATGGGGACTCAGTGGGCTCAGCAATTCAATCTATTTGAGCCAATGTTTGAAATGTTCCCATTTTTAAAGTTTTAGCAAAAATTTGGACATTTTGAATATAAATGTCCTGTGAAGTTATCACTGACAACTTGTTCTAAAAAGTAGAATAAATTACAAAGCTAAGAGAAGTAAGAAACCCCAACAGTCCAGAAAGTAACCAATGCAGTTTCTAAAACAGACCGTGTGCACAATGTTGGCTCTCTATTTGCTAGTCTAGCTGGCGAGTGAGCACCCAACGCTCTTCAGCAGCCTTTCTAAGCAGCCAGTGATGACCCCTGCCTGCATCTGGTATTTCCTTAGGAAATACACACTGATGACGGTATATATTTCTCCTACATTCTTTGCTGGAACCCTTCATAAAGAAGAAATCTCCCTCAGCTACTATGTGATAGCTAGCAGGAACTAGCAGCAGAGAAGCAGGCGGTGTCAGTGAGGCGCACTGCCCCTCTGACTTAACTTCGTCTTCCTTTTGTTTGTTTTGTGGTAAGACTCTAAATCAAGCCAGGAGTGGTAATGCACTCAGGAGGCAGAGGCAGGCAGATCTCTGTGAGTTTGATCCCTGACAGGTCTTCTACATAGTGATTTCTAGGACTGTCAGAGCTAAACAGAGACCCTGTCTCAAACTATATAACTAAATAAATAATGAATGAATGAATGAATAAGTCAGCTTGACATTGGGTTTTTAAAGGTTAAACTGAGTTGACTTTGATGGCTGACACTATCTAGAATTTAAGAAATGAAGACAACCAACATTCAAATCTAACCCTAATACTAGAGCATCAATAAAAGAAAATCAAATATTCTGACCATCTTCAAGTGCCTATTTTGTATGCACATAGTCTCCAAAAAAGGCCTTCCTAAGTAACATAACACAATTCTTTTTATTTTTCAATTCTCCAAGCCCTAATTTTCATAAATTATTATATAAAACTGAACTTTACCAAGCATTTATATGCAATGCTTAGTACAGTACCATAAATTCCATTCAAATAGATGTGGCACCTGTGACAATAATCTGAAATTCACTGAGTGTACTCTGTGGTATCACAGTTGCCAGCTGCATCTGATCCGCTTCTGGCTGAGCCGCTACTTCCTTTTCCCCTTAGCTCTGTACCACACCTACGAACAGCGGCCGCTAGAAAAGTCAGCTTTATATTCATTAGGGTTGATTTTCTTTGTCCAGTGCTGACTACATAACTGCACTAGGCCAGTCGCCAGCCACTACAAAACCAGCCAGAATTGATTCTTTTACGTCAAGATGACTTAAACACTATGACACTCTACATGCAAATTTAATTATTATACATGTTCTTAAAGTTTAAAAACACAAAAGTAATCCAGCTTTCCAATGAAGACTCAAAACATAAGTTTCCTTTCATTAAAGAAAAACTATTACAAATATAGTCTCCTTTCTAAATATGAAGGTGCATTTTACTTGAGAAGACATACATAATAGAAAAAGAACACTTACCACTTTAGTAAAAAGAATGATGGTCTTTTCCAGTCTGTCTCGACATGCCTTATCTGTACCTATACTTCTACCTATTAAGAATACAATTCAAGTTTTTAATAGTCTGTAAAATCACAGAAAGCATCAAAACTTTAACAAAAGTAAGATATTTCACTTAAGAAATTCATGACTGAAAAAGCAGTAACAAGATTTGTACCTAATAATCATCAGTTACAATAGACAAAATTAATCCTAAAATACAAAGTGAACACATTTTTAAATAAGCGATAATAATTTAACAACAAATTACAAATCACATTTTAAAGACTAAATCAGCTATATTTATAACATTTTTCAAATAACACAAAGTACCCAAAGAATAATGTATTCATTATCATTCTGTCGTACTTTAAAAAAATTTATTCTGAAAAGTCTTCCACTTGAGTTTTTACATTCTGAATATTATCAGTCCATCAACTCCTTCGCTTTCTATAATCTGCTTTAACATATATCTCATTCAACTAACTTTGTTACTCTCCTAATGATAACCAGAGCAAAAGTGACCTGTTTTTTAAAAAAAATAGTGACTACACGATGCAAAAAACTGCCTGGCAACAGGTCCAATAGAGTATTTGTTAAATTAAAATTAACAGGCATAAAGTAATCAACAGCCCCTACAGATGAAATTAAGACTGAGATAGCAAGTGTCTAAATATACTAAATGTACGCATGCACATACAGAGAGAGAGAGAGAGAGAGAGAGAGAGAGAGAGAGAGAGAGAGAGAGAAGAGAGAGAGAGAGAGAGAGGCAGAGGGAGAGGGAGAGGAGAGAGAGAGAGAGAGAGAGACAGAGAGAAAGAGGGGGGAGAGAGGGTGAGAGAGGGGAGAAAGAGATAGAGGGGGAGGGAGGGAGGGAGGGAGAGAAAGGAGGAAGGGAGGGAGGGAGAGAGAGAGAGAGAGAGAGAGAGGCAGAGGGAGAGGGAGAGGGAGAGAGAGAGAGACAGAGAGAAAGAGGGGGGAGAGAGGGTGAGAGAGGGGAGAAAGAGATAGAGGGGGAGGGAGGGAGGGAGGGAGAGAAAGGAGGAAGGGAGGGAGGGAGGGAGAGAGAGAGAGAGAGAGAGAGAGAGAGAGAGAGAGAGAGAGAGAGAGAGAGAGCGCAAGTGGATCCCAAGCAAAGGTGTGCACAATTATCTCTATGGAAGAGACAGGATAACAGATCACCAATAAAAGTACAACACAAACAGTGTTAAATTTTCTTTGTGGAACTTTGAATTACAAAATACTGCATAAAGTATAACTTAAGAAAGGACATTAGTAGGAATCTAAATAGGACTTGGAATATACTACATACTTATTACTTCTTAAACATAAAATTATCATGCCTAGTGTAGCAGTATTAGTTAAAGGAATGAAAACACAACACTGAATTTTAGAAAAAGGTTTCCTCTAGAGTCAGGTTGAGGCAGGTATATGGAGGAAAAACTAAGTTTCTGATGCACCCTCAATAGTTAATGAACAACTTCTAAAAATTATTCTAGCCACATACAGGATCTGTCCCACTCCCAAGACCTCACTCAGACTGTCCAAATGTCTATCTAAGACAAATGTCTACCAAGACAAATCTCTATCTACAGATTTGTATGTACAGAGTAGAATGAATTAGGAGTAATTCACTAATCTATAGTAATCCTCATTAATCCCAGCTATTAATGAATAATAAACAGTAATGAATGTCAGTTCTACAGTCAAACCTACAATGGAAGTACTTACTGCATTCTAGAAACTGTTTGAGACGTTCAAATATTCCATATAAAAAACCCTAGGAAAAAAAATATTTTAAGATGTCTCAAAGTATTCTGTTATAAACATAACCTCATGCTTTTTGTCAATGATACTAATACATCTAGCACGTAATTTTTATAAAAGTGCCCAGGAGAGCTAGGCGTGGTCAAATATGCCTAGAAGGGCAGTAACATACCAGAGGCTGAAGGAGAAGGATCATGAATACAACAAACTCAAGGCCTATGTATGCTAGGCAAGTGCTACATTACTAAGCTATTTTCCCACACCTTTTTATTTTGAGATACTGTCTTGCTAAATTACCCAATCTGGGCTCTCAAACTTGCAGGCTTCCTGTCAGACCACACCAAGTAAGTATTACAGGTGTGCATCATGCTTGGCAACAAATCCTCATCGTAAGCAAATCTTCAACAGGAATATAATAGTTAACTTCTTCAATATCTTTTAGGAGACCCTAAGTCACTGTACTACTTCCCTCAACTCCATGTAGCCCCCCAAAGTATCCCCACAGAACATGTAAACTGAGCTAAACACATCATGAAAACCAATCTATATTGAAGCAGAAATCATAATGCTATATGCTTTTGCAAAGAAGAAAAAACAGATGGCTATGTGAACAGTGAATATATAGTACAACTGTAGTGGTCTGAATGAAATGGTCCCAACAGTCTCACTGAGTGTTTGGTTTCAGTTGGGGAGCGTTTAGGAAGGACTAGGAGGTGTGGCCTTATTGGAGGAAGATGTCACTGAGGGTGTTTCAAAACCCAAACCAAGCCCAGCTGCTGCCTACAGTCCAGGACTTGCGCTCTCGCTACTGTTGCTTCAACAGCAGGCCTGCCTGCCCCCATGCTTCCTGCTGCAATGATCATGGCCCACCCTCAGACTCTGTAAGTAAGCTCCCAATTAAACGTTTTTGTTTATAAGCTGCCTTGATCATGATGTCTCCTCAAAGCAACAGGACAGTAGCTAGGATAAGAACTTATATGGGATTGTATAAGGTTGTACACACACATAAAGTTTACACACAGTTCGCTGATGGGCTGTAGTGGTTTGAATAAGCATACCCACCCCCATAGATTACAGGATTAAACACTTGGTCCCAGGACTGCTTCAGTGGTTTCAAAAGACTCATACTATTCCCATGCCGAGCGTTGTTGGCGCAGGCCTTTAATTCCAGCAAAGGTAGAGGCAGGCGGATCTCTGTGAGTTCAAATCCAGCCTGGTCTACAGAGCTAGTTCCAGGACAGGCTCCAAAACAATACAGAAAAACCTGTCTCGAAAAACAAAAAACAAAACAACAACAACAAAAAAGACCCATGCCATTCCCAGTGTCCTCTGCTTCCTGCTTGTAGTTCTAGATATGAACTCTCAGTGGCTCCTGCCAAAAAAAAAAAACCTCTGCTGCACCACAGACTCTAACCTTCTGAAACCATAAGCCCAATTAAAGGCTTTCTCTTATGAGTGGCTTTACTCATTGTGTTTGATCACAGCAAAAAAATGTAAGAGTTTTCCTTTTGCAGTGCTAGGATCTAACACAGGGCCTTACATATGTGAAGGCAAGCACATTGTAACTAACTACATCTCAGGCCGATGTACTTATTCATCAAACTTCCTGTAAAGATGACATATTACTGGTATGAAGAGAAAAATGTTTCAGTTTTAAATATATAAAAATCAAAAAATTAACTGACAGTTGGAATGCACCTACAGGAATTCACTTTTGACTTAAATTCAAATTAACACTGTCAATGTATCTGACAAAATGAAAAATACCCTAAGCCCATTTCCCCTCCTTTATATAACAGCCACTTTGATGAAAGCAGACAACTATAAAATTCACTATAACATACCGAGAATGGTAAAAGGTCCAACAAAGCCTATATGGCTAATTAATTTAAAACTGTTCCAGATCAATGCCAGATAAAAAGAATATGTTGTAGACAGTCAGAAAAACAACAAACACTTTGCCAAGGTCACTTGTCATAAATGCTTTGTTTCTTACCATCACCTCCATATTCTTATGAGGTTCCACAAATCCATTCACAGTTAACTTACGCAGCACTGAAACGCAAAGAAAGTTTCATTTGAACCGTATTTCTTCATATTTTATTCTATTACAATCATATTTATAATGAATCAAGCTCAAAGACATTTGTTTTCTCAGTAGATAAAAACAAGTAACCCCAAGTTATCTGGTTAAGTACAAAGCCTACTTTTTCTGAACAAAATAAGAAATGTTTGTGCTCACATGTAGCTATACTAGATATATAACTGTTAGTAAGACTTATTCAAACTGAGGGTAATTAATTCTTAGAAATTTTAAGATACAACTAAAAACTTCAACTTTAAGCTCTATGAAGATATAGTGTGTCTCTTAAAACCAATCAAAAACTACATTCTTTCCATATCAAAAATAGACTAGAGTGCACAGAGACAATTAAGATCAAAGATTTTTATTTAGTCAAAGCTAGGTTTAAGTCCTTTCTCAGCATCTGTATTACTTAGGGCAATTTTTCTATATCCACTTTCCTCATGGCAAATGTGGTTACAACATCTGACTTTTTAATTAGTAAAGGATTCAACAGTGTAATATATGTAAAACAGCACAATTACACAACAAAGATGATAGCATCAGACAATCTGGAAGAAGAGGGTAGAAGACAGGGCCTCTTGAATTTGGGCCTCATCCCAATGCAAGACAAAATTAAAGCCACTTTATTAAATAAGTATTTTTATCTACATTACTATATAATTATCTATTAGATATGTTCATGAGCCCAAAGACCATATATTAAAATTAAATTTAGGCTGGGTGTGGTAGTATACAACTTTAATCCCAGAACCCAGGAAGCAAAGGAAGTCAGATCTCTGTGATTTCAAGACCAGCCTGGGTTACCTATATACTGAGGTCCATGTCAGCTTGTGTAGTTTAAAAAAAAAAAAAAAAAAAAAAAAGCTAGGCATATGATGGTCTACAACCCAATTTCTTAAAATGTGGATAGTCATTTAAAGCCATTTACACATTTATTCACAGATTGCACCAAGATGGGCTCACAGTTTGGGTGTTGTGCAGACCCCACCTAATTAAGTCATGTAACTGATGCCCTCAGATGGTGAGTGCCAAGAATGCACAATGAGATAGATTCCAAGGTATGGTGCTGAGTATGATTAAACATCTTATAAATAAAAATGAAAGCATGCAAAGCAGAGTTCAGGAAGAGAAAAACAAGTTCTATGAGGAAAAACTAATTAAAAACAAAAAACAAAACAAAAAAGACCCCCAGATGTAGCCACCAGAACCATTTCAGGAGAGGACCGGATAGGGAGTGATAATAAACAGACGAATGTGTGGGTCAGAACGTAAAAAAAAACCATGGGCTTTGTTCAGTAAGGTGAGTAACTCGGTTCATGGAAGGTAAAATGGAAATGATGCTACAAGAACGCTCACAAACACGGTACAGGAAAGCAGAGGCCAAATAGCATCCCTACTGCCGTCTCCTAAAGTCCAGCAAGCCTGAGGCACAAACATCAAAGATCAAGGAAAAGAGACTCGAGAGGCACCATTTAGCCAAGCCTGTAGGACTGGAACCTTACAGGACAATGATAAAAGTCAGGCCCAGACTGAGAAATGTGAAAATAGAAGGACAAGAAAGAGGCGTGCTCAGGGACCTGAGACACAGCAACACACAATTTATCCATTACATGAAAAGCTCTCTGGTTCTTATCCTACAGAGAAATCAACCCATTTTCCCAAGCGCAACGGAGAAAGAGCTCTGCCCCGAGCCCAGCACTAAAGATGAACATCTCGTTTAACCGTACCTTTTAAGGACAGCAGTGTTCGTTCTAGCGAACTGAGAACGGCAGATTCGTGGCCAGAAGAAACCTGCTGCAGGAATGTGTCCGTGTGGTGATTCCACAGAGAACAGGCAAAACTGTAAATCCCAGACGCTAGCTGCAAGGAAAAGAATCAAATCTGCATATGTTACTTGTTTAATAATAAATTACAACTACAAATCGATTGTGGTCTTACAACAACAAGCACATCATCAGTGACATTTGACAAAGTTAAAACGTATTGGAGGTGATGCTTCAAAGACTTTAACTACAATATACAGTAATGATTGTAGTGCTCACTGGCTATTGCTTTAGACACACAAAGACACAACCCTAAAGAATTAGTCTCTTAAAACAGTAGTTATTCCAGGGAAACTAAGGCAAGAGAATCACTGTCATACGCAGTGAGGCCCCATCTCAAAAAATAAACAAACAAAAAAGCCCAATTTAAAACACTATTAAACTAGGCAGACTGGTGCACACTTACACCTTCAGTACTCATGAGACTAAGGAAAGAGAATCTCACACTTGAGGCCAGGCTGAGCTACACAAAGACCCTGTCATTAGTAAATAAACTAATAAAAGATTAAGCTTTAAAAGAGAGTTAACTTGGGCTGGAGAAATGGCTCAGAAGTCAAGAGCATTGACTGCTCTCCCAGAGGTCCTGAGTTCAATTCCCAGCAACCACATAGTGGCTCATAACCATCTATAATAAGGTCTGATGCCTTCTTCTGGTGTGCAGACATATATGCAGACAGACACTGCAGACAGACATTTTAACAAATCTAAAAAACAAAAAGCATATAATTAGTCAAGAGAGGAGAGAGAAACGCCATAAGGAGGTAAGAGAGGAGGGGCGGAGCAATTTTTTTTTTTTTTTATTAGGATTCATTTATTATGTATACAGTGTTCTGTATGCATGTATCCCTGCAGGTCAGAAGAGGAGAGGGCACCAGATCTCCTGTGAGCCACTGTGTGATTGCTGGGAATTAAAATCAAGGCCTCCAGAATACCAGCTAGTGTTCTTAACCAGCCGCCAAAAGGCAAAATATTAGGGAAAATCCAGAATGACCAGTACATTTCAAAAATCACGTGAGACTTATGTTAAGTGTTTTATAATGATAACAAAAGATCAAGATGATCTTAACTATTTTAACTCCTAAGCATTACTTCTGGTACCAGGATGTGGTCATTTAACTAGGAATGGCTCAGGACTACACAGAGAAACCCTGTCTTGGATCAAAACAGAAAAAGGAAAAAACAAAACAGAAGGAAACGCTTGCTCACTAGGGACGGGCACTTTAGTGGGTGGCCCTGTTGGAGAAGTGTGTCACTTGGCTTGGGTGGCCTTGTTGGAGAAGTGTGTCACTTGGCTTGGGTGGCCTTGTTGGAGAAGTGTGTCACTTGGCTTGGGTGGCCTTGTTGGAGAAGTGTATCACTTGGCTTGGGTGGCCTTGTTGGAGAAGTGTGTCACTTGGCTTGGGTGGCCTTGTTGGAGAAGTGTGTCACTTGGCTTTGCGGTTTCAAATGACCAAACCAGGCCCAGGGTTTAGCTCTTAGTTTTAGTCCAGTGTTTAGTCCTGCTGCCTGCCAACCCAGATGTAGAACGCTCAGCTCCATCTCCGGCACCCATACTCCCTGACCGATGAACCTATAAGCCAGACCCAATCCAATGGTTCCCTTCATAAGAGTTGCTGTGGTTATGGTGTCTTTATCCAGCAATAGGATCCTTAACTAAGACACAGGAGAATATTGCTTTACCAAAATCTACCGTTTGCACAGAGTGCAAATTACACTAAATATAAACGCCTCTCCACTCACTCCCCAAAGTCAAAATAACGTATCCTAATCAGAAGATTAGGATAAAAGGAACATTTTCTTCATGGATAAATCAAAGTCATTAAAATAAAATTTTGCTTGTTCCCCAAAATCCTTCACATTTAAAACCTGACTCTAAAAATATGTGTAAGAAAGTTTGTTAATTCAAAGAATCATAAGAATAGTTAAATGGGAGGAGGATGGAGGAGGAACAGGAGTTCAAGTCCAGTCTCAGCTACACAGTAAATTTGAGGGAGGCCTGGGTACCTGAGACCATGCCTGTGAGAGTTATAAATATTGCCCAGCTGAAGTGATGAACATCTTTAATGCCAACACCCTGGAGGCAGAGGAAGGTGGATTTCTGTGAGTTCAAGTCCAGACTGGTCTACATAGTGAGTTCTAGGGCAGCCAGGGCTGCAAAGAGACCCTGTCATAAAAATTTTAAATGTTATAGCTATTAAGATGAGTAGGGAGGTAAAGGCAGGAGGATCAGTTATTCAAGACCAACCAAGACTGTATAAAACCATGTCTCAAGAGAACAACAAAAGAAGGGTGTGTGTGTGTGTGTGTGTGTGTGTGTGTGTGTGTGTGTGTGTGTGTGTGTGTGTGAGAGAGAGAGAGAGAGAGAGAGAGAGAGAGAGAGAGAGAGAGAGAGAGAGAGAGAGAGAGAGAGAGACAGTGGTCAAAGTTGAGCATACCCACTCCAGGTGACTGGGAGGCTGAGATTGGAAGGTCCTGAGTTCCAAACCAGCCTGAGCAACACAGGGAGATACTATCTCAAAATTAATGACAATGACCGTCTGTGTTTGTTGTTTTTTGTTTTGTTTGTTTTTTGAGACAAGGCTTCTCTGTGTAGCCCTGGCTGACCTGGAACTCACTTTGTAGACCAGGCTGACCTCAAACTCAGAGATCCACCTGCCTCTGCCTCTGCCTCTGCCTCTGCCTCCACCTCCAGTGAGCTGGGATTAAAGGTGTGTATTACCTAGCAATGACAAAGATCTTAATCTATTAATACTTTCTCTCTTATTTTTCTACATTTTTCTATATTTTATTCTTACTTTTTTCTAGACCTAAAGAATATTATTAGTTATTAAAATTTATTGTTATTTCAACTAAAAAAAAAAGCTACATAAGTAACATGTTTGGCATACAGCAAGCATTTCTGAATGAGAAATATACTACTTTGGATAAATGAACAGGATGAAAATGTTTTTCTTAATATTCTTTTGTAGCCCACATCTGGAGCAAAGTTCCCCAAGTAAAGACATCAGACATGTCCTAAGGGTCCAAGTTAAGGGTTGTAAGGTAACCTACACTACTGCACAAATAGAAGATTACAGTGCAGAAGCAATCACAGCACTCTTGGACAATCAGCTTCTCCTTGATTAAACCAGTCAGGCTCTCCTAAATCCCTTCCCTAATTAGGCATGGACTTTTAAACTTCCTGGTCCAACTCTGCATTGTACAGTTTAAGCAAAAATCTTCTGAGAATGGTAGAGTCAGACAAAGCCCCATCCCATAGACATCTCTCCCAGTATCCGGTGAGGTTCTTTACCTCTACAATCCTGATGGTATCTCATCATCCTGGCCTGCCTTCATTAGCAGAATCCTGTTAGGTCAACTGCCCCTTCCTCTGGATGTTTCCTCCTAGTAACCTCCCAGCCTCTAGCACCTCCCATAGCCCTCCTGATTCTGATTATAAACTCCCATGTTTCTTACATTCAGCCTTGTGCTCAACCTCTCCTCCTGTAGCACCTTCTGAATAGTCATTTTTACTATGACTATTTTTGACAAGTTTTCAACAATTTTTTAGTCCTACTGTAAAACCAGGGAAGGCAGCTTTAAAGAAAAAAAACACTGCCCACTTTGATACCCACAAGCTATGCATAACCTTCATCTGCTCCAGAGCCATCAACTGACGTCTGCTTACAAAGCTCTGCTGCAAAAGAGAAAGTAGTGAAGTACACCAAGTAGAAGGAATAAAAATATTTCTTCCACATTTTCTTCTATGGCAAGACTAACCATCTGGACGAGATACTGTTCTTGTCTGGATTGTTTGACTTTATGCTGTATAAACAGGACCCACAGGAAAGTGACTGCTCAAACAAGATGGACATTGCTACAGGGTTCCTGCTTCATGAAAGAGTCTGCCGGACACACAGTGGCCTATGGGCTGAAGATGGAACATTACAGAAGAACTTCAGGTGACTGACCAGGCAGTGAGTTGTCTCTGTCATTTCTAGAGTTTATATATTATCCTTCTGTGGTCTTTGAAGGAGTTGAAGACAGATAGCTATGGTTATGGTTTTCCTTAGTTAGGAGTAAAGATAAGTTACATATAAGACTTTAGACTCACAAAGATAGGATAGATGATGGAATATTTTCTTTAAATTTTGATAAATGTTAATGGACTAAATATTGCTAACTGTGGTTCTTATTTGATAACTGTTTTGTATATATTTTACTATGTTATAATTAAAGCCCTTCTTTTTATTTAGACAAAAAAGAGGAGATGATGGGAGATGTCATTCTGTAAATATGTTTCTCGTATTGGTTAATGAATAAAGCACTGTTGGCCAATTTAAAAAAAAAAAGTAGCAGAGGAAGAATGTTCAGTGAAACACTATACAAATAAACTATGTGATAAAACACTCTTGAGAACTGCTTTGCCCAAACTCCAATTGGTTGGGTTTTCTTTCTAACTAGAAGACAGACTGCCACCCACTGGCAGTTAGGTGCACACTTAACTCCTTTCAATATAAAAAGTGAGGTTAATTTTTCTTTTCTTTAGCATTTCAAGTATTCTTAGATACTCAGCTCCTCTGTCTTCAGAATTCCCAATAGGAAAAGACCTGAAAGTCCAGTACCAATGCACATGCTAACGTGGCACGTGCTAACGTGGCAGAAGGAGATTGCACAGAGCCCGACTCCCAGAGGAAGGGCTATCAAGGCTGGGAGGAAGTGAAACAGTGCCCTCTAGGACGAGTCCTTCAGCTGACTATCCAATAGCAAGTAGTCAGCCTAAAATCATATAGATACAAACAACATTCAATGAGTGACTAGGCTGTGTGTAGCAATTACAAAGAATGGGAGCCCGTGACTTGGAGAAGAGGGACTGGAGGAAAGAAAGGAAAAGGGAAAACGTCGTAATATTTAAATTAAAAAAGTAAAATATGCTCAGGGCAAAACAACACTATTTTACAGATGACTATGAAAGAATGTATAAATAAAGTACCATTTTTATACTCTAAAAAGCTTAAGACAAAAATGATAAAGCAAGCCCAGGAGGTGGTGGCACACGCCCTTAATCCCAGCAGCTGGCCTCAAACTCACAGAGATCCACCTGCCTCTGCCTCCCGAGTGCTGGGTTTAAAGGAGTGCACCACTACTTGCCTAGCTGTAACGTCACTCTTAAAAAGAAATCAATGTATTTAAATATGGAGAGGGGGAAAAGAAATAAAAGTCGATGGACACTGAGCAGCAGACAGCAGTTTGAAGTATGCCCTACATTATTTCCTAAAGCAACTAGCACAACTATGAACTCATGTATTTTTAGAGATTTACTTATTTATTATACATAGAGCGTTCTGTCTGCATGTATGCCTGCAGGCCAGAAGAAGGCACCAGATCTCATTACAGATGGTTGTGAGCCACCATGATTGCTGGGAATTGAACTCCGGTCCTCTAGAGGAGCAGTTGGTGCTCTTAACCGCTGAGCCACCCCTCCGCCCATATTTTTTAAATGAACTCCTATTTTTTAAATGGAAAACTAGCGCAGTGGTGGTGGCACACACCTCTGAACCCAGCACTCAGCAGGTTCCATAAAATTTTGCTTTATACATTTTTTTTTTTTTTTTTTTTTTGTCTTATTTTTTGGAGACACATCCTTATTACAAGGCCTGACTGTCCTGGAACTTACATGGAGGCCAGGTTGACCTCTAACTCACAGAGATCCACCAGCTGGCCTCTCCCAGGTTCTGGAATAAAGGCATGTGCCACCATGCCCAGCTTAAATATGATCATTTCTAAGAGCATGACTCTTCTAATATTTGGGGGGCACTTTGTTTCTGTAGTGCTTGGAACTGAATCCAGGTCCTTGGGCTTGCTAGGCAAGTAAGCACTCACTTACTGTGCTATTATATCCTCGGCCTAATGATTCATTTAACAGTTACTGAGCACCAACCACCAAGTGTGGTTTTCCAGGCTAATTAGCAAAGACACAACAAAAGTGGCACTGCAGTGATCTGAGAAAATTAAGTGAACATTTGCCACAATGCAATAAACAGCCCACCAATTTAGTATCAGATGCCAGGCAGACTGAATTTCAAAAGACAGAAAGGAACTAAAACCACACTACAGGAAAGTCAACCACAACACTTAAGAGATTGCCTACGCTAAAAACAAATATCTGAAAATCAAAGCAACATATAAAGAAAGACTACAGCTTTAAAAAGCCAAAATCACGCTTTTATTGATGGGTTATCTTTAATAAATGTTAGCTATAACCCAGGATGCTCTACATGTTTGACTTTGAGAATCTTTCCATAGAAAAGCAAGCCAAAGTTTAAAAAGTTAGAAGTGGGGGAAAGGTAGGGAAAATTCAAAGAAAGACTTGAGATAAACCGTCCATTTCTTTCATTCTGATTACTAGAAGTAAAGCAAAAGCAATGGCGCATGCAACAACAGTTAAAAGAAATGCTGCTGGATTAATCCAATTTATATATTTTTAAAATGCTTTGACTTCAAAATTTAAGTCCTGCCAACATCAACTTTGGTGCCTTCCCTACCAGGGTAGACTGCAACCAAGAGCCAAAATAACTCCTCCCTTCCATTGTTTCTGTCCAGCATTTCGTCACTGTAACAAGAAAAGTAACTACTACAATAACCCTACAGTTGTATCTCTACTTTATATCAACAACTATCTAAACTTGCCCATCCTAATCCCTGAATTTCAACTCTGTACCTGCCTACTTGCTCCCTTTACCGCCGTTTTCCTGAAGAGATTTATTAACACATCTGAATTATGTTGACAATCTCAAACCAATTTCTTTGCTTTCACACTGACTCCTATCAACCAAACATCCTCATTGACACCTCAGTGACCTTTCCAATCATATCACTGCAGATTAGAAAGAACTCATAATCTTTCCAAAAAGATTAGTACAAGAAAATGACAGTCATCTTTACACAAGTACACTACTTTCATAATGAGATGTAATTATGCTAAATAACTCACATCATAGAACAGTTTTCTGTCAGCAGCCAGTCGCTTAGAAGCCAGTGTCTTGGTAACATGATAGAAGGTAAGTAGTGCTCTATGCTGTCGAAGATCATCCTGGACTTTAACAGACTCCACCAGAGTGGGGATTAGTTCAGGCCATTGTCTAGGACAATCCAATCGAGCAACTTTTGCAATCAGCACTGCAATCTGAGTTGCTATCTACAGAGAAAAAAAAAGCAATCATCAGAAATAATTATGAAATCAAGGGGTAAAAATATGCTCATGTTTTAAAATTAGGAATTAACCATTTTAACAAATATGATTAAACTTACGCTAAACTACTTAACACAGTGGTCCTTAAAGCATAGTTAAGAGCTATGAAACTTTTCTAATTACACATCAGTATGAGTCTTTCTGGTTTTTTTTTCTTTTTTGAGTTTTTTGGTGGGGTGAGGGGACCTAACATGTAACTCAGAATGACCTCAAATTCACAACCTGCCTCAGTCTCAAAAGTGCTGGGATTACAGGTGAGTGTCGCCATCCCCAGCAAATTAGGTTTTGTTTGTGTAACATTTTCAAAAATTATATATCAAGATAGAGTAAAGAAAAAGCATATGTGGAGATTGAAGTCCTCATTTCAATACTAGACACTCAAGAGAAAAGTTACTCTTCTCAATAAATATTTTTATTCTGAAAAGTTATTGCTCATTTTTAAAAATTATTATTTATACTAAGTTACAGTTTACTTTTAAATTCATTAATCCTTTTAAAGTTCTGGTTTTAATTTCAAATCACTATCAACAGATACACTCCTCTGAGCTCCTGAACTGTAGCGGTGTAAGTGCAATCTTTGTCTACACGTTTGAGCGGCACTGCCTGAAGAACAGAAGCAGGCATCAGCTCTAGATGCTTACAGGACAAATGAGCCATGTTTCCCCTCGATCACTCAAACCCTTCCACCAACCCCAGGAAATAGCACACTCTCCCTTACAGATGCCTCCAACACAGTGCTTCTCAGCCTTCCCAATGCTGCTACCTTTTAATACAGTTCCTCGTGTTGTGCTGACCCCCAACCATTTGGTTATTTTGTTGCTACTTCACAACTGTAATTTTGCTACTGTTATGAATCACTATGTGCATGCGTGCGGGTGGGTGTGGGTGGGTGGGTGGGTGTGGGTGGGTGGGTGGGTGGGTGTGGTGGATGGGTGGGTGGGTGGATGGATGGATGGATGGATGGATGGATGGATATTTTCCAATGATCTTAGGTGACCCCAGTGAAAGGGTTGTTCTAACCCAAAGGGGGTCACAACCCACCAATTAAGAACTGCTAACTTGACAGGTCATGATAAAACTACATTAGAAATACTGTTAGATACAGTATTGAAAAGTTTTATGTCAAATATAATAAATAGTATTACTTTAGAAATACTTAAGAATTTTAAACCTGCACACAAATGTAATTTATTCCTAGAAGAAAGTTTCACACTAAGAGAAAGAGAAAAAATAAAACCATGACTTATCTGCCATAGGGTACTGAGAACTGAAGATGTGGTAGCTAAGAAATCTAAAGCCAATCCCAGTCTTCAAAATAAAGATGTAGATTAATTGATCATTAAAATTAGCTGCTGGAGTCTAAACCCCCGTATTTTAGGCATGTAACAAATTGCATATTAAATGTTCCTGTTTAAGAAAGATTAATTTATTTATAGAGTAAGACTACAATAACCAGATATGGTGGCAAAGCTGAGACAGGATGACTACAAGCAGAGGCCAGCTTGGGATCCATATGAGAACCTGTTCCAAATGAATTCCTCCCTAAACAAAACAAAACAAACACAAGAAAACCTTTTAAGAGATAGAGAGAAAGGGCAATTTAAGATTTCCGTTAAATACTGTCTTAAAAACTAAGGAAGTTAATAAGTATAAACTATACTACAAAGTAACATTAATTTTGTCATTAATTGTCAAATCTAACCATAATCTTAACTGCTGCAACTGATGCAAAGAGGTGCTGTGTATAACCATCACAACAGAAGCAATGAGTTAAGGGACTTTTACTCTTCTTGGTGAAGAGGAAGAGGCATAAAGACTGCTGGGTGTTGGTGGCTCACGCCTTTAATCCCAGCACTCGGGCGACAGAGACAGAGACAGAGACGACAGAGACAGAGACAGAGACAGAGAAAGGAGGGTCTCTGTGAGTTCGAGGCCAGCCTGGTCTACAGAGCTAGTGCCAGGACAAGCTCCAAAACAATACAGAGAAACCCTGTCTCAAAAAACCAAAAAGAAAAAGAAGAGAAGACAGACTACTATGTAGCTCAGAATGGTCTCCAACTTACTGTGTGGCTAAAGATGAAGTCCTGGTTCTCCTGACTTTGCCGCCCCAATGCCAGGAATCTGGATGTGTACCACCATACACAGCTAGGATTTTATTTTTAATATCAAAACAAAATGTGTTTGGTGGCATGCAACTTCAATCCCAGAACTCCAGGAGACAGAGGCAAGTGAGTTCTATGCCACCCTGGTCTGTGTATTGAATTCTAGGACAGCCAGGAACAGACAGAGAAGGAATCTTAAAAAAAAAAAAGAAAGAGAAAGAGGGGAGAACATTCTCAGCTTTCATTTTTTCATTTTGTCACTGACCTGGTTTATTGGTTCATTAAAGTTGGTGATGAGCCCTGCACGCAATGTTGACTTTTCCTCTTCTGAGAGAGCACTGTAAAAAAAGTAAATTTATTATGCAAGAGGATGCCACCCAGTAGAGAACAAGAAAAGTGCTATGAATTTTCTCAATAAAACCACCTTTTATTTAATTCATGACTCTGACTGCCCTAATTTAAATGCTGGCACACAGCAAGTGAGAAGCCCAAAATGCTCCTTCAGAAATAAACAGAAAATACAATACAGTAACCTGTACAAAATAAGGTAGATCCAGAATAATGCAATATGTCAATGTTTTTACTAATGTAAAAACAGTTACCTATTTAAAAAAAAAAAAAAAAAAAGGCTTAATAGCTACACATTTCAGGCTTCTGTGGTACATTCTTTCTATGAAATTTTACAAGTAGGAACTGGAGAGATGGCTTCGTTGCTTAAAAGCATTGGCTGCTTCTCCAGAGAATCAGTTTCTAGAACCCACACAAAGCTCCTAGGCATCTGTACCCAGTTCCATGAGATCTAATACCTTCTTCTGGTCTCTGTTGGCACCAACAACACACATGTAGGCAGGCAAAACACCCAGACATATAAAAAGAAAATAAATAAATAAAATAAAGTTTTAAATTTACAGCTAAGGAGGCTCAGAATCAAAGAATATTTGCTAGTAGACTTTTTTAAAAAATCAATTTAAATAACTATTGAGATCCTTCAACAGGAAAAGACACTTGCCACCAAGTCTGACAACATAGACTCACATGGTAAAAGAAAAGAACTATTATAAATGTCTTCTACCTTCACGTGTGCACCACAGCACTCAGAACATAGCATGTAAGTGCACATACATACACAAAGAAAATAAATGCGGGGAAAAAAGACCCTATAAAAAGTAAGTTGGTTGGGCATCCTGATGAACTCTGGAGGCAGATTTCTTAATTTGATGCTAGTCTGATCTATTAATGAGTTCCAGGCCAACCAGAGCTACAGAGTGAGACTCTGCCTCAAGTCAGATATAGACAGGCAGGCAGGCAGGCAGGCAGACAGACAGACAGACAGTGCTTACATGTTTGAAAAACATAAATACAACACTAAATTTTTTTTTACTACATACAAAGAAAGAAACTATAGAACTAAATAGATCTTCTATATATTTTATTGAGCTTTAAATTATTTCAGTATTTTGGCTTTTATTTTTTTTTTCTCATCTGGTTGAGACTGGGTCTTATTATATGGCCCAAACTGTCCTCAGATCCAAAATCCTCCTGCCTCAGCTTCTCAAGTTTTATAACAGATGTATACAGATGTATAATACCACCATATCTAGCTTTTGTGTTATCCTTTATTTGGCAGGGGGAGGGATTCAAGACAGGATTTCTGTGTGTTGCTCTGGCTGTCCTGGAACTCAACCTCAAACTCACGGACATCTCCTGCCTCTTCCTCCCAAGTGCTGGGATTGCATGCTCCACCACCACCCACCTCTGTATTATCTATTTTTAAATTAGAATTTAATTTTCATTTTACTGTTTCCCATTCTGCCTATGAAAGTGTATCTATTATAAGACAACTCCAGAAAGGTTAACCATAAATATATACACGACTCTAAATATTTTTTAAGGATTAATAAGACACCTATATGGGGACAACAGGTTTCATTCCCAGAACCCACAAAAAGGTGGAAGGAAAACACCTTCACAATACTGTTTCTGATGACATGCAGGCCATGAAATATGCACAACCACAGATCAGGCATGCAGTCACACAATAATAAATTTTAAAAAAATAAATTTTAAGCGAAGCATATATTATAAGCTAAAATATATCTCACAAAAATAAAATACCCAAGTTTTATAAGTCAAGTATCCTTGATTACAACTGTATTTGGAAATACTGTAGTCTTTGTAAATTTAATCACATTCAGACAAAAATTATTCTGCATTGATAAGCCTATTTTGATGTTTTCTCTTTGTTGCTTTATTTTGACACAGAGTCTTAATATATGTTAGGCTGACCTGAAACTTACTATGATGTCCAAAAGGCCTTGAACTTAAATCCTACGTCAACCTTCCAAGTGTCAGGATTATAAGCCTGCACCTTCATACCTGGCCTGGTGTCCTTATAGGAAGAAAATGTAGACAAAAGAATCAGGAGACTGGGCATGGGTCATGTGACAATAGAACAAAGATTAGAGTCATTCAACAGCATAGCAAGCAACACCTAAGATTGATGGCCACAATCAGAAACTACAAAATACCAAAGACTAATCCTTTGGGCCCTCAAAAGAGCAAACTAGTGGATTTACATTTCTAGCTACCTCATCTGTAAGAGAGTAAAACCCTGCTATTTTGAAGCAGTTGATGCTATGACAGCCTGAAGAAACTAACCACCCCAAAACAAAACAGGCAGCCAGGTCGGAGGAACCAGGTGTCCACAAGAAAGGAGTGAACTGTGAGAAGCATTATACCCTCCCTTTGGTACACAGCCAGAAAGAAAAAGAAGCTGAAAGCAGCAGCCAACAGACTAAAGTGCAAAGAGAGATTTCAACAGGCATTGCAGCACTAGAGAAGCAAAAAACCAAATTCAGGTTGACCAAAAGTGGTATTTCAGTAGATAAGCATACAAAGCTTACAGTTAAAACCCCAGGAAGGCTCTAACCTGAGACAAACAATAACCGAAAAGCAAAACAACAATGAAAACACCCTCAGCTACACCAAGGTTAAGGTCATCTTTTGCTGCTTACCTACATTCTTTCTGGAGAAAGACAACAGAACTTAAAGCCTCTTCAACTTTAATTATACTATGCTCACCATCCAACCAAAACTTATCAGAAGTTACCCAATAAAGAAAGAAGTGACTAAATTCAAACCACAAATAGGCACTATAGGCCCCAAAACCACACATAAATAATTGTCTTTAAGATATGTACAAGATGGAGAACTTCGCTGGAAAACTAGAGTCTGTATTTTTAAGTATCAAAGAGAAATCCTAAAACAGAGAAACAGTTAAGTAAAAATGCACATATTGGGACATGAGAAAAACAGGCACTTCTGATTGAGCATACACACTTAACACCTGAAGAATCAGAAACAAGAGGGTAGGGAGGTCAGAGCCAGTCTGACTTACACAGTGAGACCCTATGGCAAGAAAACAAACAAACACCCAAACAAATGGAAACATAAAACTGAGGACCGCTACTTCAAGCAGAAGGGAAGTGACATGAGGGGAAGAAAAAAAACTGAAAGTTAAATTCAAAGGAATATTGTTGTTAATACACCCCTCTGGAGTTTAATTATGTAAAACTATAGGCCAGTGGGATAGCTCAGTGGGCAAAGGCACATGTCACCAAGCATACAGCCTGGGCTCAGTTCCTGGAACTCATACGGCAGAGAGCACCGACTCCAAACTGCCATCTGACCTCCAGACATGTACCACGGCATGTGCTCAACCACACACCCTGCTCTCTCAATCTCTAAAAAACAACAAACAAATAAGCTACTGGAAATACCTGTAAAGAACTATAGTACCAATAACAACAGTATTAGAGACAGGAAGGCTTAAACAGAGTTAAGGATTATTATCTAGAAAAAGTAGTGTGCCTGTTAGGCACAAGCCTTTAATCACAGCACTCGGGAGGAGGCAGAGGCAGGCAGATTGCTGAGTTTGTGACCAGGCTGGTCTACAGAGCAAGTCTAGTTTCAGCCAAGGTTACACAGAGAAACCCTATCCCATAAAACAAACAAAAAAAAGAAGAAGAAAATGAAAAAAATATGCATTTCAAGGTTTGTGTAACTGAACTGGTCATTATTGCAAGAGAAGTCTTAGTACTCTAACTGTCCACACAGGTTGAGTATCATGTCCAAAATGCTTCAGAAAGTGTTTCAGATAGTTTCTTTCAGAATTTTTGGATATTTGCATATTCTTAAGATATCTTGGAGATGGAATCCAAGTCTAATATGAAATACATTCATGTTTCATGCATACCTAACACACATGGCCTAAAGGTAACTATAAACAATTATTTTTAGTGCACTTTCATAATTACTGAAATTTGTAAAGTGAGGTCAGTTTGTAGAATTTCCTTCTTGTGGTATCACAGCAGCAATCAAAAGTTTCAGATCTAGGAGCTCTTAGATTTTAGATATTTAGATCAAGAAATTTCTATTTATTTTTTAGAAACTGAACATATCAACTTATCTAAGCTTCCATCTCAACAAGCTAGCATGAGAATGTTAAATCAGATTCAAAAAACAGGAAATACATCAATCTTATTTTTAAAAAGCAGTAATTAAAAGAAAGACAAAAGGGCTGGTGGCTCTGAACAGGGGAATCCCAAAGCAGACTTGCATACAAAGTGCAGGACAAAGCCTGGTAGCACAGGTCTACAATCCCAGTGGCACAGGTCTGTAACGCTCGCACTTAAAAGAGGAGCTGACTGTAGCCAGCAGCTTGATAGGCTTTAAAACATAATACTAATAATGTTGATTTAAATCTGAAAAGTTTTTAAACTAGAAAAGGGGGGGGAAGTGTTTGATGCACAAAGAAGGTATCACTGTACTTACAATGAAGGAAAGGGTGTGTGAGACTATTTCA
This sequence comes from Cricetiscus sungorus, assembly GCA_030556225.1. Taxonomy (NCBI): domain Eukaryota; kingdom Metazoa; phylum Chordata; class Mammalia; order Rodentia; family Cricetidae; genus Cricetiscus; species Cricetiscus sungorus. The sequence goes on along the minus strand of JANBXA010000411.1, from coordinate 5,530,582 downwards.
CAAATGCACTGTGTACCATAATCAATACACACATCAAAGCTTTAAAAAAAACAAACCCCAATTACAATTTCATTGTTAGATTAGTTCAGACTACATTTCAGATTGAAACTAATAGCATCTAACCCAGTTAAATTGAGTGATACATGAAAATAATATATAAGCTAAAGGCAGTTTATTTTCATCCTATAAAAATAATGGTCAGAATAAGAATGATATCAAATTAACAGTAAACATAAAAACTTTGAAGTGCTTCAAATCTGCATGTAAGATCAATTACTAATCGGTCATCCTTGTTTCCTTTGTAAGTATATTCATCTTCATGCCCACTTTTATCTCAATAGACTAAAAGACAAATTAATTATTTAATACTACAATTCCTTCCTTAACTATGTAAATTTAAGCTAGCTTAAAGTAAAATTTAGCCTTACATGGTGGCTCATGCCTATGATCCAAGAACTCCAGAGGCTCAAGCAAGAGTTTACCTGTAATTTCAAGGTCAGCCTGGTCTATGCAAGATACCTATCTAACTACAGATATAGAGCAAAATCCTATTCCAAATTACAAACAAACAAGCATGCAATTTCTCATCATTAATTGCTTCTTTTCTCACCAAACCATAAATACTCCTGTAATCAACAGAGCCCTCACATTAAAGTACAGCCTAAAAATACTCCAGCTCCTTCTAATACCATTTAAGGGTAGGTTTTACAGGCACTTTCAAATACTCAGAATAAAACTATTTCAATTATTAAAATGAAAACCCGAAGAACTTTAGTGCCATCTACTGGAGAGCACAGCTTATGTTATTTATTCACCAAAATTCCAAAGACATCATCTAAATTGCCTGGCCATAAACTACATAATGTGTTAATTAATTCTTAAGATGAATCTGCTCACTTTACCCCTACATTACAGTTAAAACCTAACCTAACAAAACTGCAAATGTATGCTATCCATCCATTCTTCCCAGAAAAAATGCAAGACACAGAAATGGAGATTCAGTGAATAAGGACATAATATAGGATTTCCTTTTCAAAATCAAAACATGTTAGTTCTTTAAGATGATTCAGCCACTCAGCTTGATCCTCAGGTCCTCAGAAGCTGAAAGCCAAGACAGTCAGGCCAGCAGGAACATACATACATTCATACGAGCAAATGTACACATATGTGCACACATGCACATGCAGGTGGGATGGAAAGATACAAACCATGTAGAAAAACAACATGCCTTTAAACTCAGCACTCGGGAGGCAGAGATAGGCAGATCTCTGTGAGTTCAAAAGCAGCCTGGTCTACAGAGTGAGTTCCAGGACAGCTAGGGCTATTGCACAGAAAAACCCTCTCTCAAAAAACCAAAAAAGGAAAAAGAAGAACAATAATACAGTTGTTGAACTACACAAACACATTTCTTCAAGAGCTAACATGGTTTTTGGACTTTTTTATGTATCAAATGCTCTGCAAGTTTCCATGTCACCCTTACACAGAGATCACACTAACTTCTCTATTGCCCCAGTCTCACACTTGACATTCGTTTCCATGCACAGGTACAGTCTCATTCTTCTTGAATTCGGACTGAGGGAACTTACTGAGGTGCTACACGCCTCCAGTAACGATCAATTCCATGTTTAAAATATAGCACAGCAAGCCACCTTACATTTATATCAAGGGTGTGGTTCGTAAAAATATTCTGCAAATAAAAAAATAGTATTAGAATGAACATATAATCATTGAAAGTATAATTAACATACCAAAATAAAACATAGATTTATTTGCCTGACTGCTTTATTTCTTTTAATGTATGAACTCATATGTGTATGCACTCATACGTGTGTGTAGACTTCATATGGAAGCCAGAGGACAACCTCAAGTGTCATCTCAGACATGCCACCCGCCTCCTTTGAGGCAGGGCTTCTTATTGGCCAGACAGCATAACAGTGAGTTCCTGGGAGCATGCCGTCTCCAGCTCCACCACACCTGGCATTTTCACACCGAGTTCTGAGGACCAAACTCAGGCCTTCGTGTTCGGGAAGCAACACTTCACCAACTTTACCAAGCAGCCCCATGTGTTTGACTTTTGAGAAAATATCTCCTGTATCTCAGGGTGCCCTCAAACTTGCTATATGGCCAATAACAGCCTTGAATCTCATGCCTCTACTTCCAGATGCTGGGATCACAGGTGTGCACCACCATGCCTGGCTTATGAGACATAGAGGGTCAACCCCAGGGCTTCCTGCATGCTAGGCCCACACTCTAGCAAGTGATCTACAACCTCGTCCCCAGAGGTTTTATTGATTTTGTTTAAATTTCATCACTATATATACCATATGAACATTTCTACAATCTGAACTAAGAAAGCTGGCCTACTTAGCCAGGTGTTACCTGAAACCCCAGCACTTGGAATACTAAGGTAGATACATCTCAAGTTTCAGGTCAGCCTGAGACACATAGTGAAACCTGGCAACCCCTCAAAGAAGACGGCATTCAATCGCATTTTACTAAGTTTAATCAACAGATAAATATGTAAAGACTCATACTATTCTTTCAAGTATATTAGAATATGTCCTTGATTTAAAAAAAAAATCAGGAATACAGAGAGAGAGAGAGAGAGAGAGAGAGAGAATAAAGACATTCTAAATTTAAAAGAAAAAAGTGCCAGGCATGTTGCCACACACATATAATCCCTGCATTTAAAAGGCAAGACCAAGATAATGGCAGCAAATTCAAAGCCAGTGCATTCCAGTCTAGCCAAGGATACACAACAAGAATGAATGAATGAACGAACGAACGAACGAACGAACGAACAAACAAACAGATTCAAAGAACCTAATGAGTCCAAGTCCCTGGTTGTTAATACATATTTAAAACTGTAATGGTTAATCTTGACAGGATCCAAAATCACCTAGGACACAAGCCTCCAGGCATGTATGTAAGGGGCTGTCTTCATTAGGGAGGCCAAGGCTAATGCCTGGAAATATTATTGTGGTTTGATTAATTGAGATGAGAAGACCTACTCAAAAAGTAGGTACACCATCAATGGGTAAATGTCCTGGGACGCAGAAACAGGAGAAAAGGTAGCTCAGCTTAATCAATAGCTTTCTGCTTCCTGACCGCAGATTCCAGCTCCTGCTTCTATCCCAAGTGCTGGGATTAAAAGTGTGTGCCACCACTCATGACACAACAGCACTTTTAAGTGATGTAAAGTGAGATGTGAAATGAACAATTTAAGTTAATTCCGCCAATAATCCTCACTGTTACTGTTTTGTTCAGTGGAAGCAAACTATGAAAACAACTATGCAAGTTAAACCATGCAACATAATCTTAATAACTAATGGGGAAGTTTCTATTGTCCCATAAGCTTTAAAAATGTTAGCTCGGGGGACTGGAGAGGTGGCTTAGCGGTTAAGAATACTTGTTAATGTTACAGAGGGCCTGGGCTTAGTTCCTAACACCCATATCAGGTGGCTCACAACTGTCAATAATCCCAGGAGGGTACAACACCCCCTCTTCTGGTCTCTCTGGGCACCAGGAATACCTATGGTGCACATCCATACATGCAGGCAAACTACTTATACATATAAAACAAAACAAAACAAAAAAACTTAGTCCAGGCCGGCATGGTGGTACTTGTCTTTAGTTGTAGCATTTAGGAGGCAAAATCAGGTAGATCTCTGTGAATTCCAGGCTAACCTGTTCTACATAACAAGTTCCAGGTCCTTTAACAGGGGTTGCCTAAGACCATAAAACACACAAATATTTACATTACGATTCATAACAGTAGCAAAATTATAGTTATGAAGTGGAAGTGAAAATAATTTTACAGTTGGGGTCACCACAGCATGAGTGCATTGGGAAGGCTGAGAAGCACTGCTCTAGAGTGAAGACACACACACATCCGTTTACATCTGGGTCAGTTTCACTGACCTGCCAGTAAATCTCCATACTGAAAGAACGCTTAAAATAATGACGTCTCACTTTATACTGAAAAAACTATTAAAATAATGATGTCTCACTTTTTTAAAGATAAACTATTCCAAGAACTACTTACCAGCAACACTGAGTAGAAACCTGGCTGTGTCTCCCACTGTTTCAGCTGCTCCTCAGCTGGCTTTAAAACAGCAGTATCCTGGCTTGTAGCCTGCGTTAAGACCTGCAGAACTACAGAGCTGGCACTATTGAGATCCATGGAAGCCTGCAATGGTAAGTCAGCACACCTGAGTACCCATTATAGTATTACAAAGATGGACAAGAACGTAAACAGAGAGAAAAGCTGTACACTCACCTATTCACTCTATATCCTAGCTACACCACTACTCAGAACTCCCATAATTCCAATTACTTTTACTGAAATCAATACATTTCTAAAGGAAATTGCTTTTTATTGTTTCATAAATAAAAGTAGTGAGATTGGAGGGCCCACATACACAAAACTTTGTTTCCAAATTCTGATTAAATACCATTTCCAGGGAGTCACTAGGATCCCTTACCTAAGCCTTTCCACTGTTATCAAAATCATTTTAAAGATAAAATGCAAATTCAAAACATACAAAGTAGACACGGGGTGGGGGGTAGGAAGATATTGTCATGTATTAAATACTGTGGACCTTCTCCCAAGTCATATGCTGAAATCTAATGCCTAATGTCTTGGTATTTGGAGCTGAGAAATTACATAGGTATCACATCATCAGTATGGCTCCCTCATGCCTAGCCTAAATGCACCTATGAGTGGACATCAGAGAGCTACCTTAGCCTTTCTGCCATATAAGGATACAATAAAAAGTTTGCAACCATTTGGCATTCTGAGTTCAAGACAAGCCAGGGCTACGAAATGAGACCCTGTCTCAAACTAAAATAGCAAGGCAGCAGGATGGGGCAGAGGGCCTACCACCAAGCCTGATGTGACCTGCATTCAATTCACAGGGCCAACATGGTTCAGAGAACCAACCCCCACAAAATAAATTGTCCTCTGACTGCCACATGTATGCTGTGTTATGTGCACCTAAAACACACATGCACACACAAATAAATGTGCATTTTACATTTTTAAAGATTGAGTAGACAATGTATTGAAAATAACTGTAATAAATGGTTTAACAAAGAATGATGCCAACTTTTCAACACAATTCCTCAACAATTCTAAAAGCACGAATTATTTCCTATCAACACTTTGAGTGAAGAATTGAAATGGATGCTGGGCAGTGGTGGCACACACTTTTAATCCCAGCACTGAGGAGGCAGAGGCAGGCGGATCTATGTGAGTTCAAGGCCAGCCTGGTCTACAGAGCGGGTGCCAGGATAGGCTCCAAAGCTACACAGAGAAACCCTGTCTTGGAAAACAAAAAAGAAAACAAAACAAACAAGAATTGAGATGATTTAGACGGATGTTATAATTGGAAAGACTATCAATAAGGACAGATTATTGTAAGGGCTAGAGTGTTTTATTTTACCTGAAATAGAATTTCTGAGTAGCCCTAAATATCCTGGAAATTGCTATCTGCCTGCCTCTGCCTTTTGAGTGCTTGGATTAAAGTAGTATACCACTATGATCATCAAGAGCCAAGGTTTAATGTCCCCCTAACAGATATTTGAAAACCAAGAGTTCTAGGCCAGCTTTAACAACTTAGCAAGACTGTCTTACTTTTTTTTTTTTTTTAAGAGATAGAATGTAACTTAGTAGTATAGCACTTGCCTGTCATGCATAGGGGATTGTAGGTGGTTTAAACCTATACACGTATGTAACAATTAATAATATAGAGGCCATGAGTTTGAAAGAGAGCAAGGAAAAAGGATATGAGGGTTTGAAGGAAAGAGAAGGGGTAAATGGTACAATTATATTAAAATCTAAAATAATAATAATAATTTTTAGAAAGGAAGTAACCTGGCTAGCCAGCAAACCAACCACGGGGCTGGAGAAAAGCTTAGCAGTCAAGAACACCTGATGTCCTCACAAAAGACCCCCCCCCCCCCAATTTTGGATCCCAGCACAGGTATCAGGCACTTTATAACCACCTGTAACTCCAGGTTGATGAGCTCATTCCCTCTTCTGGTCTCCATGGAGACATAAACACACACAAACACACACACACACACACACACACACACACGAGCTATATGCAAGAACATTTTAAATTTAAAAATTCAAAACAGAAAAGTTACCATATTAGAAAGCTTTTAAAAAGGGACAGTTCATTAACTTTAAAAACATTTTTTTTCTTTTTGGAGACAAGAACTTATTATGCATCTCTGACTGTCCTAGAATTTACTACGTAGATCAGTCTGCATTTTGCATGCGTGTGTGTGTGGTGTGTGTGTGTGTGTGTGTGTGTGTGTGTGTGTGTGTGTGTGTGTAAGAGCAAACATATAAAGTTGGGTAAATAGGGAGGGGGAGAGGATATGGGGAAGAGTCAGAAGAAGGGAAAAACAAAATATATTATTGGAGAATATTATTTTAAGGTGAGTTACATTTGTTTATCCTGTAGAACATTTTTTTTCATGATGCAAACGTGTTACATTCTTTTATGTTCCATTTGTTTAACTCTGTGAAACTGTGTTACTTTGTCTAAAACACCTGATGGTCTAATAAAGAGCTGAATGGCCAGTAGCGAGGCAAGAGAAAGGATAGACAGGGCTGACAGGTAGAGAATGAACAGAAGGGGAAATCTGGGAAGAAAGGAAGGAAGAGAGGACATCAGGAGCAGCCACTCAGCTACACAGCCAGCCATGGAGAAATGAGGAAAGAAAGGTATACAGAATAGAGAAAGATAAAAGCCCAAAGGCAAAAGATAAGACAATTTACGCTAAGAAAAGCTGGCTAGAAACAAGCCCAACTAAGGCCAGGAATTTATAATAAGTCTCCATGTGTGATTTATTTGGGAGCTGGATGGCAGACCCGCCCCCAAGGAGCAAAGAGTAAAAAACAACCAACAACATTATATTGCATGAAAATTTTAATTAAAAAAATGAAAGAAATGTTCATTGTAGGGCTGGAGAGATGGCTCATCAGTTAAGAGTATTAGCTGCTCTTGCTGAGGACCTAAGTCTGATTCCAAGGACCCAAACATTGTCTCACAACTATCTGTAATTCCATTTCCAGGAGATCCAACACCCTCTTTAGGTTTTGCCATCAGGCACACACATGGAGCACAGATATACATGCAGGCAAAACATTCATACAAATAAAAATAAATAATTTCCTTAAAAAAAAAAGTCTACTGTTGAAGTCCTCCCTGTCATTCACAAATGTTTTGGAACAGTTTTGACACAATAAACCCTGACAGTGACCAGCAAGTAGAACCAGGAGAAGCAATAGGATGAATCAGAACTATAAATACAGAGCTATAAATACAGATATGTATGATCTTTTACCATTACCATCATTGGACCCATTTCTCTGACCAAATGAATTAAAATAAACAAAACAGTGCAAATTAAAATAAATGACGATGGGGTTTTACATACACTCATTCTCCAAGACCAAAGTAATACATCTCAAACTTTACTGAACATTCCTATAATCTGGATATCTTAAAATTGCATATTCTGGCGGGACACACGCACGCACGCACGACACGCACCTTTAATCCCAGCACTTGGGAGGCAAAGGCAGATGGATCTCTGTGAGTTCGAGGCCTGCCTGGCCTACATAGTGAGTGCCAGGATAGGTTCCAAAGCTACAAAGAAAAACCCTGTCTCGAAAAACAAAACACAAAAAAAGCAGATTCTGTATGTCATTAAATAAAAACATCATTGCTAGGAATAGAATACATGATCCAATGTCAAGGAGGCTAAGGCTTCCAAAACAAATACAGGCAAACTGCCACTGGTATTGGTCACTCCCTGGAACAAGAATAAAAGGACAATTGCTATAAAACATGTTTAATACCACATGCCTCACAAGATATAGAGAACTGAGTTAGAATTGGACTGGAAGCTCCTTTTCTGCTGCCTAGCTCTCACGGTGCTAAAAAGGAGCTATGCTGGCTGCAGTTGTGAGCCCTGTGCTCAAAAATACTAACAGCAAAGGCAAGATGGGCCCACTGGTACAATAGTGATAAGTCTGTCTCTGAACTAATCAACTGCAGTCTGATTGTGTTTGATGCCCAGTACAGGAGGAAATTCCTATCTGGTACAGTAAACCCAGACAAATGCCTAAGGCTAGAGAGGTTAGAGATCCTAGAAGAGAAGCTACTTTTGCTGTTTTCCAATATGAACATGATGTAATTATCACAACTGCCTTCTAAATAACTATTTATTACTACACGTTGTGCTGCTATCTGCTTTGGTCATAATTGGTCAAAGTACTAAGACTACATTGTTATTGAATACCCAAGAATAAATATGACATCTATGACACCATTTCCAAGGTTCAGAGACCATCATGAAAGAAGGGGCAAAAAGAATATGAGTCAGAAGAAGCAGGGATGAGGGCGGGTGAAATGCTAACTACTGTACTCTTGAACTCACAGCTGCTGTGACTACCTGCACAAAGCTACTTATTGTATTTGAGGGCCAGTGATGACTCAGTACAGTAGGCAAGAATGTTCTCAAGCTTGAGGACCTGGGTTCAAATCCCCAGCACTCATGTAAAAAAGCTGAGCATGGGGGCACGTGCCTCTACCCACAACATGGGGTAGGAGGCAAAATCAGGTAGGTCACAAAAGAGCTTGCTTGGCCATTCAGCCAGCCTAGCTTAAATGGAAATCGAACATGGCATTCTAGATAACAATATGCATTCTCCTCCAGCCTCCCCATGCAAAGACACAACACGCATCACAAGAGTGAGCCTATCTATCAACACCCTGGTATAGAATGGGTCCTTGAGGATTTATAGGCAATAAATGGTTGATAGGGGAGGCAGGGTAATGGTGTAACCACTGGTAAGGGACCCATGCAAGTTGAAACAAATCTTCAAAGTTGCTATAAACAATCCTAATATCATAGGAAAGAGACAGACACGAAAATAGAAAGGGGCTAGTTGGAACAGGAAGGGTATTAATGGGAAGGACATGAGGGTAATGGGGTGAATATGATCAAAATATACTACATACACGTGTGAAAATGCCATAATGAAACCTATTATTGGGTATAATATATGCTAATAAAAATCATGTTTTAAAATTACCTCAACATGGAGATTGTTTCAGTAACTTTAGTTCCCCAATTTTGAGGAGCAAGGATGTAGAACATTAATTGAACCTATGCTGTACAAAGCTTATGTAATTGTAGGCTTATTGGTAGTCAGTCTCAGATTTAGAAAATCAAGCAAAGGACACTCCAGAAGCACACCTGCAAGAGATGTGATTAGCCATTCTGTAAAACACCCTGGAATTAGCTGACGAGATTCATCACAGGCACACAGGCCAAGAAAGAAACAAGGCTGGGGGTGGGGGGAATAGCACAATGGGGAAGCGCTTGCATGATTTCTACCTCTAACACCACAAAAAAGAAAACAAAAATAAAGATGCTTAGTAGTAAAGCACGTGCAAGGCTCTGGGTTCAGTGCCAACAATGCAAAAATAGAATTAAAATAAAACATTTTAAATGATCAACAGAAACACTACCTTAAGCCCAATGTGGTAGCAAACACCCAACACCAGGGGGAAAAAAGTAGGCAAATCTCCATAAGTTTAAGGCCAGCCTGGTCTACCTATGGAGTACCACACCAACCAGAGCTGCGTAGTGAGAACCTGTCTCAAAAATAATAAATTAGAAGAGTAAATAATACACACAAGCAAAACAAACATCAAAAACCAACTAATCAGGACTGGAGAAATGGCTTGGTAGTTAAGAGCCCTTGCTGCTCTTCTAGACAACCCAAGGTTAGTTCCCAGCATGTATGTCAAGGTGGCTCACAACAGCCTGTAATTCCACTACCAGAAGATCCCCTTCTGCCTGAGCCAGCACCAGAACACACATGACATAAACATACGTACGTGGATAAAGGCACACATTAAGATTTTTTAAAATCTTTTTTAAAAAAGACCCAACTAATTAAACATTACCTTTCCCTAAATGTTTTTATTCTGGAGAAACATCCTCAGTATATTTTAAATCCAAATGCTGCCAAGCATTATTCTGCCTTCTAGCTTGGTTCTGAATCTAAATACCTCCATAACATCACAAAATCTAAAGACTTTTGTTTAATTACAAAATAATTTTTCCACACTTCTTTAGAACCTCCAATCACATCACTACATCCAAATTCTTCTCTGAGAATCCTCTTCTCACTTTAAGAAGTGTAATCGAGGCAGAGAACACCTTCTGCCCTGTAGGTATAACACACATCAACAAACTACCGACATAATTAAACTGTCTACGTCAGCCCCAGTGCTAGATGCCATCAGAAAAAAACGAGGGGGGGGGGCGGATCCCTACAACCTTATCACAATCAACAGATAATTTTCTAATTTTACAAAAATTGTCTCAAGTGTGGAACAATAATGTAAGGAAAGCTATCAAGCCACGAGCAGTTCATTTAATGAAGTCATTCTGCCCTTAATCAAAATAGAGAAATTCTAAATAACGTGAAGATGGAAGAGCAAAATCCCTATCCATGGGGGTGGGGCATAAAAAGCATCGTTGTGAATTGGTTGTAAATTCGTCTTCCTTGCTTCCTTCTATACAACAAGCAAATTGTAAAGGCGCTATCGAATACAACGGAGCTCCTTTAATGTGTGGTGAAGAGGTATGCCAATTACAACCTAGGCACCAGGAGCTAAATTATCTGTGTCTTAATATCTTTTTGCTATCAACGCAAATTACTTTGCTGTACGGTTCTCTCGTTCACCTCATAATAAGAGGATTAAGGAAAAATGGCAAGTGTTATGGGCCTCGACGTAATTCTGCTGAATCACAAATATCCCCAAACCTAAAGCTGCAGGAGTCGCCCAGCTTGGGCAGCGGCGGCTCAGAATCAATCCCCTCTCCCGGGGGGAAGAAGGGGGGGATGTGTTAAGCCCTTTTTTTTTCCTTAAAAGAGAAGGAAAGGGCTAATGTTTAAAGCGTTTCACTGCGCTGATTCCACAGCAGCAAGGTCGCCCGTAGAACTAACAACACATGCACACATACACACATACACACACACACACACACACACACACACACACACACACACACACACACACGATTTGGTGGGAGAAGCCCGTTCTCTTGCACCGTGCAGCCCCAAGCCTCCAAGGACAAATACGCCGGGCTCGCCGGCCGGCGACAGGGGGACACAATGGGTACCCTCGGCTTGGCTTAGCCTGTCACTCGGATGCTGCCAGCCCGCACCGTGGCCGCAGCAACGTCGGGCTCGCCGCAGCCCGGGAGCCCGTGCTCCGCCGGGGCCGCTGCGGGGCCGCTCGGGTGGACCCGTCCCGCCCTCGGCTCGCGGGGGACCCGCGTCCCGGGCCACTGACTGCCCCTTCCACCCGCGCGCCTCGCCGCCGGGCCTCACCGTGTGCTTCGGCCCGGCACAGCCCGGCCCGCCCCTTTCCACTGGTCCACTCGAAGCGGCGCTGGCTGCCTCCGCGCCCCCCACGCTGCTAGTCCGCACGCCGCCACCTACTGATGCCGAAAACGGCTCCTAGGAACGCGCCATGTTCCGCGTCGCCCCTCCAGACGCCGCGGGGCGCGCTGAAGTGACGTCACGGCCCGAAGCGGGCCCCGCCCCCAGCCCCGCCCGCCCGCCCGGCGCGCGCAGGGGAGGCCGAGTTAAAGAAGGCGATGGGACAGCGGAGCGGAGGGGAGGGCGGGGCTCGCGTTCGAACGCTGGGGCGCGCGGCGGCCAACACCGCAGTGTGCGCTTGCGCCGTACGCGCGGCCGTGCGCAGGCGTGGGGGCCTGTAGCCATGGAAACCTAAGTCCCGGGAAGATCGGTTGTCGCCTGGGCTCGTCGCCGTCCGGCAGAGCTGCTACTTGCTCCGTGGGTCTGTCGCAGCAGAGAGGGCCGTCGGAAGAACCCCAGCAGTGAACCCTGCCGCCACAGGCATTTGTACAAGTTTGGACGGGCTTTATTTTACGGTTTGGGTTTGTTGTTTGTTTGTGTGGGCTTTGTGGTGGGTTTTTGTTGTTTTGTTTTGGTTGTTGTTGTGGTTGGCTGGCTGGTTTTCCTTTTCGTTATTTAGTGTAGTGTTGTTTTGGAGGCCGGGAATGAAGACAGGGTCTCATGACCCAGCCTGGCATCACAGTCTTGTTTTGCTTTATTTTGTTTTGTAGCTGACCACCGAATCCTGACTCCTCCACCTCCCAAGTGTTCAGACTTAGTGCATGTGTCTCCCAAGATCGACTTCTTTTTAGTTCTTGAACTGGAGTGTTCTCCTCCACAGCGATACCAAAGATGCTAGCTACTTTAAGTTTCCTTGCTTTTAAAAAGAGAACTTTGTGAGGGAAATTAACTGTGCCCATAAAGACCGAATGACATATGCTGCTGGTTTAAGATGTGCACAATACAGTCTCAAGATCTGCAGGTACAATGACCCATTTTAATTCATTTTTTTCCAGGTAACTTAAAATATCTATTTCTTAAGTTACACACAATGGCTACTCACAAAATAGTAATTAACGACTCCCTTTCATGTGGAAGTGGTGTGAACGCTGGGGTTCGAGTATCAGATGGTCAATGGGCAGAAATCAAGGGACTGTAGAAACACACTTAACTCTGAAGTAAGTGGACAGACAGACAGACAGACAGACAGACAGACAGACAGACAGGTGGTTTACAAGTACAGCACAGTCTAGTCATCATCAGAATCATATTTCTTTCCTCGTATAGTTTTCTTTTCCAGCTTTGTGAAGTTTGTCCCAAATTTCTTTTGGCTCTGAAACGGTGTCTCCATTAAATTTCCACTGTGAGGTACATCCATTATTATGTCCATTTTACGAAAGCAGAAACTGGAATGCAGAGAAATTAACGTGACTAAAGCTCAATAGCTGGTAAACGCAAGCTTTGAGGTTTGAAATATTAATAATAATAATAATGTAAGTTCTTCTTTATAAAGATGTTTCTCATACAAAGACTTTTTTTAAATCAGTACAAAGATAAAAATTCCCTCAGTGACTGACAAAGAATGATTAAATCAAAAATACATATGAAATGCAGAACTGACCTTTTAATTTATAGGAGGGTATTTGTTGGTATATTAATAATTTTCCAGTGTATCCTGAAAAGAAAGTTACCAAAAGATATGTTCAGGAATGTCCCATATTTGGAAATTAAAAGATGGTGAAATTCTAACTGATTTTGTCAATTATTGGATGGCACTTGGCTATGCTTTTTATTTTTGTTTAGTTATATCTTCTGATTTTATAGACATATCACACATCTCAAATTTAAGTATGCATAGATTCAGGTGAGATATTATTAAAATACAGACCCTGAATGCTGAGGCAATGGCTGAGTGGCTAAGAACACATGCTAATCTTCTAGAGGATCTAGGTTCAGTTCCCAGAATCCACATGATGTAAATGCAGTTCCAGAAGTTCCAGTGCCCAATTGTGAACTCTGGCGCCAAGCAAACACCTGGTGTGAATACATTCGTGCAGGCAAGACATCATGCGCATAAAATAAACCTTTAAACACTTTAAACTGTCATTAACAGTAAATTCAGGCCTTGGTTGGTGAGAGGACTGAGCAGGTGAAGGCACTTGCCACCAAGCCTAATGACTGAATTTGATGCCTGGGTCACACATGGTGGAAAGAGAACAACTCCCAATAGTTGACCTCTGACCTCTGCATAAACTCACACTTAAAGTGCCATATGGATCCTGATTGTTTTCATACAAGGTGTCATGACATGGGGCTTGGTTTAAAACTCTGCTATCTTTGTAAATCTGAGAAAATGTTTAATTTAGAAAAATGAGCATGTACAAATTATATCTATAATGCCAAATTAGGGCACATTCAGAAGTTCTAATTTTTAACTAATATTGAATGGAGGATCTAGGTGCATACTTGTACCAGGCTTTTTCTTTTAGGCCACCAACCAGCTGGCAAATTGTGACACGGAGACTTTTATTAGTTTTGAATGCTTGGCCTAACTTGGGCTTATTTCTGGCTAGCTCTTTTTACTCAAATTAACCTGTTTCTCTATCTGCCTTTGGCCTCAGGGTTTATTGCCTTTCTTCAGTATATCTTACATTCACTGCTTTATTACATCTGACTGGCTGGCTGGCTGGCTGGCAACTGCCTGGCTTGTGGCCTAGGGCATCTCCCTCATTCTCTCCTCTCTTCACTCTTTCTTCTTGAGCCTCTAGATGTCTCCCATTCTCTCTGCCTGCCAGCCATACCTTGCCTTAAACAGGCAAGTTGAAACAAATGCAACACAGTTTTACATAATTAAACAAATGCAGCATGAACAAATGTAACTCATCTTTGACCAGTTAAGATAATATTTCACAATACATATTGACAAAACAAATATTTGCAGCTAGATAAATAATCTCAATCTACTGTGCTTCAATACTATATTTGCATGTTCAATTTTTAAAGAAAAGGGCATCATTGAATATCTTCAGGATATATTCAAAATCTTTTTTCTTTGCAGGGAGGTTGGGGAGGGTTTGTTGCTAGGGATAGAACAAACAGCTCTTGCACATGCCAGGAAAATACTCTAATAACTAAACTATATTCCCAGTGTGTATTTGAAAATCTTAGTAGACATTCAGTGTTTTTCACGTGGAGTTGAGATCTACAAAGAACATGCAGGAAGCTGGTGATGAATATGTTAAATTATAGAAACGTCAGGGGCTGCAGAGATGGCTCGGAGGTTGGGAGCACTTCTTGCTCTTGTAGATGATGCAGTTTCAATTCGCAGCATCCATATGGTAGCTCACCACCATCTATAATTGCAGGAGACCCACTGCTGCCTTCTGGTCTTTGTGGGTGCCAGGCAAGCACTTGGTGCACAGACTTACAAGCAAGCAAAACACTCATATGCATAAAATAATATAAAATGAAGTCTTTAATTAAAGAAACATTGGCTTCCCTCTCCTGTCAGACATATGTGCACACACACATTTTTAACACCAGTCAAATGTGGTGTCATATGTCTGTAATCAGGAGGCAGAGGCAAAAAGATTATGAGTTTGAGGCCAACCTGGCTTACATCATGAGGCCCAGGCCAGATTTGTGTATACACTAAGATCTTGGAGTCCGGGAGGAAAGTGCCAGGCACAATAGGGCACATCTGTAATCCCAGCACACGAGATTTGGAACTCAAGAATCAAGACTTTACGGACAGACTTGGCTCCCTAACAGTTTGCAGCCATCTTGGGCTACTTGAGTTCCTGTCTAAGAGAAACAAAAATAAAATCCATAAACTTCAAAAATCAGAACAGTCCCAGGATGCAGAGGGACTGCCGCAGTTTGAGAATGGGTTTCACGGTGTTACTCCAGGTGAGGCAGAGCTACAAAATGAGACCATGTCTCCAAGAGGGAATAAACCACCAACCAAACTTTAAAAAGAACTGAAACCGGCCAGGTGGTGATGGTGCACACCTTTAATCCCAGCACTCAGGAAGCAGAGGCAGGGGGATATCTGTGAGTTTGAGACCAGCCTGACCTACGGAGTGAGTTCTAGGACAAACTCCAAAGCAACACAGAGAAACCCTGTCTCAAAAATACAAAACAAAACAAAAGAACAGGAATTAAAAAGTTGTACGTGTCTAAAGAGCCATGAAGATGCTGGAAAAGCTCAGTGATAGAGTGCTTGCCTGTTATGTACAAGACACTGGGCTTTATTCTTAGCATCACAAAAAATGATTAATTCTGTGGAACAGTTTTCATTTTGATGCTCATGCTGACCAGATTAAGAAACATCTCTGGGAGCAGGCCCCCCACCTTGCCAGGGCAGCGCAATAGAGCCAACCCTGTTAGCAGAGGTGTGGGTGAGCCAGCCCCAAAGTTATGAGCATGGAAGACTTGTCTGATGGGAGATGTCATTCTGTAAATATGTTTCTCTTATTGGTTAATGAATAAAGCACTGTTGGCCAATAGGAAAGCAAGATAGGTGGGAGTAGAAGACAAGGAGGATTCTGGGAGAGATAGGAGGACATTCAACATGTAGGACCAAGAGAAGTAAAAGGTCCGGACCCTGTCTCCAGTAAGCCAAGACCACGTGGAAATACTTAGATTGATAGAAATGAGTTCATGTTTAAGACAGAGCTAGACAATAAGAAACACTAGTAACAGGCCAATAGCTTTTATCTAATACAGAGTCTCTGTGTGTTATTTGGGGCTGGCGTGGGTGTGGGACCAGACTAGTGGGAAAACTGCCCGTAACAACTGTCCCCATTTCTCATTTGACAGACCAACCCTATGGCCCAGACGCAGGGTTATGGCCTGGCCTGCCCCAGCATCCACCCCATCTATAACCTACTGGAACACGTGAAAGAAGCTGACCTGCAGACCCAAAACTACAGGGTCTCCACACACAGGGCAACAGAATACCCAGAGAGAGTTCCAGTGAGAACACAGCACCAATAGTGTAGTTAGTGGAAAGCAGAGGCCTCAACTAAACTCTTTGCAACAAACACTGGCAAGTAAAGGCTATGGACAAAGCAGTCTATGTATGACTCACTGTGTCACACTGCAGCTTCCATGAAGAAATATTTAATTTCCCCCCTTTCTCTTAAATTTTGTTTTATTTCAGGGGAGTGCAGGGACATAGGGCAGATGCGAAGGGATTGAGAAATGAATGGGATAGAGATGCATGATGTAAAAGACCCACAGGAAAAAGGGAAAAGGAAACGTCTCTGGGATTAGTAAAAAACACTTCTGGATGCATCTGTGAGGGTGAGTCAGTAGGCTCTGACCTACTGACTGATTGAAAATTTGAATCCTGCTGTACCTACGGAAGATGGGGTCTACTTAGAGAAAGGGATTGCTAGGGGTGTGCGTTTGAACGGTGTATCTGCACCTGGCCACTCCCTACTACTTCTACTTGTTTTCTGGATGCCATGAGATAAATAGCTTTCCTTTATCTATCATGACCTTCCTCAGTGCCTTGCTACCTGAGCCAGTTGCCCCTGGATCCACATCTCTGAAACCATGAACCAAAATACACCATCCTCCTCTTTTTCCTCAGATGCTTCTCACAGTGATAAACATCTCACTAGCACAAGAATCCAAATAGTTGATGAGATGTTTATTACTTGAAAATTTTTACATAGAATGCGATTGTTTATACTTTGCAAAAGGGTATAAAAATAAGCATAAATATAGTGGGTACCTCCATACACACAGAAGCAATTCCGATTACAAGAACAATTTTTCAAGTTCGAGGAGATGGCTTTGCAGTTAAGTCTTTGTTGCTCTTCCAGAACACCCAAGTTCAGCTCATAGCATCTGCAGTTCATGATCACCTGTTAACTCCAGCTCCAGGTGATCACCTGCCCTCTCCTGACCTTTCTGGCGACCATACACACGTTCACACAAATAAATAAGTAAATCTTGTCCATCATGGTGGGTCATGCATTTAATCCCAGTGTTCAAGAGGCAAAAGCAAGTGGATTTCTGTGAGTTTGAGGCCAGCTTGATCTATATAGTGAGTTCTACACCAGCCAGAGCTACATAATAAGACCCTGTCTCAAAAGAAGCCTCTGGAAAGCTCTTTGGATGTGTATAACTTTTTAATACCTGTTTTTTTCCTGTACTGGCGCATTCCTCATTCTTTTTCATTCCTATTGAAATTTCTCATCAGTTATATCATCTTAATGCAGACAGCAGTATTGAAGGAAAGAAAACAGTTCCTCTTGTATTGTTTTGACATCTTTACTGCAGTCTCAGCTTAAACTGATATGAGATGACTTAGCACATGGAAAGTATTTATTTGAAGTATTAACAGTATGTGGTGCTGGAGATCAAACTCGAGGCCTCACACATTCCCCACAAGCCCTGCACGACATAACTACCTCTCAGTCTATTATTTTTTAATAACTTAAAAAGTCTGAAAGTCTATCTGCATGCATGCCGCGGCACACATGTGGAGATGAGGCAGGTTTCTGCCGTTGCTCTGGGTACTCCAGGGTAGCCGGCCTTCAAGCTCCCAAGCCATCTCTGCCTACAGGAGTCCAAGGTTTACAGATACACACCAAATCCAGCCCTTTATTTATTTCTTTTCTTTTCTTTTTTGATGTGGGTTCCAGGGATATAACTCCATTAGGCTTTAATGACCAGCATATTTTACCTGCAGAAGCCATCTCCCTCCCCTTGCCTGCTCATTTTTAAATGCACATAAGGACCCTTAAAGAGGATGAAGATCTAAAATATATATATATATATATATATATATATATATATATATATATGTACATATATATATATACCAAAAGAGAAAGCTTATTTTAGATCTATTTATATTACAATTCTATGTATATGAGTGCTTTTCCTACATGCTTGTGTACCATGTGTTATTGCGATTTAATAAGGATCAGGATAAACAATTAGGCCGAATAGATGTTTATTAAGGGAGAAATAACTCACAACATAAGCAGATGAACGCGGCGGGTTCCACCGGATCCTATGCCTTCCAGTGTCTAAGACCAAAAAGAGCTGCCCCAACCATTTCCCAGCCTTTTCCCCCAGCTCACATCCGGCCCTGTCTCCGCCCCAATGGGCGTGGCCTAATCCACAGGTGCAGACAAGGTGAATATCTCCCTACAATTCCCCTTTTAGTCTAAAGAAAAAAATTGGGCTTGATACAAAACTATAGACAAAACAGTTAATAACAAGTGTGCTCTAAGAAAAGGAAAATCGAGAACAAAACCACCTACATATCTTGTCCTAGGGTGAAGGCATAAGGGAATTTACAATAGAGTTGTCCTAAGCTGAAAAGCTTAAGTCTAGTACCTAATATATCTAACTAGGAAGAGAGAATAATAGTTGTGATAGTTTAATCTACAACCTCATCAAGACCCGAGAAGGAAAATAGCGATACTAGGGAAGACAGGAAGTGCAGATGGGCAACTTCCAAAAGATGCCTCGAAGACAGAAACAGCAAGCTACCTGGACAGTCACCCAAGATCTCACAGCAACGTTGGTACAGCCAGTTTTGGCTAAGGCCAAGAGTACCTGACAGACCACAACAAAAGCAGGGAGGTAGAAAGGCTGTCTTACCCTGACTTGGCAAGGTTCAGCAGTCTTCTGTTTGTCTCCTGCAAGCACATAGGACCGCATGTCCAGATCAGTGGTCAAGGTAGGGGCAGTTCCTTGCCCAAGAGGCCATAGCCAAAGTGAGGATGAACTCCAGAAGGAGCAACAACAGTGTCCAACATACTTTCGGGAAAGTGCACAGTGCTGTCAGAAGCAACAGTGTCTCATGTCAACAGAGTACTAATATAAAAACATTTAAATGCCATGTTCTGCAGGTCTATGAAGTGATTGGAGATTAAGCATCTATGCCTGACTAATCTCATAGGTAAAGGAAACATGGGTGAGGATAATCTGTAATAGTCAGGAACTTAGCTAAAAAACCTGATTAAAACTTCCTTGAGTAAAGCAAGGATACATACCTAAACAATATAACTATGCACATGTAAATTCCTAAAGTAGAGGTAGAGTAGAAATGTCTAGACAAGAGGTAGCTCTAAAGGGCAGCAAGATAAATATCCCAAATTGTATCAATATACAAAATGTCTTGAACACAAACAAAGTATACATACGTAGGATATGGCAAGAATAATGTGCATGAAACATAAATGGAAACATTTCACACAATATGACAAAATATACAATTCTTCCAGTACATAGGTTACCACAGATAAGAATATATAACAATGTAAGCTGTAATACTAATATCTCACTCTTACTAAACAATTCACAAGAAGGTAGGCTAATCTACCTATATCCATTCTGAACCATACCTTTCCCAACCATACCCTATTCCTGTCTAAAAGAGATAACCGAGTCTAAATATCACCTTCCATACCCAACCACAAATAACTAAAACCAACCCTATGAAGATGAATATTATCCCTAAATTCCAAGAGTGGAGAGAGGGGGCGTCGTTATCTTAAGATTACTTCCTGCTGAAATGGGACGATGATTGCTCCATGGGATCCTGTAGGAAGAAAATGTTTAGTAACCAAATTTCTCAACAAAACTGGCTATGACATATGTAGGTATTCATTGTGTGGCAGAAAATGCTTGACTGGAGTTCTATTTGAAACTCTGGCCAGGTTGTAATAATAAGGTGTGCCATTACAGCTAGCTAGTCATGAGTTGTCTTGAGCAAAGCAGCCCCAAACCGGTTAAAGGGTGAAGTTTGTAGCTCAGATCCATCAGGTTGAGTCAAGTGGAAATATCCAATTGGGGCCCCATCTTCTTTCCAGAGTATTCAAAGATTGCGGCTAGGAACTGTTATTATTCCTTGTGGAAAACTTAAATATCAATATCAAAATAAAAATTTCAAGTTTTACAGTATGCATTAGGGGGAAAGGCATTAACATGTATATGAGAAAATGAGGATTTCAGAGAGAAAAGTGTGTATAAGCGAATGAGTCCCTAGATTTTGTTTTCTTCTGCCTTACATCAATTGGCTTCTTGATATAAAGCAGAAACTGAATTTAATCTTAACAACATGCTTGAATTTAGAGAAGGAAAGCCAAATCCAACTCCAAAGCCAGCATTGGTTTACATGAATCGGGACTACAGGAATACTAGATAGTAAAGAGAAATAGATTTCAGTATAGAAACAGTTTACTAGACTTAAATATTTTTACCATAAATCAGATTCTTCCTCATTAAGTGATTCTTTCTGGAGAGCTGTCTTCTGTAAGTACCTACAGTGTGTCTGGTGCTCAGAGGTCAGAAGAGGGTACCAGATGCCCTGGGATGGAGTTGCAAACAGTTGTGAGCTGTCATGTGAGTGCTGGGAGTCTAACCTGGGTCTTCTATAGGAACAACAGCAGCTCTTAACCCCTGAGAAATCTCCCTAACCCTCAGACCTTCTAGGCAAAGAAATGATAGATGTTTGCAGAAACAATGCAAAGGAGTTGCACGCTTTCTGTTAGGGGCAGTAAGTGGTAGGGGTCACTAAGATCCCCACATAATATTGGTGTGAACGTCTCTGGTTATTCTTTATCTTCCTGAAACATTTTCAGTTAGTGTGCTGAGTGGTTTGAAAGAAAGTGGCCCTTAAAGGACGTGGCGCTATTAGGAGGTGTGGCCTTGTTGGAGTGCAGGGGTATTAGCTCTACCATGAAGGCTGAGCTGGGTCCAAGGAAGGTTAAATTCGAAGCCTCCCAGGATCCTGGAGACAATTGGAAGAAGAGGGGAGTCCAGTCAAGCAGGAACTCATTTATTGACCCATAGTAAGCATCTTTGGGGGGGGGTTGTTTTATTTTGTTTGTTTTCAAGACAAGATTTCTCTGTTTTGCTTTGGAGCGTGTCCTAGAACTAGCTCTTTAGACCAGGCTGGTCTCTAACTCACAAAGATCTCTCCTGCCTCTGCCTCCCTAGTGCTGTGTTTAAAGGCGTGCACCAGCAACACCCAGCGTAAGCCTCTTTTAAAGCAAAAAACCACAGGTCGGGAAAACAGCCAGCCAAAGTATTTTTGTTGTTGTTAACATCTTTTTTAAAAAATTTCAGTCAATGGTTTTAATGGTCGACCTATCATGCGCCTAGGCACCCTGTGCTTTACCGAGTGAGCAGGAGCCGTTCAAGCAGTGACCTCATATGGTTCAAGCTTGCCAACCAATCACTCTTTTTTGTAAACATCTCAGAACTCACCGCCCTGACTTGCCCTTAGCGCCATCTTTGACTGGCTCGTGTGCCCTTCATTGGAGGAAGTGTGTCACTGTGGAGGCGGGCCTTGAGGTCCCATGTATGTTCAAGCCACCCCCAATTAGACAGATCACTTCCTGATGCTTGCAAGTCAAGATACAGGGCACACAACTCCTTCCCAGCACCGGGTCTGCCTGTGTCACACCATGACGATAACACCATGATGGTAATGAGCTGGACCTCTCAAACTGTAAGGCACCCAATTAAGTGGTTTTCTTTTTTAAGGGTTGCCTTGGTCACGGTTCTCTTCACAGCAACAGAAACCCTGACTCAGGCAGCTTTATGGGTTCGGTTCCCTCTGCGTTTATGGGTGTTATAATTAGGCTTCTTCATCAGACTTGTTCCCAGCTCTTTTTCTTTTTGTTTTGTTTTTGTTTCCCTTGCAGCCCTGGGAATTGAACCTAGAGCCTCACACACATTAGGTGTACTCTCTACCACTGGGCTGTACTCTCTTCCCCCACCCTCCCACTAGTTCTTATACCTTAACCTATTTCCATTATATGACATTCTGCCATGTGATCATCTACCTCTCCATTCTGCGTCCGACTTCCTCTGTGTCTCACTGGTTAGCTCCTGCCGTACCAGGAGTTCCTCTCTCCCCAGAAGTCCTGCCAATTCTCTCCTTCCTTCCTGGCTAATGGCTGTTCAGCTCTTTAATGAACCAATCAGGCCAGGTGGTGGTGGCATGCACCTTTAATCCCAGCATTTGGGAGGCAGGGGTAGGCAGATCTCAGTGAGTTTGAGGCCAGCCTGATCTACAAATCCAGTTCCAGGTCAGCCAGGACTGTTACCCAGAGAAACCCTGTCTTGAAAAAACAAACAAACAAAACCCCCAAACAAAGGAAAAACCAACCCAGTCTTTAACAGCTGAGGCAAAACAGATACACCTTCACACAGGGTACAAAATATCATCCCACAACAGGGGACTTTTGTCTTTTCCTTTTGAAACAGGATTTCTCTTAAGTAGTTTGGAATTTCCTGTAGAGCCCAAAGTGGTTTTAAATTCTCAGTAATCCTCCTGCCTCAACCTCCCAAGTGGGATTACAGGACTGTGCCACCAAGTCCAGTTTTAATATTGTATTTGCTCACAGTCCCCCAATCTCCTCAGATACCAGCTAAAACGTGACAGTATAAATCTAAGGCACCAAGCCTACAGAATCCAGCTGTCATTTCAAACAACAGTTGTCATTTATTATGGTACCAGGAGCAACATTCTGTACATTGTTGCCTTTTACTTTCCTCATCTATCAAAGGGACAGATCTACCTCGCAGAGCTGTTTGGAAGAGGTAATAAGGGCAATAAACCCTTATACAGTACCTGGGATATAAATTGTAGTGCTATAATTGTACTTGTCACTCTCTCAAACTTCCTACCCCTCCCAGTGTTTTTTAAGTTGTGTGTGGCGGCAGGGCAGGGACAGGCAGGCAGACTCGTGTGTGGGAGAGAGAAGAAGTTTCCAGAGTAGGGTATTTCCGTGCACAGTGGCTAAGCTATCCCTTAGGTACTTTATTGCTTTTCTCTCTCTCTTTTGCAATTTTAAGTGAAACTGTGCTAGTTCGTTTTTTACTTTAGCTTTTTTGTAAGCTCCACATTTTAATATCTAAGTCAATGTCAGAAGTGAGGGAACACTATCAAGAACTTCTCTCCACCTGGGAGGTGGTGGTGCACACCTTTAATCCCAGCACTCAGGAGGCAGAGGCAGAGGCAGGTGGATCTCTCTCTGTGAGAGTCCAGCCTGATCTACAGAGTGAGTTCCAAGACTACACAGAGAAACCCTGGGGGGGGGGGAGAACTTCTCTCCAGAAAAAATAATTTTTTGAAGATTTTTAAAAATTTATTTTATGTATATGGTGCTCTATCTGCATGTACACCTGCAGGCCAAAAGAGGGCATCAGATCCCACAGTAGATGGTTGTGAGCCACCATGTGGTTGCTGGGAATTGAACTGGACCTCTGGAAGAGCAGGCAGTGCTATTAATCACTGAGCCATCTCTCCAGCCACAGAACCAATAATTTTTATCCCTCCAAACATCCAAATAGAATGTCCCCTAAAACCAAAACTAACCTTTCCTCAAATGGTTCCACACAGAGATAAAAAAACAATTAAAAAAAAATCACATTCTATGTAGGTAGTGCATTTCACTTTTTTCTCTGCTTCCAGCTGATTTTCAAAAAACTTAACATTGTAGTGCCTTGTGAAAATATAAACTACGTTCCATTGGCTTTTTAAACATTAAATCAATGGCCCGTCTCATTTGTTGGCATATACAGCACACACAGGTCAAAAAGGCGAATTTCAGCACTTGTCATCCGGGGATGCTCATCTTCAAGACGTAGAGTTCTTCCAAACAGCAGAAATACATTCCAAGTACGAAAGATCAGTCTCCCTTGAGAAGTGCACAGGACAACAAAGATGTCTCTCTCGGTTCTTCCTGGAGACACAGAGCACTGTCAGACTGGCACAGTTCCCTGTGTGAAGCATTCCTCGCCCCATTTCAGCACACACTGAAAGGTTGAGGACAGCTGTCAAATCATCAATGACATAATTAAACTCTCCCCCTCCTTTGGCATATCTATCTATTCAGTGATGGAATACGTTCTTCTAGGATAACCTGGTAATAACCTCCTAAGATGTTACCACATGTTCTTTACATACATTTCTTACACCTGTCAACCACACCCATCAATCACCAGTCTCTGCCTCGGTGGCCATCTTTGGTTTCAGTTTAGTGTTTCATATATGCTGCCCCCCATTTCCACCTCCCAGAATCAGCACATCTTTGCCAGTGTAGTCTTTTGTGCAACTGTCCATGATGGTGTGGGTATATACTGAATCACTTTTTGACAAATCAGCACCCCCACTGAGAGTGAGAATATTTCCAAACCGCTTTCAGTGCAAAATCTTAATATTCTGGTAATGCATGTTATCTATATCACCCTCAGCTACACACTCTTTAGCAGTTAGCCAGGACCTGTTGATGACCTCACTTTGAACCATGGGTGGTAAATCTTCACCTGCCAAATACTGTTCTGCTTTACTTTCTTCTTCTTCTTCTTCTTCTTCTTCTTCTTCTTCTTCTTCTTCTTCTTCTTCTTCTTCTTCTTCTCCTTCTCCTTCTCCTTCTCCTTCTCCTTCTCCTTCTCCTTCTCCTTCTCCTTCTCCTTCTCCTTCTCCTTCTCCTTCTTCTTCTTCTTCTTCTTCTTCTTCTTCTTCTTCTTCCTCCTCCTCCTCCTCCTCCTTCTTCTTCCATTTTGTTCAAAAAGCTGTCAGTTTCTCGTCTTGTTCATCACTGTTATGACTCTGAAGGTCCAGTAACACCAATCCATGTGGGTAATTTCTCAAATTGGTAAAGCTTACAAGTGTGTGTGTGTGTGTGTAAGTTGCTACATAGCTGTGGTCCTGCCAGGCATGCAGTGACCCTTCCATCCCCTGCTCCTGGAAAATGAACTAAGGCCTTTCAGAACAGTCCCACCATCAGCTCTGGCGTTGAGTGTGAAGTCCAGAATGTGCGGTGCTGTTGACATAAGGTTGAATAGGTATGTCTCCCATGGCGTCATGTATTTGAATGCTTAGCCCATAGGGAGTAGTAGCACTATTAGAAGGAGGTACAGCCTTGGAGGAAGTGTGTCACTATGGGGACAGGCTTGGAGGCCTCATAAGCTTAAGTGACACCTAGTGTGGTACAGAGTCTCCTGCTGCTACCTGCTGACCAAGGTGTAAAACTCTCCGTTTCTTCTCCAGCACAATGCCCGTCTGCATGCAGCCATGCTTCTCACCTTGCTGGTAATGAGCTAACCCTGTGTAAGTCAGCACCAATTTAGATGTTTTTTTTTTCTTGTTAGCGTTGCCTTGGTCATGGTGTCTCTTCACAGCAACAGAAACCATAACCAAGACACATAGTGAAGAGAAGGTTTGTGCCATGCCCCAGGGAGACAGCTGGGCGTGTGGGGTGTCGATATGCATATCAAACTGCACCATCCCCTTTTAAAAAATGAACTTTTAATAAGTAGACATGATGTCATGTTTATCTTTTTCCTCCTAACATATGGCAGTGACTGGCACAATGTAGACTCCCCAGAATTATGCGTATAGCAATGAATGAAATGGACGAGGGCTGTAAGGTGTGTTTAGTGACCTCGGACGAACTTAATAAGCAGAGGAAGGTACTAACTAGTCACTGTAAGAGGGAGCATAAGGAAAACAATTCCTCGAAGAAAAGCAACTCCCTGTTTTTGCTAATCGCACATTCTGGATGGGAACCTCGGGGACTCCACGGTCAGGCTATGGACTCCGAGAAAAGCTCAGGGCGGCATTTCACTCTTGAATACCTAGATGTAGTCGCCAGCCGGCTGGAAGAGGGACTTTGAATCGGCTCAGGGACCGTGGTCCTCGTTGGTGCAAGTCCCGTAACAGTAGAATTTAGAAAACTGTATTAGGATAGCTTAGCATTTTTCCAGCGTTCGAATTACATCAAAGCAAGGGACAGCTAAAACCAAGGCTTGGGAAGACAGTCTCTTTCCTTTTCCTTTTTTGTTTTTCCCGAGATAGGGTTCCTTTGTAATAGCCTTGGCTCCATATCCTCAAACCTAGGCTTCTCACCCATCCACCTCCAGGGAAACAGCAGAGGCACCCAGGGAATCTCAGCCGGAGGCGGTGGTGGGAGGAAGCAGAGGTCCGGGTCTGGCCAATCCAGCCTGCCTACCCTGACCCAGCCAATCCGAACTGCGTGGCTCGGCAGCGCGGGGTCTTCTGGGAACCCTGGCTTCTGGGGGAGACATTGCCGCAGTCGAGACTCCAATTCCTGGCGGCCACCGGGCGCGAGCCGAGTCCTGCTGCGGGAGCTCAGCAGAGACTACAATTCCCGGCGGCAACCGGGCACGAGCCCGGTCCTGCTGCGGGAGCTCAGCCGAGACTACAATTCCCGGCGGCCACCGGGCGCGAGCCCGGTCCTGCTGCGGGAGCTCAGCCGAGACTACAATTCCCGGCGGCCACCGGGCGCGAGCCCGGTCCTACTGCGAGAGCTCAGCCGAGACTACAATTCCCGGCGGCCACCGGGCGCGAGCCTGCCATGGACGGGGAGGGCCCCTGAGCGCAGTGGGAGGGGAAGTGGGTCTCACCGGCGCCTCGGTCGTGACGACGCCGAGGGCGACTCGCACGCGGTACTCGCTGCTTTCGCCTTGCCCGGGCCGGCACTCGGGACGAGATGCCGAAGGCCAAGTCCGCGGCGAGCGGCCGCCGGCGCGAGCGGCAGGAGCAGCGGCGGGAGCTGAAGCGGGCCGGAGGTGCGGCGGCGTGCCGGGCGCTGGGGGCGGGCCGCGGCGGGAGGCCCGGCTGGCCGGCCGCGGGGATGGACGGACTTAGAGCTGCAGCCCAAGCCCAGCCGTCACTGGTGCAGAAATCCTCCCCGCTGCTTCGCTGGACGGCCTGGGACCGATTCTTCAAGAGTTGAGGAAATTAAGGCTGCTTCGTGTTTTATTCCAGGACTCGTGTTCAACACAGGGATTGGGCAGCACATTTTGAAAAATCCTCTAGTTGTTAACAGCATTATCGATAAGGTGGGTGTAGAAGAGGAAAGACAGAGCGTTTGTGTGTCATCTTTTTCGGGGTACTTACACCTGACATAACATAGATGCTCTGGGTTAAGAATTGTCCCGGATTCACCCGCTGTCTTTTGCTTGCTTCGTCTTGAGTCTGTGTCCTCTATCTTGCTGTGAATTGTCCACTTGGTGGTTGGACTTTCCTTTGTACTTATTTGTTAATCTCCACATTATTTAATCACTTTTTGGAGGTTCTTTGCTTGTTTGTTTTTTGAGACTGGATGTCATGTAAGTCAGGCTGGCCCCAAGTATGGTATGTGAACAGAGCTAGCCTTGAACTTCTGGCCCTCCTGATTCCACTTTCCAAGTGTCTATAATTGTCTTTTATTTATTCTAGAGTTTAAACTTATGTCTAAATCACACAGTAAGTTTGTTTTGTATGTGCTGTTATTGTGTTGTGGTTATGAATGATTGAGTGCCAGGAGGTAAAATATAGATGGTACAAATTCTGTATGTTTAGTTACCAGTCTCACAGAATTTTCTAGTTGTATGTATATGTTCACACACAGTTTTGTGAGGTTGCTATATTCTTCCTACACGGTGGTTAGGAAGAAATACCCTGTCTCAAAAGAAAAAAAAAATTGAGAAATCTTGCTCCCACAGCTGGGCAGGGGCAGATTTAATTACAGGTTGAATACATCCCCTGGGTTAGGAAATGGAGATACTCACACCTAATGCACTCAAGGTAATATTGTTAACAAGAAAACTGAAGCTAGAGTAAAATCTCTTTAACTGTGCATTGATGGATGGAAACAGTCATTTATAAGCTGTGTGTTCAGGCAGGCCAGAAGCATAAGGAGTTGTGTTTGCTTTTAGGCTGCATTAAGACCTACGGATGTGGTGCTGGAAGTTGGGCCTGGAACTGGAAACATGACTGTCAAGCTGTTAGAAAAGGCCAAAAAGGTAAAAAAAAAAAAAAAAAAAAGGGGGGGTGTCTTCATGTGTTAATACTAAATTAGCCCAGCTGGTGTACAAATATACATGTTTTAATTAATTGCCATTATTATTGAGCCTTTAGAAATTTTAACTCTGAAAATGTATTAATCAAGAAAACAAAATCTACCCTTGGTATGTTGGTGGGAGAGCTAATATAGCCACACAGGTGTCTACCCTGTAGAAGTCATGGAAGTCAGGGAAAACTCTGCTCGATTGTAATACAGTGATTGTACTTTCATCCACTCGTGATGTTCCGTTGTGGATATCAGTTAATAGAGAGCCCTGGGCAGGTCTCTTGTCTAACAACACAGGTTATGTAAGTGTGCTCTTTTTTTACCATCTTCAGGTACAAAGCATGGAGACAGACAAACAGGATGTTGATTGAAATGGTAGACTACTGTTGAGGGGCTACTGATGTTAAGCCTGGGAAAAGCTTAAAGCGTGTAGATTGGATAAGTTATTACTTGGATGGTAAGAGATTTATATTCCACAGTGAAGCTTTTTTCTTATTGTTAATGTAGGTAGTTGCCTGTGAACTTGATCCAAGGCTAGTAGCCGAACTTCACAAAAGAGTTCAGGGCACGTGAGTATATGTAATAATTAAAGTGCATTTTAATCTCATGAAACAACATTCCCTTAAAACTTCTTTCCTTGTAAACAGGCCTCTGGCCAGCAAACTCCAGGTCCTGGTGGGAGATGTATTGAAATCTGATTTGCCGTTCTTCGATGCTTGTGTGGCAAACTTGCCTTATCAGGTACCCCTCAGATACCAGCCGCATTCCACTACGTATTTCTCCGACGTGTCTTTCCTCAGCGGTAACTAGGAATTCTCTTTCAGATCTCCTCTCCCTTTGTCTTCAAGTTGTTGCTCCACCGACCATTTTTCAGGTTTGTGAAAAACCACAATTACTGCTCAAGTTTAGACTGTCAGTTTAGGCCAGGGACATAGCCAAAAATGAACACAACTGAAAAACTACTAGAGCGCTCATTTCCCTAACAGAAATACCAGTTTCTGGGACAGGAATGTAGCTCAGTGCATGGAGTAGAATGCTTGCTAGCATCCAGAAAGCCCAGAGTTCATCTCCAGCACCATATAAAACTCAGCCTGGTTTCGTATGCTGTAACCAGACACGGGGACCAGAAGCAAGAGCATCACTTTATACCCATCTTTGGCTTCATAGCTAGTTCAGGCCCAGCCTTTGCTGTGTGACACCCTGGTCTCAGAAGTACACACCCTCTGCAACACACATATAGGTACTGACTTCTAGGAAGGTCTTTTTGCGAATAAAAGTCTATTTGTCTTTTACTTGGGGTGTTGAAACTAAGTCACATACCTCCTCAGTGCTTATAAAATAAACTGATAAATTGTAGGGCCATAACCATCCTTTTTTAACATTGTATATTCATGCCAGTGTACTTCCAGAGGTCAGAGGACAGCTTGCAGGATCTCAGGAATCAAACTCAAGTCATCGGGCTTTAACATGCGTCTCTCACACACACACACACACACACACACACACACACACACACACACTACATCACTCACACACACACGCACACGCACTGTCCTTTGCCACTATTCCCTCTTTAAATGATAAGGAATAGGTTATAGCCGAAGACAACTTCATATAGTTTTAGAAAAGTTTTGTTTGGGGTATATAGAAATCTAGATATACCCTGGAGGCCAAGATAGAAGGATTGTGAATTCAAGACGTGCTTAGGCAGCTTTATGAAAACTGATCTCAAAATAAAAAGCAGACCTAGAGGACTGGAGACATAGTTCAGTGGTAGAGCATTTGCCTGCATGCATGATACCTTTGCTTCAATTCCCACTATGCCACACCCACATATCAAATACAAATACGGTTTTAAAGATGTTCCTTTAAACATGTCTCCATTGCTTGCTGAGGAAGTCCGTGTATTTTAAAATTGCTAAACTAAGACAACACTGAACAGTGTAACCTACCAGGCCATACCTCAGATACAATTCCAACTACACCACAAACACAGTTCTCCCATGGAATCAACTTTACTGTGGGGTTTTTGTTTTGTTTGTTTGGGTTGTTTGTTTTCAGAAGGCATCATAGACTTTAATATATAACGCTAACACACAACAATAGGTCAAAATAGTTGTTCATCTAATCCATGAGGGAAAGCCATCTTCCTTGGGGTTAAGAGTACACCTGTCTGTTGTGCTTATACCGCCATTAACCACAGATCCTCCCAGGACAGTTCACTCAGTGGCTAAGGACATATGTTGTTGCTCTCGAGAGACTGGGGTTCTACTTCCAGCACTCACATGGCAGCTAACATCTGACTGTACACTCTTGTTCTAAGGGTCCAGTGCCTATGTCTGACCTCCACGGGCACCAGAAACACTCAGACACAAAGTAAAAAAACATGTTTTAGTTAAAAAATATGACTATTGAAGATGAGCAATTTTTTTTATTCCCTTCTGCTTCCTTTTTAGATGTGCTGTACTTATGTTTCAAAGAGAATTTGCTCTTCGTTTGGTTGCAAAACCGGGAGATAAATTATACTGCAGACTCTCCATTAATACACAGCTTTTAGCACGTGTGGACCATCTAATGAAGGTATGTGAGGTTTTTTGTTTTTTTAATCCTTAAATAATCTAGTTTAATTCATCCTGAGCTCTGGCCTTGCAAGTGCTTGTTCTCTAACTCTGACTAGCCTGGAACTGTCAGCTTCCCAAGGCCTGAGCCACCATACTTGGCCAACAGAGCATCTTTGGTTACCAATTTGTAAAGTTACCCTTGCCAGGGAGTTACCCTTACCCTTAACTGGGAGGCAGAGGGGTGGATGTCTGAGTTCCAGGCCAGCCAGACCTACATCGAGAGACCCTGTCTCAAAACCAAAAGTAAATGAAGTTGCCTGTGAGAGGACTAAATGTTTTCTGATTTTCTTGTTTTTGGATAGGTGGGGAAGAATAATTTCAGACCACCTCCCAAGGTGGAGTCTAGCGTCGTAAGGATAGAACCTAAGAATCCACCACCACCTATCAATTTCCAGGTGAGGCCAAAAATTCCAGATTGGAAATTCTAGAGCAGCAGAACAGTTCTGATTCAACCTGAATATCCAAACATAGAATTTAGGAAGTATGGTGCAGCCTTAGGTTGGAGTCATTTGATGGAAAAGAGTTATGTACCACACAAAAATATGGAAAATGTTTGTAAAAGGCAAAAGGGTTAGAATACAGTTGCATTTCAAAACTTAAGACTATACATCTATTTGAATAAATCTTGGAAAACAATGTAAAATTAAAATAGTCATGTTTGAATAATACTGTGATAACATTTTTTTTTTTTTTTTGGTGTTGATAGGGTGAAAACCCAAAGTCCTAATTAAGTGCTGGCATTGTAGGCATGTACCACTGTCTTTAGTTTGATTCTATTTTGAAAGTCTTCTTACTGCCATGTTATGTATGGGGACAATGTTTTTTTTTCCCCAGTTAAATTCAGTGAGATTGAAACAAGTGCAGAAGTCTCAAGTGTACATCTGTTTGCATATGTGCTATTGAGGTCAAGATGTAGGCCATTTTCATTCCCTCTGGCTTTATACATTAGAAATGATCACAGCTAGCAGGCATAGTTAAGTATTCTGAAGAAAATATTCATCTTATATTTCAGGAATGGGATGGCCTAGTAAGGATCGCTTTTGTTCGGAAAAACAAGACACTGTCAGCTGCATTCAAGTAAGGATTGTACTGCTTTGTAACAGTGGAGGACCAGTTTCCCAGGTAGTCAAGGCATGTGGTCCTTCACCCAAAAAGAGCTACCTTAAAGTACAGACAGTAGGTAGAATGAAAAGTTGGAAGTCAAATGAGGTTTTTCTTTGCAAAACAGGAAAAACTAACTTAACCACACATTTCCCACGTTTTTGCTTTGGGTTTTCTCCTCTTCCTTATTTTACTGTGGGGAGGGACATGTGCCCTGGTGCACATTTGGGAGTCAGAGGACCACTTTGAGGAGTGGGTTCTCCCCCACTTCTGTTCATGGGCTCAGGTTATTAGGCTTGCACTGCAAGTGCCTTTACCAGCTGAGCCACCTTCTAGTCTTTATGATGTTTTATTCACTTGAAAGATCTAACACAGCTTGGGCATCTGAGGGTAAAAGAGGTGAGATTTGGTTCTAGAGAGCGTGGACTTTTACCCATGGCCGTGCCAAGGATGGAGTCTGTGGTTTAAGCATGCCACCTGAGCATTGTCACTCACCCAGACCTCCTGTTACCTTCTGAGTTCCAGGCTGGCCTTGAACCTGCAGTTCACCCTGCCTCAGCCTTTCTAGCAGCTGTATTATTATAGGCTGTTGCCACCAAGCCCAGCAAAGTTGTTTTTGGCTAGGGAGGTTCTGTGGAGTATCTAAGAACCCTTTAGAATTGAAGTTTGTGCGAAAGGCACCATATCTGTAGCTCAGCTACTTAGAAAGTTAAGATGGTATTATCACTAGAGCACTGAAATTCTAAGGCCAGCTTGGGAAGCATAATGAAAACCTGTCTATCTCTTTTTCTTTAAAAGCACTGTATAAGGGTGCAGGGGTTTAAAAAAAAAAAATCACTGTTTGGAATTTGACTCGTTTAAAGAACAAGAGATGCTTATTAATTTATTGGGATTCTTTTTCTATATAGTGTTAGTCCCCTTTTTAAATTCCTGAATTTCACCAAGTCACATATATACACTTTTTTTCTTTGATACATGGTTTCTGTTTGTATTAGCCCTAGCTGTCCTGGAACTCTTTGTAGACCAGGCTGGCCTTGAACTCATAGACATCCACCTGCCCCTGCCTCCTGAGTGCTGAGATTAAAGGTGTGCACCACCACTGCCCAGCCTTATTATAAAAATTACACATGGCGTATGTGTGTGTGTGTGTGTCTATGTGTGTGAGTGTGTGTGTGTGTGTGTGTGTGTGTGTGTGTGTGTGTTGGTGATGGGGTTTAGAAAACACCTTACAAGAGCTTCCCTTCCTCCATGCAGCTTCTGGGACTTGATTTTAGGTTGTTCGGCATGGCGAGCGCCTTTACCACTCAGCCACCTCATAGGCCTGGAACATATATTTTGTCTACATTTAAATTGTGAATAATGTGGCTCTATTTGTCATTTAATCTCCAGGTCAAATGCGGTACAGCAGCTGTTGGAAAGGAACTATAGAATTCACTGTTCGGTACATAATACTGTAAGTAGGAATTATCATTTCAGTGATTTTTGTTCTTTACATAGTTCTGGCTGTCCTGGAGTTCCCTATGTAGAGGAGGCTGGCCTTGAACTCAGAGATCCTCCTGCCTCTGTCTCCAAAGGGCTGCAGTAAAAGGTGTGTGTGCCACGTGGCTCTTACTTTTAAAATGTCCTTTGCCCGTGTCTCTCAGAGCACAGCATGCTGCTTCCTCAGTCTGCCTTTCTGGGTTACTCACAGAAGCATGACCTTCTTTCCCGTTCTGAAGCATGCTTTCCTACTCTTTCTCTAGGACCCCTCCCTGCCACGTGCCTCACCTCAGTGCTCACTGCCCTTCCCTCCTCCATTGTTCTCTTCAGGGCGGCTGCCAAGACTCAGCTTCTCTGCTCTGTGATGTTTTCCTCTTAAGCTTCCCCTACAGCCCTCCCCGCCCCGCCCCCCCCCGTTCTTATTTTTGTTTTTAACCTATATATTCGGTGGGACCCTTAAAGTCAACACACAATTTGTGACCTGTCCAGGTCTCTTTGTGGTTTCTGAAATGGTCTCACTAGGTAGCTCGGGCTGGGTGTGAGGTTAGCGTCACAGCGCCCTTCCTGCCTCGGCACTGTGAGCTGCCATGCGTGGCTTTCAGGTTAGTTGTTCTGTAAACTCTAAACCAAGCTCCTCTTGAACATTTGTATCTAACCCAGTAAGAGCTGGACCCAGCTGATTTGTAATTCTTCAAATGTATAGATTAGTAGTTTGCTTGGCTTAAACGTGTGGAATGTACTGATCCAAACTGTGATTATCCTGTTAGTTGCTCAGTGGTCCAGGCTACCACTATATAGTTGAACATCTAAAATCCCAATTGCTGGAATTATAGGAGTGTCACCACTGCCTGGCATCATCTGGAAATCTTAAATGAGAACAAAATGTGGGTAATTTTGGTCACGTGCGTCATGCTTAAAACAGTTTAGAGTATGGGAGTCCTCATGAATACACATGTGCATGTGTGGATGCTGTTTTTGTTTTTCAGCATATTTAAGTTTGACAGAGCAGACATGAGCCTATCCTTTAATGGCTGAGCCATCTCAGACCAGGAGCTCCTGTGCTTTTAATACACCATAGGACTGTCTCCATTCTCTAATATGAACTAACGCTACTACAAATGAGTCTACTAGTCTGCTAGTAAATGCTGAGTCAAATAAACTCAATCATTATTTTGTTGTTTTGAGACAGCCTTACTCTGTAGCACAGGCTTGCCCTAAGCTTGAGTTACTCCTCCTGCCTCATAAGTGCTGGGATTACAGGGGTGAGCTATGATACCCACCAACATGTGATAGACTTAGAGAGAAGTCATTTTTCAGAAAAGTACCTGGTTAAGTGAGATGTATGAATTATTTTTAAAAGATCAATAATTGCTGTATAATTTTACTCATTTTGTGAGGTGTGAATCATATTTTAACATTTTAAAGATGAAAAAGGGCAACCTGTATATAATAGCTCAAAGTATTCCAAGTATTGTGTCACAAAACCAGCCTCGTATTAGAATCCAGATCTTCCCCAAACGGTCAGGGGTTCCCACTGTCATTTACAAATCTAGTAAAAGTGACTGTAATTACTGAACTTAAAAAAAAAAAAAAAAAAAGAGTCACGGTGTCTTCATTAAAGGTATGTTGGTCATTTATTCTGAATCTTATATTGATAGGTAATACCAGAAGATTTCAGTATAGCAGATAAAATACAGCAAGTCCTAACCAGCACAGGTTTTAGTGACAAACGGGCCCGTTCCATGGACATAGATGACTTTATGAGGTAATTACATTTGTCGATGTTCTTAATGTTTACATTTCTTTACTGCGGTGTCTAAGAGGAGAGATGTGAAGGCTTTTAGCGGCATAAGGGAGTTACTGCATAGCACTTCCACAGTGTGGAACATTATTTGGTGTAAGGCAGTGGTTCTCAGCCTCCCTAGTGCTGTGACCCTTAACAGTTCATGATGTGGTGCCACAACCATAAATTATTTTCATTTCTACTTCGCAGCTGTACTTTTGCTACTGTTAGGGGAGCCCTCTGAAAAGGTCGTTTGACCTCCCAGGGGTCACGACCTGCAGGTTGAGAACCACTGTAAGAAGGGTGGCAGCTAGGTACCTGCAGCAGAGTGCACGCAGGAAGATTGTTAGACAACAGTCTGCACCAGAAGTAGCCCAGGGTTATGTGTGCTGTGTGTGTTTGTCCCGCTCCCACCCCAAACTCATTCACTGTCTTAATTTAAGTTTATGCTAGGAAAGTCACTTTAACACATGTATGGATTTGATGACCCATTATTTCCTTACTTAAGAATAGCTACTGCTAAACACCAGTTATAACCACATCTGATTATTCATTTAATAGCAGATGTGGCCTAAGTCAAATTCTACGCCTATTAAGTTAAAGGCCACCATAGTTATTTTGCAATTGGGACCAAAATTTGTTTTATTTTGTACTAAGCAAATTTCAGTTAATTACCCAATTGTACTAACTTGTTTTATTTTTACTAACACTTCCAGAAGCTTTTTCAGCAAACCAGTCTAAACTGAGACTTAAGGAGTACTAAGTCTTCACTGACTGTTAACCCTAATAGTTGAGTACCTTTCCCAAGTACCTACACATTGCTTTTCCAGACGTTTTAATTCACACAGGCCATCCTGAAAAGTAAGCTCAGGTCCAAATACATTGTATCTCAAACTTCCTCAGGGTACCACTTTCTAACATAAGCCAGATAAGCACGTAATATCCACAAGGAAGTAATGTATATTTTATTAAACATCAGTAGGAGTTCAAAGAATAGGCAGAAATTATTCATCTCACTTTCCCTCAAATTCCAGCTAGTTTCTTTTCTAGCTGGTCATGCTGAAATAGACTAAGGGCTGATGAGGGTGGCCTGGGGAGCAAGTCTTTATAATTTCAGTCAAACAGTAGATTACAACAAGACATAAACATGACACAGTGTATTTTGCCAATTTATTTGGAGAGTAAAATTTTTTTAATAACTAGTACTAGGAATAGGTGTGTAAGTATGTTTATGTATTAAAGATAACGTTATGTGTTAAAAGTTTTTTTTTTTTTTGGTAACACCATTCATTTTCCATTTTTTTCCCCTTCAGGTTGCTACATGGATTCAATGCAGAAGGTATCCACTTTTCCTAGTCATTTGAAAAGGTTTTTTTCAAGACCAAGAAAAAAATGAAATTATACACTTAACATTATCCTGTATGTTAAGAGGTTGATTCTATGTATTCTTTTTTGTTTTTAAGTGTGTAAAATATACTGCAAAGGACAGGGTTCAACATCCATAATGGTTTTCAAATTCAAAAGCCACAGATATGCACAACCATACACGTAGACTTTCTAATAGTTTATTGTATAAAGATGCTACTTTGTCTTTGTTCACTGTGTTATGGACTGTGAGGCCTACTTTAGGCCTGTAGCTAGTCAGTCACAAATCCCCTGTACTCCTCCTCATTCACATGTACAGTAAGTACTTAACATGACTTCCCTTACACACCCTCCTTGTCCTATACAGTTTCCAGGTATTAATGCCTTCTTTGTTAGATGAGCTGTTACAATACAGACAATACTGCCTGTTTGGGTAAGCTGGAGTCTCCTGCCTGTTTGGGTAAGCTGGAGTCTCCTGCAATTATACAGTGCAGGCATGCTCTCTGACTATACCTGTGAAATGCAGAACCTGAGAAAGAAACTAATAATAAAAATCACATCAAGTTTTTATTTTTTGGGGGGGGAGATAATCTACAAATTTCAGACTTAGAAAAATCCCAGAAGGGTTAAATCAAATGGGCTTTATTTGGTGATTTTATTTTCTTTCATGAGTGAGAGGGCCTTTTATTTTTTTGAGGTTGACCTCAAAACAAAACAAAACAAAACAAAACAAAAAACCTTGTCTCAGCCTCCTAAATACTGGGATTATACTTGTGTACCATTGCATATAGCTTCAAAACAAGCTTTCCAGTTTCAGTTTTCAGCTTTTTAAAAGAACAGCTATTTCCCACAACTACAGGCTCCTGGATAGTTCAAATTCTAGTACGTGGTGTTTCTTTTTAAGCTTTTTAAAATTTGTCAGACAAGATAAATGCTGTTTATATATTTTAATAAATTAGCTGTTTTGTTTATATAAGGAAATTATATAAACTATATAATTGGCTATTTGGCTCTCTTTGTACCCAAAACTTAAAAAAAAAAAAAAAATCCAATTTAGTTAAGGATGTTAACTGAACTTAAGAATATAAGTTGTTTGTGTACACAGATTTCTCTCCCCCAAAATCTGGCTTCAAAGTCAGAGTCAGTGTTATTATGATTTTGAATAGTTAGCTATCAACAGTTAAAATAATGTATAGCAGCCTTTAAGTTTGAGAAAGTGCTAAAGAACATTTAGTCTAAAACCAAAAAAAGTTACTTAGCTGCAAAAGCTACTTTTTAAAAATACAAACAGTAACTATTCTTTAAAGGGTTAATTACCTTTAATGTCCCAGAACCGTTTTGCAGAGTTCACTTGTATGTACTATCTCCACCTAGAGAAACAATTCCACTTTACTGGGCTTTCTCAGTTTGTTTCCCTGTACTCATCAACTGCTGACCTTCAGTCCCCTTTACTGGTCTTCAGTTTCCCTCGTAATTCTGAATCATATTTTACTCCCCAAGATGTTTGATGGTACTAGTTTTCAAATACTCTGATGCAGTCAGCATACGACAGCATATATCTATAAAGACCCTCCAAAGGTAGTTCTGTCCAGTGCCAATAACATTAAAGCTAAACTTTTGTGCTTAATGAGCAAGTTTGTATGTTTACTGCCTATTACATATGAGGCGTTCACAAAAATTACCCTTTTATTGGCAATAAGATCTTTCTACATAGCTCTGGAACTCACTATGTAGGTCACACTGTCCTTGGACTCAAGACATCCACCTACCTCTGTTGAGTACTGGGACTAAAGGCATGTGCAAAAATTACCGTTAACAGTCTCTGCAAGGTCAACAGACACAGTTCTTCATTCTTCCTCTCATCTTTGAAACAGACACAAATAGGATACATCTTACAACTGCAAGAAAACCTGAGTTCCTTCCAAAACAAAAGTGAATATATTGAAGTACATTATTTCTAAATTTGTTTCATAGATTTCATTTATTAATAAGCATATTGTGAAAAATCTACATTTGATTTAGATTTCATGTTTACAGAGCTTTTCACCATGGTGTTAGGACTCCTCAGCTATCCTCTCATTTAAGATCAGTGAAGTAAAGACTCTGGCTCGTTGACTCTATTCATAGATTCCCCCTTGGTTCACTGAGTGAAGCAGTAGGTTCCCTAATCAAGAGAAACATGGGAGGTTCTTTGGTTAACCTACACCGGGAACCAAGGGAAAACTCCTAGAGATGTATGTATATATATGTATATATATATATATATATATCTATGTATATGTATAAATCTTTAAACAGTATTTACATGAAAATCGGCCAGTTTTCTTTTAGAGTAGCAGCTGTAAAAATGAGTGCTGCCATTTAAAGAGTAGCCTTCTTTGCTACCAATCTATCTGAGAGATGTGATTCTCATCAATGGCAAACCATCACATACTGGATATTTATGGAGCTTGCTACAGCCTGCCCTGTAAGGCATTGACACTTCTTGGGATTACATACCATCTATACTTGTTTATCTAACTTGTATTATGGACTACTTTCAGTGTACATACAAATGTTCATGCATCAGAAGCCAATTTCCTTTAACAGTACATTAAATTGGGGGTGCCAGGAAACACTTCAACTTAAATAATGGCATTGTTAAGGATCAAATTACACTATTAGTCTTGTTAACACCACTGGCACACACACTGCATATATATATATATATATATATATATATATATATATATATATATATTGTATTATCCTAAGATAAAACTCTTTTCAGAATTTCTTTACTTTTTATTATACACCAACTAGTTTATATTTTAGTTTTTTACAAAGAAAATGCTAAGAAAATTATAATCACATGTCATGGTATTAAAATCATAATTCCAGATTTTTTTTTTTTACATATAAGATGGAATGGTCCAGCAGCTATTATGTCCACTGTCACAGACTTTAGTTCCGTTCAAATTGCTATGGCACATACTGTAAAATTAACTAGTCACACACACACACACACACAAAGTCTCAAATACAGTAAAAATGTACACACAATAAAGGTAATTTACAGTTACAAATAAGGAATGTAA
This sequence comes from Cricetiscus sungorus, assembly GCA_030556225.1. NCBI lineage: Eukaryota > Metazoa > Chordata > Mammalia > Rodentia > Cricetidae > Cricetiscus > Cricetiscus sungorus. Next base: position 5,490,848 of record JANBXA010000411.1, on the reverse strand, counting down.
TTTATCTTGGCTGTGCTTCAGAAATCTGGGGTCAATAGCCTTAGTCAAGGCACAGAGGAGAAGGAGGAGTGAACACAGCTGTTTCTAGGAGTGTAGGCAACGTATGTACAATCACTGATGAGGTATGCATGCACGCAAAGTATTCAAAATTGCTCAGTCTTGCTACGAAAATGGATCTGAGTTAAAGGAAATTTTGTGGCTTCCCCCTACTCTCCACTTCTGGATTACTTCCACAATCTTAAAATTGGCAAGGATATCCAAAAGCCATTACTATTTGGGTGAATGAAACGAACTTCATTAATCCCATTAATGCCTCTTGGACTAGAAGCATTCTGTAGACAAAGGAGTGTTTCACAAAATTGAAATGTCATTCAGGTGAAGGACAAGATATTTCCACACACTTAAAAGATTTCCAAAAAACGTTCAAGTGGCCTTTCCGGTTGGACCACCATTTGTTACAGTATTGGGGATTCTGGGGATCCTTTAGTAGCAAATACCAACTTTTAGAGGGCTCTGGGTCTCTTGGGGTTAATTTGCTTGCTTGCTTGTTCTTCTTCTTGTAGCGCTGCACGAAATGATTTCACTTTATCTTGGGTAAGAAGAGAACAAGGGAGTAAGTATTGTAGAACAAGCAGTATGGGGCACAACTTGTACAGTGTGTATCAAGTGAGAACTTGTAACAAAAACTCAGCATTTCTCTTGTTCTTATGTCCAACTATAACAAATCTCATGCATGCCTAGTAAAACCTATTTGTTTTTCAACCAGTTCCTCTTACATACATTCCAAAGTGTTGAGTTGTAGTCTTTCTATTTGGTGGGGGTTATAGGCAGGCTTTTAATGTTTAAATATGTAGTCCTATCTAAAAGGGAAACGATGAGTAGTACTCAAATGTAAAACATATTCTTTTCATTATGAGATTTCTACTCAGCCCTACCCCACCATTTTAAGCTAACAAAATTTAAAAGCTGAATTAAAGAAAAATAAAATGGCACCTGTTTTCTCAACAGGGTAACAGGATAACAACTGCTCTTATATATTCTGCCTACTACTACCATGCATTCATCTAGAGTCGCACGGACTATAGATTTGTTAACAAATTGTCAGAGAAATTACAGGCAGCTACGGAAATGAGACATCTTCCTACTGCAGTATTGCTCAAATGGAAGTGATTTTGCTCTGGGATCATTTAGTAATGTCTAGAGATGTCTTATCACAACTGGTATGGTACTTTTCTCTAGTGGATAAATGTTTGTAAGCAAAAGTGCTCAAACATTTTATATTAATTTAATACCATTCAACAAACAATGGCCTACTCAAGCTCTAAATAGTGCCAACAGTTATGTAATTCTACTTTAGGCTGGAATATAGCTCAGTGGTATACACAAGACCCTGGGTTCAACTTGTCATCACAAAACTACAACGAATAGTACTATGTGGTGACCTGCATATGAAAAAATGGTAGGCCCAATGTTTGACAAAAGTTAACTTTTCTGAAATTAAAAGACTTGTTAGCTGTGTCACTTGGACGAAAACATTTTGTAGATGGAGTGTTGCACAAGTCAAAATATCATTCAGATGAAGGATGAAAGTTTCCACAAACTGAACTATTTGAAATTTTGAAATGGTTCTTACAATCTAATCATCATATGCTGGCTACAATATTGTGGGTTTGTGGGAATCCTTCAACAACTTACTTAGATGATACTGGAGTTGATGCCTGCTAAGATAATAAGCTCTCAAACTTTTTTTAGCCCTCCAAAACTATCTCTGAATGGTTAAAAATAATTCTACAGTACATTACTTCTACAGTAACTTGCTCCCAAAAAATGGCCTGACATATGCTTGTCTGAGACAACCAAGGAGTCACCTAAATTAAATGTTACATATTTCCAAGGAAAAAAGAATATGTTAGGTTCCATCCCTTAAAGTAAATACATTAATGATGATTATGGAGCTACAAAGATAGTAAAGTACAAGCACTAGGACCAGAGTTCAAGCTCCAGAATCCTACACTGGCTAAGTAGACACAGGACTGACTCCTGGTACTTGCTAGGCAGCCAATCTAGCTTAACTTGGTGAGGTTCAGCTTTAGTGAGAATCTTCTCTTAACAAGTAAGAGGCATGACATTAACCTCTGACATCTACATGCATGTGCACATATAACATCCATGACCATTGTGAATTATTAGAAAAATTCAAATCAAGGCTTGACTATGAAAATCATTAAAATAAAATCAAAGGTAACTTTTTAAAAGTCACCAATGACCTTATTGTACATGATGTCAAATCATGAAGGGCTTGCTTTAAAAATTTAAGAATCAATCTGCAGCAAAAAGTAGGAATTTCAATTTGATCATGTTCAGTTTCATGTCCATACGCATAGAAACACCACCCAAAGAAGCAGGTGCAAAATCAATATATACACTGTTTTTAAATAGGCAAGAAGTCAATGTATGAAATGTGAATATAAACAATAGAAAATGGTAATTCTTATGAATCTTTGTGTATGGATGATGTACAGTGTGACTATGCGCATGTTCATGCTAGTACAGGTGTGCTGTAGTGTTCAAAGGAACACTTCCCTTGCCTTTTTCAAAGGAAATAGGAGACAGCATATTGTGGAGCCAAATGGGAGTGGCGATGGCCTAGGAACAGATTTAGTTTGATGAAGGTTTTATAGTAACTGAACAAAGGCATTTTTAAAACGCAATGATGGGAACATCTGAGAGGCAGGTTTCAGCCATGGAGAAACCTTAGCTGTCAGCCTCAGATGCTATCTGATAATCTGACAACAATCTTTTGATCAGTGGAGAATAGGCTTTTGTTACTAAACCGTGAAAGGTCTTATTGTTTATCAGGATGCTAGGTCTACCATTATCCGCTAGCACAGGGAGTTAGAGCACACACAGAAGTGGACTAGGAGTGGCTCTTCACTGGGGCTTAGAGAAACTGTCATTCGGCTTGGGATCTACAACATTTCAGCTTCTCCACATCACTGCAATGCTAAGCAAGCTGCCTCTGCAGACAGCTTCTTCTTTGCAGCCATGTTATGAAAAGGCCTCTGTCATTGTCCAGAGTTTTCCTGTCTACCTCACACCTTACCACAGGAAGACAGGGACTACAGATGTGTGTGGCTGCATTAACCTTTAGGTGGGTTGGGGGGGATCCAAACTCATTAAAAAAAAAAAAAAAAAAAGCACTGACCTACTGAGCCATTCCCAGAGCCTGCTTTCAGTTGTTGTTGCTTTAAGACAAGATTGGTTTGTCTTCATGTATTTTGAACAAAGGTGCTAAAATTGTATACAATAATCTTCACTTCCTATGTCTTCACCATTCAAAACCTTTTCACTACTACACATTCTGATACATGCAAATTTCATACCAAATACAGCGATGAAAATTAAATTACCTCGTAGCTCAGTTAAAATGTCTATTTTCTGCTCAAGAATAGCTTCAAGTTGGGTAGCATATGAGTCCACATCATAGTCTACTTCTTCAGTCATCTCTAGGAGAGCCTTTTCATCTTCTATCCAGCGAATGGATTCCTAGTAATAAAAATTCAGCACAAAATGATTTGTTGACTTGTATGCTTTACAAATACCAGAGGAGTCTGAGCTACAAACCATGAGTTCTAAGTCCAACAAGCTGACATTCTCAAAAATATCAGTAGACCTCTATTCACAGTAAAATCAAATATTTTCAAAAGCTTTTCTGGAGGGCCAGGGAAGAACCCTGGCTTACTTTGTGAATGGTAGGCAAGCATTCTACCACTGAACTACATCCTCAGACTTGTTCATTAAATGAAAAAAGAAAATAGTACAGTCCTACACATATACACAACAAAGTCCTTTTAAAAGAACTGTGTCCTAATCAAAGAACTCTTGAAATGTTGACAAAGGCAAGGCCTGTTTACTGGAACCCTGCTTTCCCTTACATACCTGGAACACTGCTCTGTGGTCCTCTACAACCTGCTCTTCCATTTCCACCATCTGGGAGACGGCTTCGTGGAAAGTAAATAGTTGTGGGGAAACTTCTTCTTCCTTAAAACACAAAGTTTTAAAACACAACCTAAAGCTTGTATTTTTAAATGTCATTGAAGTTGTTTGTACTTTCCCTCCTTGGGAACCCACAAGATGTCACGTGCTTTGAAAAAAGGTATGTGTTCTACTCTGAGCTACAAGCCCAGCCTCAAAAGCAGTCTGGTAAAGACCTTGTAGAGGGCCTTTTTAATACAAGTCTAAGTAAGGCAACCATGCCAGGTGGTGGTGGTGGTGCACACCTTTAGTCCCAAACACTTGGGAGGCAGAGGCAGGCGAATCTCTGTGAGTTCCAGGCCAGCCTGGTCTATACCATGAGTTCCAGGACAGCCTCCAAAGCAATACAGAGAAACCTTGTTGGGCGAGGGGAAAAGTATGGCATCCAATTCACAAAGAAGTCTTTTTCACTTAGGAATGTATTAATATTATATGTACGGACTTTCTCTAAAAAGCACTGTCTTTTGGAACAATCCAACTTTTCAGTAACTGTAAGCCTATTTCAGGTTTGACTAGTTCATACTGGCTTCTCTTCATTAACAATTTACCTCACAGATATGACTTTGCGATGCATGAAACAATTGCACAGAGACCAGACTCTGATTTTTCTTTTGTGAGGCAGGCATAGTCTTGCTCTGCAGCCCCAGCTAGCCTGATACTATAGAGGTCCCAAGCGTTGAGAGTACACTTGGCATAGTTTTTTCTTTATAGAAATCTCAAATAATAAATCATAATTGTACTTCAACTATAAACATGACAACATAGACATGCATGTTTTGGTTGTTACATCAACTCATAATTTATCATAATTTAAATGGATTAGCTTTACTTTTGCAGTCTCTTGTCTAAGCCAGTTCTATTAACTCAAATGTTTTCTCAAAATATGGCTTCAGTGACAAAAACAACTATGTAGAAGTCTACTTAAAAACTGTTCTAACAAGCTGGGTGGTAGTGATGCACACCTTTAATCCAGCACTAAGGAGGCAGAGGCAAGCTGATTTTCGAGTTTGAGGCCAGCCTGGTCTAGAGAACCAGTTCTAGGACAGCCAGGGATACACAGAAAAGCTGCCTAGAAAAAACACAATCAAACAAAAACCCAACAAGTCATTCAAGACTCTAAATGCATAAAAAAGTAGACAATTTGACTTTCATCAATAAGCTATCATACTTAAAAGTTTACACAATAAAGTTAGTATAGAATTTTTTCATATATTCTATGGGGAAAATGCATCTGCTTTTTATAAGGACATGTAAAATTTTCTCATATTCTTTCTCATGAACATACATTCAATTCCTTTTTTTTCCCTAGCTGCTACCTCTTCAGGCCTATAATAACCTTTCCTTTGGATATGAAACTATGCAAATTCCTGCATTCCACACAGTGTACTTCCAAACATGTTTGTCTCTAGAAACATATTTTTGTAATTAATGCACTCCATTAACCATCTACTTAGACTAGTTTTATCTCAGGGATGTGTTTTAGATTCTGTTCCCTTTCTGTCTCCCTCGTTGAGAATACTGCAAGAATATGTATACATGCACTATCATTTAATGTAACAATACTGCTGAACAATATCAAGGTAAGTTTCCTGCTGGTAGCAAAGTTGAAAGAACTGCACACTCTATTATGGCATTTGTAAAAGCTGATGTAATTTAAAATCCTGGCTTGGTACTAGAGAGATGGCTCCATGGTTAAGAGTACTGGCTGCCCTTCCAAAGGAAGGTTTGGTTCCCAGCACCCAGATGGTGGCTCACAACTACTGTAACCCCAGTGTCCTGTTCTAGCCTCCTTCAGCAATGCTCATACACGGTGCACAGAAATACATGTAAGCAAACACACATACACATACAAATCAAAAAAAAAAAAAAAAAAAAAAAGAGGTTCTCATCTTACTCTGGTTTTCTGTATCTCTGAGAGGTGTCATTATCTAGGCGTAGTTCAAGAGTCTATGAACAACGATCTTTCAAACCTTAGGGAGGATGGGCTGAAGCTAGGACCTCATTTTTAGTTCTCAATCTTCCATGACCTCCCACTTGGATAGCAAGCTCTTTCTCCACTGCGTCATCTGCACAACCTCTCCACCTTGCTTTTTCTGCACAAGCCATTACACAGTAGCCATTGCTAGCCTGCAACTCACAATGGCCTCACATCTGCATCAATCTTCCTGCCTCACAGGTTTGTGCTACATGCCAAGATCACATGCATGTCTTTATACTTACCTAGCCTTACATTATAAATACATATTTTAAAAATAACTAAATAGTTGTAATTTGCAATTTATAAAATTTTTAAGACATTTCAAATATAAAAAAAACCAACCAGATTTAGTGGATGCTGGCATTTTTATTGGGGTTTTGTTTCTCTTTTTGTTTTGGGGTGCTTCTGGGGCTCACTGTGATTTTTTTTTTAATACAATTCCTTTATCTGTCTAATGCACATAATTATGGTTACATATTGGTTTGTTTGTTTGTTTGTTTTGAGATGGGGTTTCTCTGTAGTCCTGACTGCTCTGGAACTTGCTTTACAGACCAAGCTGGCCTTGAACTCAGAGATAGGCCTTGGGTACTGGGATTAAAGGCATATACCACCATCACCCAGAACTGTTGACAGTTTTTTGTTTTCTTTGTTTTTTAAATGTTACATATGTTCTTATAAATTATCACTATTAGTCACTAAAAATTGTTTTGTTTTTTGAGACAGTGTTTATATGTGTAGCATTGGCTGTCCTGGAACTTGCTCTGTAAACGAGGTTGGCCTCGAACTCACAAAGATCTACTTGCCTATGTCTCCTGAGTGCTGGAATTGAAGGTGTGTGCCACCACTGCATAGCACTAAAATTTTAATGTAGGCATAAAATCTGAAAAATAAACAGGCTATTATCAGAAGGCTAGTAAGCCAGGAAATTAATTTAGATTCATGAGCCATGTTTTCCGTCACTGCTACTGTGGTTAAGAAAGCAGTTAGAAAAGCATGGCTATATTTCAGTAAAGCTATATTTATCTGAACAAATAGTCCATGAGGTGGACATGCTGGTCTCTGCTATATAGTGTTCAACTAAGTTCTGTTATTGATGAAACCAACTAGGGCTGGACTAGTAACAATGATATTGTGTCACTCACATTTTGTTCACAAAGAAGTTTTAGATCATCTCTCTGAGGGGAGCTCCCCACACCCCACTGTGTCTCTAAGTCATCAGTCTGGCTTGGTGGGTGGTGCATTATTGGACGGACATCACCAGCAGCAGTAGGATCTACAGTCAATTCTTTCACCCTATAAATATATAAAAGTCATCTCAAATTATGAAAGACTCATGCAGAGATACAAGGAAACACCAACCTATTTGATTCAAAAGCAATTCAATTAACATAGTAAGATTGATGATGTCACTTTATAAGTCAAATTTATCTGAATGCTGGATTTGTTTAATCCAAGTTTACTTAAACAACTTTATACTTATTCAAGTGTAATTATTGCTCATCATCAGGGAAACTTAGCAAAGTATACAGATTAAATATTTCAAAGAAATAGAAATAAACTAAAACTGCAATTACATTTTTTGATAGAAAAATTGTTAGGACCCATAAACTCCCCTGCTGAAATCAGGGGAGTTTATATCAGCAGCCATACTGCTCTGCTAGCTAAGCGAGAAATAATTTTATGTTACTCACTTGGCCTGGAACTGAATGTGCAGATTAGGTTGATCTGCTTGCTTCTACCTCCCGAGTGCTGGGATTAAAGGCCTGTGCGCCATGACCAGCCAATCACTTTCATCTCTAAAGATTGTAAGACTCTTAGCTGCTGTCATGTTTAAAGGGTGCACATTTTAAGTTGTTCACACATTTAAAACAGGATATATTTGTTTTGAATCACAAAGATGGTTATTTTCTTGCAGTCAAGTAGTTTTTTTTTAATCACATAATAAATACACAAAAGTGACATCATCTTTTTTTAAAAAAAGGGAAATATGGAGCTTAAATTCTAAATACATCTTTTAAAGCAAATAAAGGACATAAAAATGCAGCTCATGCAGTACAACCACCATCTGCTAAATGAAGTGAAAATGAAAAATGGCTTAGGACAAAAGAAATAAATGAACGTCTATGTGCAGCACAGTGCGAAACAAGCTAGTCAAAGAAACAAAGCAAGACCTGGTAATCGAAGGAGAAAAGTCGTCATAATCGTAAGAAGGAGAGAGGTCAGGGCGACCGCCACTACCCTGGGAGAAGGGAATGTCTGAAGGACTAATTCCAAACTCCTTTACTCTGCAGTACCAAAACAGTGAGAATTAAAAGAGCTCTTCGTAATGATGGCAATGCATTTCAACTTTTGTTTAGAAAAGAGTATCAACATTGTTGAGTGTGTTTTAGAATATTACTTCATAAATATGTTTCAAACATGTTTTATTGATCCCCTAACTCAAAAACCCCAAATCTTTCCTTCCTAGTTTACTTCTCCCTTTTCTTACAAATCTTCCTAGAAACTTCAAGGCAAGGTTACTTACTACCTGAATCTAAAGGTCCCTTGCTTTAACTCCATGACCCACTCAATCTCATCATTAAAACCAACCAGATTTAATTGACAATGGCATTTTTATCAATGAACCAATATTGTGTGTGCATGTATGTGTGTCATATACATACATGTACATGTATGTGGATGTCAAAAGCTGATGTGCAATGTCTTCGTCCTCAATTTCTGTCCATTTTATTTTCTGAGACCAGGATTTTTAACCAAGCCTATTGCTAGCTTAACTATATGGCTACACTAGCTGGCCAGTTTTGCTCCTGCCCTCACAGTGCCAGCTCTAGGATTACAGGTGTGTGCTCCTATGCTCAGCCTTTTTACATACATGCTGGGGGTCCAACCTCAAGTTTTGATACTTGAGCAGCAAGCATTCCGCCACCTGAGCCATCTCCCCAGCCCTGAGTCCTCAACCATTTTAGCAGTTCTTTTCAAACGAGATATGAGAATGAAATTCAATTGCCTTAAGGCATGCCCTGTTTGTAATGAGTAAGGTTAACTTACCTATCTAGATTGTATTAGCTACAAAAATCTCCCTATAATGAAGAAAGTAAGACACTCAAGTTTTTGCAATTGGTGGTTTTGATTATGAACATGGGTGGTAAACAGCATTTAAAAATGCAATTTTAAAATGTTTTTGCTAATGACAACAGTTACACATAACTGAATTATAACTTCTCTTATCTTGCCTTATGCGACATTTTATAACAGGCAATATTTATCAAGTACTAGAATTAGTAACATCTAGGCATTATATTATGTAGACCTGGTAAGAATCTTCTATCTTCACTTCACAGATGAGGAAACTGACTTAGATAAAATATCTCATTTGAGGTTATTCAGAAAGAATGTGGTGTAACTAAAGTACAAGCTTGCCTGAGTTCAAATCATTTCTATGCCACTTAAGATACTATCTGATTTCTATTTTTCTTAGGTGGAACTAAATGAAGTGTCTTTCCTTCACAAGCTAAAACCCAGTCAAATATCTTAGCTTCATAGAGATCAAATAACACACACGCACACGCGCGCACACACACCTATTTGTAATCTATTCACTGTTGAAGGTTTAATGCCAGATTGTCCATCTTCACCTTTTTATTGAAGGCATGGGAGCATACAGCAGGTGGCCCTGACCTGGAGATTCTCCTGCCTCAACTTCATTCATGTTAGAACTATATGCACATGCCACTAAGTTGGGCCTCTTCCCCATGATTCTTCAAGTTAAACACTTTAGAAAGTTTATACTACAGAAACTGAAAATCTAATTTCTGATATGGAAATTAACATCGAGAAGCACCATTAGTAACTCCCACAAAAGTTCTTCCTATTATACACCCTCTTGTACAAGTAAGTGCAGGTACCAGGTATAGGAATCATTTTCCTAAAATGATACTTTAAAACTCAGTTAACTATTCTGTTTCAAAAATCACTCTAACTGCCTCCTTTACTCAGATCATATCCACTGCTTCAGAAAACTGTTTCACAAGCATCCAATACAGCTTTACTTCTTAGAACAACCACTCCTTCAGTCTCCTCTCCATATGCCTTTCTTTTCTAATATGTCCCATGGTATCTGGGAACTTCCTGTGTAGCTAATGATGACCTTAAACCCCTGATCCTCCACATTCATCTCTGACATGCCAGGGTTTTAGGCAGGCGCCACAAACCTGACAGATGTCCCAATTTTATTAATTTACTGAACTGGACTTGTCTTCTTAATCATTTAACATCAAAATGCATAGTTACAAACTATCCCAACTACTATAAAACACTCCTAAAATATATAGTTTCGGTTAAAATACATATTAAAAAATAATTTCCAAGGGCCAGGCTCAATATTTTACAAAACTTACTTCTCTCAATGAGGCAGGTATTATGCCTACTTTGTCTTCAGAACACTCTTCCATTGACATGCTGAGTCTTAAAAAGTAAACACGCTTTCAAGAAATAAACAATTGGCAGGCTGGGGATGTAGCTCAATTTCTGGGCACTTGCCTAGAATGGCCAAAGCCCTACTTCAATCTCTAGTATGACAATATGTAGTAGTAGTAGTAGTAGTAGTAGTAGTAGTAGTAGTAGTAGTAGTAGTAGTAGTAATATAATAATAAAAACCCTGACATATTTAGCCAAACATAGTGGTACACACCTCTGTTGAGCAATTGGGAGGTAGAGACGACACGATCAGAAATGATCAGAAACTTAAGGCCACCCTTGGAGGGTAGCACACTATCAACATCACCTCACACTATTGGTCTAAGTAGTCAGAATCTGAAAAACTTGTGATTTCAACCTATACACTAGTTCCATGTTAGCAGGAATCTTTACTGCCTAAAGTCTTAAGACATGGAAGGGTTTCCTCTAATTCTATTGGATATAACACTAAAACAGTTTTTTAATTCTATAATAAGACTCTACCACAGAAAGTAATCCCCAACCCCCTCCATGAGTAACTTTGAGAAAACAGAACATCCTTAAATGATTTTTAAAAATTCTCAACATACTAAAAAAAAATTAATTAGAAGACAATATTTATGTCTGCTAAGAACTCATAATTCAAACTTCAACAATTGAACCTACTTAAAGCTCAATTACATTTTTAAGTAGCTATCATATTCTATATTTTTGTAGATTCCCTCCCTCAACCCCCATCCCAGGAATGAGAATAGAACCCAGGACCTACTTCATGCTTGGCAAACGTGGACACTGAAGTACATACATCCCCAGACTAATTGGCTAGTGCTTCCTAGCAACGATTGCTATCATTTAAAAATCTTTTAGAGTGAAACATAAGCACAATACAAAGAATTAAAAGAATGCTCAAAATACAGTTACCTAATGGTGCTAAAAGATATGTTTATAGGTATGAAGACAATCTTTTTAAAAAGTTAAAAAGTAAGAAAATTATTCTAAAGCAATCGGGTTACAATTTAGAGCCTGCCAATGGGGAGGAACATATCAGACCTCCTAGGGAGGCTGTTCCCCAGACTCTTCCTACTTCCGAATGATAGTAAACATGATAGGAATTGAATGGTTACTTGTTTGGATCTGGAGGTGGAGCTCTGGCAAGTGCCTTTACCCATTTACCATGTCTCCTTGCTTGGTTTTAGGTACTTTTCTACACACATGAAGTTCTGATCCCCATCCCCTCTGTTTTTAAGGTTTATGTATTTATTAAGTACAGTGTTCTGCCTGCACACCAGCAGAGGGCACCAGATCTCATTACAGATGGCTGTGAGCCACAGTGTGGGTGATGGTGTGCTGAACCTTGGAGCCAACTCTCCCGCCCGAAGTTCTTATTCTTAACAGGACAGAAAATAAAGTCTCCATTGGGATTGGAACAAGAAAAATATATTTTTGAGGAAGATTAAGACAATCTCCACACTAAAATTAGTTATAAAGAATAATATGTAGGTTAAAATCATTAAGTGTAACATGATAAAACATTTAAAACTTCAAGGGAGGAGAGTATACCCAGATGAGTTAGGGAAAATTGTGTGTGAGTTTCATGAAAATACTGAATACAATAACAGATTCTCAAATACAAATACATTTTTTAGAATATACAAACAATCATTCAGAACAAAAGTGTGTGTATGCGTGCGTGAGTGTATACCAAAATAAACATGGCACCCTAACTCAGAGTTCCGGGACATCTGAAGCTATATAAGGTATAAACACTTAGTTCTTGGTGCATTTTATCCAGCTGTAACAACCCAGTTGTTACTGAAGTTGGAAACATTACTGATGTAAATAACAATAACATAATCCATACACAGTACCAGAAAGAACTGTTATCACTTAAATGGTATATGTATATGTGTGTATATTTAATTGAACATCATGAGGATTGATTTCAGAACAGAGCATAACAATTTAAGAAATTAACTCCCTAATTTCCACTTTATCCTTGGTAATATGAGAATTTCCATCATTGAAATGTAGAATATTGTGAATCATAACTTGTTGAAATAAAAAATATAATCATGTTCTAGGATAAAACATCAATTTTAATAAATGTCAATCTTACCTAATTATACACTTTTCAATTTAACAAAACAATTCTAAGTAATGTCCCATTAAAGAACATATAAAATTTTAAATTGAAAATTTAAAGAACAAATGTGATACGGTTTTCTGTTTGCTGTGATAATAATCTCATTTTTGAATCCAGAATATCTTAGAACTTGTGATCCTTCTGCCTTAGTATCATCACATGCTACAACCATAGGCATGTTCCCCCCAGCATACATCAAATCATACTGTTTTAATATATTAGATTTCAAATTTTATAATGTAGGAATAGTTTTCATACCTATTTGCATATCTTAGTGTATTAAGAGTATTTTCACAAGATGCCATTCCTGGAGAGATTGTGGCAATCTATAAAGGAGGCGGGGAGGGAAGCAAAGATAAAGTCAAAAATGATCAAGACAATAATCCTGACAATTCAGTAAGGTCTAATCTTATAATCTACTTTACTACATTATTTTCTACCAAACTGGCAGGGACCACATTACTAAAATAGCATAATTTCTCACAATAGAAGGGTAATTAATTATATAATTAGCAAACATCTAAAATCTCCATAGATATGTTCTATTTATTCATTCAGGATAAAAACAAAAGCGAAACAATCAAAAAACCCAACTTACCATGCAAGTACGAGAATTTTCACCTATGAATGAATCTCTCAACACCTGAGTGAGTTTACTTGCTCGGAAAGGAGTATGAGGTTTATTTCTACCTAAGGCTCTGATGCACTCCTAAAAATTAAGAAAATATTTCTTATTAAATAGGTTTTATTACAGAGTTATTTTAAGCAACATTTGAAGAGGTTTCTTACTTGCTAACATCTAAGAGAACTAATGAGCTCTGAAAATTCAATTTTAAACTCCTTTAATCTTAAAATGGAATTTTTGAATTCTAACATTAAAACGAGCAATATTAAAACATTTCATTTAAAAGTTCCTCATTACTATTGTGGGTGTGGCTCAGTGCAAAGATATCTGCGTAGCAGACGCCCTGGGTTTCATCACCAGCGTCACAAAAAAAACAAACAATTACACACTACTAAAATTATTAAGATGTTTAAATATAATTAGTTTTCACCTTGTTCTCTTTTTGCACACAATTTCCTTTGATGCTCTCTTCATAGCTTCTTGTACAGGCAACAAATCTGCTATTGGCTTCTTCAAAAGAAATTTTCACAAAAAAGTTTGAAACATTATTCTTTATACCAATGTCATTGATGATACTTTCAAAGACCACATTTGCCTGAGGATCAAGGCCAGTTTGAAAAATTAAAATAATGTACTGTTCTTCTAAACTTGTTAGCCTGTTTATTCCTTTACAATCACTCCAAATTTTCTCTTCTTTATTCATTTGCAGACGCATGCTCAGCTTTTGATAAACTGTTGAAATTACCTGGAGGAACATTACTGGTAATTTCCAGACATTACACCATTCACATTTAGTTAGATCAGAGGTATTTAAAATAGCCTCCACAGGATCATTTCCTAGTCCATCTAGATGTCTAAAGAAAAAATCACAGGCTCTACCAATAGTCTGAAGAGTGTTCCAACTCGTATACTTCGGCCGTTTAAAACGACACTTTCAAAGTTTTGGCAGTGCAGCTGTGACACAGTCTGAATTAAGGTTCCATGAGTGTTTATTTTATGTTTTAGAGGTGTGCTGATGGACTGCCCAGCTGGTCCTTCATTCTTGCTTTTCTTGGTATGACAACTGTATTTAACTCAGATTCCTGCTCTGCTCTGCAAATATTTGCATTTCATGCAGCTCCCACTTTTCCAGTAGGTGGTGCTGGGGACCAACGTGCCCAGTTGGCAGGCTGTGAGGATATGCTTTCTCTTCTGTTAGTCTTGTCATCCTCATCATCATCATGATTGGATCATTTAGATCTGACATGCTTGTGTTGCGTTCTTTCAAGTTTGTGATTTTAGGTATTTTCCTCCCAGGTAAAATGACTTTTCCATTAGTCTGTATGTCTACCAGTATCACAAGTCACCAAAATATCAACTGGAATCTTTCCCACACTGTTATCATAAAACTTCTTAGCTTTTATCCCTGTGGTTTGTGACTTCTGTCCTCCAGAATTCTGATGAATTGATGTTCTTAGTAATGGTCCAGTGGATTCATACAAAGTTATAGCTTGTCTGCAATTTCTTTGTAAGTCATTATGAAAAATAATACCACAACTTTGCCATCTGGTTTGACTTTCTTTTTCTTTTCCACATTTTGGGCAACATTCACGCTGTTCAGACACCTCTAAATGGGTCAAACACTTCTTTGTGGCAGGAGACAGTGGAGATAGCGGATAACTACTACCATATCATTTCTGCTGTACTTTTCTCTTAATTCCAGGCTCTGCACAGGATTCTGACTCTTCTGTTCTCTTCATGATACAGTCTACACCCTGTACATGAGTTAACATTACAGGCTTGTTTTCAGCTTTTTGAACATGAGGTAGACATTCTTTCCACTGAGCCGCAGTTTTGACCTGGTATCTGTGCATGACCATGATAGAAGCATCTATCATGAACTACGGTTCCAGAACACAACGCTGTCGCTTGGCTATTTTCACTCAGTTTCTTATTGTCACGTAACATATTAAGTCCAATTGGGTTGCCTTTCAAAGTTTTACCACTGTCAGTCTTATTTTGTCTTACATAAGTCTTAAAGATGAAATCACCAGAACTAGTAGCAACAATCTCAGATTCCCATTTAACTTCTTAAAAGGTGCCTACCCAGCGCCACCTCGGCTCTTGCCTGCCATCTTCCTCTACCCCAGGCCAGCATCACTGCAGTGCAGGCGGTGCTGGGGGAGAATGGGGGTCGCGCAGCAGGAAGGGTGCAGCCGCCTGGCCTCACACTACCCCTTGGCCCATGCGCCCTGGCTTGTCTTGGGCAGATGGAGGTGGTGAAGCCCGTGGCGGCCTGGGCTTCTCTCCTACCGGGCCGAGCAGAGGCGATGGTGCTTCCCGCGTCCGTGTGCGTCTGGGTTCCCTCGGTGCACGACCCCCATCCACGGCCTGCACCGGCCTCCAAGAAGCTCAGCTCAGCCGCTGGCCCCGGGGACAGAGAACCAGGCGAATGCGCACATGCTTTGCTTCCTGCGTCCAGGGCCGTAAAATGGCAGCAGCAGCGCTGCTGGTTAGTTTTGATTTTGAACGCTACTCTTTTTTTTTTTTTAAAGACACCATTTCTGCCCTCTCCTGTCCCTTTAATGTCACCGTGGTGCTTTAAGGGGCTAACTTTAAGAGCAGGGTGAAGGAACTCTCCATCAAACCTAGGAAGGAGACTGACCAGGAGGTTCTTTGGATCGGGATGGCGGGATGGGGGGGGGGGTGAGGGGGGTGGAGGAGTGGGAAGCAACAATATTTCTTAGCTTAATTCCACAGTTGCTTGGGCCCCCTGAAGAAAGCCTGGCTGATGATGTGATTATGGTCCTTTAAAATCTGAATAAGCAGCCTCAGAACAGGCCTGCAAAATTGTTTCCTTTCATTTGCTTAAAAACAAGGAAAAATGTGTGCATGAAAAAATTCTATGTACAATAAAATACGTAGCTTCACATATGACAGTTTGTAAACCTCTTTTTTTACAACTGAGTAAGCAAAATTAAAGTCAACAGTAAAAGACCTTTAATACACTTTACTTACCTTGAGTGCTAAAAGGCTTTTGTTAATTTCAGCACCTTCAAGCCTGGTTTGCCTGTCTGCACTTGATGTATCAGCTCCTCTTTCATTCCCGGCCAAATCAATGAGAGAAAATTTGCCATGTAGTTTTCCCTTCCTTCTAAGAATGATCTGAAACACTGCATGACTCCGAGATGAGTGTGCATTTGCAGACGTTTGACCGGATGTTCTACAGTGTGGTTAAGGACACAGTGGCACATCAAAATGTTTATGTACATGTTAACCATAATATTTTCCCTTAAGATCTTCGCTTTGCTGGTATGCCACACCCACAGGACCTGAAACAGAAGTTTCCCTTTAAGACTCACCTGCAACTGTTGCCTATGTCAATGAGTTTCAAGACATCTTCCACACATTTGACCTCCCGTTCCTGTAATCCTACCACTTGCACCTGCTGTTTTCCATCTTCAAGTACTCTTAATTTTGTTTTCCTATTTAATAAGTCAAACACCTACAGAAAACAATATTCAAGTTAGAAAACTAGCTTTAAGAAAAATCAGCTCTAAAAAAAGTGAGTCTAAAAACAATAAAACTTATTTTCAGAACACTGAAAGCTTAAAAAGACATTTAAAAGCCTCAAGACATCAACTATTATATTTACAAGCATATAAATCTTGTAATGGAGGTCATAAAACAAAGCAAATATATTGAATGCTACTTAACTGTACATTTAAAATGGCTACTGTTATCTCTCTCTCTCTCTCTCTCTCTCTCTCTCTCTCTCTCTCACACACACACATACGTATATATGCACATATATCACCACATTAAAGAAAAAAAGTTCGTGATGGCAAGCTCGCCTGTACTAGTGAACCAGCTACAGGCCACAGTGAAAGTCCCCCGTCTCAAAAATACGAGATGGATAACTCCTGGGAAACAACATGAGGCCGACTGCGGGCCCCAAATGTACACATGTGTAGATGCACAGACACCCACCTACACACGTGTACCCACACACATGCACTTACCACCCCCACACACAAAGAAGAAAATGTCTCACATACCTTCCCACTATAAATTTCAAAAAACGTTGCATATACTTGAAGTTCTAGTTTCTTATAGTTTGGCTTCTTCAGCATTAAAAACACATCTCGAGCTGTCAAAAATTTTACACATCAAGTTCATTAAAATGCAACAAATCTTTCCTATTTTTAGAAGAATCAGTTAATATTAGGTTAAAAAGAATCAATAAAAATAAAACTAAAACATTAATCTGAAAAATAAAGTTGTAAAAGTTATTCTTTTTCACATTCCACAAAAGGATGCTACTATTTATCCTTGAGAGGGGCTCAACATGAAGCTGGATTGGTAGTGTTTGCCTAGCATGCACAAAGCCCAGGGTTCAGTCTGCAGCACTGCATGAACCAGGCATGTAACACCCTACAATCCCAGCACCAAACTTCAGCTATGCAGCCAGACCATGGTCAGTTTGGAATACAGGAGCCTCTCTCTATCTCAAACCTGGGGGTAGGGGTATGATCCAATAACAACTGAGCATTGCATAATTTATACTAATCTAATGGTCTGCCACATTACAGTGACAGTGTGTGTGTATAATTTATACTAATCTAATGGTCTGCCACATTACAGTGACTATATATATGTGTGTGTGTGTGCATGTGTGTTTGTATGATTTTTAAGAATCTGTTATAAATACAATGCTCTGTCTGCATGTGTTCCTGCACACCACACTCATTGTAGATACTCATGAGCCACCATGTGGTTGCTGGAAATTGAACTCAGGATCTCTGGAAGAGCAGTCAATGCTCTTAACTTCTGAGCCATCTCTCTAGCCCAGGATTTTTTTTTTGTCACTAGGAGTTTAATTTCATACTTTCTAAAATGACTTTTTCTTTTTTTGAAATGGACCTCAGATAACCAAGGCTGGCCTTAAATTTGCTATATAGCTGATGAGGACTGTGAACCCAGAGGTCTAGCCTCCACTCGTAAGTACTAGGACTACAGATGTGTGCTACCATGACTGACCGTGACCCACCTCACATTTCTTCTCAGCTAATCAGAAAATGTACAAGTGATCTAATATACCATGTGTATTGGTGGACAATAAAAAGTCTTATTCAAACACACCTGAATAATATTCAAGAATATCATAAACTATGCACACAAAGGACACTTACCTGCTAATGCGTAAATTCCCTTAGAACAATCCTGGTTCTTTCCTGAAAAGTCACCACCCATAGTCTACATTTGGAAAGAAGCATAAAGAATAATAAAGAGTATTCAGAAATAAGTTTTAAGAATTTAGGCCTTAGGTTTGGGGTGCTAAGACTCAGTCCATAAACTACTTGCCAAAAGACTAAGAGGACCCAAGTTCTACCTCCAGGACCCATGTCAAACAATGCAAGCGCCATAGTACATGATTGTAACCCAGAGTTGAAAAGGTGGCCACAAGCAGATGTCTAGTTTCCTGGACAGCCAGCCTCGTTTACATGGTAGCTCCAGGCCAGTGAGAAAATGTCTCAAAATCACCAAGTGGATGACATCGGCAGAGTGACAGCTGATGTTGTACTATGCTCTCTGCATGCACACTCACACACCCGGAAGAATTTAGGCATTATAATTAAGCTGTAAGAGGGAGACTGTGGCACCACAGCAGGATACAACTTTAACAATTACTTACATGAGTTTTTCCACTTCCAGTCTGCCCATAAGCAAAGCACGTAGCCATTCCCCTCTCAAATATTGTTTCCACTAGTGGTCTAGCAGTAAACCTTAAAACGAAAATGAAAAAGTGTGTCACGGATATCTAAGTTAAACAAATAACCAATAATACAGGTATACTTCATTAACAAAGTACAGCAAGAGCTTAAACAAATCTTTAGTTTCAAAAATTAAAATATTAGGTTGATCAAAAAAGAAATGTGGCTTTGGACCATGAATTTTAAATCCAAACTTTTTTAATCCAAAAAAAAAAAAAAGGAACGATTACGTCAACACATTTTGGGGCCATGTCTGTCCTACAGTGTTAAAATCTGTGCTCCGGGACTACACAAACTTTTCCATTCTGCTATCTGTGGAAGTGTTTTCCTTCCAATAATTTGTCAAGATGCTTGAAAAGGTGGCAGCTGGTTGGCAAGAGGCCAGGTGGATACAGTGGGTGAGGTGCAGCTCAATTTGCTCAAATATTCGGGTCCCGTGTAACACGCGTCAGCTGTAAAGAGAAACGGGGAGCCTTGCCATTGACGGGTGGCGGCTGCAGACATTGCGGCTCATCAGCTTCTCAAATGGCAGTTTTGCTAGGACCCAGAAAGCAACAACAGATCACATTAGTGGGCCCTTGAGCTTTTCCGGTCCAAGTTAGGATCTGGCAAGTGCAGTGGAGCTTATTCTTGGTCCAACCACAGAGCTGGGTCTTTGCACACACCCCACTTGTCACATAACAATCAACTTGAAAACAGTCCATTGCTGCATAGGGTTAAAAAAAAAAGCCAAAAGCTCAAAATAATTTTTTTTCATTTTGTTATTTCGTAAGCTTATAACTACATCAAGCTTTGTCACCTTTCCAATTTGCTTCAAATGCTGAATATGGACAACTGACTCATATGTAGGGAAAAGAATATAAATTAATTATAGGACACTAAGTTTTGAGTTGATAGTCTTAAAAAATAGCAAAAAAAAATTATATAGCTTTGTTTATTTTTTCAAATATATTAATAAACTCACTGGTATGACTTAATTAAAAGGGTAAGTACTTCTTCACTGAGCAGAGCATTAAACAGCATGCTAATTCATATACCATTGCTAGATTTTTCAGTGCATTAAACAACATGCTAATTCATATACCATTGCTAGATTTTTTCAATGCAAACTAAAGAAGGCACAGAAGTACAAGGGCAGGAAAAAGTTCTAGTCTAATGGAACAATGAACAAATCTGAAGAAGGACCAGGTCAAAAAGTGTACCTTATTTCATACAGGTACGATAGCACATTAAGAGTTGTATATTGGTAAAGTTAAGAAGTATAACTACGCCAGGTGAGTTTGCGGCCAGCCTGGTTTACAGAATGAGTTCCAAGAGAACTAGAGGTGTTACACAGAGAAACCTTGTGTTTAAAAAGAACCAAAAAACAAATGAGTTTAAATATAGATTGAAACTCAAAATGTTTATTAAATCCATTATAGATATACCTGAATCAGTGCTGAAAACTATTATAAAAACCAGATTTATACTTTATGAAATGGGAAGAGAAGAAAGAATTGTTTGAAGAAAGCCAAAAGAAATTTCTGGTTATGATTACAATTCCCATTTAAACAGACATTTCATAATACACCTATTTAATAGTTCAATGTTCAATTCTTAGGATCCTTATTAGCTCTAATTTTTGGTTTTCTGGGGATTTTTATAAAATGATATTAGGAAGTAAAACATGCAAATAAATACAAAGATATTTCTACATGAAATACAATGGCAATACTGCACATAATTATTAGAACTATGTTCATAAATTTTGTAAAATATCTACATGACATAAAAATTTCATGTTTATTTAATAACTATAATTCTGACTTCCATAGTTGAATGTAAACTAAGAATTCCATGCACTAAGACAACAATCAAACAAAGATAAAAAAAATTAATTAAGAAATTTCTAAAACTTTTTTTTAACTTTTATTTGTAAATATACACTAAGGAAAGATCAAGACTACTTAGTAATAAATGCGTGATAGGTATTTCAAATTTCTTTATTAGTATAGGGATTAAAGTAGAAGAATTCATGTTTTCCACACACCATACCATTGCTCATGTTAGTATTACCCGGAATGTTTTTTTCTAGTATCTTATGTGTACAGGCGTTTTGCCTACAGGCATGTCTATGGAGGACAGAGGTGTATGTCAGATATGCTGAGGCAGATGGCTTTCAGCCATCATATGGAAGCCAGAAAATCCAGGTCTTCTTGAAGAGCAGCTAGTGTTCTCACTGTTGAACCATTTCTCCAACCCCTTTTCTCAGAAACTTATCCATGTGTGTCTCTGATATGTGTAAATTAACTATCAACATAAAAAACTAATTTTTGTATTTTTGAGACCAGGTCTCTCTATGCAGTCCTGGAGCTCATTCTGTAAACCAGGATGGCCTCCAACTCTGCCTCCTGAGTGCCACCACACCCAGGGGAAAAGAAACAACAACAAATTTAATTGTTCGAAGTATTAAAGACATTGCATGTTAAAACTCATTAAAAACTCATTACATTTTCTTTGGTTACCCCCTGCAGAATGAGAACGTACTATCCATTCATGGAGCACTATACTAAGAACAATATTAAGTTGTCAAGGAACTTATTTGAAACAAATTCACTTACCTGTAAACCATTTCATTAGGAGCTGAGTCATCAAAGGCATAATCAAAACGAAATGTTTGATTTTCTAAGTACCTTGTTAAGTCTACTTTTTGTTTGGGTTCATGTACCATCACAACATCTTTACTAGGAATTGTGATTACATCAAGATCTTTCATTTGAGTTTCTAAAAGAATAAGTGAAAAATCAATGTTCAGTTAATTGTCACAGCATTTGACCTAATGAAAAAAAAATATTATCTCACTATGGTGTGTGTGTGAGTGCATGTGTGCAGCAGGGCATGATGTGACTGGAGGAAGATGGTGTGTGTGTGTGTGTGTGTGTGTGTGTGTGTGTGTGTGTCATGTATGCAGCAGGGCATGGTGTGGCTGTGGAGGAACAGAGTTGTTAAGAGGCATTTCTCTCCCTCCGCTGTGTGGGGCCCAGGGATCAAATTCAGGGCAATAGGACGGGCAATAGGCACCTTGACTAACCCATCCCAGTATTTCTCTTTTTTTGTGGTAAAGTCTCACAACACAGTTAGGCTGCCCTGGAACTCACAGACCTTCTCCCTCAGACTCCCGAATGTTGGATTACAGGAATTATGTCTGATTTCTAAATTCCACTCTCTATGAAGCTCATTAAGCATCATACCTTTCTTATTGAGTGGTCGTTTTCTTACACAAACACATATTCTATGTTCATCAATCTAGGAACAAAAACCACATTATTTCATTGGTTATGAGTGCTATGTAAAACAACAGAAAGTAAACTATGATTTTTTAGAAATTTTGTAACATAAATATGGTACTAAGACAAATTAGCATTGCAGAAATTTTAGTGGTTGTCTGAAACAATTACTACTAAAGTTCTGGGCTCCGGGGAAACTTTTGATAAGCCATTACTTAGTACATAAGGTTTTTAGAAAGTGCTACTATCCTTAGCATTAAGTTCTTATTAAGAAGATACCTTCCACTCATTTCAATATATGTTGTATACAATAAAATAAAAACTTTCTACTCTACAAACTGGAATCTTTTCATGTTGATTTAGATAAAGTTGTTGGCAATGATCACTAACAAGCAAGAAAAAAAAAAAACAGGATTGTCACATTACTGAACAAAATTTTGACAATTCTTTTCTTTTAAAAGTTTTTTATCTTCAATTATACGCATGTGTATAGTTATGTGCATGTAAGTGCTAGATTCCCCCAGAGCTGGAGGTTCAGGTTGGTGGGCATGATATGGGTGCTGCTGGAAAAGTCGAGAACCCCCAAACTGGGTCTCTCCCCAAAAACAGATGAACTCTTAACCACTGAGCCATCTCTACAGCCCCATTAATGACAAATCTTACGTACAATTTTAAAGATAAAATTTACATTCAATACACGCTTTCTTGGAATAAATAATTCCCCATCACCAGACCTATTTTGAAGTTTGACAATTTGCCTGATTTAATTAAATAGGTGAAAGGCTTGGCAGTGTAACAAGGCCAGGCTTATGAGTAAAAAATCTATCAGGACCTGTAACACTCTGTCTAACACAAATACTTTTGGTAGCCTAATATTCCATCTCCTTTACTCAGGTGTATTATTCTTCCTTGGCACAATATTTTCAGATAATGAGACTGTAGAATACTTTTCAGCTGTGGAATCTGGACTACTGAAGCCCTTAAGAGTCATTATTATGCTAAAGCCAGAGTAACATCTATTTTAAAATAACAAGTTAGTTAACAATAAGTTAGAATAGTGGTGAGATACATAGTCCACACCAAAGTTAAAATAAGCCTGGAACTAAGATCAAAGCCTCTGTGAAGGTCTTCTCATGCTTCTAATGCATGGCCATTCTGAAGACAGAGACTTCACTTCCAAAGAGCAGCTATGTGGGTAGGACCTCTACTAGCAAAATTATGGAAGATGAAAAACAAAGTAGCCAAGTTGTGATTGTTCTCACAACATGAGAACTGAACCTCTAAGGAAAGACAAAACCACACAGGTAAATACAATACGCAATTAGTCACTATCTATGTTTTTATTTATAGTATCACTCTTCAGAGTAGTAATTCACAAAGGGTCTTACAGGATCTGCTGTTGTAAGGGGTCTGTAATCCAAGCTTCCTCTGAAGTCTCTGATCATACACATAATTTCATAATTTGGATTTGTAGCATCAACATCCTATTAGAAAATAAGATTTGGCACTTACTATACTTACAATAAGTTCAGGTTAGTATGATTCACCTTCACACAGATAACACAATTCTGCTAATCTGCAGATATCCTGTTCCTCACTAAAACTGCCCTTTAACTATTAGAAAAAGCACCTATATTACATTTACTTTAATTATGTCAAAAAATGTCGTGAGGAGAACAGCACTCCAGAACACTGGCAAAGAAGTCTAGGAAGGTAGAAACTGGGAAAATGCTTCCTATAACCCAACGCTCAGAACTGCTCCATCTACTATTTCAGTATCGAGTATCACCAGCTCTGCACAAGTCACCATGGAGTGTTTCCTGCAGTCCCGTCCACAATGAGGCTCCTCCGTCATTTACCCTGTCCATCACTGCTGCTCCTCCCAAAGCAGTACTATCTAATTTTTCTCTGCCCATGCCAGTTCTATTGTCAAAACATTAAAGGATTCTTTGAAAAGTTTACTCTGAAGGTATACATGTGCTGTTTAGTTACATATACATGCCCTATTTTAAATATACATACAGTCTTACAAATAAATTAAAATATAGGTTCATTTACATTCATTTCCCTTCTCTTTGTTAACACTAAGATAACCAAGATGCTTAAAACAAACAAACAAACAAACAAACAATATAACAAAAGTTAACATACAAAGATAATCAGTTTGCTTTTTGGGGTCAGGGTTTCATGTAGTCCAAGCTGACCTCCTGCCTCTATCTCCCAGGTGCTGACAGGTATGCCATTACAAGAAGCTCAAAACCAAGATAATATTTAAAAAGTTAAAAAATTCAAGGTATTAAATTTTGACTGCAATTTATTTAAAATTCAATACTGAGAAGGTTTTATTTAAATTATGAATAGCAATGGTCAATAGCCTCCCTGCAATGAATAATAAATCACTAATACTCATGTCAGATTTTTTCCATTACTATTTAGAGTATACTGAAGAAAGACTTTAAAGCAGTGACTGAAATTTATCCTCTAGTCCTCTTTAGAAAAACACACCAACTTCTCAGCTACGAAGCACAACATCCAGTAAGAATCAAGAGCTCACCGGGGCGGGTTAGCATTATGTAGTACCCTGGGAAACACCAGGTGGCATGTCTGCTAAGCATGAGCATTCTGTGTATTCTTTTTCTCTGCAGTCCAAATTGGTTTCAAACTTGCTATATAGCTGAGAATTCCTTAAACATTTTAAAATAAACTATTTTCACTGTTATAATCTACCCCCCCCCTTTTTTTTTTCAGGAAAAAATATGAGTTTATGTTACAAACCTGGGCTCTTTTTTCTCTAAGTTCTTGCTGTTGCAATCTCCTTTTTTCTCGTTTTTCTTGCAGTTTTTCTACTTCTTTAACACAATTAGATTTTCTGCGTGCTAAAAGGAAAAGAATGAGCTGCAGAAGCACAGTTATCTCTTTGCAGGGTTACACTTAACATACAGAAATTTTAGGAAAATTGCAGCACACATATACAAACACCACAGTAATGGAGCATGCCAATTATACCTAGGTGAATTTGACTTATGAGCTGCTTTAACCGAAGTAGGAACAGGACATTATACAGATGAGTCAAGGGAAATGACTCAAACACACTGATACATGTCATCTCTTGGTTTAGAATCATAGGCCTTTGAATTGAAAGGATCAAAAAGTATAACTTTTTTCTAGAACAACAAAACACCTAGCCAGAATTTTAAATCCAAAGCAATTGAATCATTGTTATAACCTCACACAAAATGATATATATATAATATATGCACACATCCAATTAAGAGACTAAAACACAAAACACAAAACACAAATTATAATTTGTTGGCAAAATGAAATCTTCAGCCAGCTTTGTCTTAGATTGCTTACTACTTAGGAACTTGTAATGATCACCAAGAGAGACTACATGTATGCCTAAAATGACTGAATCCTCGATACTCTATTTACATACAAGGAGGTCCAAATTCCTTTTTTGCAGCTTGAACTGGAGATATATCTGAAACACTACCATTCTGTTGTGTAGAAGACGACTGTTCGGGAAGCTGACTAGGCCGTGCGCGTGCCGAACCAACCACTACAAAACAAATTTAATTTAAAACAATATTAAAAGCTAACCAAGGTAGGAAAAGACATCCCACATCAAATGTGATACATAAATATTGAATTCATGCCAGGCACAAAGTCTCATACCCATAATCCCAGAACTTGGTAGGCTGAGGCAGGGCATGAGCAACACATGCCTGAGGCAACCCTGGATAATAGTGAGACCCTGCCTCAAAAAAGTCATAAATGCCAAGCAGTGGTGGCACAAACCTTTAATCAGGAGACAATGGCCAATAATTTACATTTAGCAAACTGCCAAACTTTTCTATAAATGGTGGATAAACTACTAAAAGTGGTCAATTCTATCTAATAAATTGACATAGCTAAGATATTTTAAAAGTAGTTACATCAGGCAAGAGGCAAGTAGGCAGGCAGATCTGAGCCTGCGGCCAGCAAAGATTTTACAGCAAGTTACAACAATAAGGAAACCAAGCCTTAAAACGCAAGCAAAAATAAACAGATTTAACTTCCACCAGTGTGATGTTAGCTATAAAACTAAATATTCACCTAAAAACCAAAGCTAATTGATCTTTAATAATCATTTTTAAAAGATGCACATGAAACGCATGTCTTACGATTCCAGAATGCAAATACATTTCCAAAAGTATATATGCAATACAAAAAACATTCATTTTAAAAACAAATTGTACATGACTTAGATAAATAGAAAACAAATGTAAAAGTCCTTCCAACTTCCTTATATTACAGATTACGTTCTTTGTGCTCCCCAAAATGCAAATCTTCTGCAGAGTATTTCCTCACTATAGAGGTCACAAAAATATAAAAAAAAAAAAAAAAAAACCCTGAAAATTAAATAGCAACAGAAAGCTGGATGTGGTAGAGCATGTGTAAAGCCAGCACTGGGCAGAGTCAAAAAGGTCAAGAGGGCAGCATCATCCTTGGCTGTCTTATCACGCTCCAACAAACCCGAGTCCCATGCACATAGGCTCGGAAAATTTACCAAGATATGCAAGTTCTCAAAGACATGAAAGGTAGTGATGGAAGGACTTTCTCCTCTCTACTTCTAATCTCTTCTCTGGCTGTCTTGTGCTACGTCCATGCACACACACACACACAAACACACAACCGGACAGTCATTCTGAACATATGAAACATAAAGCCAACTATAATTTATGCCCATTGCAAACTTCAAAGTTAACTGTTAAACTTTTTGGGAGCCTCTTAGTCAGAAAATTATGAGCAAACCAGTGATAATGAAATTCATCCTTGTGACACCATAAACTGTCTGACTCCTTCCGATCATTTCTTTAACGTCCTCCTCAAAGTTTAAAAATTGAGTGAGATAAATAAAAAATATATGCTCTGCTGAGTTTCTACATACAGTTTTGAATTTTTTTGTTTTGTTTTATCGAGTCTTGATATGCAGCCCTGTTGACATAAAATTCCCTATATAGACTAGACTGGCTTACAACTTGCAGGGATCTTCCTGCCTCTGCCTCCCGAGTGCTCAAATTGCAGGCATGCCTCACCAACTATCTCATACTCTTTAAACTAAAGAAAAATTACTATTGGGATAGTAGGAAATCAGAAATACTAATCTTAAAATTAACCATGTGCAATTTAAACAAATAGCACCAAGGGTAGTATTTTCTTTTGATACCTCATCGAGGCCATGCTAAAAAGCCAGTAGGCAAGATTAAAGGATAATGGTCTACCTTACCTCTGTTATCTCTTGGGGGTGGGTCATTCTTAATGGGTGCCACAGTCCGTCGGTTCTATAAAAGAAAATAATATTCATTGTATTCATTCCTCACACATCTATCACTGCCTTGGCTTCTTTTAATTAAATGAAAGCAAACAAGCAATAGTAACATAAACCAAATGGAGAAAAACTATAAATAATGAAAAATTGCTAATTTATCAGTAGTCAAGCTCCTGTGGGAGGCACATATCCAAATCCACATATAGTCAGAAATGAGAAAGAAAGTGCTTTAAGGACCTTATTCATTTCAGTTTTATACAACTCTATGGAGTCATTATTTTCTTAATTCTAAGCTCAGGTCAAGTATAGGAATGTTCATATTTTTAAAGTTCAGTATTACAATTTTTCAACATAACTCAGAAATGAACACATCAACACACACACACAACACAGAGGTAGAAAGAGAAAGGAGGGGGAAGGGAGAAAATTTTGTGGCTTTGCTTCTGAGCACTATGGAGGTCATACATCAGAGCAGACGGGAAGGTCCTTTGATGCTCGGCTTTCACTACCAGCATCACTGACCCACTGCAGTCAGAGCACATCTGCTACTGTTACTGACTTTTCAGAGGAGATGTGAAGTAAGGCTAAGTAACTACACCATAATGCTATCAAGCCAAAAATGATTGCAGATTGAGGATATATTTATTTATCTGAAAAGCTTGAGTCCAGAAATGTATCGTATTTGTTCATGTCATTGGGAATATTTGTATATGTGCACTCACATGTGTAAAATCGGATATTTTGGGAACAGGACACAATTTTAAATGCAAATTTATTTGTTTCATATATAAGTTATACATACACATAGCCTGAGAGACTGTGTGTGCGCACATGTGTGTGCGTGCGTGTGGCGCGTGCGTGCGTGCGTGTGTGTGTGTGTGTGTGTGTGTGTGTGTGTGTGTGTGTATGTGTGTGTTTGGTGTGTCTGATTCTCTTGAGACGGCGCTCCTCACTGAGCTGGCTGGGCTGACGGTCAGCAGGCCCCAGATCCACCTTTCACTCTCCACCTGCCACACAACTGTAGTTGCAGGCGTGTGGAGCACCAGTCACACCTGCTTTTTAGTTACATGTATGCCAGCTAGGCAGACTCGAATCCTCATGACTGTGGTACAGTGCTCTTATCCAAGGACCTCAAACCACTGTAGAGATAATTTTTATAATACTTCTGGTGTAGCTTTATTCTGACTGAAATTCAACACATTAGGTTTCACGTGGAATTTCCTCTTGTGGCCCGATGTTTGTTCTCAAATGTTTGCATTTGGGGGAAGGCAAAAGGCCTCAGTGGGCACAGTCACTTGCTTCACAAGCCTAACCTGAGTCAGGGTTAGACCTGTGCCACACACTCACACACAAGAGCCAGATGTAGGGTGTGCACTTGTAATCCCAACACTCCTGCAGACACAGTACGGCAGAGACAAGAGCCCGGTTCAACAAGGTTGGGGGGTGAGAATCAACTCCTGAAAGCTGTCCTCTGATCTCCACCTGAATGGCATGGCATGCACACACCTACTCACTCACAAACCAAGAATAGAGTATTAGTAACTAAAAATGTTAAAACCTTGGCTGTTGGAGCACTTTTGAGGTTGGATTAGGAATTAGTAGTAAATTACATCTTTGGATCTAAGGCAGTAATACAATATTGATTCCTTCATTAAACTGAAATATCACAACTATGAACAAACATGGTGAATTGTCCTAAAAAGGGTTCGTTGCAGGTTGTAAAAGCTTGGCTACTGCATAGATGAAGGCAACCAACTTCTGGTCTTATTTACATAGCTACTAAAAGTGAATGTATATAAAAATAAACCCACAGCAAATAATTGTAGTTATACTCAATCCCGGCTGTACATTCCAATCAGATTAGGTACTATTTGGATAGTAGTATTATTTTCCAAAGTGGGGCCCAGAAATCAGTATTTTTAAAATCCATCAAGTGATTATAATGAAAAATGTTTAACAACAATACATCAAGGCTGAGATGTAGAATGCCAAGGCAAAGGAGAAAAACTGGGCTTGAATTCAACACAGGAATGGGAGGGGTAGATAAAACTATGCCAATCCATTAAGGCTTTGAAGATGTGTATGGAAGCAGTCCATGTATACATCAAGGACCTTTAAGCAGTGACTCTCACTATGAGTAAGTTATATGAACTGAAACTCTGATTTATGTTCATATATGTAGTTTAAAAGCAGATTATTTTGAGGATAGTTAAGTCTCTATAATACATTTGCATGTTTATGTATGTTCTCCTTGCAAAATAATACAATTCCTATAGACTTGCAAGCTATGTCATATTCATCTGTGTATTAACATAGTACCTGCACAAGGTAGAAAAATCAACAGATGCCACTGAATTAAACACTAAGTACATGTTCAACAACATAGCAGGACTGTCTGATTTTAAAGGAGTTGCATTTTCATGGAATTTATTAATAGTTAGAGTTTCATGAGGATGGAAGAGCTCCCTTTAAAAAGATAGAATTAATGGGCCTTTCACTTTTGTAGAGCTACAGCTTCCCAGAGGCTGCAGCAATGCCCTGAAGCGTCTCCTCACCAACAACACAGTTAGTTACACTACTCTTACCATTTCTCATCACTTTAAAAGATCATCAGAATATTTACTATTCTGAACAAGCAGGTGTTTTGTCAGTCAGTAAGCATTCATTCAACAGTGGCAACAAAACAACTTTAACTCGTCTCTCCCAAAAAGCTATCATTCCCCCAACCCCAAACCCTAATTAGGCAAGGACTTTTTATGATGTGATCTGAAGACTGTCATGATTCATGAACTGGACAACCCTGACTCAGGAAGGCATGTATATGAACGCATGGATGCAAATGGTACAATTTTTAAAAAACGTAAACCAATCAATACTTAACATACACACACTCTTCAGAGCCTACCAGTCTCAAGCCAGCTCCAGTGAGTGCACACACACGCCCCGAAATTCATCACCTACCTTTACAATTTTGTTCACTTTTGAGGATGATGAAGGTGGAGGTATTTCAGGACTGGGTTCAATCTCTTCATCAGGTACAAGGTCAGGGTTAAGCGAAAAGATGCTTTCCAAGTCAATCTGTTTAAACAAAAACATGGAATGACAGAGCAAATGACTCTTAATGACTTCAACCTAGGTATAACACCATTTTGCAAACTACATTGTTATAACAATAATTAAAAAAAAGTGACCATCAAAACTGCATAATTGTTACTTCTATATATAGCAATTTTTAAATCTTGTGCACTGAGCTAATAAACAGCTAATATATATAGTCTCCTTTTGGTTAAGTTTTAAAACTCACTGGAAAATTAATTCTTTTCTTTATATATAGGGGTTTTATCGGCATAAATATCTGTGTACCATGCACATGTCTGGTGCCCCTGGACATCAGAAAAGTGTTGGATCCACTGGGACTATTACAGATTGCTATGAAAAATCATGTTGGGACTGGAAATTGAACCAGGGTCCAGGGTCCTCTGGAAGAGCAGCCATTCATCTTACCACTGAATCATCTCTCCAGTCCCTATTTTAAAGTCCTTAAAGGAATGATACAGAATATCTACATTATATAAAATGATAGTTTTGTTCTGTATCCCAAACCTCGACTAGAAATGATGTTTAAGCAGAGGCCATACCTCTTTGCCTTTTGTGTCTCCATTTTCTATCCACTCAACAGTCACACTTTCATTGTCTTCATTTAAAGACGTCACCATTGCTTGGTGTATTCGGCCTAAGTGGGGGTAAAACACATATTTTAAAAGCATCAAATGACAACATTCATAAACATGGCTAACTACAATTTAATAATTTGCACACACACATATCCATAGATGTATGACCTGACAAGTCTTACGAGGAATTTTCACAAAAGAATTTTGTCCATTAGTTCATATGATCAAGTCCACAAACTCAGGGTATTTGATAATAAAAGTCTATCTGATGAATGGTCACAGAGACACAGGTTACTAAAATTTTATGCCATTAAACAGTCTGATGATTAGGAAGTAAACAACTATGATTCCAAGCTGACCTTGTGGTATACAAAAAAAGATACATGATTAACTGTTATACTAATAAAAAGATTATATGAAAATCACTTAAATCATATATAGGACAAACTAAGGGCATTATCTTTGTACAGAGAAAAAAAAATGCAAGTCCCAAATGTCCTCTTCCTCATGTTGCCTGCCCAAATCTATATACGTACTTTCTCTGATGATTGTAATCTTGCCAACAACAGACAGAATATGAAACGCAATGCTTTAAACTTGTTTCCCTTCCCTTTTAGTACACTAAGGACCTTACCAGTCAGTAACCATAGAGGCTAATCATTAATTTAAACCACTACATAGTATTCTGTTTAATTTATAGCAGTCCTTGAGGTTACATTTTCAATAAACTGCCACGAACATCACTATTTGTCATTACATACTTGCCACTTATTTCCTTAGGACAAATTCATACAATCAGACTAATAGATCCTCATATACATATCCACTATATATTTATTGCTTATTTTATATCTTCATTCCATTTGATTATTAGTCAAATATAGGAATTATTTTATACATCTATGTGTCAGCTACTAAAATGCTGAACATAAGGAATTTTCACATGCATTTTTTAAACAAAACCCTTTCTTTGTTTTTTGAGACAGGGTTCTCTGTAGCCCTGGCTCCTATAACTCACTCTACAAACCAGGCTGCCCTCAAATTCAGAGTTCATCTGCTCTGCCTCCCAAGTGCACCAACCACCACCACCACCACCTGCAGATTAAGGCATTTATAATTTATTTTAAGGTAAGTTACAATATTTTAAATACCCAAAACAAAAACTGCATATTACAAAGACTGTAATGCTAATATTGTATTAAAGATAATAAAATTACCGTCAATCACTACATATATATAAAATCACACACACATTCATACGTGTGTGTGCACGCACACTACATAAAAATTTTCAGAATCTTATAAAAATTAAAATTTTAGCTGGACACAGCTGTACAAGCCTATAATCTCAGCACTTGGGAAGTAGAAGTTATAATTCAAGTGTTCAAGGCCATCCTCCACTACACATGAGTTCATGTTCACCCTCTGCTACATAAAACCGTATCTCTAAAGCAATCAACCAACAAATACTTAGGATATTAAGTACTAGCAATTGATACACTGATTGAAACAGGGTATTTGAACACACGATCTCTCAGCTGTAGCTCTTAAAAGGTGGGATTATCTTTTTTAACACACACACACACACACACACACACAGTTGCTGCTTCCATGACACCATATACATTAATGTTAGCTAAGCTATTAATTTAAACAGTTGCACAGACGGCATAGATTTAGATACTCCTTTATTAAGCATAATTAAAGGGTGCAGAAGCCTCACCAGTTAAGAGCAGTTGCAGCGCCCATACCAGGTGGCTCAAAACTATAATCCCAACTGCAGGGAACCCTGCAATGCATCTGCAAATAATAACAAAAGAGTGCTTTCCCTTTACTTTTCCAACACAAGACTTTACTCCTTTCTATCCTAACACTGAGCATTAGTCTTAATGTTTTTACTAAACTGTTTCGAAGCCAGATCCTTCTTTACACTAATTCTCCTGCTTTGTACAAGACATCTGTCTTGTTACACCTCTAATTAACTCAGTGAGTCATACACACACAAAGACACGGAAACAAGGTGGGTGGAAACTGTTGGAAGGACGATTTAAACAGTGGAGGGGGATGAGAGGAAAGTAGGAAGGGTGTACGAGAATGACCAAAATTCACTGCACAGATGTATGAAGTTGCCAAAGAAAACACAAGGGCAGATTTGCGCCACTGTGTGACTCTTAATACTCTCCTACGAGTCTCCGTCTGCAGTCATTCTGCCCTTCTTCCTCTTCTCCATACATCAACCAAATGATTCTGCTTTAAAACCAAACGACAGCTGAGAGTGCAGTGCATGCTTGTAACATCAGCACTAGAGAAACGGAGGCAGGAGGATTACTGCAAGGTTGAGAATAGCCTGCACAAGATACTGAGTTCCAAGCCAGCCAGGAACGCATTTCATAACAAACAGGAAGGAGAGATGGCTGGAAAGATGGCTCAGCAGGTAAAAGCACTTCCTGCCTAAGCATAAGAACCTCACATGATAATCTCACAAAAGTAATAACCACTAGTTGAGACAAGATTGCAGTAACAAGTTTTGGGGAAATTTGTTATTGTGAGAAAACCTGAGTGTTCCACCAACAGCAAGAAAGCAAACATTTGAGCCCAGAAAAAAATGTGTTTGAATACCAGACCCAACACCCTGAAGAATAACCCAGCTGGATTGTTACAGTGGCACTAAGAAATCAGAGGCGGGAAGACTGCTAAAATTTTGAGACCTATATAGCAAGTTCCAGGTCAGTCTGAGGTATATATAAGACCTTGTCTCAGAGCAAAACAGCAAAAAAAGAGCCAGCAGGGAA
Organism: Cricetiscus sungorus; assembly: GCA_030556225.1. Lineage (NCBI taxonomy): Eukaryota > Metazoa > Chordata > Mammalia > Rodentia > Cricetidae > Cricetiscus > Cricetiscus sungorus. The sequence goes on along the minus strand of JANBXA010000411.1, from coordinate 5,456,813 downwards.
TGGAGAGGCTATGGTGGACTGAAGAGTGAGTGGGTCTATGAAATTACACCATGATGAGCACAAGTGAAAACGGGGTGAGACATGCACATCCCAAAAGATAAAAATCAACCAACACCCCTCCTGCTGGCTACCCATTTCCACAATACAACTTTTCAGAGGAACTTCTATACTGATAACTAGGAGTGACAAAAATGTAAAGCAAAATATCTAGTATTAACACTATAAATCACAATTTCAAAGTCTTGTACCTCTACAGACAACCTACAGCTTGGCAATGAGAGAATACAGAAAATCAAGTAACACCTGACAGGAGCAGGTTCTTAGACATTGGAGCCTCCAATGCAGAGATGCAAAAAGCCTCAAAATACAAAAACAACCAGATGCGGGCTACAGAGATGGCTGAGTGATTACGAACCACTGTTCCTGTTCCAAAGGATCTGGATTCAATTCTCAGCACCCACATGGTAGCTCACAATCATCTATAACTACAGTTCCAGGGTAGTAATGCCCTCTTCTGGCCTCCAGACACCAGGCACGCAACATATACACAAACACACATGCACGAAAAACATACTGAAAAAAATGAAATGTATAAACCTAGTAATAAAAAACCAAGCAGATGCAGCAGCTAACACTAAACTCCAGGGGAAGAAAATTGGAGCAAAATGAAGTCCTCTTTGCCGCTTGATCAGGTAACTAGAAACTACTAACAATGCAACCCAAGGCTGTCATTCTTACCAATACAATCCCTAAAACAAACTTACTTATAATTCTTTTTAGATAAAATTCTTCACAGACTGAGATCACTTAAGACAGTTTCTCATGTTTTCTTCAGAGTATACCACACCTTTTCATATTCATACCCTTAATCCCTTGGCATTTAGTTACTGTGTAAGGAAATGCACCTTCCTTCCCTCCTTATGAAAACCAGCCTGTCAGCACCGTTTCCTGGAAAGTACTTTCTCCCTCTATCTGCAACAGCACTTGTCACAGCTCCCTCTTCTCTGAACCAAAGGCACACTGTCATGAGAGCTTACTTAACTCCGCAGCAGTCTCTCCCACATTACTGTTTTTACCAGTCCATTTTATAATCTTAGCCTTTTGCTTGCTTGTACATATTACAAAATCAGTTTTCCCATCCAAAAAAGTAAATCAATAGTATCAAACTGTGAAGAAGTCTGGTTGTAAATGAACTGAGTATGATTTTGGATACAGATCCACAATTTTCCTTCCTCACAGGCAAAAAGCAAATACTAAAATTTGGTATCACACGCTAGCCTCATAAAATGATTTATTTTTATTTTAAAATGTCTTATTACATTTACTTGTGCTTGTATATATGGATACACACATACTGCAACACATATGGAGATCACAGGACACCTTGCAGGAGTTGGTTCTCTGCTTTTACCTTACAGGTCGCAGAGATCAAATCAATTGCTAGCTTGGCAGTAGGCATCTTTACCCTCTGAGCCACCTCATTAGCCTATAAAATGACTTTTAGTGGCACATTTCTCCTTCCTATAAAACATGTGTTATAATCTGAGTATATGAGATGTCCCCCCACTCCAAGTTGTTGACACTATTGGTCTAGAGGCCTTTCACCTAATCTTCTCCACCTGGCCCCCACCTGATCCCCACCTGGCCCCCAGCTGATCCCCACCTGGTCCCCACCTGGCCTTTGGTTGACCCTGAGTTGAGCAACTTTGCTTCCGGTCACCCCTCACCTTCCCTGTCATAATGTCTGTTATATCATACACTAGTTCAGAAGCAACAAAGCCAAGTGACCATGGACTGAAACTTTGAAACAGTGAACCAAAAATAAACCCTTCCTTCATTATCCCAAGTATTTTGTCACAGTGACAAAAAGCTGGCTGACACAACAGAATAAAAAGTATTCTAAAGATGGACTTGGCGGCCACCATTTCCATAACAAAGCTCACATTAGGGTCCTGAGAGCTGTCCTCCCCATGCAATCGCAGAACCAGGGCTCCAGCAAAGGCCTAAATTACCTAAGGGCAGTTCAGACGACTCCGAAGAGCACGGGCCATAATCACTGGTGGCGGCTCACGCGCAAGATCTGCAGGTGTAGAATGTACTGCTTCTACCTAAATTCCAAAGAGAAACTATCCGAGAACCCAGGCAGGACAGGACTACTACACAGTGTCTGCATGAGGGCAGCAGCTACTAGACCTATGGAAGAGGGATCAGTTCTGGGACCCCAGAACAGTAGGGAAACCCAAAAAAGCTGCAGGTAATTGTAGACAAAAGTTTCTGCCCTGCCCGGCCCGGCTGCAGTTTAGTTCCAAATAAACACATAGAGGCTTATATAAATTACCAAATGCTTGGTCAAAGGCTCAGTATTCTTATTGGCTAGCTCTCTCTTAATTATTAACCTATTTCTATTAACTGTGTATCTCCATGTGGTCTCGGCTTACCGGTGATGCCAGGGGGCCTGTTTCTTTCTTGGCAGCTACATGGAGTGGCCCTGGAGATCCACTCTCTGCTTTCCTCCTCCCAGCATTCTCCTAGTCTGGTAGCCCCACCTATACCTCCTGCCTGGCTACATCCTGACTGTCCACTGGCGGAAAGTTTTATTCTTTAACCAAAAACAGAAATATATTCACAGCATACAAAAGAACATTCCTTGATCAGTCTGAGAAAAGTTGCCTCTTTATCTGGAGGTAGAACTGCCTGAGGCCCCTTATTCTTGGACCTGATTATTTGGGAGCTTTCAAATGGCTTCCCTCCTGAGTTCTGAGCTTGCTTTCTTATCAGTGTCTCCCTTACAATGAGAATTTTGCCTTAGGACTTACCCCACCATTCTATCCTGCAAGTGGAAAACTTGTTTGATTTAACTGTCTCTGAGCTGGAAGAGTTAAGGCTTCGGGACTACTGAGAAGGGATAACTGTATTTATACATATAAGGGGCGATATGAGTAGTCAGGTATAGAATAAGGTTTGTCTTCTCATCTCCAAAGCTCATGTTGAGGCTTAATTCCATTAGGCAGGGCATTCAGAAGGGAGGGGGCTGGGCTCTAAAGAGGGAACTAGGGTGCTAATAAATAATTTATAACCATCTGCAGGAGCTCACATTCTTACTTAAGGAGATTAGTTATTACTGGGGCTGGTTACTATGAAGCGAGTTCAGCTCCCTTGGTGGTCTTGTACCCACATTCCCTTTTTTCCTCCATGCACTAAGATGAAATCTATAAAATCTTGGCCTTTCAAGCCTCCAGAAAAATGAATTAAATAAACCTTTTTAATCAATTCTATACTCTTGGGTATTATTATAGCGACATTGAGCTAAGACAAAGCTTTAGTCAGAGTCAAGTAGAAGCTTTCCTAGCAGGGTACATGGGTCCTCAAAGCACTTTCAAAGCATCCTACATACTTAACACTTAGTTACCACCTTGTTTGACTCAGTGTTGAATGAGCACTAAATACTTATGAAAATGTTGAAGAAAATAAGAGAATGAGGAAAGAGCAATTATAAGAAGGAAAAAGTTGCTTAGTTTGATCTTATTTATTGCTTATTTGTGATGGCTAGTTTTATACCAACTTGACACAAGTTAGAGTTAATTGAAAGGACAGAATCTCAATTAAGAAAATACTTCCATAAGACCCTGCTGTAGGGGATTTTCTTCATCATTGATGGAGGAGGGCCCTGCCCATTATGGATAGTGCCACCCCTGAGCTGGTCATGGGTTCTGTAAGAAAGCAGCCTGAGTAAGTCACGAGGAACAAGCCAGTAAGCTGCACCCTCCATGTCCTCTGCTCCAACCTCTGGATTTCTGTCCTGTTTTGAGTTCCTGTCCTGACTTCCTTCAATGATGGACTATGATGTGGAAGTATAAGCCAAATAAAAATAAATTCTTTCCTTGCCAACTTGTGTAAAATTAAGTTTATTCCCTTCCTGGAAGAATTATATATTTTGTTATATTATGTGAAATCTTTCCATTTATGATGTTTTATGCACATTATTCTTGCCATATTCTATGTATGCATACTTTTGCTTGTGTTCAAGACATTTTGTATATTGATACAATTTGGGGTATTTGTCTTGCTGCCCTTTAGAGCGCTACTTCTTGTTTAGACATTTCTACTCTACCTCTACTTTAGGAATTTACATGTGTATATATGTATGTGTACATAGTTATATTGTTTAGGTATTTATCCTTGCTTTACTCAAGGAAGTTTTATTCAGGTTTTTTTAGCTAAGTTCCTGAGCATTACAGATTATCCTCACCCATGTTTCCTTTACCTATGAGATTAGTCAGACATAGATGCTTAATCTCCAATCACTTCATAGACCTGCAGAACATGGCATTTAAATGTTTTCATATTAGTACTCTGTTGACATGAGACACTGTTGCTCCTGACAGCACCGTGCACTTTCCCGAAAGTATGTTGGACACTGTTGTTGCTCCTTCTGGAGTTCATCCTCGCTTCGGCTATGGCCTCTTCGGCAAGGAACTGCCTCAACCTTGACCGCTGATCTGGACATGCGTTCCTATGTGCTTGCAGGAGACAAACATAGAAGACTGCTGAACCCTGCCAAGTCAGGGTAAGGCAGCCTTTCTACCTCCCTGCTTTTGTTGTGGTCTGTCAGATACTCTTGGCCTTAGCCAAAACTAGCTGTACCAACATTGCTGTGAGACCTTGGGTGACTGTCCAGGTAGCTTGCTGTTTCTGTCCTCACTGCACCTTTTGGAAGTTGCCCATCTGCACTTCCTGTCTTCCCTAGTATCGCTATTTTCCTTCTCGGGTCTTGATGAAGTTGTAGATTAAACTATCACAACTATTATTCTCTCTTCCTAGTTAGATAGATTAGGTACTAGACTTAAGCTTTCCAGCTTAGGGCAACTCTATTGTAAACTCCCTTATGTCTTCACCCTAGGACTAAATATGTAGGTGGTTTTGTTCTCGATTTTCCTTTTCTTAGAGCATGCTTGTTATTCACTGTTTTGTATATAGTTTTGTATCAAGCTTAAATATTTTCTTTAGACTAAAAGGGGAATTGTAGTGGGATAGTCACTTTGTCTGCTTCTGTGCCACTAACCACACCCACTGAGGGGTGGAGCCAGGAGTAGAAGTGACGGTGGAACTAGGTCTGAGAAGGAGGCAGGGAACGCTCTCTTTCTGGCGGTACACAGAGAGAGGAGCATCTGGTTCCAACTGCTGTGTTCATCTGTCTGTGTTGTGAGTTGTTTCTCCCTGAATAAACATCTATTCGGCCCATTTGTTTATCCTGACCCTTATTAAACCGCAATAAACTTGCTTTTGGTCATGGTGTTTCATCACAACAATAGTAACCCCAAGACACTCACTGACCAAACACGGTGCCTACATACAGGAAACTCACTGTATTAGTTACACTGCTGAAATTGGTTAGTTTGACTTGATAATTAATACACTAAATTTTCTTCCCATTTACAGTAAAAGTAAAGTTTCCCCACCAGCATTTTCATACACATCTTTTTAAAGGAATTAACAACTCATTAACTTCCAATGGGTCATGCCTATGCAACTGCCTTAAAATGGGGTCCTCATATGTTGCGGCTGAGGACCAATATTTTCACATATATTAAACTAATCACTCTTAGATGAGCTATTACAACGTCAGAATTCAAAGGCTGTGTGCTCGAATATATAAAGACTAGAGGCTAACCACTGACGCCACCCCTCAGGAACTGCCCAGCTTCTTTTGTGACAGGTCTACCTGTCTCTGCCCGCCCCAGGGCTAGGATTACGAATGAGCACCACCATGCGCCCTTTTATGTTTCACATGGGTTACAATTCAGGTCCTCATGCTTGTACCAACTCAGACATTCTCTCCCTAAACCAAAATTCAAGAACTAGACACACGGAAGTCAGGCAGGCAAGTTCATGACTTGACCTAAGGGAAAAGTAAATTCCTCAAGTTTAAATACCAAGATAAGTTAAAAAAATATAACTGGCTAAATAAATATATAATATCTTGAAATTATAGCCTTTATTTCAATGCCATTTTATGTTCAGCCTATTTAAAAATCTCTACAGTGATGCCCAACTTCTTGTCATAGTAAAAATAAACAGTTTAGAGTTCAATTTTCAAATACCAAGTACCAGTAAGAGTAGGCATTATAGTACATGCCCATATTTCCAGCAATCAGGAGGCAAAGCCTAGTCTACAAAGCAAGCTCTCAGCCAGCCAGGAATATATAGTAAGACCCTATCTCAAATAAATAAGTAAATAAGTCTGTCAATAGATATTAATACAAGTGATTTCTTTAAAAAAAAAAAAAAACACTACAAATGAACAGTTAAAGGAGTATATGCTCTGATTCAAGTCCCTTGACTCAGTGAATAAAAATAAATACATGAATTTCAAGGCTTTCTAATCTTAAAATCAATATGGTTACTTCAGACAGGTGTTAGTGATCCTTAATTTGTAAAAGTTTATATATTTACTGAACTGTCAAAAACAAGTTTCAAATGCTGACAATTGATTGCCTTTTGGTCTCTGAGAACAGAACCCTATTATATGTTTCCTGGTTTACAGCTGAATTCACAGCAGCTGGGAGGTTGAGAAATGCCAGCAACCAATTAGGCAAGCACAAACCTTGTCTGGCATGTAAAGTATAATGTGGTTGCAAATGCAGGAGACATGAGCCAAAATAAATCAATCAAGAGTACTGACAAAACTTCATTACAAGCATACAAAACAGCAGAATACTTAACTATGCAGCAGGTATATGTATTTTATTTTTAAAAGGAAAAACATGAAGAAAAAAAAAACATTCAATTCCTTTCAGATTCAGTCAGCTTTTAAGAAGGCTGCCGCTGTTTATCACATATCTAGGATTACAAACTCAATGTTTTTGTGTGTAATTATTCAAATTATAGGGTTGAAGTATCAAGTATACAAATGTAAAGTATCCCCCAAAAGTGAAAAATATTTTACCAGTAATTCTTTAAACTGCTTCTACAAGACTTTTCTCTCTTGTCATCTACTAACACCTTAATATCTAAAAAATAGGTAAAATTTTTACAAAATATACTCAAAATATAACTTAATAAGTAATTAGTAAAACAGAACTTGAATTACAAAATTGTTCATAATGTTGATTTCAAAACCTTTTGGAGTTGTTAAATTCTAGTGGATGTACTTGAAGTGTGATAAATTTAAAAATAACAAAAACGATCTATAATTTTAAAATATAATTTAAAATTGTACACATACTGGGAGATTCATACATACATACACACACACACACACACACACACACACACACAGCCACATAATAAAAAAAATACCTTGTGTTACAATAAATTTAAAAATAAGATTCTTGGACCAGCAAAACATGGAGATGATAAGAGTTCAAACCCCAGGACCCACACAGTGGGAACAACTCCTATTAAGTTATCCTCTGACCTCAACAGGTGCAAAGCGTATACACACACACACACACACACACAAATTTAAAAAATTTTAACTTTTCTAGTATGTGTATTCTTAATAAAACCATGAGCGATGACCTTAAATTTCCAATAAGGATATGACTACATAATTTGAAGTTGTGGTGTTTTGTTGCATAGACTTTTAAAACTAAGCTAATAAAACTTAGTTATATTAGTGTCTTCTGTGCCTCAGGCAGGAGAGAAGAAAAGCACGCATGAATATCCATAATAAAAGAAATAACTTTTATTATACAGCTCTAATTCTGTAACTACGCATTACGATAAAGTGCCTGGCTGTCTCCAGAGGGAATGTTACTCAGCAGTGGTAAACAGTTCCCTGAAAGAACCCTCTTCAGAAGTGGAGTCCCCACCACAAGAACCCTGACAACAGCACCTGACAACAGCACCACCTCTACGCTCTGCCACTTTGTACTGTGTGACTTGTTAAACACTGTCTAATCGATCCCTTTTCTCCCTTACCATTTTTTACTCTAGTCCAGGCTGCATGAGCTTGAAATCTCCCTGCCACAGGCTCCTGAGTGTGGGGATGACAAGTCTAACCTCTCATATTACATGCCATACTGATCCTAATCAAGTTTGTAGTTAGTTACAGAACAACCACCAGTGTGGAATACAAAAGCAAAATATTTTACATTATTTCCTTCCTTCCTTTCTTTTTTCTGACTAAGAAAGTCTGTCTCAAGACTTTTTGTTTTAGAGATAAATTTGCTTTCTTCAAATGACTCTGAAAATCATGTTCCTTTGGGAGCATAATGATAACCCTGCTAGCAAAGTTCAATACAGCAATCTACTATCGTTAACAAGAGAGGAGAATGTTGGAGAAAGACATTACTAAACATTATGTTAGAGCGGTACGACTGAAAACACCCGGGATGCTACAAAAGCATCATTTAAAAATTAAAAACCCAGCCAAGTGGTGATGGCGCACACCTGTAGTCCCAGCACTCGAGAAGCAGAGACAGGCGGATCTCTGTGAGTCAGCCTGGTCTATAGAGCGAGTTCCAGGACAGCCTCCAAAGCAATACAAAGAAACCGTGTCTCAAGAAGGAAGAAAAAAAAAAAATCTTAAGTACACAATAATAGTCCCACACTGCATTTTGATTCATTAACTACCCAACAGCTGTTTATGCTCTAACAGTAAACACAGATTTGTTCCTGAGAGGTAAAAGGCCAGAAAGGAATCAGCTGAATTTTCAGAGATTATACAGGCACAAATGAGTAGGCAGGTGCAGCCTAAATCAAATTCTCAATCTGATACCAGGTTTTGCTAACTCATCTAAGCATTGAAGAGAACCCTTACTCAGGACTGCTATGCTTACACCATCAACAGCTTTACTAGAGGAAGGCACCATTACAGAAGGGCAAAATAACATATCAGCTGACACTGGTTAACTGTACTGTTGTTATTTAATAAATCCCTAGGGAATGGGACTTTGCCAAACGTAGAGTTCTTTCTATTTTGGCTCATCACACTTACATTCCTGTCAACACCAAATTTAAAAGCTCTAGCATGGTCGTTCTTAGACTTTATACATGAACCTGACATTTTGCTACCCCTGGGGAAAAGGAGACACAATACAGCTTAGGATTCATGAAGAAATGGTATCTTTAAAATGAGATGCACTTTTACCCATACTGCATACAAATTATTTTCTTCCAATCTTTTTTCATCATCTGCCTACAGTCTTGAGAACGAACATAAAAACTAACTGCTCAGTACCTCTGGGGTGACCTCATACAAGTTTCCTTTTGCTGTACTGGGATAACTGAACTACAATCTACAACAGAACAATTATTTGGAAGAATTCATTGTAAAGCCCTTTAAAAGGTATTAAACTGCCAGGTGATGATGGCGCACACCCTTAATCCCAGTACTCAGGAGGCAGAGGTAGGCAGATCTGAGTTCAAGACCAGCCTGAATGAGTTCCAGGATAGGCTCCAAAGCTATAGAGAAACCCTGTCTTGACTCCCCCCACCCCACACAAAGGCATTAAATCACTGTGATTCCCTAATGTTTTGCATATTTGAAGTTAGTAAGTAAAGATTTAAAAACACCAAAATTCAACTGTAAAGAGGAAAGCTCAAATCCTAAAATGATTATGTTTACAGCTGAAACAATAAAAAACAATTCTGTATTAAAGTCCTAAAATGTTCACCTAATGTGCTGACAAGAAAGCATGGCCACTTGTTGTTTTCTATTCTTTACTCTTTTGCGGTTTTGTTTGTTTGTGTTTTGATCTTTTGAGAGGACCTCCACCTGGCACCCCAATACTGGGCCTTAAATGTGGCTTGTTTCTAGCCAGCCTTTTTAAAATTAACCCGATTACGTTCTACCTCTGGGCTTTTATCTTTCCTACTTGTGTGTAGCCCACTTTCCTTCTTACTCTGTGGCTGGGTGTCCGTGGCTGGGTGTCCGTGGCTGGGTGGCCTGACATCCTCCTCTCCTTGTTCTCTTCCCGCTCCCCTCTTCCTCCGCGATTCTCCTAGTTATTCTCTCTGCCTGCCAGCCCAGCCTATCTGCTCTCCTGCCTCGCTATTGGCCGTTCAGCTCTTTATGGGACCATCAGGTGTTTTAGACAGGCAAAGCAACATGGATAGCTTCACGGAGTTAGACAAATGCAGCATAAACAAAAGTCACACACCTGAAAATAAAGCCCTACCACCCTCTTCAGCTCCACTTTCAGGACACCCTAAAGGTGGAGGGATTGTTCTCGACCTCTCTACAAGCATGCTCTGGCACACACTCAGCCAAATGCAAAATACACAAAAAATTTAAATCACTTCAGGAAGCTTCCAAACTAAGTAAAGGCTATTAACTAAATAAATCTAAACACTTGGGAACTTTAAAGGACATCTGCACATGTTCCTCGGTGATAAAATATCCAAAATAGATCTGTTAAGGGAAAAGATTGTTCTTTACAATACCAGAATTTTACACAGCAATGTTGCTAAAACAACACATTCTGCTGAAGAGCTGCCTTCGCAGAATGTTCTGCCGAATATACAAAGTCTTACTCAAAGGATATTCCACCCAAGGACCAGCTACATAGAGGTATCTTTTCTTGAGCTTAATCACATCTTAACACGAAAATAACACTCATGACAAAGTTCACAATCTTTTCTACGCCACCAATGGAATTCCGTGGTTAAGCAATTGTCTGGCCACATTGAGACAAGAGCCATTCCTTCAAGTTCTTAAATAGTTACTGCAGAGGTTAAGAGTACTGACTGCTCTTCCAGAGGCCTGAGTTCAATTCCCAGCACCACATGGTGGCTCACAGCCATCTGTAATGAGATCTGAAGCCTTCTTCTGATGTGCACGTTTTCATGCAGATACAACACACGTACATAAAATTAAAAAAATCTTAAACTACAGAATGCAAAATTATGCACATCTAAAGCAAAAGATATACCAAGAAGAGTGGACTCATAGAAGCTCAGGGTAGACAGAAAGGCTAAAGTCAAGCTATTTTTATTTTATACATATCAAGTTTGGGGTTATTAATAACAATACATTTGTAAAAGCACTGATCCTCATAGCATTGAAAAGCTTAATTTGACGGCAGACATGGAGTGTAGAAGTCCCAGGAAGTCCCATTCCTTACCCTGGGTGAGGTAAGGAATGGTAGCAGAACAGGTGATCTCCAGAAGCTGCCAGAGCCAAAGAAAACCGGCAATAGTCTCAGAACACAATTGGGAAAGGTATTGCAAAGGAGAGAGAAGTAACCCAGCCCAAGCTGGAGTAAGAGCAGAGGCCTGAAGGAAGAGCCAGATGAGGGTCTCACACGCAGGTGCTTTGCAGACAGTCTGGCTTTATGGAAGGCAGATGGACAAGTTCCAGAAAACTACAAAGAAAATATTCTTTGACCCGATTCTACTTCAAGGCTTTAACCCTTACTGATTGTTTTAAAATTAGAAACAGAAAGGGCCAGCAAGATGGAGAAAGCACTTGCCACCCAGCCTGTCAACCTGAGTTGGAATGGAAAGACCGGCCATGGAAGGACAGAACCAACTCTCCCAACCGTGGCACATGCACACACCCCCTTCAACAGTAGCTGCACATGAAGCACTAGTATGCACGTCAACAAAAGACAAGTAAGTAAAACTCTGGTGTATTCAGTTACTAACAAAATGTAATCATGAGGAAGAACGAGACTATGTGGTCAAATACTCTACAGGAGGGGAAGCCCCACACATGCATATCCAGCACTGGGTGAAGATGAGGCAAAGGAAATCACAAGTTCTAGGCCAGCCCGAGCTACACAGCAGAATAATGACTCTGTCTCCAAAAATAAACTAAATTAAATTGTATCGTTTTATACAGTTATTGTGCAGGGGAGCACATAAATGAACATATCTATACTGCATATGGATATATACACACAGACACACTTTCTTGAAAGACAAAGCTCTGCACTAAAGGAGAAGTTGGTAATACTTTATACTGGAAGGACAATTGGGTGTGGGTAAAGGATGGAGATTTTAACAGGTGCACGTTATCTGATACTTAGTGTTTAACTATGGGACTGTATTGCTAATATATACAATTACATTTAAAAAGAAAATTTAAAGTATACATGAAGAGCAACAGTACACAGCACTTTGTCATGTCACACTTTTTATGCCTGAAGTTGAAACACAAATCAACTTTTTTAGAATGTCAAAGCTTGTACAGAAAGAGTAGCATCGCTATTTCATTTAGTCACCAACTCAGCAATCTTTGTAGAGGCCATCGGCTAGACAGTGGAGATTGAGTAGACCCCAAGTCCAACCAGACAAAATCAAGTGGTTAATACATTCTCATGAGCATTCTGACAGAATAAACGGGGGGGGGGGGGAGTACAAAAAGCTTGGATTCATCCTACTGTAGGAATGAAAAGGGTGAGATGTTTAACAATGGCCAAAGAGAAAGAGGAGTTACCCAGCATGTCTGGAGAAGCCCCATGCTTCAAAATATGATGCTAGCAGGTGGGTTAGACTGCTCAGGCTCACTAAGAAACACTAGCTAACCACAGGTGGAGAGGCCTTCCAGAAACTGTTGCAGTAACACAACTGAGACAGCTACCACCCGCCTGATCCAAGTCACAATGCAGGGATAGCTTAGAAGGGTAAAAGGGTACTTGAGTGGTTAATTTTAAGACAATTCAGGTAGAATATGGCGTTCAGACCAAAGAACCAAGGAAGACAACGAGGTTTCAGAATTAGGCAAAAGAATATAGAAAAGACGACACACATCTACACTTACGGATTTGCTAAATAAGGTGCTTATGAAACATTCAAGTAGAGCTATTTAGTAAACCATTAGGCAACATACAAATATTGAACCACCTGCCTGGGCTAAAAAGAATCCAGTTTACGTATACAGTGAGAACTGTGTGAGAAATACTGCAGGTTTAGGACCAATACCTGAGGTACAACATCTCTCAGAAAATAGGCAAGTACCCTTAAATTGAGAAGGAAAGACACGGGCATAGCAGGAAGGCAGGAAATTCTACTTATTTTAAACAACAGCTTTTAATGAAAGCCTAAGAACGGGTAAGGCTGAACGCAATGCATCACCCAAAACAAAACTGCGACTGAAAGCACAGAGGGGAAGAGGGGCGCCTACCGATTCGGAGATTACGTATGGGGAAAGAGCATCAATCCACATGTAACCCAAACCACAGTCTATAAAATCGAACACCATGGAAGCTGGTCAGGGCCCTGAGCCGATCAACTGTATCAGTACTCCTAACAAATTGTAATCGGATGCATTTTTGTGACAATACCCACTCACTGCTCATCTAGTAAGCATCTTTCATATGCTAAAAGTATCTTCCTGTCTAGACCCCTGAAACTTGTGAGCAGGAAGGCCTTACAATATGGAAGAAGTTATAGAGCTATTCAACATTTAAATGAACACAACAACTCTTTAGCATTTTGTTGTTTGCATGACAACCGTTTCTAAAAGCCCTTTCCTTCAGTCATATTCAGCAAATACTAGTTGGATTAATTGAAAACAAAAACAACCATCAAACAGAAACCACCACCATACCATCAAGGGAAAGGCAATCTAAACCTTAGGAAGGAAAATGGAAGCATTACATATAATTAATGGTTGGACTTCAATGCTTAACACAGCCATAGTATAAAGAACTCTTAAAAGGAATTAAAATGAAGGATTTTTTGAGGAAATCCAGGCGTTAAGCTTCTATCTAGTAATCTATAGATAACCTTGGACAAGTCAATTTCTTTATTAAAACAGTACAAACAATTTTGACCAATAACAGTACTTTATCAAACAGCTGTGTCCAAATTCCAAGATTTATCTCTAGTGAATTAGAAGCCTCTAATTTTTCTCATTTCCTAAACAAAACATAGATAAATCCTTATATCCGATTCTCTTTAGTGCCTCAGAGCAAATAATAGGCCTGATACCTGTAAAATTAGCTCCCAAACCAAAACAAAATTCCACACAACTTTAAAGCTGTTTGTACCCCAAACTTAAAGAGAAAATAAATTTCATGTGCTTGCATCTTACAGCAGAGATCTGCTATTGTTCAACCAGTTTATATTCAATATTGGCCAATCCCAAGGATGATCAGAGACGCAATGCTTGGATTCATCATAACATCTGAACTATAAACCCATAGGCTGAAATATTATTTATTATGGTTGCCAACTTAACTAAATCCTTTTCATTGCACTACATAGCTTATTTAAAAGTATCTTTGTTAGCAAACACACTCTCATATTAGCAATAGACTAAGTGTGATTAAAAAAAAAAAATCTGGTACTGGGGTATAGCTCAATTGCTAGGGTAAGTGCCTAGAATGCAAAAAAAAAAAAAAAAAAAAAACCAGAAAAGCAACGGCCTGGCATGTACAAAGCCTTGGGTTCAATCCTTACAATGGAATAAATAGGGTGTAGTAGCACATACCTATAATCCTAGCACTTTAAGTTCAAGGTCATCCTCCATTACCTAGTGAGTTCAAGTAAAGCCAGCATAGCATACATGAGATTCTGTCTTAAAAATAAAAAAAGAAGGGGCTGGAGAGATGGCTTAGTGGTTAAGAGCACTTGACTGTTCTTCCAGAGGTCCTAAGTTCAATTCCCAACAACGACATGGTGTCTCATAACCATCTATAGTAGGATCTGATGCTCTCTTCTGACATAAAGTCATACATGCAGCTAGAATACTAATATATTAAAACAATACAAAAATATAAAAAAAAAAAGCAAACCTGAATTCCATGGTTTAATTCATCTTTATTCTTAGAGAATTATAGATTACCATTCAGTGGCCCATTATTTTCAAAAGAGGCCCAGACAAAGTTTGCACACCCCTTCCCTCTTTTTAAGGTCACAAAGATGGAGGTTTGAACAGGCCTGATCCCCATGGACTCATGTGTTTCAATGGCCTATAGGGAGTGGCATTATTAGGAGGTGTGGCCTTGTTGGAGGAAGTGTGTCACCCTGGGAGTAAGCTTTCCTGTTGCCTGTGGATAAAGATGTAGAACTCTTAGCTCTTCTCTAGTACCATGTCTGCGTACACACTGCCATGCTTCTCACTATGACAAGAATGGACTAAACCTCTGAAACTGTAATTAAATGTTTTCCTTCATAAAAGGCATGGTCATGGTGTCTCTTCACAGCAAACCCTAAGTCAGCCTCCCTCTCCCATATACCCGATACTACCATTCCCACACCAGGTACATTTGTTAAAATTAATCTACAACCACACATCATTATCTGGCTTATAATAGGACTTATTCCTAGTGTTATAACTTCCATAGATGTGAGAAAATATCCCTTTTGTCCAGAATAATTTCACTATTATCAGGAATTTCACTGCCCCCAAATCCTCTTATTCATATAGCCCTTCCTAAGTCATTTCAAATAGCAATTAAGACATCCTAAACACTGAAAAGGTGTTCAAAATCTTAAGGAAGAGAAGACTAGGCAAATGCCAGCACAGGAAAACATAGGCTAAAAATAACAACAAAGAAAAGGTAAGAAAAGGCAGAGGATAGGGAACGTCAAGAATACAACCTACAGGTGCCGAGCACACACTCAGCAACTGAACCACACCCCCAGGCCCACTTCAAGAATGAAAGTATTTTAGCTTGTAGTGACTGGAGAGATGCCTTAGCAGTTAAGAGCACTGGCTGCTTTTGCAGAGGTCCCGAGTTCAATTTCCAAAACCCACATGGCAGCACAAAGCTATCTACAACTGTAGTTCCAAGGGATCCTATGCCCTCTTCTGGTGTGCAGACATACAGGCAGACAAAATACCTATACACATAATATAAATTAATAAATCTTTTATTTTTAAGAGATAAAACTAAGTTTTTTGTTTTTGTTCTAATTCTTCCTTTATATTCTATTCCAGTAATTCTGACAGTCCTGGCTCAGTCTTAAAAAAGCAATTTGTTAAAGCTTAAGTAAATCTTGTTGCACTTAACCATTTGCTGGAAGTGCCCCATATCTTAAACTCATTTACTTTTAAGATATCAATGACAAAAAAGGGCCAAAGTTTGTCTCTTTACAATTACTCTATATGGTATTCATGAATAGGATTAGCTTGATTAAACAAAGCTAAAGAGATTTTTATAAGCTACACTTCTGAATGTGACGTTCCTCCTGCCATATTTTCATCTCATCTGATCTGAATCATTGTTTACCTCCTAGACTGATGCAATCTTACCCAAGCTAATTCTCATTTTCTGCAGTTTGCTGTCTCTCTAATCTATCACTAATCTCTGGCTAACTCCTGTTACAGCTTTCAGGAGATTAAGCCCCACAGCATTTTCCAAGTGTCCTAGAAACCAATTCCAGGACACTTACCTTACCTTTGCTGTGTCGTAAGCCCAGAAGGCTGCCTCCCCCACTACATCCTTCCCTATTTACATTTTACTGTTCGTTCATGAAGTCTAACCAGGTCCCGCTCATTGAGAAATCCAACTTTCCTGAAAATAAAGGGTCACAATCCTGGTTCCTCTTAAGTGAGGAACTTATAAGTTTAGTTCCTCTTGTGTGAAGTGGGGATACCCTGGCTGGCCTCCAATATGCAGAGATCCTCCTGTTTGGATGAACTTCTTAGAAAAGAAATTAAGTTGAACAGCAGTGTAGAAGACAAAAGCTAATAGGTTTGTTCTGCAAAAGTTATGATCACAACAAATGTAACCATGCACATATTCCATTCTTGATCCTATCATTAAAAATAACTTTACATAGAGGGAACTTTGTTAAAAATGAGTGACAAAACCTTCAAAAGGGGGGAAAATCTTTGAAAGTAAATAAAACACAACAGGGAAGTACTAGGTGACACTGCGAAGGGAGTCTGTTCTCAAGTCACACTGAGGAATGAGCAGCGGGTAGAATACTCTACCTACTTCTATGTCCTACATCCTTGTCTGTGTCTGTAAGGATTCCAACTCAGGTTCTCCAAAGAAACACAGCCGTTAGGAGCCGACGGTCTGCCAGAACCTTAAGACTGGAGTACATTACACCTTTTCAAAGTAAAACAAAGGTTAAAAAAGTAGAGAAAAGAAAAACAAAACAAAACAGGTCACTAGTGGCAAGCAATGACAATTCCTTTAAGTAGCAAGGGCTACGAACAATGAGAAAGCTGTAGAAAACTGAATGTGGGTTCTTGAGAAAAGCCTAGCATGAGGCACACAGGGGTGTAGCTGGAGCTAACTGTAACAGAGTGAAGATGCGCACAGGGGTGTAGCTGGAGCTAACTCTAACAGAGTAAAGATGCGCACAGAGAGTAGCATGTGTCTATTAGTTGTAGTCACACTATAAAAAGACTGGTTTCTTTGTCAGGGCTCTCTTCATTCCATTTTTAACACAACTGTAGGACATGGAATAATTTAATGAAATCTAATTAAAAAACACAGAAATAGGGTATTTCATTATTTTTCATATACCACAATCATTTAAGGTCTATATTCCAGAATACTTCACATTCTACTAGTGTTTTAATTTGAAGTTTTATTATTATAAAATATTATCAAAAAATAAGAAAGGCCTAGACAAACCGAACCCACAGCCCTGCAAATGCTCTACCATTAAGCAAAGCTCTCAGCCCTGGACATAGGAATTTTACTTTAAACAGCTCAACAGTGCTTATCACTGAACCCAGCATCGTGTACTCTACCACTGAGCTACATCCCCAGATGAAGTGTGACTTTGAAGACACTGGCTTCCTCATTTTACTCTTTGAATACAACAAAAAGCTAACACAATTAACTAACAAGGAGCCGGTACACCATCCATTGTGCTTTCATTAGACAAGCTCTCACGGCCCATTATCTGCGGCACAGCATTCACAGCATCGGGAGTCCCTCAGTACTTGTCTAGTATGAGAAAACATGAATGCCTACTTTTTAAAGATGTTTATTATTTTCAATTTACCTTTGTGTGTAGAGTATAGGGGTGTTTTCCCTGCATGTGCCATGCCCACATGTACTCCTGGTGCCTATGGAAGCCAGAAGAGGGTGTTGAATCCCCGGGAACTGGACTACCGCCTGTTGTGAGCTGCCATGTGGGTACTAGGGGTTGAACCCAAATCCTCTGGAAAAGCAGCCAGTGCTCTTCTGCATTAAACACTCTTAATATTTCACTGGAAATGCTCGTTTGTACACACACAATGGGTAGATTGAGGATAAGACCCTATCCTCAAGTACGTGTATATATATAATCTAATACACATAAACTGTGGTTAATTTTGATTTTTCTAAGTGTACCTATGTTTTGACTGTAACTCTTCATATAAGATCAGGTGTCAATTTTCAGTTTGTGACCATCATAAACCTGTAATACCATTATTTTAGCTAAAAAGAAAAAAAGAAGCGGGTGTGTGACGGAAGAAAACCAACTAGGTAACACACGTGGAGAAGGTGGAGAAGAGTTAAAACTTATTTTGATCCAGAGTAAATTGTATGTCTATCCCTGAGCTAAGAATTTGTTTTGACCTCAAAACAAGCAAGTATTCTAAGCAATTACATTTAGGTTACAGAGCAGAGGATATGAAATCAGTCAGAAAGTGGCTGAATTCAAGAGTTAAGTTTTGCAAAAGATTAATGTAAGTTAGTTTGTTGCTTTTTGGGTTTTGAGACAGGGCTTCACCATGTAGCCTAGGCTAGCCTCAAACTTGTAGAGACCCTCCGGCCTCCGCTTCCCTCTGGAGTACTGCATTCTGGGTATTATAAGCCAACACTACAGCCAGCTAGTCAATATACTATTAATCACAAGTATACAAGAAAGAATAGATCTTGGGTGCCTTGTTTTGTTCTGGGTTTCCACACTAGTTTGCTTTTCATTGTTTCGGCAAGTACAACTTTAATTAGCTCTTTCCTGCTTCCTCCAAAATTAAAAAGTATATATACATGTGACAATCAAAGTTAATATATAACCTTTCCTTACATCTGTCAGAGAATTGAGTGGTTCCATATAGAGATTCTTAGCTTTCTATTATACTAGTGGAAGCAAAAGTGACTTTTAAAAACCTTTGATTGTTAACTCTTCACCTTTATAAATAATTTGGCAAATATAAGTTATGTTAAAAATTGATAGTTTTCTAAACTCCTTTGATGGTAATGGAAGGAATTTTATTACAGGTCCTGTGTGTCTCAGAAAGAAAATTAATATTCACAAAGTATAAAACTTCCTATCATCAATAACACTAATTAGCACCTGACCAGCCTATGTTCTTTTTGAACCATATGAGCTTGTCAAATTCCGATTCTACAGCCATAGAATGATGCATTCTACTCTGCTTATTAGCCCCTGTGAGAACCCAATTAGATAATATGTTTAGAAGCAACTGAAAAACTATGCCTAATAAATACAACACCAAAGCAATACCATCTTAGTCACCTGCAAGAGGAAATTACCAATCTACAAAAACACATTCTACCCTAACCCACAAGTCACATAATTACTATTATATTCTTATACTGCCTATTTTTAATTATCTAAATTGTGACTCTAGTCACCAGAAGCCTATAAAATGGCATGTAAGGATGAACTAGCAGAGTAATAAATGGCAAAGCATGTAAAGAATGGGCCATTTAAAAACCTTTGTGAGCCTGTCTGCCCTAAACTCCAGCATTCCTGATGGCCCTCTGAAATCTCCACATCCTCTGAACAGTGAAGACACTGTTTCTCAATGTTTATTTAAGAAACAGAAATCTCTTTCTCCCACAATTTTAGGTCTTGGAACACATAGTAACTACTATGTACCACGATGTGGCTCTACACAATGCTCTATAATGCTTTTCCACAAGTGAGATACAATTTCTCCATACTGACAAGGCTGGGAAAAACAGGATATACAGTTCTGAAGGAACAGAGAATTCCTGCTTTTGTGTTATAATTCTTGGTAGTCACGTTTTTATGCTATGCAAGGTAGGTTCTTAACTGCCACTGACAAGCTATGTGATTTCCTGGTGACCCATGACACAGTTTCCATTTGTACAAAATTCGAATTAAACCTTCCAAGATTTTTAGTTGAAATTTAAAACAATCCCATTAGATAACACATCAGCTAAGAGATCAATGCTACCTCAGCTGCACTTTTCAAATATTTACTACTTCTCAGCAATGCCCAGTCCCCTAAAGGGTAGCCAGTCACTGTTACCACAGAATTTGTTTTAATAAGGTCGCTTTAAACATTTTCCTCAATACAGACTATCTAACTATGCACTTTATAACTGTAGTTTATAACTGTAGGTCACTGAATCCTACAATGGACCTGAATCAGATACTAGTAAGACTATTTTAAGAAACCATTCCAATCTCATACCAGTTTACCTGTGACTGAGAGCAATCACTGGAGTTTAAGCCAAATTTCTGCCATATCTAACCTTAGAATATTAGGGGTGGGGGAAAATAACAAAACAAAACAAAAAATCCAAAGAAGGAAAAACTCAACCTGACCTTAGATCACTCTGTTTCATCTGAGGACCCTGAACTAAGATAAGAGGTCACCAGGAAGGGGGTCACAGTGGGAAGGTGGTCGTACAGAAATGAGCAGAGGGCTTTCTTTCCCCATAAAATCCCAGAATAAAATCCCATTGTTTTCATTCGCTATGAAAACAATGCAAGAACTGGCTCTCTCCTCCCATGAAGAATACCCAGAGTCTGCACTCAGGTACCAGACTGAACTTTTTCACCAGTCCCAACACAATGTTTGAAAACAAAAATCCACCAATGAGCAATGCACTCAACTGGGACCCACTTGGGTGTGAGAGGGCTGCACGTGTATTCAAGCAATTTCTGAGGTCATTAGTGTTTTAATCCGGTGACGTCCCGGCTCTGGTTGAAATGAGTGTGGGTATCTTCGCATGCCTCCACGCTCTACACGATCATCTACTTTAGCCACGCAGTCTAAAAACTATTAAGCAGTACAGTTCCGAGTATCACTGCTTAAGGAAATCTGCTGTGTCAGGAATGAGATGACTTACGATGACTTGGGAATTCAGAAGCCCACTCACTGGCAGTCTGCTTTTAACAATTGGTGTAGACTTACTAGGATTAGAATTTTTGCAGGATCTTCAAACCACGAATAAGCCCATTCTGGTTTACTATTTGGACTTTGGAATCTTTTAATTGATAGGAACAGACCATCATTAGATAGGAACAGGGTGTCAGGGACAAAGATCGTGCATGCATTGCAACATTGCCCAGTTAGCAGCAGGCTGAGTGGCCCTTCTTCTGCAATGTCAAGTTTCAGGATATCAGTGTTAATTCAACCACAAGGCTTGTTTGTTTGTTTGTTTGTTTATTTATTGCAATACCACTGGTATTTTATACAATCACTGACCTGTTACAGAAGGGAACAAAAACAGCCCCCTTAAAGTGAAAAGGGGAAGGTTGGGGGACCTTCTACACATGAAATCCAACTGCAAACACTCTGAATGCTAATTATTTCCTTTAAAGGTTACCCACTTTTCAAGGCTGAAAATGGAGCTCAACTGACGAGTGCTTGATCCCCAGGACCTCATACACTGGCATTCTGAAGGCAGAAGGCATTCGAGGTCCTCAGCTACAAAACAAGTTCAAGGCCAGCCTGAGACTATGAGGTCTCCAAAAATAAAGAGATTTTAAACGTTTTTAAAAGTTACCTACCTTTACCCTTCTGCATCCAAGGCACTTAAGTATTTACAACCTATAGGTTAGGACAGTACACACTGTTCTGACATCCACTACTTCTTGTGAATGTTGTCTAGATTACTCTGACTTGGAATATAAAGCTCATGTCAGAATTTCTGGTATAAGCTAAAGCTAATGGCAGAAGGAATATTATAATCCTATATCCAAATATAGAACCAAAGAACCAAAATTACTTAAAAAAAAAAAAAAAAAAGACATCTCCAAAAATTGTTAACAGAAACCTCTGAACTGTCATGTGGTTTTTGTGAAGGTTTCAGTTAACAGCCATAGTTAAGACTTACAAGACTACAAAGAACTTACATTTTGTTTCCAAGTTTTAGATTAACACATAAATCCCACATTTGTTGATATACAGCCAACCCACATTCACCAAAAAATAAAATGGCATGAAACAGCATAATGATTACAAGAAGTAGCTGCAGAGAAATTAATAGAGCAAACCCCAATCCAAATAAAGGAAGCATCTCTTACCCATTTGGTAACTTCTACAGCTTTACAACTTTATTTTCTCACACACAAACTAATGATACTTCCAGTCACCACAAATTCCATCAAATGCAAAGAGGGAGGGGAAATCATTAACCATACAGGGTCTTCCAATACAAATAACAGGAAATCCAATCTACTCACATCACTGACAACCTGGTCGAATCTGGCAGAAACTAGGAAGTAGGTGTCATAGCCATGCCCTTTTTAACCAGGCTAGGGTAAAGGACGGTGAAGAGGTCAGAAATAAAAAGAATTGGTTATAGGGGAGATGCAATCAAGAGTCAACTCACATTCTAGCTAATCAGATTTTCAATATTGGAATTAAAGGAAACAATTTCATTCATCCCCTTGTACTCATCATTTCCTTTACACTATAAATGGCTTCTACTTTACACTTACAAGTCAGCAACATAAAACACCACCCCCCCTCCAGGGACCCACAGAAACATCTATAAGCCTATGGGTCTCAAAAAAAAAAAAAAAAAAAAAAAAAAGAATTAAACATGTGTCTTCACCTCGCCTTACACTTTTCTCAGTTACATCCCGAGGGTGTGAAAATATCAACATCCGGTCGCCCACCCCACCCCCACCCCGTCAGGGACCGCGTCCACCCTCTTCTCTCCATCCCTTTCAGCATCACCACCTTGGCGAAGCGCATCGCGCATCTCTCTCCGCTGCTCCCCCACCCCTTTTCATGGCCGAGTGCAGCATTCTCTCTCTCTCTCTCTGCACCCTTCTGCCGGGAAAGGGACGAGCAAAAAAGGAAAGCGAGCGGCACGCCGGCAGAGGAGAGGCAGAGGCCTGACAACCGGGCAGCAGTTAAAAGCCGCCGGGTGGCTGCTGCCCGCGGCCCCTCCGGCTGGCAGTCGGGTCTCTCGGTGCGAACCACCCGCCGCCCCCGATGTCGTGGCTCCCACCCTCGGCACGCCACCGATGCAGAGACCGGCGGAGGGCAGGGCCGGGGGAGCGCGAGGCGCGGTCATCCATCCCTAACGGAGTCCCCGGGGGAGGGAGGACCGTGCAGCCGGCCGGGAGCGGGCCTCGCCCGGCCCCCCGCACTGCAGCGGACCCCACGCCCGCCCGCCCGCCCGCCCGCACCACGACGACGGCGCCGCACACAAAGCGCCGGGGCCGCCGCCTTCCGCCCCCACAGCCCCGCTCGGATCCAAGGGCCGGCCGGCCCCGGCGCCGCTCACCATCGCTGCGCTTGATTTCCACGTAAATCCCGATCTGGATCTTGCCGAAGTTGGCCGTTGCCATCGCCTCATCCGGAGCGGCGGCGGCGGCTGCGGGCGGGCGGAACAGGCGCGGAGGGGGCGGGATGGCGGCGGGAGGGGCAGCGGTGGCCCGCGGCCGCGCCGGCCCGGGCGGCAGCGTGAACAGGAGCGGGGCCGCGGCGGGCGGCGGGCGGCGGGCCGGCGGCGGCGGCGGCGGGCGGAGGCCCCGGGCCTGCGGGCGGGAAGACGGGTGGTGCGCACGCCGGGCGCCGGGGCGAAGCGAGGGCCGCAAGCCGTGAGGCGGCGCGGGGGAAGAGTGGGAGGGCTCGCGCCGCCCGCCCCGACCGACGCTGGGGGTGGGGCGGGGTGCGGTGGGGAGGGGCGGGGAGTGGGCGGGGCCGGCGCCGCGCCTGCGCACTCACGCCCGCCCGCCCGCGTCTTCCTGCCCCGCGCCCGCGCGCCCCGCCCAGCTCCGCCGCGCGGCCTGCAGGCGGCGGGCTCGAACGGACCCCGCGGTAGAGGGGACGCGGGGAGCCCGCTCGCCGTGCCCGCTCGCGCGGCTTCGCCTGGACGCTGCAGCCGCAGTGGGTGGCGGGCCCCGGGCTGAAGGGGCCGGCCCAGACGTTCTGTGGGTGTCAGGACCGCGTTGCCTTCCCAGGGCCGGGGCTGCTCTGGCTCAGGGTTCCCATCCAGTAATGGAGGAGAGGAAAGGTGTCCCCCACCCGAAGTGAGCGAGGACTCCGTCCTCTGCCCCTATCCTCCCCGTCCATTGTCATTCAAAGCGAAGCCCCGCTGTGCAGCCTCTAACTTGGACTGGAGATCCAGGGGGCCCTGTCCCGGTAGCCTAATCGCTGCTGTAGCATGTAGATTTGTTTGCCCTGGTCTCTAATGCCAACGGCTCTGACTCAGAACCAAAGCACAAGAGACTTGAATACGATTGAATAATGGGTGTTTTCTGCAGTCATCTGACTGGGCGGACTACATCAGCAGCGTGGACAGTGCCAACACCTGCCCCTGCCAAGCAGAGGGGCGAGTGGACAAGAGGCCATTGGAAAATTGTCAAGACCATTGTCAAAAGCAACAAACCTGGGACTTACTGGTTACTAGTATTGGGACTTCACGTGGAAGGAGTACATTTCCATGATCTACTTTCCCTGGTGCATTGTGTGTGTGTGTGTGTGTGTGTGTGTGTGTGTGTGTGTGTGTGTGTGTGTTCGTGTGTCCAGAGTTTCCAACCCAACACAAGGAGCGGTTAGTTCAAGTAACTCCTTAAAAAGATGGTCTCTGATCCTTTTAAAATCATGCCAAGCCTGGAATTGGTGGAGCATGCCTTGCAGGCTCAGTACTGGGGAGGCAGAGGCAGGCGGGCCTCTATGAGTTAGAGGCGAGTCTGGTCTACAGAACTAGTTCCAGGACAGGCTCCAAAGCAATACAGAGAAACCCTGAATCGGGAAAGAAAAAAAAAAAAAAAAAAAAAAGATAAACAATGTAGAAAAGACTTCTGCTTTTCTGTTCCAGAAATGACATCATAGGTCAGGACTTCTGTTTCAAAACAAGGTTAGAGCAAATGAAGTTCTGCTTCTGTCTGTTTTTGTTTCTCTGCAGTAGTAGTTTTATACAACTCTGGGCTGCTGGATAATAGGGCTCATTCTCTTCTATGTTTCTGTGCTAAGGTATAAAGTACCAGTTATTTGCTTGCAAATTCTTTCAGGAAGGCTAAGAAAGCCAATGGTACAGCTGCTAAATTTAAAGTTGCCTCATAAGATACTGTCTTATTATGACTGCTGACACATACCTTGCATCCTGTTGATTATGTAATCAAGTCTTAACCTTTAATCCATATTACAAAGGTATTCTAAAAATATATACATCATCTTGTTGCATAAAAACGCCCAAGACACTTGACTAACCAAACACAAAGATCTTTCTGGATAACTCATACCCGACAGGCTGCTTTGGGGTATGGTTGGTCTAACATACATATTTATCCAAGATTGCATCAGGATCTTTGTATCCACCATGTGTCTTTCAGAAGAGTAGCCATTAAAATATGCATCAATATATGTTTCCATCACATCCTGGAGAAAGGATTCTGATTCAACCACTATCAAAAACTATGACCCTAATAGAACTACTAAACTAAACAACTGATGATACATATCTCTAAGATACATAATGCTGTAAGACTCTTGCTGGGAATGTTGATGCATGCCTTTAAACCTAGCACTGGGGAAGCAGAAGTAAACAGTCCTCTGTGAGGCTAGCCTGGTCTGCATGTGAGTTCAGGCCATCTAGGGCTACATAGTGAGACCCTGTCTCAAAAAAAAAAAAAAACAAAAAACAAAAATGAATAAGATAATAAAAACTACTATTCTGGTCAGGATTATATAGTAAGCACCCCAGCATCTGTTCCTTGAGCCACGGTCTTCAAGTGGTTGGTTACCCATTTGATTAACCTGGAAACACAGCTTCCACTTGGCTAATCAAAGAAAGTTTTTATGAGTGTAAGTGAAGAGAAATGGGATAATGCTTTGAGAGTTAACTATAATACAAGGTGTTTAAAAAGTAACACCATTTTTTTTTTTAATATTTAGGTTTTTCTCCAATCATTGACTAGAATTTTATGTCTGGTAATACAGAATGATAAGTTGACACTGATCCTTACTATTTCAGGATAAGAGGATAATACCAGGAATATAAATCTTTGTACACATTTTGTCTACTCTGTCAGCCAATCCTGAAATAACAGGGGAAAAAAATCCTTGTTCAAGTATTGTTCCAAATCATAAGAAGAGAAACTGCTGTTGACCTATCAATTCCGAGTTGTTAAAACTGTTTCAAAAAAATTATACTGATTGGGGGACTGGAGAGGTGGCTCAGCAGTTAAGAACACTACCTGCTCTTCCAGAGGACCCTGGTTCAATCCCCAGCACCCACATGGCCACTCACAACTGTCTGTAACTCAGTCTCATAGGATCTGACACCCTCACGCAGATATGCGTGCCGTTAAACATCAAAACACCAATACAAGTAAAATAAAAGTAAATAAATCATTTTTAAAATTATACTGATTGTAATACAACCAAGCCGATTACTTTAATCTTCTTAGATAGAAACTAATATATCTCTTTTAGTGGTTTTTGTAAATGAACTTTACAATTCACCCAAGGAAAAAAGTTACTAAGCTAATGAGTGATGTTTCAAGCCAAAGGTGACACTTTAACCAGTTGACTACTTGTGACTGGGTGAAAATGTCTCTCACAGGCTTACATATTTGAATGTGTGGTCCCTAGTTGGCAGAACTGTTTTTTCAGAAGGAATAGGTCCTGTGGCCTTGTTGGAGGAGGTATGTTACTAGGGGATGGGCTTTGAGGTTTCAAAAGCTCATGAAATTCCAAGTCTCTCTCTCTCTCTCTCTCTCTCTCTCTCTCTCTCTCTCTCTCTCTCTCTCTCTCTCTCCTCTAAATTGTAGATAAAATGTAAGCCCAGCTACTGCTCCAGTGCCTGCCTGCTGCCAACTCCCCACACCCTGACAGCCATGTGCTCCCTGACAGCCATGTACTCATCCTGGGAACTGTAAGCAAACCCCCAACTACATGCTTTCTTTTATAAGTTGCCTTGATCATGATGTATCTTCACAGCAACAAAGCAGTGACTCCTAAGGCACTGCTTCTTTATGGAGGCACAAACAGGTTATGTATCTTTAGTTCTAGTGCAGCGTGTGTGTGTGTGTGTGTGTGTGTGTGTGTGTGTGTGTGTGTGTGTGTGTGTGTGTATGTGTGTTTATCCTGTGATTTGAAACTTTTCCATTGATTTTCTATCTATTCTGAATAACTTTGACAAAGTTTCTAGACTCGGGGTAAAGAGAGAGTCCAGTAGATAGGGCTGGCAGAAACTTTGTTTGCTTTTATGGTCTTCTGTTTGCCCTGCTCTATTTGGGAGATCGATTCCAATCCCATTACGTTTTAAGCTAATGTGTTCTTACTATAGTTTACTTCTTAGATGTTTTTAAACACTTGGGAGAAACAAATCCAAATTTCATCCTCTAAAATATCACCTCTTCTCTATTGGATTCCTATCTGCTCCTGTAAACATTGACACTCCCTGCTTTTAGAAAATCTTTTGATCTTCCTATTTAAATTCCACTTTTTTTTTCTCTATAACTGTCCGCTCCCTGCCAAATTCTCAAATGGATCCATTTGTGTTTCTATAAGAGAATATCTAAGAGTGGGTAATTTATTGTTTTAAGCTTTTTAAAAATAGTTCTGCATGACAAGGAGGTGAGGATTTGGTGCTGGTGCCTGCAGGAGCCTCGGCACCTAGTGCTTACATGGCACAAGTACAGATGAGCACATGAGGACACAGAGAAAAGAAACAGGGCTCCATTCTTCTTAATTAAAGACCGGGAACTTACTTCACCATAACTAACCCCTCCCACAAAAATAGCCCTAAAAGCCTCTGTAAGTTCCTATCTCTTGGGTTTTCTTTTTCCCCCAATAATTTATGTGCATTGGTGTTTTGCCTGCATGCTTATCTGTGTGAGAGCGTCATATCTTAGAATTATAGATGATTGTGAGCTGCCATGTGGGTGCTAGGAATTGAACCCTGGTTCTCTAGAAAAGCAGTCAATGCTTTCAACCACTGAGCCATCTCTCTAATCTTGTTCCTATCTCTTAATACAGAGACAGTGACAACTAAATTTTAACTTGAGTTTTAGAAGATACAGCCCACCGCAGTGGGCTGCCCACTGCCTTTCCCGTCACCCACTCACTCCCTAACCCCTAATTTTGAATTGATTCCTCTACTGGATTGCATTTTTGAAAGCCGAAAGGCAGAGATTACTGTATAATGAGCAGCTGCAGTGTAAACTCTACCGGCTTTATCTGCTGTAAATTCTTTCTAAGGTGATTTACCTACTGCTCCTTCTCAGTACTTCAGTGCTTGTCCATTCCTGAGTCTTCCCCCATGAACTAGAATGATACGTCCTCCTTTTTCCCCCTGTCCTTTAAAATCTTCCTACTGCCTTCCTATATTTTTCATTTATTATTGACTTATCATGTAGACAGGATCCCATGTAGCCCAGGCTGGACTTGAACATGCGGATCCCATGTAGCCCAGGCTGGACTTGAACAAGCTATGTAGTGAGGATGCCCTTGAGCTCCTTATGGGCGCGGCCGTGACTTCTAGTTTATGTGGTACTGGTGATCAAATCCAGGACTTTGTGCACGATGAGCAACGTGGTGATTTGAATGAGAACGGTTCATACGTTTCAACACTTTGTCCCCATTGTCAGAACTGTTTGGGAAGGGTTGGGAAGTGTGTTCTCATTGGAGGAGGTGCTTCACATGCATGCTCTGAGGTTTTCAAAAGACTCACACCATTTCCAGTTAGCGCTCTAGGCATCCTACTTGCGGATCAAGATAAGCGCTCTCAGCTGCTCCTGCCATCATGCCTTTGCATAATTAAACACTGTTTTATAAGCTGTCTTGGTCATGGTGTTTTATCACAGCATTAGAAAGTAACTAAGATAGCAAGTGTTCTACCGATTGAGCTAAGGTCCTAGCTTTAAAAGTCTGCTTTCATTGTGGGATCTGCTCTACCCAATCCATCCTAGAAAGACTCTTCTGTCTAGGGATTCTTGCAAGGTGATGATCATCACTTTGTAAATACTTGTGCTTGATATATAACTACACATGCACATATATATTCTTCTTTTGCTTTATGTATGTATGTATGTATGTATGTATGTATGTATGTATGTAATTTATGTATGCAGGTGTTTTGTTTGCATGTATACACACCAGAAAATGGTATCCAGTCCCATGGGACTACAGTTATAGATGGTTGTGAGCTACCATGTGGGTGCTGGGAATTGATCTCAGGACCTCTAGGTGCTTTTAATCACTGGGCCATCTCTCTAGCCATTACATATATAGATAGAATCTTATTGCACGGGGAAATTCTGAACAGAATCAAGTTAAGGGAAGAGAAGGTTAGTTTTGCTCAGGGTTTCAGGGGATACAGCCCACTGTGGGGAAGGCATGGCACTGGGAGCATGTGGCAGAGCCACCTTACCTGTTGGAAGATCAGGAAGCAGAGGAGAGGACCGGAACTTGAGCTGAGTTATAACCTCAAAGTTTGTCCTGATGGTCTATGTATACCAGCTAGGCCCCAGGTCCCAAAGGCTTCCATAATCTCCCAAAACAGCACCAGCACCAGCACCAGCACCA
This sequence comes from Cricetiscus sungorus, assembly GCA_030556225.1. NCBI lineage: Eukaryota > Metazoa > Chordata > Mammalia > Rodentia > Cricetidae > Cricetiscus > Cricetiscus sungorus. Next base: position 5,427,250 of record JANBXA010000411.1, on the reverse strand, counting down.
GCACCAGCACCAGCACCAGCACCAAAACCACTCAAGCTGGATAGAGACAAAGTGTGCAAACTTCCTGAATCCATAGGGGACATGTCACATTCAAATTGTAACATCACAGCTCTTTGTACTCCTTGTTTAAGTTGAAAATAGAAGTTTTATGATGCCAATGGGACATAGGTTACATAAGGTGACATGGTTTTCAGAGTAGTATAAACGTATTTAAAGCATTATAGATTCTCTGTTAGAAGAGGTTTTGGCTTGACTTCCTTTGTATTAGTTTTTATTAAACATTTTGTTAACTACTCATCACATTTATCTGTTATTAAAATATTGTATTATAAAATAAAATGGAAAACGGATGCATTAACTGGCTTCTATGAGGCTGTGGCCACCACTATGTGAAGAAATCGATACATTTTGTTTTTCATTTTTACCTTTTGGTGTTGTTTTCATTTTGATCATCCCTAGATCTTAATGGCCTTTTGAGATGGAATCTCATATAGCCCAAGTGGGCCTCACTGTGTAGATGAGGACAACCTGGAATTCCTAATTGTTCTATCTCCAACTCCTACATGCTATCTTTACAGCTATGTGCCACTGTGGTTGACTCATTTTTGATGTCACACACCAAATGTTTTGATAGTATTTGAACAGTATACTTAGCATAGTATATTGCCAGTTTTTGTTGTTGTTGTTTTGTTTTGTTTTGCTATTATACCCTCTGTATCTCCTCTATGGTTTAAATGTGTTTTGTCCCTACAAAGATTCATGTGATTCAAGGTTGATCTCCAACCTTCTGATTTGAGAACTAGTGGGAGATGGTTGGATCTTGAGACTACCACCCTCAAAAAGACTAACAACCTTCTCCAGAGAATGGGTCAGGCTTTATGTAACTGGATTAGTTCTGTTGAGGGCAGACCATTGCAAGGCAAAGCCATCCTTTTAATAGCCCCTTCTACATATATTTCTCCTTCCTCTTTGCTATGATACATATAGACGCTAGATTCTAGAGGATTCTTCACCAAATGCCAGAACTATGATATTTAGACTTTCCACCCGGCAGAATTATATGCCAGTAATATTAGTTCCTTTTCTTATTGCTATCACAGAATACCTGACAAGAAGCAACCTGAATGACGAAGAGTCTGGTATGGCTCATAGTTTGAGGAAATATAATCTGTCATGGTGGAGAGCTCATAACAGCAGAAATGAATGGCTGCTGGTCACATTGCAGGATGAGGGGAAGAACAGGAAGTAATGCCCCGCTATCAGACCTTGAGCCCCACCTTCAGTGATTCACTTTCTCCAGGAAGGCTCTGTCTCCTAAGAATTCTACAACCTTCCCTGCAGAATAAACTGCGGCCAGCCTACCGCCCCCCCACACCCATGCCCAGCCAGCCTGTGTGAGCAAGCACATTCGTGGCAGGCAGTTCCTCCCTGAGTCAAGCCTGCCTTAACTCCCAGACACTGCCAGGGATACCTGACCCAGAGACACCAGTGAGCTAGGGAACAAGTGTTTAAACACAGGCGCCTACGGGAGACATTCTACATCCAAACCACACTACTTTTTAAAAAATAAAGCACACAGTCTCAGCCATTTTGTTATAAGCATGGAAAAATAGACGGAGACTTTTTAAAACCAAATTCTTGACCTTCACATACTGCTTTGCTTTGGCTTAAAGCTGATGTATAAATTCTGTCTCAAGATTTCCTCTCAGACCTATGCTCTATGTTTCCCACATTTTCTGTAATTTCTCAGACTTAGCTCTTTCCCTTCCTGTCCTGGCATTCACCAACTCCATCCATACCCTGTCCCAGATCCCCATAATCCAATTCCACCCACATTCTTGTCACCTACTCCAGTATATGGAACAAACAATACAAACACTATAATTAAATGCTGATTGTACGGTTCCAGCGTTAAGTACATACTAAAAGAAAGCCAACGAGAATCAGAAGAGCTGGGCAAGGTTTCTTGGTGCTAAAGCCTTTAAATGCTTCTCGTGTTCTTTTGTTTATGAGTAATGATGAAACACGATTTTAAAAAAGGAGTCAGTACTCCTGTGGCTTTTGCCAGGCTCCCAAGGATGACTGGAATCTAAATGGGCATTTGGCAGAAAAGAAAGTAAGAAGTCCAAAGAAGATATTTTTACATGAGCACTTCAATGTGGCCTTTCTGAGGCCAGCCTAGGCTACCTAATCAAAGTGTAAAAAGCCATTTTCCTTCTAACTGAAAAATGTGTACAACCAGACACCCACGCTTGGATGCTTAGCCTAAAGCTTAGTCCAAATATGGACTACTTTCCCACTGTAGCTACTTTAATGCTAACCGACCTTTATGTTAGTATAGATTATTAAAAATCATACTTTTCTTAGAAGTGTAGGGTAATGAAGGTGATCTGGTTTATAGGGAGGACACGTCTGCTGAGAACTGCATACCATGAGTAGCTCAAGAAATCATTAGATAAGCTATAATCATGGCAGGCCTTGAGAGTCAAAGACAGATGCTTGCTGTTGATAGGAGCGCCAGCAGGGAACTCCTTGAAGGCCAGACATGACTTGAAGTCACGGTAGCATGACTCGATAAAAAGATCACAGGCTTCAAAGTGGCACTGACCTGGTTTCCAGTACCGGTTTTGTTGCTTCTTGTGTGTGTTGTGTGGCCTCGGGCAAGTCACTGTCTTTTCTGAGTCTCAGTTTTTTTTTTTTTTTTTTTTTTCATCTATAAAATGGGAGTTATAGGTGCTGGGGTGATATTTCAGTTGCTAAAGCGCTTGCCTTGTAAGCATGAGAACTTAAATTTAATCCACAGATCCTACATAAAAGAGCCAAGTATGGTAATGTACGCTTGTAATCCCATCTTTGAGAGACCCTGGGAGATGGGTGGGTCCTTGAGGTTCACGGACCAGCAGCCTAATGAGCTCCAGGCTAAGTAAGCTACGAAACAAGGTGGGTGTGTGTGAGCGACAGCTGAAGTTGTCCTTTGGGCTCAACCTATACATGCGCATGTGTGGCTCTCTCTCTCTCTCACACACACACACAAGCATGCACATGTACATACATGCAAAACACCACAAAGGGGAAAGAATTAGACCCATGTCAAAATTATAGAGCATTTGGCTTGGAAAAAGTCCTTGAAAACTGGTTGGCATGCCAGGTGACGGTGGCTCACAGCTTTAATGCCAACACTCAGGAGGCAGGGACTGGTGGATCTCTGTGAGTTCAAGGCCAGCCTGGTCTACAAAGCTACACAGAGAAACCCTGTGTCTAATCTCCTCCCCCTGCCCCGAAAATAATAAAAAAGAAAAAATGGCTGCATAATTGCCCTTCCTAAAGAAGTATTTTGGTGAGTGGAGGAGAGCCCCAGCCCCAGCCTCTACCCCCCCCCCCCAGTGTTCTTTCTGCAGGGCACAAGAGGACAGCAGATCTCATTGCAGATGGTTCTGAGCCATCGTGTGGTGGCCGAGATTGAACTCAGGACCTCTAGTAGAGCAACTAGTGCTATTTAGCCACTGAGCCATCTCTCCAGTCCCTGAGGGGAAGGAGTCTCAGTTGAGAAAATACCTCCATAAGATCCAGCTGTAAGGCATTTCCTTAGTTAGTGGTGGATGGGGAGGGCCCAGACCATTGTGTGCGGTGCCGTCACTGGGCTGGTGTTCCTGGGTTCTATAGGACAGCAAGCCAAGAAAGCTTGTGCAGCAATCCAGCAAGCAGCACCCTCCATGGCCTCTGCATCAGCGTCAGGAGCTTGCCCTGTGTGAGTTCCTGCCCTGACTTCCTTCCATGATGAACAATGTTGTTAAAGTGTAAGCTGAATAAACCCTTTCCTCAACTTTTATTTTTTGGTCATAGGGTTTCATCACAGCAATAGAAATCCTAAGAAAACATTGACATGTTTGAGAAAAGAACTCTCACTCTATGTTGTGATCAATTATTGCCTAGACTGGCAGGCAACTGAGCCCTAAGAATTCTCTCATCTTCATCTCTCCACCCCTGGGACCGGATTGTAGGCATTCTCTTTCTATTTTGCCCCCTCCAATACATTAGGCTGGGAATAAACCCCGTACCTATATATGTTAGTCAAGCATTTTACCACAACTCACAAAAGCTAAGAGTATATTGTCAAAAAATCTTTCTGAGAGTTCACATTTACATAAGTACAAAAGAGAACCTAAAACTTATTGGAAGTGCTTCCTACAAGGAAGAGAACCTGGCCTTGCCCTCTCTTGCATGCTTACCACGCAGTATCCTCAGCTATGTTCTGAAGCAGTCAAAGGCCCTTGCCAGACGCCAGCCCCACGCTCTGGAACATCTTGGCCTCCAGAACTATGAAAAGTAAATTTCTGTTCTTTATAAGTTGCCTTCAAGTATTTTGCTAGAGCAGCAGAAAATGGATTAAAACACTTCTGTTTTAGGAGAAGGAATAATGGCATGGTCTGTGCTGGGTCTAGTGTGACAGAAGTATTAGTAGATGTCTGGAATTATTAAAAAAGGGAGACATGAAGAATAATCAGAGAAGTATATGCACACACTACTAGCTAGAGTAAAGAATTAGCATGTTTATTAAACACGATAAAATTTTTTGTTTCTTTTCTTTAAAAAAAAAAGAAAGTTGTTAAAGATCCAGAGAGACTCTACAATGGTAAACAGAAGGAACCCCAAACCCCTCTGGAGACACATATTGATGGCAGAGAGATTATGATGTAAAGATGCAATTTTTAAATCTTGAAAACTGGAAGATGGTACAACATGCACTATGTCATGGGTTATGGCTGATGGGATATTTAAAAATCTCAAACCATGAGGCAGAGACTGGAGGCATTCTTTATCCTTGCTTGGTTTGGAATGCCTACGTTTCTGACTTCTTCCTCCTAGTAGGAAATCAATAGAATCCATGTACACACCCTTCCAAGCCTTTCTACACCCTTCCAAACCTTTCAGCACCCGGAGATTTGTTGCTCATTTTCTGTATTGGTCTGTCAGTAGGACAGGTTCTTTGAAATGAGCAGATTCTTGAATGACAGCAGTCAAGCCCCTCCCAGAAGACTGCAGTGTGCTGTGGGATGGCCGTGAGACAAAAGTTTACTGGGTCAAGTCACTAACCACCTCGAGAGTGTTTATTGCAGAGGCTGCCTGGCCATGAGTAATGCACAAGTTACTATGAACACTTCAGATTCTCAGAAATTTAGATCACTGAAGCAGTGATTTGAATAAGACCTAAGTATTTCTCACAGATCGAGAGTCCTAGGAAGAAAACCGCAAATGGTGACTATAATGCAGGAGAGTTATGGGGAAGTGACTTTTGGATCAATATCTACAGAACAGTGAAAAGGCCACAGAAGCAGGGCTGGGCTGAACTCAAACTATGACTCAGACAAAGGCCTCTGCCAATTCAAGCCGGAGCTGCAGAGCTAGGACATTCTCTCAGACATGCCTCAAGCCGAGATGTGAGCTCATTGTTCTGCACACGGCCAGGCTTTGGATCTAGGCTCTCCTGGAAAGTGGAGTGGAAGAATGCTTTGTGGTGATCCAGCTCTGCCCCAGGAACTAAGCTGCTATGTTAGGGAAATGGGTGTTTCACTGTTAGAGGCAGATGGGTACAGTGTGGTGCACTTACATTTCAGGAATATTACAGAAGTTGTTTTATGCGTGCTAAGATAGCTTTACATTTTTTTTTTTTTTTTTTGCTTATTTATTTTGTGTCTGTGTTGGCGGGGGTGTATATACATACCACAGCATGTGTGTGGAAGTCAGAAGGCAATTTGTGGGTGTTAGCTCTCACCTTTCACCAGGTGGGTTCCAGGGATCAAACTCGGGTGTTGGTGCTTACCCTTACCCTTACTATCTCGTCCATAATATACTTTTATAAATAGGGCAGAGAGCTATTTATGTTCGTAAGAGACTAAGGAAGCCAAAGAATTTGAAAAGAATGTTAATGTCAAGACACAAGAAGACAATAGATGAAGAAAGCAAGAGAATTTTGTTTGAGATGAGAAAGAACACATCCATAAGGAAACAGCAGTTAAAGCAATTGCAGAAATAAGACAGTTCTGTGGGTCCACCATCAAATGGTTACCAATTTGGTGATAATGATCAAGTTTCACCAAAAATCAATTGGGGAGCCAATAAAAAAAATGATCAAAATGGACACACTGGGGTTTTCAAAACTTGACTCATATTAATGCATTTTAAATACAGACTATATTTTTTTTCTTAATGATTCTTTATTATTTGCTATAAAGCAATATCTTGAGAGAATAAAAAAGTGGTACAGAGATAAGTTCCACTTGAAACTTAAGTTTAATGATTTAAAATTACATTCTGTATTCTCCTTCACTGAGCCCAAGGAGTAAAGAGTAGATTAACCAAAGGCATCATTGCTCCTGGGAGGATAAGAAAATTCCATTTATGAATCATCTGCCTTGTATCCTTGAATTTTTAATGTCAGCAAAGTACTAGAGGCCAGTCAAGGGAATGCATGCTTGTAATCTCACAACTCAGGAAGGAGGCTGAGACAAGAGGGTCTCTTGTGTTGGAGGTCAGGCTCGACTTCAAAGCTCAAAGCAATCAAACCAAGCCAACCTGTTAAAAATGATACCACTAACATTTATTCTCACCATCTCTTACTAGCAACTCCTAATTAGTTAGTAATGACAAAAAATGTATTACAGTTAGCCAATGTTTTAAAATTATGTTTAAAATATTGTGTTTATAAATAATGTTGGAATTCTTTTGTTTTACTCCGAAGGGCTGGCCTGAACTATGTTGTTATTATAATTGACTTTCTAATTTGGAGAGTGACATTTTCATAACCTTTACTAACAAATAGTGAACGGGCTTCCCCTGGAATAGAAGGGGAAGATGATTTAAAACTACAAAAATAAAATCCCCAGGCCAACTCCATGGGTGCTCAGTTGGTCTGGTTTATTGACTGCTGACTTCAAAGGACGCCTCTTGAAACCTCACCCACCCTGGCTTCTTTCAGAAGCCAGCAACATGAAGCAAAAACAAAAGTTTCTAGCAACTCGGTGGCAATGGATTGTGCTTGAGGACAGACAGATCCTTTAGAAGTAACTATACCCTATAATGTCCCCCAGGAAGTCATACTAGGTCTCCACACCTGAGAATTTAAGTTCGACTTTTCTAAATTTCTACTTCCAAGAAAAAAAAATCATTTTTTTCAATGGATGTCTCATCAGGATTTAAATCAGCCTCATTGTGAAATAAGGCATCTTAGTACTTAGAGGTAGGTATGTGTGTGTGAATACATACTATAAAGAGTGATTCCAAATATCCTATAGACGTAAATGAGTTTTGTGTTTCGTTTTGGATACTTTAAGATTTATAACTCTTGGTGAATCTACTGCCAGAGTCCTTTTCAGCTATTTATGAAATAGAGGATCCTGGTAAGTAAATATCTGCAAAACTTCCCTCAAAGAATTATTCACTTCTTCATTAATTCAATATTCAGTGAATTCACATGCCTGTCATGTGCATGAAACCAACATCCCTTATGGACCTGATACCCTACCGGAGGAGAAAGCAAATAAAATCACAGTCAATAGTGATTGCATTACAAGGAATTGTGGGAAAAAAGAAAGGACAGCGGGATGAAGAAGGGTCAAGAGTGCTGATGGGACGATGGTCTACTCCCCCAGGAAAGGGACTTTAGGGCAAATATGGAAGACATGGTGACATCTATCTCTTTGACTCTCTGAGCAAAGAGTGCTGCCACCTGAAGGGACAGCCATACTAAACCTTACCTGGCTGCTCGCCATTGCAGCAGGAGCAGGTAGGGGCGGGAATTGAGCTGTAAGTAGGCTTAACAATAGCCATAACCAACCCACAGGGAACTGGAGCTAACATGACCCCTTGGAGTTGTCTTGCATTTATATAAAGGCCAGACCTTTATGTTCACTCATTGATGTGTCGTGAGCTACAGGATGTCCTCAAATAGGTGCTAAAGGGAAGGCAGCTGCAGGACACTTACGTCATTTCTTCCCCAAGCTTTCATTTGAGGAAGAGTTGGAAAGGACATGTTAGTGAATTACTATCAGAAAACATTTTCCCCAAAATGGTGCTGTGCTCACTTACGACTGAAAAAGCCCAATTGGCGTCAGACTCTGGAAGTATGGCCCAGTTCCAGCGAGTTTCACTCTTCTGTCAGCTGGACCATTTGCCAGCTGTAAACCCTGCAGGGATACCCTCCCCACCCCCAAACTTTTCTATCATTCAGGGCTTCAGTTAGACTTCAGGTACCTTACAAGTCAGCCCTCTCCCTGTCCCTCTCCCTCTCCCTGTCCCTGTCCCTGCCTCTGTCCCTCTCCCTGTCCCTCTCCCTGTTCCTCTCCCTGTCCCTGTCCCTCTTCCTGTCCCTGTCCCTGCCCCTCTCCCTGTCCCTGTCCCTCTTCCTGTCCCTGTCCCTGCCCCTCTCCCTGTCCCTGTCCCTGTCCCTGTCCCTGTCCCTGTCCCTGTCCCTGTCCCTGTCCCTCCCTCTCCCTCTCCCTCTCCCTCTCCCTCTCCCTCTCCCTCTCCCTCTCCCTCTCCCTCTCCCTCTCCCTCTCCCTCTCCCTCTCCCTCTCCCTCTCCCTCTCCCTCTCCCTCTCCCTCTCCCTCTCCCTCTCTCTCTCTCTCTCTCTCTCTCTCTCTCTCTCTCTCTCTCTCCCTGTCCCTGTCTCTCTCTCTCTCTCTCTCTCTCTCTCTCTCTCTCTCTCTCTCTCTCTCTCTCTCTCTCTCTCTCTCTCTCCCTGTCCCTGCCCCTGTCCCTCTCCTTCTCCCTCTCCCTCTCCCTGTCCCTGTCCCTGTCCCTGTCCCTCTCCCTCTCCTTGTCCCTGCCCTTGTCCCTGTCCCTCTGTCCCTGTCCCTGCCCCTCTCCCTGTCCCTGTCCCTCTCCCTCTCTCTCCCTGTCCCTGTCCCTGTCCCTCTCCCTCTTCTGGCTCTCTAGGTTGGGAATCACTGCTAGAATGGGAGGCAGGGATTTCCTTTTGCGTTTTTGTCTCCTCTGCCTCTGTCTAGTACCACTCCCAGAAGCTGGTTGAGGAAGTGATGGCCTCTACCATATAGACAGTGATGGAGGCCTCTTCCGAGTCCTCCCCAGAGCCATCTTACCCCTCTCTGTGTAAGGACTTTTCATTCACTCTCAACACCTCCTCTGGAGGGAGTTGTCCTTTTTTACATGGCGGCTGCCTAGGCGGCTTTACAGTTTCTAGCCTCCTTCAGCATTCTGGCTTTGCACACGTACACAGCATTTGCATTCTCTTGGTTAGCAGATCTCAAAGGAAGGGAAAGAATGGGATGGGTTACACACACTTTGATTTATTCCCCCACACCACCCATCAGATGCCTCTCAGTGGTGAGGAATTCTCTGCGATCATTCATTAAATACTTGGGAGAGGGTTAGTGAGGCCGCTGAGCACCTTGTCAAGCCCCACAAACTCAGTTTGATCCTTGGAGCCCGTAGGTGGGAAAGGATAACTGACCCAAGAACTGTCTTCTGACCCCCTTACGTGTCACGCCCCACACAGCAACTTAAAAATAGGAGAGCCTGGGTATAGGGCCACATGCCTATAGCCTTAGGGATGGGGGCAAAGGCAGGAGCATAGGAGTCCATGAACCTCTTAGCTGCATAGCATTTACTTTCTGAGTGTTACCTCTCCTGTCATTTATTCTGCCTTCATCAACACTGCCACTGCCTCTCATTTACATTAATATTCTAGCATCCTAGTAAGCCTGTGTCCAGGTTTCCCTTCCTTCTGACTATCTTTATGCATTGCATGTGGAGTGATGTTTCAGAGATTCAGATCTCATCAAAGGGCCCTCATGCTTACAAGCCTCCGCTGGCTTCCATCATGCTACAGCATTCAGCTGTTCAGCCAAGTGCAGTTCTGAAGTCACCTTTGACCGAAATCATTTGGATGATATTACAATCAAAAATGTATATGCCCTGTCACAGACTTAGTGACTTTGAATGGGCTGGGACTTTGGAGTCTATATTTTTAACTTGTATTTTTAGAAGAGAACTTGACAGTGTGTGTGTGTGTGTGTGTGTGTGTGTGTGTGCCCATGTAAGGATAGTTGAAAACCCATGTTCATGCTAACTGCCAGCTAACTGCCTTGGCAGTGAGGCACATATACTAAACAATGATTGCAGGAGCAGAAGAGAGACCCAGGGGAGGGTAGAGCAGTTGCTGGTCTGCTGCTGCTTCACATTGATGAGCAAAGCTCGCAGACCAGCAGCAATATACATGTGAGCTATACATTCGCTATCACTGCCTGTGGTGGTTTGAAAGAAAATGGCCCCCAAGGGGAGTGGCACTGTTAGGAGCTGTGACCTTGTTGGAGTGGGCGTGGTCTTGATGGAGGAAGTGTGTCACTGTGGAGGCGGGCTTTGAGGTCTCATGCTCAAGCCATGCCCAGTGTGACAGTTCACTTCCTGTTGCCTGTGCAAGATGTAGAACTCTCAGCCCTTCTCCAGCCTGTGTCTGTCTTCACGCTGCCGTGTCCTGCCACGATGATAATAGACTGAACCTCTGAACTGTAAGCCACCCAGTTAAATGTTTTTCTTTGTATGAGTCACTGTGGTCATGGTGTCTCTTCACAGCAATAGAGACCCTGACCAAGACACTGCCCTACCACCCTACAAACCTTACCAAAAGCTTTCTTGTCGTCCACCCTAATGGAAATACACAAGAAAGTAAATTCATCCTAGCCAAGTAGATACATTGTGCAGTTATCAGATACTAAATTCTTTGTATTAAAAAGGGATAGCAGTCTCATTAGTGAGCTGATCTTTACACAGCACTTGAAACAAGACAGTAAATGAGACATTTCCAGGATATACAAAGCCTTGAGCCAACAATCTTAGGATGGAAGACTCCAGAAAAGCCTCCTAAGAAAGGACAAGATCCAGTTGAGTCTTAGGGATAGGGGTGGTGGAATTGAGAACCCTGGCACCATTACCATGGCTTCTCCTGCCTTTAGGGTTCTTTCTGCATTAACTTCTTCTTACTTCCAAATGGCTTTCTAGCCCATTCTTGGACCAATTAAGTAGTGCCACAGGATGGAATATGGTATCAGTTGTCTGTTCTTGTAGATTACCCTCCAAAACCTAGTAGCTTTAAAGAACAGCAAATACCTATTGTCTCGCATAGTCTCTGGCAAAATGAATTTAGGAACAGGTTGGCTTGGTAGGTTTGTCCCAGAGTAGAGTAGGTCCTAAGTAAAGTTGTAACCCATACTTAACTAAGTTGGAGGATCTGTTTCCAAGACTACTCACTGTGAGTCCTTTGTCAGTTCCTCACCATGAGGACACTGTTATAAGATGTGTTGAGTGTTTCCATGAGATGGTATCTGCTTCTAGAGAGGTGGTTTTCAACATTCCTAATGCTGCTACCCTCTATACAGTTGTTGTGGTGACCTCTAGCCTTAAAATTATTTTCATTGCTACTTCATAACTATATTTTTCTAGTCTTATGAATTGAAATGTAAATATCTGTGTTTTCCAATGGTCTTAGGCGACCCTTGTGGAAGGCTCATTCAACCCCTGAAGGACACAGAACCCATAGGTTGAGATTCATTGCTGGAGAGTAAACAATCTAAAGGGAAAGGTAGAAATTGTAATATCTGTGATAACCAAGCCATGGCTGTCATATTCTGTTTTCCCTTAATGTCATAGCTATTACATAAATCAGGCCCATGAGATGGCTCAGCCATTAGAAGCTAGGTTTGCACCCAAATACATGCCAACTCCACTAAATGTGAAGGGATTTAAGTATTTTATACACATATATGAAGAATGGTCCAAGAGGTTATTTTAGGGTCTGCATACAAAGGCACTGTAATTTCTACAGATTACTTTTGTTTTTGGTTTTTTTTTGGTCCTTGTGGTCAGACTGGAGGTGGCATCTGAGATCATATGAGAATATTCAACTCCCTTGGGTGAAGAAAAAAAAAAACACATTGATACATAGAGGACAAGATAAAGAAGAAATTTGAAACTTTTTAGAAAAACTAGGATACATACATACATACATACATATATATATATATGTATATATATATACATATATATATATATCTCCAAGGGGGTAAATAACTACTTATTTATACCTCTTGGCACACTATATCTTTTTTTTTTTTTTCTGTTTTTGTTTTGAGACAGCGTTTCTCTGTGGTTTTGGAGACTGTCCTGGAACTTGCTCTAGAGACCAGTCTGGCCTTGAACTCACAGACATCCACCTGCCTCTGCCTCCCGAGTGCTGGGATTAAAGGCGTGCGCCACCAATGCCCTGCAGCACACTCTATTTTAATTATTGATTGTTCACATGTTTCTTCTCCACTATATTGTCAGATTTCTTCTTTCATTTTTGAGTTCATGTCATCAAATTCATTGTTTGGCTCAAAGTGGATATTTAAAACAGTGAATTGAAACTTACTTGGTGAATTAAGTAAGATCCTAGAGGATAAAAACAAAGATCTTAAATAATTAAAGATGTGGTTAGTGTGAAAACAACATTGACACCAAATTTCTGATGGCATTCCTGACACTAAAAAGACATGTGCTTTAGAAAAAATAGATTAAAAGTTGATAAAATTTACATTTGAGATAGAAAAAGTTAAAATATAAATAATTTATATGTTGACTATTACATGAAAAATTTTTATTATATAAATTATGAGTTTTATTTTTAGGTAGAACAGAGGTGTAACCCAAATTAGCTTAAAAATAAGCAGACTATTTATTATGGAATTATTGGCTTTATTACTGGAACCCAAGAGACATTAGCCACCAAATAGAGCACAAGAACAAATCTAAAAATTCTCTCATGTCTCTGCCTTTATTTCTCAGTACAAACTAACCTTCCTATTTGAAGTCCTTGTGTCAGTCAGTAAAAATTGTCACCAAGTAAGCATTGAAAATCCAGCTACCTGGAGAAAAATGATCTGTTTTTCAGTTCTGAGATAAAAACCCATAAGGAAGGGAACAGTAGACCCGGATAAGATCAGGCCCTCACCCTCAAACAGCTTAACCGCATCTCAGGGCAGTCTCACATAGGAACACTGCAAATCCTCTGTAGCTGGGCAATTAAGCAATGAGGTGAGGCAATCCAGAAAATAGTTGCTAGGTAGACAAAACAATAGGTTCAATAAAGGGATGACAAGGGATGACATGTTGGTTTAGTTCAAGGCCCCGCAGTAATCTCTAGATTTTGGCATGGGATTGTGGGTATTCCAGGTACTACTATAAGAAATGATTAGTTGGAATTCTTGCACTGAGACAGGGTGCTGTTTCCTGTGTCATAGTTGTCTTATTACATTATTCTAGCTAGGATGGCAATACAGTCTTCATTGCTACATCTAATGAAAAGGGCTTAATTAAGAATTTAATTTCCTTTGCTGACACATTAGGGAAGGTTCCATAGAGATAAATGGGATTACAGCCTCAACTACATTAAGTAGCTCTAAAGAGGATTCAGATAGCTTTCCTAACACCTACCCCTTAAGGGCTTGGTGGCAGCCATAGCAGATTTGCTAATAACTGACGTCAGCATCTGGGAGTTGATGCTTATGATTTTATTTCTGCAATTAATTTTTAGGGTAGCCTACACAGTAGTGGGTTTCATCATGATAGCATCATTTTCAGTATCATTATTCTATATTTCATTTGCTATCTTACCTGCTGGCCCGCCATCACCGCTGGCCCCGCCATCTCCAGCTCCCTCTCCAGCAGGTTTCATCTTCTCCCAGGCAGCCTCCCTTCTGCTTTCTTATTACATGTATTCAGTCTCTACCTCTCTTTTCTACTTCCCTTAAGATCCAATCCCCCCACCCTCCCCCCCACGATCGCCCTTTCTAGTTACATGCCCTACCCAATACCGATGCACACATACACACACACACACACACACACACACACACACACACACACACACACACTTCTAACTTTAGTTTCTTTATGTAACTGGAAACACACTGTTTGTTTTTCTGAGTCTGGCTTATTTCATGTGACATACTGATTTCCAGTTCTGTGCGTTCTCACGCAGTTGTCATCATACTGCTTGTCTTCATGGCTGCATCAAATGCTTTGTGTATCCTCACATTTTCCTTTTCCATTGCTCTGTATGGACATCTCCGCCGGTTCCATTTCCCAACTGTGTCAAACAATGCCGCAATAAACAAAGATGAATGCCTGTTTAAACACACACTCTGTCTCTGTCTCTCTCTTTAAAATCAATTTTTATTTCAATTAAAAACAATATTATTTTACATACCAATCCCAGTTCCCTCTCCCTGCCATCCTCCCATGTCCCCCACAGACCCCCCCACTCTACCCCCATCCACTCTCCAGGGAGGGTGAGTCCTCCCATGAGGGATCATCAAAGTCTGTCACATCATTTGGGGTAGGGCCTAGGCCCTCCCTGTGTATCTAGGCTGAGAAAGTATCCTTCTGTGGTAAATGGGCTCCCAAAGCCCATTTGTGCACTAGGGATACATCCCGGTTCCACTGTCAGAGGTCCCTTAGACTGCCCAGGCCTCCCAACTGAGACCACATTCAGGGGGTCTGGGTCAGTCCTATGCTGGTTTCCCAGCTGTCAGACTGGGGTCCATGAGCTCCCCCTTGTTCAAGTCAGCAGTTTCTGTGGGTTTCCCCAGCATGGTCTTGACCCCTTTGCTCATCACTCCTCCCTCTCTCTCTTAATTTAAGGGAAGATTTTACAGAGCCCGAGGTGACGTGGAGCTCACCGTGAGGAACTTGGTCACCTGATCCTTCTCCACTTCCCCAGGATTACAGACACTTGTCACCTTGTCTGGTTTATGTGGCTCTGTGGGCCTGAGCTTTGTGCTTGTGAGATAACACTTTACAAACTGAACTACACCACTGCCAACAGCAAACTCTTTTTTTTTTTTTTTTAGGGGTGGGGGATGGGAGGCAAGGGGCATTGTCTCTTTTTCTGTGTGTTTGGTTTTCTTTTGGTTGTTGTTTCGTGTCTAGGTGTATAGACTGTGTCTTCAAATGTTTGTACAGTAAAACAATGAAAAAAAAAAAAACAAAAAACTGAGTGTCGAGCATGAGCATGTCCCTGACCTGATTCTTGGAAGGAAGAGAAATGATCAGAGCAGAGCTATCTCTGTAAGTGCTGCTGTTGGGTGAACGCCTAGTAATCAGCGCAGATAGTATATTGTGTGGTTGCAGAGGAATCCTAAACAGTCTCTTTCACTGCCCTGAGATCCAAACATTGCCTTTCATTGTTTCTAATGCGCTGCACCACGTTTCAGATCAGTCTGGGGAAGCCGGGATTAGAAACTGGGGAAACACGACCTCACCAAGCTCAATGTTCTCTCCCGATTTGTGTCTTCGCTTGGGTCTGCACAGAGAGGAACACACGGGCTTCCTGCTGCCAGATGGGTCAGCTCGCCCAGTTTACTTCAGGGGCTTTCCTGTTCCCTGGCTCTAGACCAAAGGGGCTCACCCTGTGGGTCACGATCCCCTCGGGGGTGTCACATATCAGATATTTACATTGCGATTTGTGACGGTAGCTGCATTACAGATGAAGTAGCAGTGAAATAATCTTATGGTCGGGGGTCACCACCGCATGAGGAACTGTATTAAAGGGTCATGGCTGGAGGAAGGTTGAGAACCGCCGCAGTCTAGGCTTTTCACACTGGTGGGAGTGAGACACATCTATTTGATGTGTCTATTATGGACAGGTCTGTGTCTGAAGTTTTGTTACTTATTTGTAACACATGTTTCATTGCTACTTGGAGGTTCAAACTGAGGCATAGTCTCCTTTACCAATCTCAGTATTTACTGTCCATTATGATTACAACCATATTTCCATATTTAATTAAATGATCAAAACAAATTTTTTGTAGACTTAAAGATTTTCTATCTCCTTTATCGTTTCAGGTATTTTATTATCAAAATGCCATTTGTTTATAAATCAACGTGCTTGTGATGATCATGAAGATTTTTTTTTTTAATGAATGATAGATGAAATAACTGTTCTCTAAGCTTCTGGGTAATTTACTATCCCCAATCTCTGTTGTTTAAACGAGAAACATTGCCAAGCTTTTGTCAGCTGTATAAAGGGATAGGTGGCCCAAAGGGAGGTAGGATCATTAAAAGTCCATAAGACTTTGCTTAAAGAGGAGGAGATAGAGTTCCAAAGTAAAACAGAATTCACTTGTTTGGTTCTGCCCTGTACTAGTCATTTGTCAGCCTGATTATAGAGCAATCAGAATAGTAACAGTAAGAAATTACATAGCACTAGGAATTCTTTCAAACAGAGTCCTTCCCAAACTCACAGCTTCCTTTTCATCATTATTTTTGTGGCCTATCTGTTGTGATTCAAATTAATGCCTTAATATGTTCTACATCTCCTTCCCCTAAATTACTCTCAAGTACTTTTAAAGTTAGGCATTTGTGGCTTGAACAAAATAAATTCCGTTAAACATTTTGACAACTTCTTAGAACAATGGTTCAATAGATGGAATAAAATATATAAATTGCAAAGAAAATTACATTCACTGAAAAACATCAAAATGTTTTTGAAAGTGACGATAAAGTAATACATAGACTCTTTATCACAAATAAAATGATCTATCATGTCCTCAAGTTATCATAACTTTGAAGTGGTGATATGGCACTCTGAAATACCTGTAACAACTTCGATGTTACGAAAATACTTGAAGTTTCTTTGGGTGACAACATTTGTGCTGAGGTGGCTATGTCATCTTCATATTGGCAGCATCTAGTCTATGACAATGGACGGCATCGTTTCTTACTTGGGCTGTAAAGCAACTCTGTTTGTGCCAGAGTTTTTCAAAGTCTCTCACAAGGTGTCACCGACCCTTCAATGCTGGGGAGACGGTTTGGTTGGTAACTGGCGTGCTACGCAAGCACAAGGACCTGAGATACATGTGCAGCACCCATGTGAAAAAGCCCACTGCAGAGGTGTGTATGCTTGCAGACTCAGCACTGAGGCAGAGGAGAGACGAAGATCCCTGGGGCTTACTGGCCAGCCTAGCTTAATCAGCAAGCCCCATGTGCCAGGGAGAGACCCTGTCTCAAAACACAAGATGAAAAGACCCCGGAACAACAACCACAGTTTGTTTCTGTCCTCCATAGATGTGTGTGCATTTACACACACACACACACACACACACACACACACACACACACCTTTCAGATTTTCTGTGTCTACTATCAATTCTCAAAAGTTCCCTTGCTTTCACTCTCCAGAAGGGTGGGTGCTACCTTCAATCTTTGACCAGTTAAGGAGTGTTTCTTCATCATCTTCACCTTACCCCCCCAAAAAAAACCAAAGTCTTTAAGATAGACTTCTGATTCTGTCCTCACCCTGTGCTCCTGAGTATTATTGTTTATCTGGGATTCATTTCTAGTCACCCTGGCTTTGGAATCATTATTGACCCGCTCCTTTATGCTTCCAGGCGTCATCCTGGCTCAAAAGCTGCCTTGGTGGGTACCTGTCAGCTGTCTATGGGATAGCATCAGCTTCCTATCACTTAACAGCCTGCAATCTGAACTCACCAGGACACCACCACGTTCATCTAAGGGTCAAATACATTGGGGATCCATGGGTTAAAACACTTTTCTAAGGTTTCATATCGTCTAAAGTAGCAGACACATTTCAGGGTTGCGGTCCCCAGCAGCCTCCATCTCTTTGGGGGGTGGGGTCGGGGGGCAAGGGTGAGTCTCACATGTCTAACACACACCATAGCCCAGGTTTGGCTACAAATCCTTGTGTCTCCCTAGCCTTCTAAGTACTGGAACTGTAGCTGTGACCCACCATGTCAGCTTTCCCTGTTCTCTCTGCCAATCCTCAGCCCCATGTCTCTGTGCCTTTCGCTCTTTTCTTTTTTTCTTCTGGAGAACTCCACTCGACAGTCCTGGTGTCCCTTCAGTTGGAGGTGGCTTTATGTCAGTCAGACGGATGGTGGTGTGGGGCAGTTAGGTCAAATGCGACTCTAGTTGGTGCTGTGAAGGTGTTTTTAGAAACATATTTTTATTCTGAGACTCTAATATAATTGCATCATTTCCCCTTTGCCCCCTCTAAACTCTCCCAAGTACTTCTTGCTCTCTTTCAAATTCATGGCCTCCCTTTTTTTTTTCTTTCTTTTTCTTTAAATTTGAAACAAGGTTGTTTTACATGTCAATCCCAGTTCCCTCACCCTCCCATCCTCCCCTACTCCCCCCTCCCCCAAACCCGAGCCCATCCCCTTTCTGCTCCCCAGAGAGGGTGAGGTCTTCCATAGGGAGTCTTCAAAGTCTGTCATATCATTTGGGGCCTAAACCCTCCCCCGTGTGTCTAGGCTGAGTGAGTATCCCTCTATGTGGAATGGGCTCCCAAAGTCCATTTGTATACTAGGGATAAATTCTGATCCATTACTAGAGACCCCTATAGACTGCCCAGTCCTCCTAACTAACACCACATTCAGAGGGTTTCCCAGCTATCAGACTGGGGTCCATGAGCTCCCTTTGTTCAGGTTAGCTGATTCTGTGGGTTTCTCCAGCCTGGTCTTGACCCCTTTGCTCATCACTCCTCTCTGCAACTGGATTCCAGGAGTTAGGCTAGTGTTTAGCTGTGGGTGTCTTCTTCTGCTTTCATCAGCTACTGGATGAAGGCTCTAGGATGGCATATAAGGCAGTTAACTGTTGTACAGACAAGTATACATACTGAGAAGGTTGCATTTATATGTTTATGAGCACACACATATAAGTATGGTTTTTAAAAGAGGTGATTAACATTGAAAGTAGTACACTTTGAATAAAGTACAATGCTTTCCACAATGTGGTTGAATCCCAGCCAATTGTCAAAAACTTTGAGAGAAAACACTGACATCTCCTAAGTGTAAAAGGGCATCAGACCTTAGCACAACTGACCCCGTGATGAAGGTACCACTCATGGTATAAAACTCAGCATGTAGATAGCATCGCCTGCCAAAACCAAAACAAAGACCTAATCCGTCAAAGTCTATAGTCATGGGAAAGTCTCATAAATATACTAATCTTGCTTTTTAGCTTCTATAGTTCTGCTTCTGGCTAACTGTTCTTGTTAACTGAAGCATGTCAACCCAGAACATGATTTTGGTGCTCAAGACTCACCCTGAGAAAGGATTGGGCTATACTGGGATCCTGAACGTCCAGTATATTCACCGGCTGGCTAATGCAGACTTTCTGTTGGCTTCAACCCATGTCTGAGGACTCTTCTCTGGTGAATACCCCACAACACTAAGGAAAAAGGAGAGCTGTCAGAGCACTGTTTTAGATTCGAGAGTACATCATGTAAGAGTGTCCCACACGTCTTGAACTTGCCTACTGCCACAATCATATGAACCAATTCCTTTAATCAGTATTCTCTCCCTCTCCCTCTCCTTCTCCCTCTCTCTCTCCCTCCCTCTTCTGAAAGCTTTTTGGCATTGCTTGGCTTTCTTGCTCTGTGAGCCCATCACTCCAATCTTTGTCCTTGTCTCCTTATTGTCTCCTCAGTGAGTCTTTACAAATCTCTCTCTCTCTCTCTCTCTCTCTCTCTCTCTCTCTCTCTCTCTCTGTGTGTGTGTGTGTGTGTGTGTGTGTGTGTGTGTGTGTGACTGTCTCTCTCTCACAGCCCTTCTCTCTTTCCCTCTCTGTTATATGGTTGTAGGTAGGGGAGATGGGGATCTCACTGTGTGGCCAGACTAGCCTCAACCTCGCAGTCTTCCTATTTCTACTCTCGCTTGGATTACAGGTGTAAACCACTGCTCCAGTCTCCTCTTTGACTTTGCTTAATTCACTGACAATTTCTAGTAAAGGGTCTATTTTTGTTTTTAACTTGAAATGGTTCGTAAAATAGAACATGAATACTCCACAGAATGAGGGCTGGAAAATATGTCAAGCCAAGTGTGTTATATCCACATTCTTAGCAGCATTCTCTGCAGATTCAATAATATGATGCTGAGATTCTGTATGAAATGGATCTTGATAGAGTTAATCATATGTGATGTATCAAAGAACCCCCCAGGAGGGCTGCCAATGTAGCTCAGATGGTAGAGTGTTTGCCTAGCATACACAAGGTCCTGGTTTGATTCCCAGAGCTTCATAAAAAATGTGTTTTTATGCACACTTATAATTCCAGTATTCAGAAGTTCGAGGTCATCCATGGCTACATGGTCAATTTGGGGCAAGCCTAGTATACGTGAGATCCTGCTCTCCCGATGAACAAAAGTAAAGTCAAGACCAAACAAATATACACAGCAAAGAGTATTTACCACTTAATTTTTGGTGGCCCTAAGTATCACTGAGATTGAAATCCAAATGTATAATTTCAAGTCCTCGTGAGATAAATCCTCTAGTACGATAGATGTTTGCAATATTACCAAGGGTTGGAAGAAAATTTTTTACATTTAAAAAATAATAATAATTCAATTGCTTAATAAATATTTATTGAAGGAATGAATCCCACAGATATTGTAACAGTGTTGGAATCTGTGTGGTACAGTTTACACTTAATAAAGTTTCCCTTAGAATTACAGAGAAGGCAAATTTGCTTTTACTTTTACTTCAATTATGGGTTTAAAAAAAATTTTTAATTTAATTATTTTATACAGGCTCCTACTTGCTTTTTCTTTTTTTCTTTTTCCTTTTTTCATTATGTAGACCCTGCTGGCCTGGTACTCACAGAAATTCACCTGCCTCTGCCTCCTGAGTGCTGGGATTAAAGACGTACTCCAGCACACTATTTTTGGAAGGACTATTTTTGGATGTTTTGAGATGGGTTCCCTTGTAGTCTAAGCTGGCCTTGAATTTGCTATGTATCTAAGCATAACTTTGACTGGCTAATCTTCCTATCCCCATCTTCTGAATATTTGGATTACAACCATGCACTGCTATGCCCAATTTTTCGAATGTATTTTTGGAACAGGCATGCACTACCACACCCAATTTTGTAAATGTATTTTTGGAAGGAATTTTCTTTGTACCAAGAATTTATGTTAGAAAATGTGATGTAATTCATAGTTAAATTTATTTTCTCTAGGAAAAATCATCCACAAGGAAGAATTGTCATTCCTTTTGTGGTCATCAGTATGCTTCAAACTGAGAAATAAAGGGGCTGGGGAGATGGTGTAGTCAGTAATGTGTTTACTACACAAGCAGGAGGACTTGGGTTGGGATCCCTAGCATCTGCACTAAAGGCAGAAGCAAGAGAATTCCTGGGGCTTGTCTGCTAGCTGATTTAGTCAATTCATGAGCTCCAGGTTCATCATTGAAAGACCCTGTCCCATGATGTAAGGGATGACTTAGGAAATATAAGAGAAATTACTTAGGAAGATGTTTGAGGTTTAACACACACACACACACACACACACGGGGATGGGGTGGGGAGGGGGGAATGGAATAAGCTTTCTTCTTAGGGTAATAATTAATTAATTTGAATATTAATGTGTCACACTTACCAGAGACATTTATCTACTGAAAAATATCAATTGATAGGCTAAGGATGTGGCAGAGTGCTTACTTAGCACATGCAAAGTCTTGTGTTTGACCCTCAGTAACACACACACATACATACACACAGAGATACTCCACAATTAACACATTCAAGCATACCCAATATGAATTATGACTTTGCTTTGAAATATTAATTTAAAATGTTTGTATTTAAGAGCCTGATTTCTATAATTCATTTTTTAAAAAATGTTTTTAGTTTTTGTTCTATGTGTATGAGTGTTTTATCTGCAGGTGTGTCTGTGTATCACTGGTATGCCTGCTGCCCACAGAGGCCAGAAGAGGTTGTCAGATCCCTTGGTACTGGAGTTACAAATGGTTGTCAACTGCCATATGGATGGATGCTGGGAATGAAACCCAGGTTTTGTAGAAGAGCAGTATCTTAGTCACTATTATATTGCTGTGAAGGGGGACACTGTGATCAAGGCAACTCTTATAAAAGAAAGCATTTCATTGGGGCTGGCTTACAGTTTCAGAGGATTAGCCCACAGTCGTCAAGGCAGGGAGCATGGCAGCACACAGACAGACATGGTGTTGAGAGGGAGCTGAGAGTTCTGCATCAGGAACCCTGGGCAGCAGGAGGAGAGAGAGACACTGGCTTGGGCTTTGGAATCTCAAAGCCCACCCCCAGTGACACACTCCTTCCAACAAGGCCACACCCCCTAATCCTTCTGAAGAAGCACCATCCCCTATGACCAAGCATTGAAACATACAAGCCTATGGGGGCCATTCTTACTCAAACCACCACAAGAAGCCAGTGATCTTAACTACAGAGTCGCCTCTCCAGTCCCTCTAGCTGCTATTCACTGACGTCTGTCTGTGTGTCAGTCCATTCTCCATGTCTGAGACAATAACTCAGAGCAGGAACTTAAAGCAGAGTGACTGATTTTATCTTCTGAGTTCAGGAGTTTCAGTGCATCGTCAGCTGGCTTGGTGGCTTTCAAGCCTATGGCAAGGCAGACACACCATGATGGCAGAGGAGAGTATTCCCCTTGTGACAGCCAAGGACAGAAAGCCAGACAGAAAGGAGTCAGAGACAGGACACCTTTCAAAGGCATGCTTCTGGGGCCCACTGCCTCCACCCAAAGCCTCATCTCTCAAGAACGCCAGCGACGTATGGATCCATCGGTGGACTCATCTGTTAATTAGATCGGAGATCACGTGATCCAGGAACTGTCCAATGAATGATAAGAGCTATCAGCTGGAGACCATTATCACATGAAGCTTTTGGGAGATATTTGTATGCCCAAACCATAAAAAAACAAAATTACTGTATCAGTGAATTCTCATATCTTTTTGCTTGCCGTGTTAGCTCCCACTTCGATGGAAGGAAGCTGCTTTTCAGTATATATTGTTTTCCTAGAGGAATGCTGAGGGTGTTGGTCAGACCACCAAGTAGCAGCTCTGGGAAAGTAAATGTGATGGCACTCGGAAGTATTACTAGTGCATGCGCTCTGCCTTAGCCTCCGCAGATGCTTGCCTTCCTCAGTTGCTATTTTGGGTTCAAGCTATCATCAGGAAGCAGAAGTGTGATTCTTTTTTGACTCTCAATTTTAGCTGGAAGTGCACACTGGAATAAGCCAAATAAGACCATGTACAGGGGAAATCGGATTAGAAAATACCAGCTGTCGAAAATAATCAACATGCTTAACTAAAGATACTTCACAACTTTAAAATATCCTGAACATTTATTTTTACACTACAATAAAATTGCACTTTAAATATTTTCTTTGTCGTTGTATTTTGAAGACACAAATGGAAGGCCATGTTGCATAGGCATTCTTCAGGACTCAACTATAAAATAAACCCTGTATATCAGGTAACCCATTTATTACTATGTCAAGTAACTTGAATACTAGCCAAGTTGTTTTAAAGAATGAAATTAACTATATTCCTCCTTCTTGAACTCAGAAAATTAAGCTTTATTGCTAAGAAGACTGATTATTTTAAAGGCACAGTACATTTTCAATATTTTATTTTATCAAAGGAAGAATGTTTTCTTACAGTGTAAATCATTTTTTTTAAATAAGTCTGGAGCATCAGTAATTCTTGAAAGGATTCAAGTAGAGGAATACCTGGGAGAGGGGTAAGAGAGTGTGGCTGAAATACATTATATGTATGTGTGATAGGGTCGAAGTGATAGCCATTGCTTTGTATAATAAAAATCACTGAAGAGCAAAGTTCTTTTATTTAAATATTATGCGTAAATTGGATTTGTTTAAATTTCAACAATTATTCATCTGAATGCAATATGTGCATCAAATACTAAAGGCAATATTTCCTATGTGGTCCCATTGACAGTTCCGATCAAAAGAAAGAAACCTGTGAAAAAGATTACAGAGTTCTGTTTGGCTGT
Source organism: Cricetiscus sungorus (assembly GCA_030556225.1). Classification (NCBI taxonomy): domain Eukaryota; kingdom Metazoa; phylum Chordata; class Mammalia; order Rodentia; family Cricetidae; genus Cricetiscus; species Cricetiscus sungorus. The sequence goes on along the minus strand of JANBXA010000411.1, from coordinate 5,403,398 downwards.
AGAAAACGGTTTGTAATAAATTCCAGATTTAAATCAGTTAGCTATTACAAACATCCTGTATGACTGTATGTCTTGTGAGTCTTTCTGTCTGTCTACCCACCTACTATCTAATCATTTATCATCATGTATCAAAGAAAACTTTGATCTGTTGACTTGCACCTTTATTATATCAGCAATTCAGATTTGTCAGTCATTTTGTGTTTATGCATGAGATGTTAGGGAAGGTTTTGAAATAAGATAGCACTGTTTCAAGGGAATCGACATCCTTAGGTTCACTGCAAAAATAACTCATGGAAGATAGCACAGTAGGCTAAATTATATATTCAAAAGATTATACCACACTCATTTTTGTTCTTTCTTTCTTTATGATATAAGAATACACCTAGGCATCATGAGACTTAGTCATATGATAAATTATGGATATATGTTTCGATTCTTCCCACACCTTGTTAATGATTGTGACTTCCCCTTTCTCTAACATTAAAATAGAGAGGAGAGGAGCATGGTGTACAGCACATACCTGTAGTCTGAGCATTTGGGAGATAAAGAAGGAGGATTAGGAGTTTAAGGTTATCCTCAGCTTGGGCTAGATAAGACCCTGTCTCAAAATCTTACAGGGGGTCAGCTTGGAGGCAAACACCTTTCATCCCAGCACTCTCTAGACAGAGGCAGGTGGATCTCAGAGGCTGTGAGATCTCAGCAAGGTCCAGGCCACCCAGCGCTACATAGTGAGACCCCGTCTCAAAAAGCCAACCAACCAACCAACAACAACAACTAACAGAGGCCAGAGAAGTGTGGCTAAAGGCTCCTTCTTCCAGGACTAAAGACGGGAGTTTGATCCCTAGGACCCACAGGCAGGGAGAGAACTCCCTCGGTTGCCCTCTGACCTCCACAAACTCGCACATGTATGAGCACATGCACACTCAAGATGTTGTTCAAACATGGAGTAGAATAACAAAGTAGAAGAAACCCTGATGCAGTGAAACTAGCCTTTAGTTACAGCTCTTGGGGAGCAGAACCCAGAAGATCTCTGTGAATTTGAGGCCAGCCTGGTCTACATAGTGGATTCCAGGCCAGCCAGAGTGACATCGTGACATCCTGTCTTCAAAACAAACCAATAATTACCTCCCCTACCCAAAGGGATTGCTATCTTTGTGAATTAAGTTAGAAAATGAATATAAATATGTACACACATATATTAAATACATGCTATCACAGATACACTATAGACATTAGTGTTTTTCTACCTTTTAAATATTTGAACAGGGTTGTGGGGTATCTATCACAGAAGACTGCTCAGACACAGATTTAAGCCAATAGAAAATCTTTTTTAGGACTGGAGCGATGGCTTAGTGGTTAAGAGCACTGACTGCTCTCCCAGAGGACCCAGGTTCAATTCCCAGAGCTCACAGAGCAGCTCACAACTGTCTGTAACTCCCATTCCAGAATTATCTGGCATCCTCTCATAGACTGTAACTCCTGTTCCAGAATTATCTGGCATTCTCTCATAGACATGCATGTAGACTAAACACAAATGTACATAAAATAAAAACAAATTTGAAAAAAGAGAAAATCTTTATTAGCTGCATCCACACTAGGTACTAGGGATCCCACTGGAGCAGCAATCCTTTCTCAGGGTAAACTTTCCAGCACAAAAATTATGTTCTGAGTTAACATAGCTCAGCTAACAAGAATAGTTAGACAGACACCGAACTATAGACGCAAAAAAGCAAGGTTAGTACAATTTAGAGACTTCCCCAGAACTGTGAGCTTCAATTGATTGGGTCTTTGCTTTCCCCAAACTGTGAGCTTCAGTGGATTAGGTCTTTGCTTTCCCCAAACTGTGAACGTCAATGGATGAGGTCTTTGCTTTCCCTTTTGCTGAATTTTACATCCTGAATGGTACATCTGTCATGGAGTCAGTTGTGCTAAGGTTTGGGGGCTTAAGGTCTAGGGGCCCTGTTACAAACTGGAGAAATGGTTCAACAATTAAGAGTCCTTGTTACTCAATCATGAGGACCAGAGTTTGGATTCCAGCCATGTAGGGTGACTCACAAACACTTGTAACTTTATTGAAAGGAATCTTTTGTCTTTCTCAGGTACCTGAACACACACACACACACACACACACACACACACACACACACACACAGAGAGAGAGAGAGAGAGAGAGAGAGAGAGAGAGAGAGAGAGAGAGAGAGAGAGAGAGAGAGAGAGAGAGAGAGAGAGAGAGAGAGAGAGAGAGGCTTCCTACTGTTTAGATAGGGGACTAAGGAGAAATAGGAGATAAGGCAGGGGAGAATGTCACCAGGATTCTAGCTAGAACAGTTTAGCTGCAAACAAACAAACAAACAAAACAATAACAATAAAGCAACCTTATGAGTCAACGCAAGCCCTACCAAAGGAATTTATTGTAAGTCTCAATATGAACCACGGAACAGACAGGCAGAAACTCAGCTGCTGCTGGAAGACAGGAAACATTTCCTGTCTTCTGCGAACATCTGTTCACTTATCTCCATGAAGATGGGTTTCCTTGGCTTCCAATCCACATAAAATTCATGGTTGATCACAACTCCAAACTTTGCATATTTCAAGTTTGATTTCTGCCCCTTAGTTCTAGATTCCCAGGGCAGCTGACCCAGTTGGAGTCAGGTGTTGCCAGTAAAAGCAACTGTTGCCAAGGATGCAAAGTTATATAACATAAATTTGGTTTCTAGGAGACACTCCTAGGTGAGAGAATGATCCACAAAGATCAGGGTGTGGATAGAAAAAACACTATATATGGCCCCTGGGTGACATTTTCTAAGGGGCTACGCTCAGAAGCGAGGCAGAGGGTTATCAAGGAAACAGTGAATTAGGCTTTCACTGTGCAAATACTCAGCCTAAATATAGAGAGAAATTTGAGAGCATTAACAATGAGTTAGAAGTTGTTACATTATTGCAAGATTTCTGTCTCCTTTTGGTGTAGAGCCTGATAGCGGCTTTGAGCATCAATAGTGGCAGAGCTTGATGTCACCAAAAATAGCTACTGTCCATTATGCATTTACTCCTTTTAAATGCCACTTGCCTGGGGAAAATTTGAAGTTCAGAGAATGGGGTGCGTTGGCCTACAACTCAGGTTTGGGTTTGTTGGTTTTTTGTTTTGTTTTGTTTTTTAACTTTGATGGCTGTACTATTTTTATCACTGTTAACATACCTCTGGGACAGATGGTTCTTTTGTTTCTGGTAAAACAAAACTTCACAGCAAATTAAAATTTTTCATTATTCTTGGTGGGACTTGGAGGGAGACCCCTTAATGCAGAGGGGTGGCTCAGGAACGGATACATGCGAGAGAACAGCTCTGTGAAGTAATTTCGTGGGAAACCTGTGTCTCCCATACTCTTTCCTTTGGAAACAGGACTCAGGCCTCTGTTCTGGCCCTCTTCCAGGTCCTCATAGTCTACAATAGATGCACACCCCACGAGCAAATCTACATGAAGCCTGTTTTCCCATTTCTTCACTCTTTGGGTATCAAGGCCTTTAATTTCGTCCTAGATACCCATGAGCCTTCATGCAGGATCTATGCAGGCCTCTTTACTGAATCTGATTTATTGAGAAGAGTTTTAGGATTAAAATTAATGTATGACTACCAGTGGGCCCCTTAAGATAATAGGATGGAGCTGGAATAGAGATATCTTGTCCTCAGTACCACAAATGTGATGGTTGGAGTTGCCCACAGAGCGATACAGAAGAATAACTGGAAAGCCTTTGTTTAAAGTATGACTGATCAGGGCCCTGATGGCAGAAATTCTCAAACACTGGAGTCTGAGAGAGTGAATCCAAACAGCATTTAATAAATACAACACACACACACACACACACACACACACACACACACACTTTTTTTGAAATTTTAATTTTCTTCTATTTGACCTAAGAAATCCAGTATTTATTCATTTCCCCCTTGTTCTTGTGGAGACGCATGTGTAGTTATTTGTCTCAGAACTGTGACCAAACAGCTGACAAAACCCACTTAAGGTATGAAGGGTTTATTTTGGCTTACTGTTCACAGCAATACAGTCCATTATGGCAGGGAAAGCATGGGGTGGGTACCAGATTGTCACGTTGCATCTGCAGTCAGAAAGGAGATGACGCTGGGCTGTAAACCTCAAAGCCTTCCTCCAGAGCCTCACTTTCTCCAGCAAGACTACCCACTAAAGTTTCAATAACCTTTCAAACCAGCACCAGTAGCTGGAGTCCAACTGCTCAATCGCATGAGCACATGGGGGGCATTTCACCTTTGAACAGCTATAGGATGTGTGTGTGTATGTGTTCTTGTTTGATAATTTTTCTCCTGGATTACCAGCAGTAGACATCCTCTCTCCAAATACCACTGCCATGAAAACCATAGTATATACACCTACAGTTGATGTGTTACCTTTTTGTTGCAGGAGATCTTTGGGGAACTTAAGTTTGGTACAGCCCCTAACATCATGGTGTGAAGGCCACCATAGGTCATGTTGAATGTGTTGATAGTGGACAGGATGGTATTTGGTATCAACCTCAAGAGATCAAGTGATGGAAAGAGGAAGAAATCAAACACAAGAATGCATTTCTTTACATGTTTCAGATAGGATTTGAGACACCCCTTTGCAAAATGGCCTGACTATTTAGTCTTAAGCAGGAGCTGGGGGTATTTGGGCCACTGTCATGATGTCAGGAAAAGAGGAAATGTAACCATAAAATGGTATTTGATGATGAAGACAAAAATAAATAAAATAAAAAATAAAATAAAAAATGTGCAAAGGAAATTAAAGCCTGGGAGCAATAATAGATTCAAAATGCCAGTATTACCCAGAACTAAATGAGACAGTCTTCTACAGTTTGAAGGGGAATCAAAACCTGGTGTTCTGGAAAGTCCCCAACCTTTCTTTAAAAATGAGGTATTTTGGAAAAAAAATCACAGGATTATGAGAACTAGAAACTCACACAGTCATTTGATCGGGAAGGCCATAGGCTTAGGGAGTGTTGACATGGGGATAAAATCTGACCTAGCTTAGTGTTACTGCCTTGGTTTTGGAAGATGAACCATGCTCCACCCAGTAGCCAGGGTCATTCTCTCAAGGGTGACTGTGGTCCTTCAGTTTATGACCACATTTATGACCTTAGAGAGACATGAAAACAATGAGCTGATAAATCAAAACCTATACTTTGGTAATCTCTAAAATGCTTTTAGGGGGACTAGGATCTTATACATTCCCAGACTGACTTTGAACTTGCTGCGGAGGCCAGGCCGTCACGGAACTGCTGACCTCCCAGTCTGGAGGACTATAGACATGCACTGGCACACCTGGTTTTATGCAGTACTTGGGCTCAAACTCAAGGCTTCATGTATGCTGGATAAGCACTCTGCCAGCTGAGCGACGTCCCAGCCCTGAAGTTTACTGTAAGGTTATATGTCAGAAAAAGTTCAATAACTAAATATGTAACCAAGTCACTTTGGTCAATTGTTTGCATTCTGGGCTTAAGCAGATTTTAAGTCTCCCAATTTAAATGTCTAATTTACTAAATTGCTCACAAGAAAACTTTTCTTCACTTTTAGACTATCTCTTATTTTTTGGATTTATTTAGTATCTTTTTTATGATATGGTTGACAACTTGATGCGTGTACATCATACCCATCCTCCATTCCCCTGTATCATTCCAGGTTACCTCCAACATGTCCTCCTCCCATTTTTACGTCCTTTTTGTTTTTTCCCCTATAACCTACTGAGTACAGTTAGCAACGTACAGATCTTGTTAGCCTGATCTCAAGCAAGTATGCAGGTAACCTTAGCTGAAGTGAGTTCCTGCCTCCTCCTCCCTTCCTCTGGCTCTTTCTGCCCTCTCTTCTGGCCCTTGTCGGGGAGGAGGGTGGTACTGATGCGAATGTCCCGCTTATGCTGAGCTGGAACAGCACTTACTTTCAGTACTTTGACACTGAGTTTCCACATTACCTGCTGCCCATTGTAGAGAATTGTTCCTCTGTTACGTGTAGGTTTTCCCGCTGGCCGCCTGGTCCCACTGCCACGCGAGCCCCAATAACACTCCAAGACTCTTTATTTGATACAATCCTGTTGGCCAGTTCCTAATTCCTTATCGGCTAGCTCTGTCTTAATGATTAATCCATTTCTACTATTCTAAGTATTTCCACGTGGCTCATCTTACCGGAGAGCAGAGGGCCACATCTGCTCTCTCCAGGCTCTACATGCTGACTCCTCCTAACTACTTCCTCTTCCCTCCTTGTCTCCTAGCCCCGCCTATCTTGCTTTCCCATTGGCCACAGTGCTTTATTCATTAACCAGTATGAGAAATATATTTACAGAATAACATCTCCCATCATTCCTCTTGCTGAACTTAAGAGCAGCAAGAGTTTATGAGTATTAACGTAAATGCCTAGGTACAAATCCTGCTTCCTTAATGGTGGCTGTGAGTGAGTCACTCAATCTCTCTGTTCCTCTTTCCTTCTTGTACCATGGGGATAATGGTACCACTATCTTGTGGTACTATTCTGAGACTTAAATGAGACAGTATAAGCAAAGTAAGCGAATATTATAGCATAAACTCAGTGCTTAATAAATGCACGTTACGTTACTGTGAGCCTTAAAACAATCTTTAGTCTGCAGTAAGTAAAACCATATCTGTTGCAACACTGGACCAGTGGAGGAGATATTCCACAGATGACTGTGGAATATAGCACAGGAGGTTACCAAGTGAAAAACTGGATTTGTTTGAACCTTCTATTACCCACACCCTATTAACCCAGAACTTGAAATAAACTTTCTAAGAGAAGCGTGGTGTATTTTTTACCATGGATCATGTCACGATGGGATTGTCACTAACAAATGTGCAGAACCTAGAAAGGAAAAAGGATCTGAACTCACAGGTTAGGATGAGGGCTGCTGCCATGTTCCCTGGTTGACAAAGGTGGTTGGAGTATGAAATCACTATAGTCAATTATATGGAGAAGCCAAGTATGGAACTTGATTGTGTTGGTGCAGAGGCTGAACTCTGTTTTCAACCAATAAGAGACTCAGGCAACATGTACTCATTACTCACCCTCTTTCTATACAAGAGAAATAGAAGGGGTGAACAAGGCAAACTTGAGCAATAAAAACAAACAAAAAAAGAAAAACACCCCACACCCCACAGTCTACCCACATCGGAAAACCTTCATGTGGTTCCAAGCCGTACGTGGGACAAGGAAGGCAATGTACTCTGATAGCCAGCAGAAACTGTAGCATGCTGCTTATGTTGGTGAACACAGAACCCAATCTCAGGCTGCACAAGAAGGCGAGGGTGTAGTCTCCATAAATTCACAATTAAAAGACCTGTGCAATTTGGGAATCACCAATCCTGCTGTTAATCGGATGTTGCTTCTTATTTTAAATTAATATCCCATCTGTTGCTATAAAATAATTGAGTTATAGGACACCTCACCCTTTCAAGTCTCCTATGTACTCCCACTACATTTCAGTAAGACTCATTTGGCTGTGCTCTTCATAAAGACTCCCAAGGAATGGATTTTATGACGTCCCTTGTTAGTGCTCCCGGAGCTGTCAGCCCACATCGCCAGGAAATCTTTTCTTGCATCTCTTAGGAAAACCCCTCAAAACAAATGAGTAGCTAAAGCCTGCTCCTGTGTGGGAAGGAAAGACAATGCAAGACAAGTCTGCGGAAGCAAAGGCAGATGGGGCCTCAGTTCACCACTTGACATCTGAGTTTCCGGAGGCTGTGAGGCAATACCCGCAGCTGAATCAAAGGCTGGAAGGAGACGGGATTGGTTCGTGGCTATCTTCCTTGTTTTGGGAAGAATGAGGTTGAACTGAGCCAGAATGCTACTGCAAAACAAAGCAAAACCCCAGTTTATTTCAGGAAATATCGTGGTTTAATAAGGATCAGGAAAAACAAATAGGCTGAATAGATGTTTATTCAGGGAGAAATAACTTACAACAGAGACAGATGAACACCAGCAGGTTCCTGGTCCCAAGGATGCCTCTGGATGCTCTTCTGTCCCCAAGCTGTAAGCAACAGAGCACTTGCGTCCCCTTCCCCAGACCTACTTCTCCTGGGTAATGTCAGCTCCAGTCCCCACCCCTCAATGGGCATGGTCAGTGCCACAGGTGTGGACAAAGTGTATCTCACTACAAGGACATTTTAGGAATTTGGAGATTGTCACAGATGCAGGATTTATATTGTAAGCAAGGAGAGCTTAAGTCATCATCCTCTTAATTTTAAAGATTATATATCGCATCTCATTGTAGATATTCATACACAACTTTAATGGCAACCTAAAAATTCTAACACATGGTTAAAAATAGAATGATTTACTAAAAAGTTAGAGTCTCGGCTGAGGGTGGTGGAAAATGTCTGACTTAGGAATGGCTAGGGTGGTCTGGTGACATCACGTACCATGCCTCTTATAGAAAAAGAAATCCAGTGTATTTCCAGATGAAATCTGCTTAAGAAGGAAAAGAGTGATTGAAAATCAATTTAGAGGCCAGACATTTGAGTTAGTAAAGAACTCTAGAATAAGGGTGCCAGGCTGGGAGTTTGAGCAATGTCAGTCCAAGCAGTATTTGAGGTGAAAAGGACAGGCTGGAGAGCCAAATACAATTTTCTGTGCTGGTAGCATCTGCAAGGACAGAATAGAGTTGATAGTGCAAATGACAGGAAGTGAAATCCAGATAACAGAGCAAGGGACAGCACTGTTCTTAGGGCGTTTCAGGATTCTGTGGTAGATGCGAAGAGTTGAATGGACACAGGACCACGCCAGTCTCCATTCACCAGGCTCCCCTGCGCAGCTACCTTGTGCAACCGTTTCCTCTGAATTTGAGGCCTTCCATCTCTCAGAGAAGCTCCCGAGAACAGACAGTAAATAAATAAAAAGTAGCTTTAGGAAGTCCCTAAACTGAGCAGGGAAATAGAAGGACCAGACATTCCTCAACAGCCAAGTGTTACAGTTATATTGTTGACGTGGCCAGGGTCTAGGATCACCGAGGATCACTGAGGAGGCAAGTCTCTGGAGAAAACTGTGACGGATTTTTCTCAGTTAGAGTCACCCGTGGGGATTCCTTGGAGTACTTTGAAGTGGGAAGGCCCACACTGAGTTTTGGAGGCACCCTTTACATGGTTCCACATATAAAGAGGTCTGAGGGGGAAATGGTTTGTGCCTGGCGAGATGTTCCCAAGGTCATCTATTTTTGTTTCTGTCATTCTGTCGTGCCTCTGCCTCTGCCATTCTTCACTGGCATCAGAACTCAGCTGCTTTGGCCCTCCGATGTGGACTGAGGACCAATGTGGCGCTCCGGGAACCCTTCAGGGCTTCAGTGCTGGATTGGCGCTTCCTAGGTGTTCAGCCTCGTGGACCACGCAGCTACTTGGGCTCAGCGACTGCAGTGTGAAGAGAGCCACTGTTGGACTATCCACATGGATCGTGTCTGCCAATATAATGAATCTCCTTTTGTTTTCTCATGGTTTTTAAATTTAAATTAGAAACAATCTTGGTTTACGTATCAGTCCCAGTTTCCTCTCCCTCCCCTGTCTCCCACCAACCCCCCATCTCTTCCCCTTTCTGCTCCCCAGGGAGGGTGAGGCCTTCTATGAGTCTTCAAAGTCTGTCACAAGATTTGGAGCAGGGCCTAGGCCCTTCCCCATGTGTCTAGGCTGAGGGAGTATCCTTCTATGTTGAATGGGCTCTCAAAGTCCATTCCTATACTAGGGATAATACTGATCCACTACCAGAGGCCCCATAGACTGCCCAGTCCTCCTAACTGACTCACTTTCAGGGGGTCTGGGTTGGTCCTATGCTGTTTTCCCAGCTATCAGATTGGGGTGCATGAGCCCCCCTTGTTCAGGTCAGCTGATTCTGTGGGTTTCTCCAGCCTGGTCTTGACCCTTTTGCTCATCACTCCTCCCTCTCGGCACCTGGATTCCAGGAATTTGGCTCAGTGGTTAGCTATGGGTGTCTGCTTCTGTTTTCATCAGCTACTGGATGAAGGCTCTAGGATGGCATATAAGGTAGTCATCAATCTCATTATCGGGGAAGGGCTTTAAGGTAGCCTCTCCACTATTGCTTAGATTGTTAGTTGGGGTCATCCTTGCAGATCTCTGGACATTTCTCTAGTGCAAGATTTCTCTTTAGACCTATAATGGCTCCCTCTTTTATGCTACCTTTTTTCTTGCTCTCCTCTATCCCTCCCCCGACTCAACCTTCCCATTCCCTCATCCACCTCTCCCTTCTCTTCTGCTCTTCCCTTTCTCCTAATACCACCTCTCCTCCCCCCATGCTCCCAATTTGCTCAGGAGATCTTGTCCCTTTCCCCTTCTCCAGGGGACCATGTATGTCTCTCTTAGGGTCCTCCTTGTTTCCTAGCTTCTCTGGTGGTGTGGACTGTAGGCTGGTGATCCTTTGCTCTATGTCTAAAATCCACATATGAGTGACTACATACCATGTTTGTCCTCTTGTGAATGGGTTACCTCACTCAGGATGGTTTCTTCTAGTTCCTGTGAATTTCAAGATTCTATTGTGTTTTTTTCACTGAGTAGTACTCCATTGTGTAAATGTACCACATTTTCTTTATCCATTCTTCAGTTGAGGGGCATCTAGGTTGCTTCCAGGCTCTGGCTATTACAAATAACACTGCTATGAACATAGTTGAACAGGTGTCCTTGTTGTATGAGTGTGCATGCTTTGGGTATATGCCTAAGAGTGGAATTACTGGATCTTGAGGTAGACCGATTCCCGTTTTCCTGAGCAACAGCCATACTGATTTCCAAAGTAGTTGTACAAGTTTGCACTCCTACCAGCAGTGGAGGAGTGTTCCCCTTTCTCCACATCCTCTCCAGCATAAACTGTCTTTGGTGTTTTTGATTTTAGCCATTCTGATTGGAGTAAGATGGTATCTCAGAGTTGTTTTGATTTGCATTTCCCTGATGGTTAAGGATATTGAGCAATTTCTTAAGTATCTTTCAGCTTTTTAGACTCCTCTATTGAGAATTCTCTATTTAGTACTATACCCCAGTTTTTAATTGGATTATCTGGTGTTTTGGTGACTAACTTCTTGAGTTCTTTGTATTTTGGAAATCAGCCCTCTGTCAGAAGTGGAGGTTGGTGAATATCTTTTCCCAGTCTGTGGAAAAGATTTTTTTTCATTTCATTTTTCCCATTTTTTTTTTCTTGTTAACTATGTCCTTTGCCTTACAGAAGCTTCTTAGTTTCAGGAGGTCCCATTTATTAATTGTCGATCTCAATGTCTGTGCCTCTGGTGTTATGCTCAGGAAGCAGTCTCCTGTACCAACTTGTTCAAGGGTAGTAGATATTAGGATAGCTACACCAGCTTGTTTCTTGGGTCCATTTGATTGGGAAATCTTTTTCAGCCTTTTACTCTGAGGTAATGTCTGTCTTTGAAGTTGAGGTGTGTTTCTTGTATGCAGCAGAAGGATGGATTCTTCCTTTCATATCCATTCTGTTAGCCTGTGTCTTCTTATAGGCAAGTAAAGATAATTAATATTGAGGTAAATTATGGACCACTGATTATTAATTCTTGTTTGTTTTGGATTTGTTGTTGTTGTTGTTGGTATTGTGTGTGGATTTACCCAGCTTTTTCTTTTGGCTTTTGGTAAAGTGGGATTATCTATTGCCTATGGTTTTTGTGAGTGTAGTTAACTTCCTTAGGTTGAAGTTTTCCTTCCAGTACTTTCTGTAGGGCTGGATTAAATCTGGTTTTGTCATGGAATATCTTGTTTTCTCCATCTATAGTGATTAAAAGGTTGCTGGGTATAGTAGTCTGGGCTGACACCCAAGGTCTCTTAGTGTTGGTAGAATATCTATCTGGGAGCTTCTGGCCTTCAGAGTTTCCATGGAGAAGTCAGGTGCCTTTGTATGTCACTTGGCCCTTTTCCTTTGCTGCTCTTAATATTCTTTCTTTATTCTGTATGTCTGGTGTTTTGATTATTATGTGGTGAGGGGATTTTTTTTTTTTTTTTTGTGGTCCATGCTATTTGGTGTTCTGTAAGCTTCTTGTACTTTCATTGGCATGTCTTTCTTTAGGTTGGAAAAGTTTTCTTCTATGATTTTTTTTGTTTAATATATTTTCTGCACCTTTGAGTTGGGTTTCTTCACCTTTTTCTATACCTGTTATTCTTAGGTTTGGCCTTTTCACAGTGTCCCATATACTTCCTGGATATTCTGTGTTAGGGATTTGTTGGACTTAAGGTTTTCTTTGGTTGATGAGTCTATTTTTCCTAGCGTATCTTTAATGACTGAGATTCTCTCTTCCATCTCTTGTATTCTGTTCATTATGCTTGCATCTGTAGTTCCTGATTGTTTACCCAGCTTTTCTAATTTTAGCATTCCCTCAGACCGTTTGTTTATTTATTTATTAGTGTCTATTTCAGCTTTCAAACCTTGCACTGTTTGAATTGTTACTTGCAATTTTTGGTTTGTCTTTTCCTCCATTTCTTGAATTTTTTTGCTTGTTTTTTTCTTCCATTTCTTTAAATGATTTTCTCTTTTAGGTCTCTATCATCTTCATGAAGTTGTTTTCCGGGTGGCTTTCTCCTACTTCATCTGTGTTGGGATGTTCAGGTCTTGCTGGTGTGGAGTCCCTAGAATCTGGTGGCATCATATTGATTTTTCTGCTGTTGACTGTGTTCTTGTATTTTCATCTTCCCCTCCCTTCTCTGAGTGGTGAAGGTGGGGGTCTCTTCCTCTCCTGGTGGGTATGAGTCCAAGGTTCTCTTCCGGTGGTACAAGCAGGCCCAATACTCTGATGGGTCTCACGGTGGGTACAGGCAGGTCTGAGACACTCCCTCTCGTGGTGGGTGGAGGAGGGGCTAGCACTGTGATATCAGCAGACTCTGGATGGCTTCTTCCACCTGGGGCGAGTCGTCCTGCCCACAGTCCCCAAGCCAGGAGACCCCAAAGAGGGCAAGCAGAAGTCAGCTAGGACTGCCCTTCTTGTTTTTATGTTTGTTTGTATAGATTTTAGTATATATTCATTTTATTGGTGTTCATCGAGAGAATCCTGAGTACACAAGGTATTCACCATTTCTACATGATTCCATGTGTCCTATGTTGGCTCTCCCATTGTCTTCTGCTTAAAATCTATCAGCTCTATTTCCCCTTACCTAGCACCTAAAGTTCTCTTTAACTATAGCCAGTTTAGCAGGTAGGGAGACAGATTTGAGTCAATTGTTAACCTCCCTCTGTCTTCTTCTTCTTCTTCTTCTTCTTCTTCTTCTTCTTCTTCTTCTTCTTCTTCTTCTTCTTCTCCTTCTCCTTCTCCTTCTCCTCCTCCTCCTCCTCCTCCTCCTCCTCCTCCTCCTCCTCCTCCTCCTCCTCTTTCTTCTTCTTCTTCTTATTCAGGAAAACAAAACCTAAACCAAGCATAGTTCTTGTCTTAGGGAATTCTATTGCTGTGAAGAGAAGCCATAACCACAGCGACTCTTATAAGGAGAGCATTATATTGGGGTGGCTCGATTTCAGTTTCAATCATTATCATGGCAGGGAGTATGGCAGCATGCAGGCAGACATGTTGCAAGCTACATCTATACCAGAAGGCAACAGAAAGTAGACTCAGACCCTAGGCAGTATCTTGAGCATAGGTCACCTCAAAGCCTACCCCACAATGACACACTTCCTCCAACAAGGCCGTATCCTCTCCAGCAAAGCCACACCTCCTAATAGTGCCACTGCCTATGAGTTTATATGAGCCAATTACATTCAAACTAACACAGTGCTGTATTGGATATGTAAGTTGGCCAGCTCTTGCTAAGCATCACGTTCTCTCCTGCGTTAAGAACAGTGTTTAGAGCCTGGCGGTATTGGCACACACCTTTAATCTCAGTACTTGGGAGATAGAGGAGGGTGGATCTCTGAGGTCAGCCTGGTCTACAGAGTGAGTTCCAGGACAGCCAGAGATACGAAGATAAAGCCTGTCTCAAAAACCAAATGAAAACAAAACAAAACTAGTGTTTAATCCAGAGTCCTCCGTGTGACGTTAGAAGACTGTGGGGTGACTACAGGGCACCCGGTATCTTATTATTTCTCTACTTTTGCTACCACGTTTTCATTCCTTTACTCAACAAACATTTATTGAGTCCTTACTTTGTGCTGGCAATTGTTCAACAGAATATAAAGTGCCAAACAAGGCCAACCAGGAGTTTGTTCTAAGGGGACATACAGTTTGATAGTTTGTGTAGGAGTGAGGATGACATTATTTAGTGACAAGGACAACACATGTGCCCCTCTAGAGCAAACACCCATCATTATGCCATACTAATGTGTGCACTAAATATCAGCCCTGGGATTTGAGAAGTTTATTTATTTTTTAAAATAAATAAATATAGGGTTCCCCCCCCTATAAATATTGGTGCTGTAGTTTTTGGAAGGCTGGAGAAAACCAGGTTTTCAGGGTTTTTTGTTTTTGTTTTGTTTTTGTTTTTTTGTTTTTTTGTTTTTTTTTTTTTTGTTTTTTTGTTTTTTTTTTTTTTTTTAAATAGCTGTGCTTAACTACACAGAAGCTGTGGGTGAGCCTGCTCTGCCTGCCCGTTTGAATGTGACACAGCAGCCCTGCTAGGGGGCCATCACTCCCTTTTGCCGGACTGTGTGCATCACTGTCACTAAACCACTGCGACTCTGCTTCCAGTGCAGCTGATTATTTCGTGCATGGGGCTTCTGCTCTGGATGCCGGTTCTTGAGAAATATAGGCTGGTGGGCTTCTCGGGCAGGTTGCTTCTGAGCAGTGGAAGACACAGATGGCTCCGCCCAACACCTTGTGGTCTGGAGCCCAGGGCGTCAGGCGGTCCGTTGCCATCATACCAAGCCTGTGGTTTCTGGACATTTCAGCACCACGCATCGCAGCCGGGGCAGGCAAAACTAAAGCCAGTGCTACCTGTGACTCAACCGGGTCACACTCATCAGGTGTCAAGGGACCATTGTGGTGAACGAGAGCAGGGTGGGGAAGTGGAAGAGGGAGGGGTATGTGGTGCTGTGCATGGGTTGAGGAGAGAGCCGTGTCTGGGGGGGGGGAAGAGGGGGTGGTGCTGAAGTGAATGGCCTGCTTGCCACCTGAGTCCAGAATGACGCCTGGGCCTGGGCTGTTGCCAAAGGCCAAGTCTCTTTAGGGGACCGTGAAGCAGCCGAGGGGCCTGTGTTGATGTCTGAGGCTCCTGTCACCACTGAGAGCCCTGCAGAGACTCGTAGTCTAGGCTGGGACTTGGGGCCCTGTGGGTGTCCAGGGGCTGCAATGCAGCGGGAGCCATGACAATCCAGGTGGCCTGCGCTACCACTCAGGACCCTGGTGACATCCAAGTCCAGGCTGCTGTTTGGGACCATGTCTGAGTCCATGGTCCTACTACATCCGGGATCTGTGTTGATACCCGCAGCCCAAGAGGCCGCCAGAGACCACACAGATCCCTGGGGTCCGGGCAAGGTGGGTGTGTGAGGGCCATGCTGTTTGGAGCCGTCTGCGCTCTCTCATTCAGGGTAGTCCAGGTCATAGCTGCTGCTGTGGGTCAGGTCCATGGCTCCTGTCACCGAGAGCCATGTGGATGACTGGGGGCCTAGTGAGGCCATGCTGATCTGGGTGGCCTGTGCTGTCACCTGGGGCCTTGGAGACACCCTGGCCCAGGCAGCTGCAAGGGCCATGTCTGAGTCTGTGGCTCTGCAGAGACGAGGTCTGGTGTGATGTCCATGGCTCTTATTACCCCAGCGAGGACTCTACAGATAGATGCCCAGGGTCTCATCAGTCACCTGGGACTTGGTTGGTGTCCTAGGACTATGCTGCCAATGAGGCCATACTGATCTGGGTGACCTGTGTTGCCACGCGATTATGGTGATATTCAGCCGAGCTGCTGTGGAGGGGCCTTGTCTGGGCCCATGGTCCTACTACAGCTAGGGTCTGTGATGACGTTCATGGCCCGTGTTAGCACAGGGTGGGGGTGGGGGGTTTCATAGGAACCACACCTGTGGAAATCCCAGGGCTGCGCTGAGCCAGCCCCGCCCTTTGCTGGTCCTGGGATAGATGGCCCTTCCCTTCACTGGATACTTAATGCAGGAGAGCTGGCCACGCCTCTCAAGGAAGAGCTGCGCTCCACCCCCCCACACACACACACACACACACACACACACACACACACACACACACACACACACACACACACACACACACACACACACACACACACACACACACACACGGGAGAGATGGCCCTACTCTTCGCCATGGGCATGCAACTCACCTGGGCAGCACACTAGAGCTGAACCTACTGTCCTGGACACAGGTGAGCCTGCTCTAAGGGCACGAGAGCTGACTCCGCCTCCCTGACCTGCATACGGTTGCATGGGTGACAGCTTGCATGGGGGAGCGAGAGGGCTAACCTTGCCCCTCACCAGCTGCAGTGCACGGGAGAGCATGCGATGAACTCTGTTGTTGGAGGTGCAAGTGAGCCTTCCCAGAGGGCATAAGAACGGGAGAATACCCCTTGAATACCCCTGCAGCAGTCAGGAGAGAGGGCCCTGCACCTCACAGGGCAAAACAGTAGACTTGGCTCTGGCGCTGTGAGTGGGCTGGATCTGGGGACCTATGGACAGAAGAACTGTCCCTGCCCCTTGCTGCAGGCTGCACTGGGCAAGCTGTACAACCTAGCGTGAAAACCAAGTCCTCGTGCACAGGGTAGCAGTGCAGAGAGCTGGGAAGTACCTGTCCTTGACTGCTGAGTCACCAGCCGCAGCAGACTTTGTGAGATAATACATGTCTGCTGTTGAAGGCAGTCTGGTCCAGCTTCCAGACTTGAGTTAAGTGACCTTCAGTTAAAGGTCAAACAGCTGGTACTTTCAGGAGTGTCCCTGTAAGTTTCTATTAGTGTGACTCAATAGTGAGTACGTGGTTTAACAAGGACATAAAGGTTTGAAACCTGTCACAGAACTGTAAACAGTAGGACAAAGGGTTATTTATCATTCTTTGCTTTCTCAGTGAATGAATTTTTTAATTTTGTTTTGTTTTTGTTTTTTGAGAGGGTTTCTCTATGTAGCCCTGGCTGTCTTGGAACTCACTCTGTAGACCAGGCTGGCTTTGAACTCAGAGATATGTCTGTCTATGCCTCTTGAGTGTTGGGATTAAAGGCGTTCACCACCACCACATGATGTGAATGAAATTTTTTTTTTTATGAGATAGACTATTTATTATAGTTTGACCTCAATTCATTAGGTAGCTGAAGATGACCCTGAACTTCTTTTTAAAATTTATTATTAGCCATGTGTGTTTGTGTGTGCATGTACTGTGTGTGTGTGTGAGGATCTGTGTGAGCATGTATGAGCAGGTATGTGAGTGAGTGTATGAGTGCGTGTGTGCGTGTACATGGTATGTTCATGCTCACAGAATCCAGTGTTAAATGTTCCATCACTTCCCACACTACTCCCTGAAGACAGGGCCTCTCACTAACCCTGAAGCTCTGTTTCTGCTAGTGTGGCTGATCAGCAGCCTCTTGGGATCTCCCTATCTCTGCCCTTGACCCCCAGTGCTGGAGTTACGGCTTCACGTGGGTGCCTCGGATCGGGACTCACATCCTTACGCTCGTGTATTTAGCATTCTTACCTGCTGAACCAAATTCCTTGTTCCACTTCGAGCTTCTGATCCTCCTGCCTCCACCTCTCCAACAGTGGGAACACAGACATGCACCAACATGCCTAGATTTATGAAGCTCTGGGAACCGAACCCAGGACTTCATGAATGCTGGACAAGTACTTGCCAGCTGAGCTACACAGCACAGTAAATGAATCTTCTAAGTACAATGCAGTCAATAGCGCTCAGAAAAGGCCACTGACAAAGCTATGAGGTTGGCTGCCATTTAGCAAGTGTTGTCTAGGTCCTGAGCACATGAAGGTGCTTTACACGCATGATTTTAATTGTTTTTTTTAAAAAAACAAGACTCTATGGAGGCTGAAGATTTGGGTTAGGCATTCATGGTGTGTCCCTTAGTACAAAGGACCCGAGTTTGGTCCCAGGAAGAAAGAGAAAAACACTATGAAATACACCTTATTTTGCCCCCACCCTCATGCATGGGAGATTTATGGTAGATGGCCCATTTCTGCCACTGTCCAAGGTCGTCCTTTGGGAAAATAGTTGGGCTCAGCAACTATGTGTTCAGGTTCCCTTGTAACTTATGCAAATAGTAAAGCTGGCTACACAATAGAGGAGAGAGGGCCAACTCTGGCACTAATTTTAGGGCAAACCACAGATGTCTTTGATGTTTCCATTGTCCATGAGAACAGAGCCAGTGATCCGACAGCTGCTGGCTGGCCTCATCAAATATGCAGAATAGTGAGGCAGCTTCATCTCAGTACCTAATTACAGCTGGCACAGGGAAATTTGTTTTGCAAAGGAGATGTCAAATGGCATGAATGCAATGTATAACCAAATATAATTGATTGCCTCATTCGATTTTCTCAAGGCTGTTCAATTATAGAATACTTTTTTTTTTTTCTGGAAAGTGTTATTAAATGTTGGCTCATCTAAACCTAGGTGACTAGTTTTGTTTTAGATAATATAGGACATATCAGCCATGCTATTACCTTACCTTCAGCATCTTTTCTTCAAAAGTGAAACATATTTTAGTTCTTCAATACCAAAAGCAAGGGCTATTGTGTTACATGATACTATTCTTGTCTAGTCCATGCTTTTACAGAGACATAAACAGCACGAGAGTATTGTTATATACTATATATTTACTACTGAGAGTTGTTTCATATTTATGATGCTGGTGTGGACGCTACTTCTACACCCAGTCACCATAGCTGGATGAGGCTCTGCCATTTCAACATGTGTTTGGTGCATAGATGTCAAGAATTGCAATGTCCTCTTGGTGGATTTTTCCTTTGATGAGTGTACAGTGTCCTCCCCGTCTCTTCTGAATAGTTTTGGTTTGAAGTTCAATTTTCACATCTCAAAATGGCGACACCAGCTTGCTTCTTAGGTCTATTTTCTTTGAGTATCTTTTTCATCCTTTTACCCTAGGCTCATGTTTATCCTGATGCTTGAAGTGTGTTGCCTGGATACAGCAGCAGGATGGATAGATCCTGTTCTTGCACTCTATTAATCTCTGTCTGTTTTTTTGGGAAATTGAGACCATTGATGTTGAGAGACAACATCATGTTGAGCAGTGTTTTTGATTCCTGTTACTTATTGTTGTTTGTGGTATGTGTGTGTGTGTTTCTTTTTTTGATTTGCTAGTCTGAGATTATTTATTACCTGTCTTTTCTTGGGTGTAGTTAACCTCTTTAGATTGGGATTTTCCTTCTAACACTTTCAATAGGGCTAAATTTATTGATAGATATTTGTTAAATTTTGGTTTTATCATGGAATGACTTATTTTCTCCTCCATCTATTGTGATAGAAAGTTATGCTGGGTATGGTAGTCTGGGCTGGAATCTGTGGTCTCTTGGAGACTGTAGAACATCTGTCCAGGTACTTCTAGCCTTTAGGGTCTCCACAGAGAAGTCAGGTGTAATTCTGCTAGGCCTTTCCTTATGTTACTTTGTCTTTCTGCCTTACACTTTTTAGTAGTCTGTCTTTGTTCTGTACTTTAATGTTCTGATTATGTGCTGAGGGGGCTTTCTTTTCTGGTCCAGTAAGCTTTTTCTACCTTGATAGGCATATTCTTCCTTAGGTTAGGAAAATCTTCTCTAATTTTGTTGAAAATATTTCTGGGCAGCCTGGAAGTGGTGGCCCACACCTTTAGTCCCAGCACTCAGGAGGCAGAGGCAGGTAGATTTCTGTGAGTTTGAGGCCAGCCTGGTCTACAGACCAGGACAGTTCCAGGACAGCCAGGGCTACACAGAGAAGCCCTGTCTCGGAAAAATAAAAACAAAACAAAACAAAAAACCCAAAACCAAAACCAAACAACAACAATAACAAAAAACAAACCAACAACAACAAAATATTCTTTCTGGGCTTTTGAACTGTTTTCTTCTTCTTCTTCTTCTTCTTCTTCTTCTTCTTCTTCTTCTTCTTCTTCTTCTTCTCCTTCTCCTTCTCCTTCTCCTTCTCCTTCTCCTTCTCCTTCTCCTTCTTCTTCTCCTTCTTCTTCTTCTTCTTCTTCTTCTTCTTCATAGTGTTTCAGATTTCCTGGATATTTTGTGCCTGGATTTTAAAGATTTAACATTTCCTTTGAGGCATTTCTTTCTTCTGTTGTGTCTTAAATGACTGAGATTCTCTCTCCCATTCGTATTCTGTTGGTTGTTCCTGTTCAAATTCATGAAATTTTCATTTTCAGATCTCCCTCATTTTGTCTTTCTTTATTGATTCTATTTTCACTTTCAGATATTGACGTTCAGATTTGTGTTTATATAGATTTCCTTAAGGGGGTTGTTTACTTCCTCTTTAGGAATCTCTGTTATATTCATAAAGTCTGCTTTCAGGTCTTTTCCTTGTGCTTCAGGACCTGCTGTGGGAGGGTTGCTGGGCTCTAGTGGATACATATCATCCTGGTCATTATTGATTGTGTTTTTATGTGGTTTCTAGCCATCTGGGATTTGGGAAGATTGTAATTCTAGGTGCTTGTATCTTGTCTTAACCTTTGTTGGGTGGGTGTTTTGTTTCCTCTCTGGCTCTTAGGAGACTGTGGTGGCTGTGTGTTGCCTGGCAGGAAATACTTCTGGGGTCCTGGTAGGTGTGACCCCTGGTGGTTCCAGGTAAACTGTGTTTTTAGGTACTGGGAGCTGACACTTAGGAATGAGGATGGGCTGGAGTGTGAGGGCATCCACAGGAGGAAGAAAAGCAGGGTGTTCTACTAGGATCTTCTTAGTTCCCCCCCTCAACCCCCTCCCCCACCTCCCCTGGGAATGAGGGCAGAGAGTGAGTGAGGAGAGGCCACAGCACAAGGTCTGCTACAGATGTGGGGATGAGACAGGGGGATTGGAGTTATAGGAGCAGAGGGAGAGGTGACTGCTTCCCTTGTCACAGTGGCCTGTGGGCTGCCAGGGAGTGCCTGCTGGGTGTGGGGGCTGGGATAAACAAGGAGTTGGAAGGAGGTTAGAAGGAGAAGACCTGTGGGATCCACTAGAGATGGGGGCAGGGTGTGGGAAGGGAGGCTACAGCCGGTGGTCTGCTGCAGATTGTAGCTGGGAGTAGGAGATTGAATGTAGAGGAGAGTAGGAGTTGGGGGGGAATGGTGTGTGTGTGTGTGTGTGTGTGTGTGTGTGTGTGTGTGTGTACATTTTGCCATTTAGATGCTTTGCAAGAACCTTTTAGGAAAGAAGTTAATCAATAGTATATATCACACACAAACGTTAACATCTCTTGGCTTTGACTTTAAGAAGTTATATATGGTGTGGTGACGTGGCTCAGTGGGTGAAGGTTCTTGCCGTCAAGACTTCTGACCTGAGATCAATCCCTGTGACCCACTGGTGGCAGCAGAGACTGGAGTGTCACAAGGTGCATCCTTTCTCTTCTGCGCTTGTGCTGGAGCATGCTCACACTCCTCCAACGAAATAAATAAAAGTTAAAAAGAAGAGTGAACTCTCTCAAAAGTCATGAGGATATTTATTTTTTAAGTTACATGTGACATAAAATTATGTAAAGATTATATGGTATAAAATTAGTTTTCTATGATTTTATGATATAAAGTATTTGTTACATGTAATTTATAGTCATATAAATTATGCAATATAAAATGTATAATATACTTTACACGCTCTATCATATTTTAGATATAAATTTCTGTAGCTATATAAATTATAGGTTCTATAAAAGTAATGATATTTAAATTATAGATAACATAACATTTTATATGTAATAAAAGTATTTAATGCAATTTGTAAAAGGAAAAGTCGGTGATGTTGCTGGTGGGGACTGTGAAGGAAGGAGAATGTTTGTTCTCTGTGGAGGACCTGACAGAGTTTCCACGTCTGCAAACTGATTGTCAACATATGGGTAAATAACAATCTGCTGAGTTTGAAAAATTAGTTATAATCCATTTCACAGAATGCATGCAAATCACAGCAGGCAGTGGCAGTAATGGAAGGATTAGTTTTGGGCCTTAGGGTAGTTTTTAAAATTCACACGCTGATAGAATGTCCCACCCCATATGGACCCAGCACATTCTCATCAGGGAGTTCCCGGTACTTCCTTCCCTCTACAGAACACTCTCTGTGTCTGATACTGGAGAGACAGCCTCTGCCATCCAGCAGGGCAGCAGCTGGAGATGTTCCCCGGTGCGAGGTAGGTGGGAGGCTGAAAGTGCCTTAAGAATGTGAGTAGATTTGTAAAAACCTCTTAGGTCATTTCTAATTTTGCTGCTTTCTAAGCCATAGTGCAGCTTTTGCTTCCTTGTGCCAGTGATTGGCATCCTGCTAAAATCACCCTGTCTGCACTGTTCCTTGCCGATTCTAATGACTTCCCAACATGGAATCAGAGGCTGCCCACACGGCCATCGTCACTTATATTTCTTCCCCGTTTTTTGTCTCTGCTGCCACCTGTCTGCTTCAATCTGAACCATATCCTGCATCCGAATTGTATGTCTGCCTCTGCTTTTATCTTGTTACTGCCTTCTTCTCCTGTCTCCTTGTCCTTGACCTTTCTAGGAGGACCTTTCAACCTGCTGCCCTAACCCTGACTTGAGAAGGAGAACAGCAACCCTGGCTGCCCCCATGGTCACTGGTGACTGCTCCTGGGATGGGGTGTGGACGTTTTTGTTTTTGTGAACTGTTCTCGTGAGTATGAGATGCCTGAACAAAGCCATGATTTAGCAGGTTTGGAATCACACACTGAGCTCTTAGCAACCTGCTCCTACTAGCAACCAGAGATTAGAAACACTTCCCTGCCAAGTGGCCTTGAGTCAGGAGGAAATGAGAAAGCAATGGGTCTCTGTTCACTTTGCTGGGAATGACAGGCTTCATACCCTAAAGGATGTGTCCCCCACAAGCCACATACCATCAACGATAGTTATGCATTCAGCCTGACCCAAAGTCATAAACTTTCTTCAAACGTGAGAAATATTTTTTTGGCACTCTTTTTGGTGCGGCCCTCAGGCATGAAAACTTTGTAGGTGACAATGTCATGTTGCAGTGTCAAAAGGTTGGACACACCTGCTTTATAGTATTGTGTCATGTCAATCCCTTTAGGAGGCAAAGTAAACATAGGTTTCTAGGTTACTTATTAGGCTTTATGTTATTGTTAATGCTACTGTTTGAGCTTGCAAGTAAAGCTTATAAATATCCTCCTACATAACTTTGTAAAACAAGCTTTAAAGAATCAGAAAGGGCTGGGGGTGGTGGCTCATGTCTGTAATCCCAGAACATGGGAAAGCAAGGCAACGTGACTGCTAAGGGTTTGAGGCAATCTTGAGCTGCATAGTGAGTTCAAGGGAGCCTGGACTACATAGCGAGAAATTGTCTTGCAAAAAAAAAAAAAAAAAAAAAAAAAAAAAAACCTAGTGGGAGGGGCCCAGATATCTGTAGTAACAGCAATGTTAGGGGTGCATTAGATACATGCTTGAAAAGAACAATGGCTTGACTGAGGTTTACCTTAATCTGATTTTCTTTAGAAGTTAAGTGATGGAAAGAAATACAAAAATTTCTGCTGGGGGTATGAAGAGTGGAGGAGGAGGTCAGGCCAGCGATGACATCTCCTGGGGAAAATTTGCAAAATAGGCCAAGCACACGTGGACTGCGTGACTTCATCTAGCTGGAAAAGGAATTCTGAGCAACTCGCTGATCTCTGATGTCTTCTCCCGGGAGAGATGAGCTCTTTGAGCATCATGGCAAAGAACTGAAAACTGACTCCACCCCGAAGCTCTTATCTGAGCCGTCTTGTAATATTATCTCGTTGAGACTTTTTTGCCTCTTTGTTATAACAATTATCTTTTTATGTGTCTCACTTACCTTGGATGTCCACTCATTCTAGATTGCCTGAGACAGTTCTTGTTTCCATGCCTGTTGGGATAGTTTAACCAGGCATAGTTAGTTCACTCTTGTACTCTTAGAAATGTCGAGTTTGAATGAGAAGTGACACGGTTGCTCCAGTCTTGTTCCAATGAGAGTAAAAGCATCTGTGTCAATAAGGCGACAAGTCAGGGCTCTGTCTACTGGAATTCTGAAGAGTCTCTAAGGAAGGGATGTTTTGCAGCTGTGTGGGCTCAGCCAAAGGATGTTGAGATATGAAGCTGAAAAGGGAAAAGAAGAAACAACACAGGGGAACACGTAGAGAGGCGAAACCCTAGAGGAGGGGGCACTAGAGATGCCGACGAGGTCGTGGAGGGGTCTCCATCCCGGCAGAACTGACCATGCTCCCAACCACCGTCTCCCTACCCGTTTAACTCCTGTTTTGTTTACTGAACCAAAATGTAAA
The DNA here is from genome assembly GCA_030556225.1 of Cricetiscus sungorus. Classification (NCBI taxonomy): domain Eukaryota; kingdom Metazoa; phylum Chordata; class Mammalia; order Rodentia; family Cricetidae; genus Cricetiscus; species Cricetiscus sungorus. Next base: position 5,379,030 of record JANBXA010000411.1, on the reverse strand, counting down.
TGAGCAGGCAAGCGTGCTCTGGTAAGGAAGTTGGAAGGTATTGATGACCTGAGGAGAAAGCATGGGAAGCTCAGAGCGAGGACTGAGCTGCTTGGGTATGTGGGCTACATGGATATACATGCAAAACCCCTCAGGATAGGAATAAAGCCAGACCTGGAAGCAACTGAAGGATCACATTCACTATCGATTAAAAACTAAACCCCCAAACTGAAGATAGACAGCAGCTGAACACACGTTAGAGAGATGCTTAGTAGTATGCAGTTGTGGTCAGGTTAGTGGCACAGATTCAAAGTGCTAAAGGAGTTTGGAAGCAAACAGGCTGCTATGGGCTGGGTCAATTTGAAGGATTACAGAAGAGGAGAGGTTTAGAGTGTGACTAGTCTAACTTCTGTGGGTAAGAGAGGTTGGGCTTCTTTGGAAAAGAGCGTGAACAAGAACACAGGTGCCTGTTGAAAACGACCTTCCACCTCCTGGCTTCCTGCTTAGTTTTTTTTTAATTATTTTATTTTTACTTATTTTAACTTTATGTACGTGGGTGTTTTGCCTGCATGTTTGTTCACGTACCACATGAATGCGGTGTCCACATGGACTAGAAGGGGGTGTTGGATCCTTTAGCTATATACAGTTGTGAGCTTCTGTGTGGGTGCTGGGAACTAAAGCTGTGTCCTCTGCAAAAGCAACAAGTGCTCTTGACAGCTGAGCCATCTCTCCAGCTCACCTCACCCCCACGCTTAGATTTTTAAAGACTATGCACGGTTCAACTCAGGAGTGTCCAATCTGTGGTCCATTGTATGTGGCCACATGAGGATGAAGAGCTATGGATGTAAACTTAAACACATGACTTTTTATACATTTATTTTGGGGCATGGGCAACTTGGTTGTGTGGTTGTCAAGTGTGTATTTTGTAGACGATGGTGTTGTGTAGCAATGTGAAAAGGTTAGACATACCCAGAAGGAAGTTACAAGTGAGTTCTAAGAGCCTGGGCTGTCAGCAGCCATTCATTCATCCTCCAGTAAATGCTTATTGAGAGCACTGTCCTGAGATCCATTGATTCTGAATCAAAGAAGACATGGTCCATTCCCTTGAGGAAGAGGAATGGAGATGGCAGCCAAGGAAGCAAGCAATTATTTTCCCAGGTGAAGACTGGGGTGTGCAAGCTCATGTGCCTGCCCACCTGGACTCGTTTGCATGAGACTCAGGCAGAGAGTGGGACCACAGTGGAATTTTCCTGGAGGTAACAACAAACTCTGGGTCCCTAAGGGGGATACGAGCACCATAATTTCATTTCTGTTCATTTGTGTCTATCATCCTGCATTCTAAAGAAAGGAGGAAGAGGTTGTTGACTTAAACACAGAGCAGAATAAAGAGAAAATTAGATAAAGCACGGGGGTGGGGTAGCAAGAGTCCCGTGTGTGTGTGTGTGTGTGTGTGTGTGTGTGTGTGTGTGTGTGTGTGTGTGTGTGAGACTATAACAGCTCTTAATCTCAGAACAGCCTTGTTAGGTTGTGATTTTATTCTCATTTTATCAACAAGGAACCTGAGGTGTGGTGAAAAGTACTTTGTCCAGAAGCCACAATCTTGCCAAGCAGCACAGCTGAACAGCTGAACATATCCAGGCTGGTTTCACTCCAGTTGGTTGTTTTTCCCAGCATGCTCTGATGTACTGTGGCTTGGCCCCGGGTATAGATTTTGCGCTCTTGAAGACGCTCCTTGGCCAAAGGTGCTTCCAGGGCAGTATGGGATAGTGGCACATTTTAAAGAACTTGAGTCAGACAGGGGACTGGAAAGGTTTTTGGGGACAGAAGAAATTTTGTTCAAGGGGAAAGGGGCATGAGTGAGAGCAGAGTTTTGGAAGGGTGAGAATTAGCCTGTATAACTAACAGTTCTGAGAGGAATGGTAATGGGTGGGGTTGGAAACCACATGCAAGGGCCAGATTGGAAATTTCAAATATTCCTCATTCATGGGTTGCTGACTGATCAGGAAGGAGTTAAAGCAGAGAGTGACATAGCAGCTGAGCAGTGTGAGCAAAGTCAGCCAGGACAAGAGTGGAGTTAAGAGGCTAATCAAGGGCTAGCCGTAGCCAAGGGCAGAGGTTGGTAAAGTGGGCGCGAAAGATTCACCTTGGTAGCTGTGGTGGGAAAAACATTGGATGGAGCTAGACACTTGGGTGAGGGAGCTAAAATGACAGCTACTTGGACAGCTGGTTACCGGATATCATTCATGATGTAGGGCAAAGGCAAGGCATCAGTTTCTGGATCGGGAGTAGTTCTTTAGAGGCTGATCACCGTGGGCAAAGAAATCCGGCTTAGCTCTTTACCTCACTGTTCTTGCTTAGCTTGTTAGCCTTTGAAAACACACAGCGATGACAGAGAAAGTGATACTTGTCAGTAAGAGTTCAAGATGATTTTAATTTTAGTAAAGTTTATTGTTTCCGTTGTAAGGTGATAAATCAGCATAAATTAAAATAATACACACACACACACACACACACACAGCGAGAGCGAGAGCGAGAGCGAGAGCGAGAGCGAGAGAGAGAGGATGCGAGGCGGGTGGGGCCCTTTTAAAAGGGAACATAGTGAGTGCACAGGTGGTGCTTTTAGTGGCTGCAGCTGAGACGTATCCTGTCAGAACCCCAAGGGCAGGCCTGAATACTAACAGTTGCGAGCCTCCTAATGTGGGTGCTAAGAACTGAAATCAGGTTTTCTGGAAAAGTAACAAGCACTCTTAACCACCAAGCCACCTCTCTAACCCTATTTCCCATTTATAACTGTTATAAACGACACTGCAAAGAAGCAACTGCAACTTAAATTTCCTAATTAACCGTTGACTTTTTCATGGTACAGTCTGATTACTAAGTCACGTTTAGGTATGTTTTATTGTTAAAACATGATTACAAAAAAGAAAAAGAGTTGTTTGTAAAGTGATCTAAGATATGTGGCGTTTTATTTCATGTGAGGGTATAAGGACAGACTGATATCATGCACGCTGGAGGAAAATAATTCCAAAGAAAATTAGTGTGGTTATACAACGAAGCATGGGAATTATCTGTGAGTTGAGTCACGCTATTTTCATCAAGGACGGAGACTACATTTCTTAATGGGATTCCTTTGCTTTAATGACTTTTCAATGTTCCCCAAGGGAGGATAAACATGCTGTCAGCTCTCTAGGATGAAATAGGGATTGATCAGCCTTGTAAATAAGTGCAACCATAGTTAAAGCCACCTTCCTGTTTTACTGTGTACAATGAACCTTGCATACATCTTTTAGATTCTTTTCTTGACTTAGAAACACCCACTGGGGATAGGAAGTGTATTATAGACCATCATCTTTGCTTGGTCACAGACCCCTTCTGCATAGTTGTAGAGACCACACCTCCATGTTAGTGTTCCCCTTTGTGCCTTTGCCCAGCCTCCAAGAGTCACGCATCAAAACTCCTTCCCCAGCAGAGACGCCACACATTTCTTCTTTAAAAACAAGACGTATGTGTTTATTTTTATGTGTACATATGGCTACATGCATACATTTTTATGCCTACATGTATGAGTGTGTACCACATGAATGCCTGTGGGGGTCAGAGGAGGGCATTGGATCCCCCACAGCAGGAGTTAAGAATGGTTGTGAGTCACCAGATGGATGCTAAGAATCAAATCTGAGTCCTCTGGAAGAGGACCCAGTGTTCCTCACTGCTAGCCACCTCTCAGGCCTCCTGTACATTTCTTAGAAGAGGTAACAAGGTTTCTAGTTTGCCTGGATAAAGTTAGATTTTGATACCAGCAGGAAAAGGATATAAAGAGGCCAGTGCTGAAGGGGTGATTTTTAGTGCACAGTAGGACATATAGATTGTCCCAGTGTTCAGGCAAACACCAGCACCTATGAACTCTAAGACATTTTGGCTGGATGTAGATACATTCTACCAGTTTCAATACTTTTACTGTAAGCATTTTCTCTCTATAGTAGAACAAATAGAAAGTGTAATCTAATATATAATCACATATAATTTTAAAGGATAGTACAATAAGTACAAAATAAAGGAGAAAGTAGGGAAAGGGGTTTACAATAAACATATGTCAGAGCCAGACATTTATATTTATGCTTAGCATCGCAGAGAATGTGATAGCTACAAAGGCACATTGTTTATCAACACAAAAGAATATTGTACTAATGACTCAAATTCTATAACTGAACTGGTGTTACCAATGGAAATATCATTTCTGCTCTGAGTTATGAGTGAGACAACATCCAGTTTTCCATTCATTTTTGTGGTAGCTCCATTTGTGGATTCAAAGTCCTTCAAAAAATACTTTGGGGCTGGGCGGTGGCAACACATGCCTTTAATCCCAGCATCCAGGAGGCAGGGGAAGGCAGATCTCTGTGAGTTCAAGGCCAGCCTGGTCAACAGAGTGGTCCCAGGACAGCCAGGACTACACAGAGAAACCCTGTCTCAAAAAACCAAACCAAAACAAAAAATGAACAAACAAAATACTTTGGGTTTTTTTTTTTTTTTGTGTAAATTAAAGATAGGCTCTAGGTTTGGGTTACCATAAATATGTTCTTCACCTACATGGATGACATTGAAAACTTGTCTCTAACCTAAGACAGCTCTTTATTTGCAGGTTTAAGCTCAATATTATTGCGCATGTCTGGTCTCCTGACTCATTCATTGTTAGAGCCAAACCCACCTACACCGATTTTTTTTTTTACTAGTGGTTGGGATCAGCTCTTTCCCCATCCCTTGTCACTTTTTTCAAAAACTTGAAAGTGAGAGAGCATAACCATTTGTAAAAGAAGAATTTTATTTGGAGCAAAGCAGTAGTACAGGTTATAGAGGGATATACTGTCAAGGTCAACATCAGACCATATGAATGTGAGTACTCAGGGCCCCCCAGGCTACAGCCCAGTCTCTCTTTTAATGCAGCCTAAAGGGAGGAGGGGCTGCCCACAGGAAGGGAGAGCCGCTAATTAAGTGCCATAGTTTGGGTCATTCTCGATTTGATTTATAGATTCGGTCATATACTCACTTCTCCTACAGTGTATGCCCTTTCTCATAATGCATCTGATTTTAATGATATGCATGCTCAATTATGCATAGGCATAAAATGATAAACAGGGTCGCCCTAAAGGATTGGTAAAGCACACAATGCCTTATGCATGCACCCAAAACCAGTTCAAGCCAGATTGGCCCTTCTATTCTTCATACCTGGGTAAGAAACATGTTAATAGAAGCTGCCTATATTTGGTTGTTACTGGGGGTAGGAAAAGTTATACTGTTGAGATGGGCAGTGGTGGCTAATGCCTTTAATCCCAGCACTGGGGAGGCAGAGGCAGATGGATCTCTGTGAGTTCAAAGCCAGCCTGGTCTATAGAGTGAATTCCAGGACAGCCAGGGCTGTTACATAGAGAAACCCTGTCTGGAACACCCCCTAAGTTACACTGTTGCTCAAATGTGACAGTTTATATGGATGATGCAGGTGGGAGGCGTAGGGGTTCTGAAGTTGCTAGTGGCCTTGTTTGGAGAGAGGTACCTGCACAGTTTGTGCAGGTGAAGGAATGAGGCTGCCAAGTGCAGTATTAAGAAAAGGAGGCGATGTGTGAACCAAACCAAAAGGGGTCCCAAGCTACACTATTGCCTATGTTTGCCTGCCTCAAAATTATAAAATGTCCCCTTATGCAGGTTTCTAATCTTCATCTGAATTACAGTTCTCAGTTAGCAGATACTGATGTTTTAAAAAGTTAATATATATGCTTATTATAGCTTCTTCAGTTGCACATATTTGAGTAGTTATTTGAGCTATGTTTTTTCTATCATTTCCTCTTTCACCGTTTCCTGTTTATTTTAAATATATATTTAAAAACACTCCTGAAGCTTTATTTAACTGCTGGTTTAATCTTTACCTTGTTTAAATATATGCTGTTTCATTTCAAAGTTTGTAACATGCTTTTTATTTATTAATTAAATTTTTCTTTCATCACTTCAGACATGTTTATAACATGTTCTAATTATTCTCACCACTCCCCCCTTACCTGCCTGCCACTCCCATCAACTCCCACTCCCAAGTCCCCACCCCCTCCCCTGCCATGTCTTTTTGTTTTGTTTTATAACTTACTGAGTTTATAACCAGGAGGACCATCTACGTGACCATGAGTTTGGAACTATCAGTTGGAGTCTCCTAGGTTCACCAATGGGAGTGCTACAGAGGAAATAACTCCCCAACACCCCAAATCTATCAGCAGACGGGGCTAGGGTCCCATAAGCCCTTCCCTCATCCATGACTGACTGTTGGCAGGGCCAGCCTTGTATAGGCCAACGGCAGGTGACTTCAGATGTTATGAGTTGAGTTCATGATTGCAAAGACCGCCACAGCCCTTCTTCCCATCTTCTGGCTTTTCTGAGATAGGCCCTTAGCCTTAGAGGGGGTGATTCGAATGCCATCTTTAGGGCTGAGCATCTGTCACTTATTCTCGGTACCTTGAGCAGCTGTCTCTGACTTGTGTTGATTCAGCCTCTGAGGTTGAGAGTTATCTCTTGATTTTTAAAGGCTATTTCTAAAATTGTGCTTTTAAGTATATACATAACAAAGTTTCCTGTTCTAACTATTTTTGAGCGTATAGTTCGGCAGCATTAAACATTCATGTTGTTGTGAACTGGTACTGGCAGTCATCTCCAGAACACTTTCATCTTTGAAATTAGATAGTCTGTTTCGGAGTTTCGCTGGGTCTTCTCGGTGGCAGCTATCTTGAGTATTAATTTGCCTCTTGATTCTAATTAGTTCATATTTGTGGCTTAATTTTTCCCACTTTTGGTCAAGCTGGCTATGCTCTGATGTTTTTCTGTGTGGGTGGTTCCTCTGTCCCTAGCCCCGTGATCCTCATAACTTACTGCGGCATGCCTGACCTGCTCTGTGATGCCCATAACTACCACTGTGGCAGGCCTGACCTGCCATAGCTTTGCCTGTGTGGTTGGGATAAGTGACTCTTTGCCTTTCTAAAAAAATCATTTTTTCCCCCTGAGTACATCACTTCGTATTCATTTTGGTCTTTTTGATCTTCTCATCTACAAACCTCCATTCCGACTTTATCTGTTCTCACCTTTCTGTCTGAAATCCTACATTGTTAGGCTGCATATTGGCTAGAGGAGGCAGCTTGGCAAGGCAACAAGAAAGAGCACAGGACTTGGTATGAGAGCATGATGGGGATGGTTCTTCCCTGTGCTGCGTGACTGACTGTGTGAGCCGTGTGTGCTTTAGGCTCTATTGCCTCCTTTAGAAAAGTGAGAAGGCAGGGACAGACACTCACCAGCTTAATAAACACAGACTTGTGGGGACGGGATGAAGTTCTGAACGAGTGTGTTTTGTAGACCTGAACATGTTAAGTCAAGGACCCATGAGAACAACAAGGCCTTCCGCTGGTCTGAGTATGGATGTTGACAGAATCTGCAGAAAGTATCAAGCACGGGTTCCTCTCCAGGATGGCTGTACCGAGGCTGAGAACCTCTACTCAGGGCAGCCGACCAGCATCGCTTGGCTGTGTTTAAGAGAAGAACCGAGTGTCTGGGGCGCTGGTGCATCTCCACCTGAGCACACCACACCCTCAATCCCAGCCCTTCCATCGCTCCTTCACTGAGACCCTGTCTCAACAACAACAAAACAAGCCTCTCACCAAGTCTGTAAGTCAATTTTTGTAAGAGAAACATCTATTTGTAGAACTTTGCAAAGTGTCAAATGTAAGTGAAAAAAATCATGAAAAGTATAAGGTATTTCTACAAAGCTATTACTGTAGTAAAAGATGATTCTTATATAAATAAATATACACCCTTAATTAATATTCTGAAGCTATGAGGTTAATGTAACTTCAAACATGGGTACAGTTTGCTGATTTTGTGGAGATATGGTGCTCAGTGGTGTTTGCTGAATGGATGTTGTCAAAAAGTTACACAAGTGCCTAATTCACAAGTACCATAGCAGACCATGATTTAGAAGACCACACTGAAGTCCCAGGACACCAGTGAGGTGTGCAGTGAATTTACTATGGCGGCTGTGAGAATATAAGTTTGTTTTACAGTGCATCAGGGACTTTATCTGCAAAAGTCAGCCTGACAGTGGCACTTTCATATGAAAAGAGAGACAACACCCAAAGGAGATGAGGTAGGAGCCTGGGGAGTCAGGTATTATCGGGTACCAGATGCTCTGCTGCCTTTTAACCAAACCCTTCAAATGTGTCAGGCTAGGGGTCAGAGGTCATGACTGAGTCGGTGCTGTGCTAAGCCCTTTCAGAGTCAGCATGAAAGGCAGAGGAAGGTGTGCACTGTATAATGCATTGCTGCATTGCATGTTTTTAAGAACAGCTACTGGCTATCATATTATTGGGTTTGATTCTATTGAAGCCCCATAGGCAAAGTCTTAATAAGTTATGTTTGGGGCACAAATTAAATATTTAAACAAGGCATGATGTGAGAGTTAATATGCCTAGTTTAAAATTTTTAGGCATTGTTAGTCTGCTTTAGAAAAGAAAAATTCTAAGTGCATAAGTTTTTTTGAACACAGCTCTTACAATAATTAAGCATTTAAAAAACATGAAGAGAGATGTACATAGGGTAGATGTTCTTTACTCCTCCAACCTTAGGTTCTACCAAGGCTTGGCTTGACACCAGCAGAGCTGGCCTTTATTTAAAGCATTGTTACTCTACACTAAGACATAAGTTCCCATGGTGCTGACACCCTGCTAGGTTGTCGCATATCGGGTGACAACCCTGTCACATTCACCCTGTGATGAAACACTGATAAATGAGAGGGGAAGGCAAAGCTTCTGCAGTGTCCCACCACCCTCGCCTCTGGCTCTGCTTGCTGGTCATCGCATATCCGACTGGGTTTCCCCCAGGATTTGCTTGTAGCTTTTGAAGGGACTCCAGCTAGCCTGGGGCTGGCAAACATGGCTCTGCCATTCCCTTGCCTTGCTAAAACTGTTAGATTGCATTCTTGAAGGTGGCCACCAAGGTCTACTCCTTTATTTGGCCGCTTCTCTTCCTGAGACTGACTACCAAGGTCCAGCTATCAAAATATTGAAGTCTAGCAATCAAAAGTCCCCTTGGCTCACCTAATTAACACGCCCAATTAGAACTAAACACCTTATCCTATCTGGGGGTTTCCCCTTTTACCTTTAAATTGACATTTCCCTATGAGCCACATCAGAGACTCCCTATCCAGAGACAGTCCGTTGTCCTTCCTGGGCACAAATATCCCCGCCCCCTCTCTCCTGTTCCTTTCCCCTTCTCCCTCATCCCCTATGTCCTGACTTTGTCTCTTGTTCCCCACCCTTTGTCCCTCTGGGGCAAATAAATATCCTTCGGGCTGAGAGTTTGTTCTTGGGTTTCTGAGCTGATACCTGGTCCCTACAGCTTCCTCTCAAGCAGAGACCAGCTGATCTGCTTGAGGCAAACACATGCTGAGACTTGCTGGAGAGAACAGCGACACTTAGGGAAGAGGAAGATCCTTAGACTCCACTGCTGGGCCCGAAGTACGCGAGAGCAACTCCTTTAAAAATCTCCATCAGCAGCTGGAACGTCTTTCCAATTTCAGGTCCCTTCTGATTGACTTACTGGTCTCTTTTCAAAAGTGTTTTTTTTCTCTTCCTCTTTCTCCTCCTCCTCCACGTGTATATGATATGTGTGTGCATGTGAGCACAGGCACATACACGCCACATTGCATGCATGAAGGTCAAAGGACAATTTCGGGTGTTGGTCCTCACTTTCCATCTTGGTTGAGATGGAGTCTCTTGCTGTCTTTCAGTCCAGCTGCCCCAAGTGTCCGGGGATTTTCTTATTTCTACCTTTCTTCTTGCCATACAATCTCCACGATTAAAGATGTGTGGCCTGGGCCTTCAGCTTGTCGTGGGTTCTAGTGATTCAAAATGCTTCACTCAATGAGCCGTCTCCCTGGCCCTTGGCCTTGTTTTTAAAGGCAGAACCCATGAACCAGGGTGACGGCTCAGCCATTTTCATTGAAGGCTAGGCTGGGAACCAAAATTTAATGCAGGGGCCAGGCTGCTTTTGGAGAAAGGATAGAATTAACATTTAGCAGAAAAACAAGTTCTTGTTTAGAAGCGAAGCTCTCTGCTTCAGAGGCTTCAGAGCCACGGATAATTACTGCTGTCCTTGAAGTGAGAGCTCAGCTGACCCTGGCACCTCTTCTTTTTTTGGAGAAAAATGCCAGTAGCTATTGTCTAAATGTAGGTCACTCACACGGATGTTCGGCACTAAATCCTAATGTTTTGGGTCCTATGGAGAAATGCCACTTTGGCATGACTTCCCTAAAATCACCATGAATGTGTCATGATGTTGAGGTGAACACTAGAGCGTGCACACAAAGACAGAAGGACTATGGCAGCTATTTCCATTCAGTGACCGGGTGAGACTCACTGGAGATCCTCAGGGTTTTTGTACCACCCACGTCCCATTTACCACAGTCTGGGATTCCAAATTCTTTTATGCCATACTGTGCTGGTAGCTTGCTTTGAACAAAAGTAGCATTTTCCCTCTTCTGAACAATACAGGCAACTTCCTCTTCCGTCCTGCCCTTTGCAGGTGACGCTACTCTGTATATACAAATGAGCAAACACGCTGAGGACCTGTTCTGTGTTCTGATAGCAGATCTTGGTGGGACCCTTTCAGCAAACGGCTGGTATAAGCCAGCCTTCACTCCTTTTCAAACAAACAAAAAAACAAAGAAACAAACAACAGGTTCTACCTATAGGTTGTTTGTGCAAACAGTACAGGACACCAGTGGTCTGCAAATCGCATTTGCAATAGTGTGTGTGTAGGAGTCACGGTCCATCTGTCTTCACATTGTCAGGTAGACAATGTGAAGGGGTCTGGGCTGGAGCTACAGATCTGGCCCTGGCTTCAGCCTTGACCTTGGCTTGGCAGACTTGTGACCTTTTGGCCACGTAGCAACATCTGATTCACAGGCTTGGGGTGGGCAGGAGCAAGTGAGTGGAGCTTGCACTTGGGACCCTTAGGCAACTCGGGCTGAACTTTGTTAGGCTCCGTGAGGGCCTTGGTGGCCTCAGCAAGTGTACCTGCTGCCTTCACATTGTTTCACTTGCAAAATGCACGTTCCTGGGGAACTTGGGTTGACACTCAAGAGGCTCAGACATTTGCGACCAGGTTTCCCGTGACATTGCTATGCCACTTTCAGAACTAGCTCTGTGTAGTGGTCCTTAGACTTGGCTATGTGTGCATGGTGACCCCAAGCTCCCCAAGTGCCTGGGATACACGAGAAAGAAAGCACCCTTCACTCTCTTAAACATGTGGAAACATCATCTTTAAGGCCAATAGGCTTGTGTCCACCCTGTTCTCTTAGACACTGAGACATAACAGAATCATTGACAGCGCAATGTATTATTAATTAAAGGAGTAATGTGTTAATTAAAGATATATTCTTTGGTTGGGGCATTTGGTCAAAGAGCAAACAATATAATTTGAGAGAAGCCATGGCAATATGGGGTTCTAATAAAATAATAAAAATTATAAAACCTGTACCCTCCCTTCTATAAAATCAGCTTACCATGTTGCTATTTTAATTCTAGGATTGTAATGACTGGTAAATGTACTCAGACACTATACAAAATGTAACTCCACCGTGGTGTAGATTTGCTCGGAAATGAATATATTGGTGATAATGGTCATTAAGCATTTAATTAAGAAGAATTTTGCTTTTTTTTTAACTTAGAAAAGCATTTCTGTAGCAATTTTGAAGGCTTGGATTTCTTTAAAACATCTGTCTGGGGAAATTTGGGCTAATTCTCTTTTATTTCTTTCTTGTAAAAAATTTCCATTAGCAAGCAAGTGCATTCAAAACTGTTCTATTGATCTTATTACTGTGTTTTATAAAAATATCCTTGAGTGTTTCCCTTTTGTCCCACAGGCTGGATGCAGCTGTGGGTGTTTCAAAGGCACACCAGCATGAGGGGGACTGGAAAATTAGTGAGAGCCATGCCTGCAGAGGGATCCCTGGCCTGTGTTTCCAGTAGCAGGAGACCTGGGGCAAGGGTCTAGCTTTGTCTATTTTGCTCTGACCCTTGCCTGGGACACATTATGAGAAATGCAGACACCCGGGAACCCACATAAAACTGTAGCAGAAGTTAGCAGTCATAAAATGCTCCCTGGATGACAAAAAGCACAGTCGCCACTGTTTATAAAGGGCTGTTGGTAATAATCCCTGTAAGCCACCCACTCCAAATTTAACTTTGCTTTGTCCTTTGATTTCCAGGGACCTTCTGGTCAAAGCAGCCCAGTGCCATTATAAAGACACAAGAACACAGTGACATTTGGGGCAGGAAATCGGTTCAGGTTTCCTGCTAAAGTTATCTTTTCCTTCGCAGTTTGGGGTCTAGGGGCATTGCTGGGGGGGCATACTGGAAACCTAATCAAGGGCCTCACCCTTGCAATGCAAGCACCGCACCTCCCAGCTACGCCCTGATGCCCTACAGACTTCCCCTCAACTCACAAGACATCTTGACATGGCGTCCCTCATCACTTCTGTCGGCTTGCCTGTCCACCTCTTACCTCTCCACCCAGCCTTGGAGGGAAATTTGACCCTTCCAATTCCAGTGCATGTTGAGTACTCAGCACGCTCCAGGCACCAAGCTAACTATATTCTACAGTTACTGCATTGGGTCTCTGTGTGATTATCAGGTTCCCAGTCTTGATTTCCTGTGACTCGAGCTAAGGTGCAGGAAGCTTGCTTACTGCTGAGCAGATGGCACAGATACTAAGTGTCCGCGAGTCTGTCTCACGTGCTATTCATGCTTCTAATCACTGCATGGGACAGTCTTGTCCTTGTCTGTCCTTAGACATGGTCTTCGTCTATGGTGTTCTATGAAGCACCTCTAGCCTCTGATACGTGTCACTTGTGGGCTTTATGCTTGGGATCTAGTGCCATATTCTCTACATTCAAACAATACTCTTAAAACCAAATACATTAAAAAATATCCATTTTTAAAAGTTTTGTGTGTATGAGTAATTTGTCTCAATGTGTGTATGTGTACCACGTGCATGCCTGGTACCAGTGGGTGTCAGAAGAGTGTTCCCCTAGAGAGTGGAGTTACAGAGGCAGTGAGCCACTGTGTGAGTGCTGGGAACCGAACCTGGGTTCTGTGCAGGAGGCAGTGCTTTAACCACTGAGCTGTCTCTCCAGCCTCTCACAGCTGATTTTGTTGGGCAGTTCTTTGCACAAGCAAGAAGTAGCTTGGAAGCAGGGTTTCCCAGGGAGATGAAGCTGTAACAGCAGCGTTCTGTAAGGACAGCTATTGAAATGTGAAAAGCTCGGGTTCCTTCTGCTTCTATTATCAGTTGGGGTTTGGCCTCTGGGTGCCTCAGAAATTCTTTCCCCTCATTTAAGCTCCAAGGGAGTGGCAGCCCGTCCTCATTCTGCTCATAGCTGTCTCCCTCTTGCTAATGCTCCCCAGCCAACACCAAGAGCGGACAGCTGCGGGGCCCCTCTGAGGAGGGACTTGTGCGTCCCAGACAGAACCGGCTCTCATCCTCTGTGGCAAACCCAACGTCTGCGCTCTTTTCTGGAGGGGAGCGGATCATGCGCTCTGCATGCACCCTGGAGTGGGGAGTGGTTTTCAAAAGTGACCTCCGCTATTAGACTAAAGATCCAGAGTGCCACTCTCTCCTTCAGCTTGTATAGTAGAGATGACTTCTCCACACACACTGTCCATCTTACTAGTATCTGCAGTGGTTTCACTTCCCCGTATCATTCGTCACAGACCTTGGCACCTAAATGCTTTTGTCTGCAAATGCAGATAGTAAGTGGGGCTGAGGCAAGAGATGTCAACCCTGTTTGTTTTTCAGCATTTCCTTGTATCCCGTTCTGGTCTCAGTTCTGATCCCCTGCCTAACATCTACTTCTCTCTGCAGAACTTAGGACTACGACGCTGATGCGGCTTTGGCTGGGAGTCCTTTGAAAATACAGCTAGCGATAACAGGATCTAGTGTGCATCCTGTTGGACCATTGTGAGCCCAGGATACAGACAAACATGGCCTGTGTTTTCACATGGAGCACACGTGTGTGGGGAAGCTGATGTGAGATCATTTCCTCATGTGAACCTTCCAGAGTCACGTCTCGGTGGCTATACCTTCCACCATTACTGCCTTTGTTTATTGGAGTCAAAATTTCTCATGCCAGTATTCAAAGAAACATTACCGAGTGTGCTCTATAAAGTGCTTACTACTCAAATACATCTGGGGAGTTAAATGGAGCTAAGCCCCCCCCTTTGGTGGCAGCTTCCTAGAGCCTTTAACACAGACTGTCCATTATAACTGTTCACAAAGGGGTCCATCTGCCGTGTGCAGCATTTCCTAGATATTTGACCGCAGACTGTATTTTTTGTCATAGTAAGTCTATTAATAGCTGCTGGTACAGAGTTCCAACCATTGCAGCACAGGAACAAAGAAGGTCTCTGTCAAATGCTTTGACGGTTCTTGTATTCCCCAGGAAGGAATGCAATTGACCACCAATACATGGATCATCCAGGAAGGGATGTGATTGACTGCCATTATCCAAGAACAAGCCTGCTGAACTCAGCTGCCTAATCTCACGTGGCAAGACCTGAGGACAGCTTCAAGCTCTCTCTGTTTTCACGAGGACTTCTGTTCTGTCACTACTATGCTCCTCTGACTGTTTATGACCCTCCTCCTTCTCTTTCTGTCCCCTGTAACTTGCGAACCTCACAGGGTTATGGTGGCCTCAGAGATGACATAGCCATAGGCACCCTCTCACTGCTAAATCCCTCCAGGGAGACACTGTAAGAAGCCCTGTCTATTGCGCACATTCTCCAGTTTAAAAGGAGGAACGCTTCCTTCCAACCTAAGGGACACTAATCCTCACCTAAATCTTCTCATAGTTTTACCACTGCTGAAAACGGTGACCTTAATCAAATGTACTCTAAATACAGGGCAGGGTGTAAGTCAAAAATGGACAATGTCTAAGGCTGTTGTAAGGTAACATTTCTGAGCTGTGTGTGTGTGTGTGTGTGTGTGTGTATGTGTGTGTGTGAGTGTGTGTGTGTGCATGTGTGTGTGTGAGTGTGTATGTGTGTGTGTGTGTGCATGTGTGTGTGTGAGTGTGTGTGTGTGTGTGAGTGTGTGCGTGTGTGTGTGTGTGGTGTGTGTGTATGTGTGTGTGTATGTGTGTGTGTGTGGTGTGTGTGTGTATGTATGTGTGTGTGTGTGTGAGTGTGTGTGTGTGTGTGAGTGTGTGTGTGTATGTGTGTGTGTGTGGTGTGTGTGTATGTGTGTGTGTATGTGTGTGTGTGTGGTGTGTGTGTGTATGTATGTGTGTGAGTGTGTGTGAGTGTGTGTGTGTGTGCGTGTGTGTGTGTGCATGTGTGTGTGTGTGTGTGTGTGTGAGTGTGTGTGAGTGTGTGTGTGTGAGTGTGTGTGAGTGTGTGTGTGTGAGTGTGTGTGTGTGTGAGTGTGTGTGTGTGAGTGTGTGTGTGTGTGTGTGTGTGTGTGAGTGTGTGTGTGTGCGTGTGTGTGTGTGTATGTGTGTGCGTGTGTGTGTGTGCGCGTGTGTGCGCGCATACATGTGGAGGTGGTCAGAGTCCTATGTGTCTTCCCTTGCTCTCTACCTTTTTTTGAGGTAGAGTTTCCATAGTGAACTCAGCACTCATAGATTGATTATCAAGCTCATCAAGCTCTGGGGACCAACACTCACCTCCCTTGTGCTAGAGTTACAGGTTAGTGTGGCCTTGCCTCTGCTGGATCTGAACTCAGGGATTCACACTTTAGCAGCAGACCCTTTGTGAACCGAGCCATCCCACCAGCCCTTCTGGGCAGCTTTAAAGAGATAGAATCTTGTTGACGTTGGCTTGGGTTTTGTGGGAATCTTTTCTGTCCTTAGTGAAGGTGGGAATCCTCAACAGAGCTTGAATTACAATGACAGGTCACATCAGGATATAACTTGAGGCTCATCAGGTGTGAACTCTGTGATCACAAACTTTGCGATGCAAACTTAGCAGACTTCTGAATGAACAGTGGGAGCTGAGTCATTTAAGATCTTTGGCGTGCGTGTTGGGCGTCCTATGTACACAGCTCCTTGGATTTAAAAGGCTCAGGTATCTTATCCAAACTTGTTTTATCCCCCAAAGAATTTGTTCTTCAGATCACTGTTCTGTTTCTATAAAGTACACAGGGGCTCCCTCACACCTTCCCCCAGCTCCTTCTATTACCTTCTTCCCTAAGTGAGGTACACTTGTTACCATTGATGAGCCAAGGTTGTTTTTAGGAAAAAAAAACCCATAGTCTATAGTTGAGAAGGGGAAGTGCATTCATGGAATGGGAAAATAGAAGATAATGGTAGGAAGAGATGATCAAAATCAATTCTATGTATGTTTGAAAATATTATAAGACCTACTGTCATTTTAATTAATATGTGATAATGAAACACTTCCACTTTATAGGTAGCGTTTTCTCCTCTGTATAGTTCCATTGGCCTTGACAGATGTGAATGCCAGTGTCAGTAGTATCATATGGGATACTTTCCTTGCCTCCAGATACTCAGTGCTCTGCTCATTCATCCCCAAACTGGGATCTACCGATCTGTCTTTCTATCGCTATAATTTCCCTTTTTCACAATATCATAAAATTGGCCAAGTTGATTTTGATCCTTGTGACAGCCCTATAGCTAGACAAGTTCCATTGACCTCATGACAGTGGGTGAAGTGGTGTGTCTGTCCCACAGGAGGAAGTGCCTCTAGCAGGATCCAGATAGGCACTGGGTGACATTTTCAACACCTGCTAATCCCGGAAAGGGCTAATTATTGAGGACACCAATGATGATCTCCCAGAACCCCTGCGGCCTTGGCACTGCACTTTCTAATAGCAGCAGGAAGACTGCCTGTCTTCAAAGGAAATGGGATGCTTGATCAGCCAGATGAGGTCTACAGGCAATTTCAGAGATGGTGGGTCTAGTGCCCTGTCATTAAGCCCCTGCCTGACTCAGAGGGTTTTACTTAGTCATCCTATTTGTCCTCTCCTCTGCTATTTATGGGTTTCCCAGTTGCTGGCATTTTGGTCACACAACCAGCCTTGTCTGAAGCAGTGTCTCTCAGGGGGAGTTGAGAATAAATAGGGTGACAGGTGTTATGGCAGAGTCATTTTGAAAGAATACTTAGTAGCTGATTCTTTTTTAAACGGCCACATGCTTAAAATACAAGTATCCTGAAAGAAAACCCCGGATGCTTTCAGGAGGGCGCTTCAGAATGTTAACACTTCCTGCGAGTGCCGAGGCGGAGGCAATGGCGAGCACTACTGAAGATGCTAAGATGAGTTCTGGAGAGGATGGCAGTGCAAAGGCCAACTGCAGTGACCATCATGAGAAATAGACAGCAAGGCCTTCCTCAGACACCGCGTTTCTCTGAGTCCATGTACCATCACAAAGCAATAACAGCCAACCTCCCCGAGACCAAGGGAAGTAGCAGAAGGCATGATTCAAGAAGGATGAATGAAGGTGTGGGTAGGGTTGGGAGAAACATTCCCGAGCTAGCAGTATTAGGAGCCGTTTGCAAGCTCAGGCCTACAGAGGTGAGGAAATGGGCAGCTGCTAGAACCTGGAGAGGACTCATTAGCAGAAGGCTGGTTGACTCAGATGGGTCCTTAGGTGGGAGAAAGCAGCCATTGGTCACCCATGGGGAATGGGGTGACGATGGTAACTCATTCTCTCACTTATGGCTGATGCTTCTGCTGGATCAAACTCCAAATAGGACCAAGACCAAGAAAACTCATGGTGTGCTCCGTGAAGGTCAGTGTCTTAGACAATAGGGTCAGCAGGGTAGAGAGTGGTTACTGAGGGCCACACAGCAAATATCTTCAAAGCCAGGGACATAGATTGTGTTAATGCCTTAGGCTTAGACACGGCCAGAAGATTTTGTTGGACTCTTCCTTAAGCCCTTACTACTGTTAAAATAATTATTCATGATGAAATGTGCTGAGCATACAGCTTAGAATTCACACATTTGTGAACATTTAGAAGTACCTTTGTACAGTGTGCCTCTCCTCATTCTCTTATCGAAAATTATTCCCAGGTGGGAGACAAGGGTGGCCCATGTGAAAGCTGAGTGCATAGTCACACAGCTTAGTGATAGGGATCTGTCCTTAGACCCCATTATAGTGTAAACGGCATAGATACACTCATACAAATTTAGACAGCTTCAGTGAGACCGCTGGTGTATATGTGGTCTGTTATTGATTGAAATCCTTAGGCAGGGTGTAACTAAATCCAAGGGAAAATCTGATTAAACCTTTTAGCGTGGCTTGTTTTCATTTAGATGGCTTTAGTTTAAATTTTGGAATCTATATAGATGAGCAGTATATGTTATTAGTCTCTCACTAGACTAGCTTTGGCGTAGATGACCCCTCTGGTACAGAGGCAACTATGTTTACAGTTTGCCTAGGTTTCTTATCGGAACTTGAAGTTTGCTTTTGTTGAAACCACTGCCTTTGTTAGGGTTTGTGCAGGTATCTTATGGATGACCTTTAGTTGTTAGAGAAGCCAGAACTATCCTTACATTGTGCATTGGAAGTGATGGGAGCCGTCATTCTGGAAATATGTTTCTCTTATTGGTTAATGAATAAAGCACTGTTGGCCTATAGGGAAGCAAGATAGGCGGGACTAGGAGACAAGGAGGATTCTGGGGGATGTAGTAGAGAGGAGTCGAAATGTAGGACGCAAGAGGAGTAAGAGGTCCAGACTCTCTCTCCGGTAAGGTAAGACCACGTGAAAACACTTAGATTGATAGAAATGAGTTAATATTGAAGACAGAGCTAGCCAATAAGAAGCTCTAGCCATTGGCCAACAGCTTTGTAACTAATAGAGTCCTCCGTGTTATTTTGGGACTGACGTAGTTCTGGGAAGAGTCTGGCAGGAAAGTGCTTGCAACAAGGAAGTTTCATTTGTGTGTTCAGATTATTAATTACTTTACCTCCCTCCAGCCACCTTTCCCTGTGAGGAAGTAGACACCCTACTTCATTCCAGAAATATCTTAAATGCTATCCTAGGGATTGAGTCTTTCATTGAGCACTCGGTTGCTTGTGAATAGACTTTCTCTTTCGTGTCGTGAAACACGTCATTTTGGTGATTAGCATACTACGCAACAGACAAAACTGTACTGGTTTGGTAAGAACTGTATGTGGAAAGCATAGTTTAAGGGGAAAAAACAAACATTGACTACAGGGAGAGGTGGCCCAGTGGTTAAGAACACTGGCTGTTCTGGCAGAGAACCCAGGTTTTGTTGCCAGCACAAGTGTCTACAATTCCAGATCTAGGAGTTCCAGCGCTCTCTTCTGGCTCCTGTTGGCACTGCATACAACACACAAGCTATGCATACAAACATGCAGGCAAAACCATATATACACAAAATAAAAAGAAACAAATACTTCGAAAACCATTAATTAATTGACAGGGTCCTGCCATTCACTTAGTTTATGTCTATTCAGTCTATGCAGTAACCCGTCCTTTTCTAGGGACACGCAGTCTTTCCAGCAGCTGCCACAGACAGCACTGAGGACAGGAGGGAGTAAGGTTCTCTCTGGAGAGGTGACAGGTGACCAGACATGTAAAAGAATCTGAGGGAGCCATGGGGTGGGGGTGGGGGATGAGAAATGACTTGCTATAAAGTCCTGAGGTTTCTTTGAGGAACAGCAGAGGGAAAGCATCATGAGTGTTAGGAGAGCTGATTAAATCTTACTCTCATAGGGACTTGAGGGCCGCTGCAAGAAATGTCGATTTCGTTTTGATGGTAATTTCTTCTGTAGGGAGAGATCAAGGGAGTTACACTGGCTAAAAAGAGTTTAATTACTGATAAATGACAACCTGCTTCAAGTTCACTCAGGAGATTTATTTAAAAGGCAGACTTCACAATCTTCTACTCAGAAAATTCTGAATCTTCAAGGCATAGGAATTTACATTTTGGAATTGAGCCTGAGAATAACCATTTAAATGGTTAGCACCACCCCCTAGTGGTGTGTGTCTGAAATTGCAGAAGAAGTGAATTCACCGCAAATATTTTGTTGAATTTTTCATACATATGTATATGTTAGGGGTAAAACAGCAACATTTCACATCTATAAGAAAACTGGCTAAGTAAAGCTATCATTAAGGGGTGGAACCTTCCAATGCAGTAATTATCTGGAGACAGCTCTCATTCGAAGAAACAGTAACATGGAAATGTGAACTTGGTAAATAGTAATTAATTGGTTATCATGATGTCAGTGTACAGTGTTAGCCTTGAAACCACAGGCCAGTTGCTTATTAGGGAGCTATGAGATTACTGTATTTGCAACTGTGCAGGCAAGATCAAAAGATACTGACTTCCTAAATGTCTTATAAGGTCCACACTGGCTTCTACAGCTGAACTGAAACCAACCATGACAAAAGAGCAGTTTGGTCTCCAGAGGTGCACGCGTTTGGTCTCCAGCACTTTGGTCTCCAGAGGTGCAGGCTAGAGAACGTTCTTGTTAATACTTTGTCATTTAGGGTTGACAATGCCTCCTCCAGAGATGCAGGCAGAAGCAGCTCTCCTACACCACCCCTGCTGTTCTGTGTTTCCTCAAGCTCAGACACCTTCCTTCCCTGGATTTGCCGTCGTGCAGCTCAGTGTTTGAAAGCCCTGACCGGCCAAGGCCAAGATAGCGGCCAGGCTCTATCAGAGAGTACATAGAGTGTCAACAACTAGCCCCCCCCACCCCCACCCCATGCCTTCCCTCATTCAGCATAGTCCCCGCTTTGAATTAGAAAATTATCTAGTTCAAATCGCTGTCATTCCAGATGAGGAGGCAGCTGTCGCAGGAAAAATGCTGAGGTTCTATCTAACCACCGGACAGCTGTCTGTCTAGTGCTAATGCCAGCACCACTTGGGATGGGCCAATAGGACCCTCAGATCGACTTCTTTTCTGAGATCGTCTTTCAGCATCTGCTGGTCCTCCCTCCTCCCTCCAAACAGACCCCCAACTCCTGCCCACCCCGGTTTTTTGTTTGTTTTTGTTTCTTTTAATCTCCGTCCACCTTCTTCTCATCTTGGCCAGCTGTTTAATTCACGAAAATGTGAGAAGAATCAGGCATTACTATTTTAAGATAAACCCAAATGAAACCTCAGCGGTTAAACCTTCACTGAATTGTGCCGTGTTTATTTGTGTTACCTCCTCTTGATGTGTTTTTGTGGGTTAAGCCTCTGATGGGGCAAAAAGGCTTATTTGTTGCAATGTGAAGGAGAATGGGAAGGAGGGAACAGAAAACAAAAGGAAAGGTGAGCTGAGGGATCGCGTAACTGACGAGGGGAATACGAACCGCGAATCTGGTCATGCCCACAAGTAGTTTTCCATTAGGAAACAAACCCGGGCCGCAGCTGGCGAGTTTGCTGATGGTTTCCTCTAGACTCTCCCGCCCCCGGGGGCAAGTACTCTGCCAGAGGCGCTAGCCTGCCCTCTAGCGGTGGCCGAGGAACGCGCTCGTGTCCTGGTGCCCGGTGTGGAGCTCGGCTGTCCTGGGAGAGATGCTCAGAAAACTCACTCTGAGAGGGAGCGTGTGAGCAACTCTCCCGTAAATGCGGTAGATGGAGACACACACTGAAAAACTGGATCTTCCAGCCTCGCTTCTGTCAAACTGTTGGGTACGCAGAATCATTGAAGTAGATGTGAGAGAGAGAGAGAGAGAGAGAGGGGGGGGGGGGGGGGGAGAGGAGGGAGGAGGGAGGGAGGGAGGGAGGAGGGAGGGAGGGAGGGAGGGAGGGAGAGAGAGAGAGAGAGAGAGAGAGAGAGAGAGAGAGAGAGAGAGAGAGAGAGAGAGAGAGAATAGATTTGGATTTAGTGTATGTGAGATGTTTCATGTGTCCCATCTCTAATTTGTAAAAAACAAACAAACAACAACAAAAACAAAACACACAAAAAACCCCAAATCAAAAGAACAAAAACCTAACATATGAAGATACAAACCATAACTAAATCTGTTGACCTTTCACATGATTAATGTGTAGAGCTTTTAAGCCTAGGAAAAGACAGGTGTACAAAGGTGAGAGAGACCCAGCTCCCAGTAGAAACTACCCTCTGAGGAAGGGGTATTTGCACAGTTAAAATACATGATTGAGGTCCAACCAGAGAGGGAAAGTGTATCCCTACACCCCATTTAAGGGTTATCACAAAGGCCTTTACATTGCATATTAGTAAACACATTTATATTCTGTTATCTGGGTAGAATTCTCTAACACAATGGTCTCCTGTGGCTTGCAACAAAGACCTTCCTGCAGAAGAGGAAAGGGTTCAGAAAGGCTAAGTAATTTGCCCTCGTTATGCAGCAAAGCAATGTCAACGCTGGGATTCAAATTCAGCTTTCTGGGTTCACTGTGGCATCAGTGAACTTTGTACTAACTGACACGCATTGAGGGTCTACCAGACCATGCCCAGACAAGGGTGCCATTGCTGGCTGTAAGGTTAGGGTCCTGCAGGGAACAAGACTCAAGAAATGATTGCACGGATAGATTCAGCGGTGAACACGTTCCGACTTTACCTCAGGAGCCCAGCGGCAGATTCCTCCCTCTAGCCATAAATTGCCAGGCCTCCTGTCACGTGGTCCCGCTAACTGACTGTGATTGAACTGATCAGGAATTTGTAACTTGGTAAATGCATTTACATGCACAGATCTAATATAAGTTATCTGCCCAGGAGGGAAGGCCACTCATGGATCCAGACAGCTGAATCCAGATGTGTAACAGACAGCTGACAGCAGGAGAAACTCAAGTGTTAGCATCCAGGCATTTACACTGGTCAGCTCTTAGGGACCTAGCAGGACACATCAGGAGCCCCAGCCAAGACGTGACCCTGTAGCTAGGCAGCCACAAGGTAGAGCACTCTCCCTATGCGCATGCGCTATCCCTTTCTAACCGGCAAGGCATTCTCCCCTCCTCCTCCTCCTGTCTCGCTCTGCAGCCGCCCCAGCCCCCAATAAATCTCCCACTTGCGCTCTATCGTGTGGTGTGAGGTTGTGATGCCCTGGCTCCAATCCACCAGGGTTGCACTCAGCAAACTTCAGAACTGTGGAAAGGAGGAAAGCAGGGTGATGGCTCTCATATTCTGTATCCCATGTTCAGCTACAAGGAACACTGGGGGTCAGCCGGGACTACAAGAGGCACCACATCAAAAAACAAAACAAAACAAAACAAAACAAAAAAAAGCAAAATGAAACCAAAGAATTAGGTTAGAAACAAAACTGGAGGATTCAATACTAGATGGAACCCTAGGGACTTTGGAGCAGCTCCAAGGAGCCCGAGAGACCTCAGGGAGGCTCCAAGGGAGGCGTGGTGGCTAAGGGGGAGTCTGCAGAGCCTACAGCATCTCCGGAACGACGACAACAACAACAACAACAACAACAACAAACCAACCAACCAACCAAACAAACAAAAAAGGCAGCTCTTAAGGAAGGATGGTTTTAAACAGTGGTCTTATGGAATTGAAAGCCAAGGACAGGCAGGGTTTGGGAGTGCTATGGGATCAGACTAGAGAACAGGTCGCTGAGTTGGTCTGGTGCTCGCCCAATGGGAACCAGGGTGGCTCTTGCAACTGCGCTCCGTGTGTGTGTGTGTGTGTGTGTGTGTGTGTGTGTGTGTGTGTGTGTGTGTGTGTGTGTCTGTGTGTGTGTGTGTCTGTGTGTGTGTGTCTGTGTGTGTGTGTCTGTGTGTGTGTGTCTGTGTGTGTGTGTCTGTGTGTGTGTGTGTGTGTGTGTGTGTGTGTGTGTGTGTGTGTGTGTGCATGTGTGTGTGTGTAGGGGGTGGTGTTGAAAGAGCGACGGTCATACCCAGTGAGCTGCTGGGGTGGCAGGCACTGAGGGCAGAGAGGTGCAGAGCCTGGAGCTCTTGTGGATCCTGCCCCTGACACTGTCAGGCCATAAGATCACCTTCACAGCTATCCTGTTGTTGTCTCGGCGATAATCCAGTATTTATGGTGATTCAGAAACCAGAAACCTTGAATCAGACCCATGACTGTTGGAATGCGTATTTGCATGTTACGCTCTTTGGGCAAAAATTATGCTGTGTGATACACTGCAGTTTGCAATGCCACTTCAGTGCATAAATGTGTGTGATGGAGAGGTGGCAAAGCGGGGGCGTGGCTGGGGATAACTGGGCGAGCATCCAGTAGGGCCGGCAGCGTGGTGTGTGCTGCAGCCTGCAGACCCCACCCTCGATGCTCAGACACTCGATTGCCCTGGCTCTGAACAACGGCAGGATGTTCTAGATGGAGAACGGTTGCTTTCTGTATTGAGCCTCTTCAAAAGGCCTCCGAGGTCGGTGCCACCGGAGGCCATGTTGGTGTCTGTGGTCTGTACTGTAGTCAGGGGTTGTTCTTGTGTCTGTGGTCCGTGCAGCCTGTGTTGCCATGTGGAGGCCTGCGGCCTGTGTTGCTGCCCACGGGCCGTGTTGAAGTCGTGGTCTGTATTACTGCTGGAGGACAGACATATGATGCTTGTGGTCTGCGCTGCCACGTGAGGCCATGTTGGTGTCCATGGTTCGTGTGGTTCCCGGAAATGGTGTGAAAGTTCACGATCCATGTTGCGCAGGGCTGATACCGGCAAGGAAGGTTCTTTCGCAGCGGTTTGGATGCCTGCAGACTTATAGCTGGCAATGACAGACACTGAAGTCTTCTGTGACAATCTTGCTCCCCTCTCCCTCAAAACGTAGGGACAGGGCAGGGGAGTGGGGACACGGGACATGGAGAGGAAGCTATTGTAGAGAGACCTTAAAAGCTTCGATAAATGTCTTTTAGCCATTTTTGATTCCTCTATTGAGAATTCTCTATTCAGTTCTGTAGCCCACTTTTTAATAGGGTTATTTGGTGTTTTGGTGACTAGTTTCTTGAGTTCTAGTAGCTGATGGAAGCAGAAACAGACACCCACAGCTAAACACTGAGCCAAACTACTGGAATCCAGTTGCAGAGAGGGAGGAGTGATGAGCAAAGGGGTCAAGACTAGGCTACAGAAACCCACAGAGACAGCTGACCTGAACAGGGGGGGGGGGAATCATGGACCCCAGACTGATAGCTGGGAGACCAGCATGGGATCCACTCAGACCCCCTGAACTTGTGTCTCAGAAGGCCTGGGCAGTCTAAGGGACCAGGATGTATCCCTGGTGCACAGAAGAACTTTGGGAGCACATTCCCCATGGAGGGCCTAGTCTCTACTCCAAATGACTTGACAGATTTAGATGATTCCTCCTGCAAGGCATCACCCTCCCTGTGGAATGGGGATGAGGGAAAGGGACGGGGGGGGGGGTTAGGGGAGCATGGGAGGAAGAGGGAACTGGGATCGATATGTAAAATAAGAAAAAAAATAATATTAAAAAAAGCTGCGATAAAGACGCTAAAGAGTAGCTCTCCACAGCTGATGGCTTCTGGCGGGGGTGGGGGAGGAAGGGCTCCGTTGTCTTTAAGGGGCCAGCCACTGGGAGTCTGACCCTGCTCCGATGAGCATGTGGGCAGCACAAACTGGACCTGGTGTATTCTGTTTTCCTTTTCTTGTGGAGGTGAGCATAAGGATGGGAGCGAGACCTGGGAGGAATGGGAAGCAAGTGCGATGGCGTGCATTGTGTGAAATTCCCAAGTAATCCATAAAAATATTATATAGGGATTAAAAAAAAGATAAAAGTGCAGGGAGCAGCTGAACTGCAGGGAGGAAGTGCGGAGTGAAGGGGTGCGGACTGTGGGTGTGGCACTCTCACTCAAAGCTGTCAGTCACTTCCTCGTGGTTGATGCTGCAGCATGAGACTGTCTGCCCAGATGGACCGCGTGGCTGCTCACCCCCACAGCCGCCATCTCACCCGAGCTGGCACTTACCCCAGAGCGCCTCTCTAAGGGCTGATGTAATAAAGGTTTCACAGGGGGAGGGGCCCGGCAGGGTTAGAGGTGCCCTCAGGACTCGGTCCAGTTCTGAGTGCCTAAACTTTAGTATCAGGGTCTCCTGCCAGAACAGTGGCCACAGAATTTCTGTCTCCAGGAACTGGCGAAGAGGAATGGGAGAGGGGGACTTCTCCTTCCTTGGAGGCTTCTAGTCCTGAAATGTCTGTGGCTCTGAGTATCTGGTGTGGCCTTTGCTAATGGCACATCTATTACTCCCTGGGGTGTTCATAGCTTTGTGTAGTCAGGCGATAGTACAAAAGTATAGGATGAATACATAAACCTCGGTGGGCTGTCCTTATCATCAGTGGTATAGGGAGGGGAGAGGATTTAATAATAATAATAAAAAAATGTTTTTTAAAGTATTTATTTTATTTTATTAACATTTGCTTGCATGTATGTATGGGTACCACTTTTATGCCTGGTACAGAAGGAGGCCAGAAGACGGCATCAGATTCCCTGGAACTGGAGTTACAGATGGTTGAGAGCCCCCATGTGGGTGCCAGGGACTAGACCAGGGTCCTCTGTAAGGGCAGGAGGTGTTAATTTTTGAGCCATCTCTCCAGCCCTGAGAGTTAGATTTTTTTTTGGGACAGGGGTGCTACTCAGATACATTTAATAATACCACCATCTACAATGTATACAGCGAGGTTCCATGTTCCCATCTAACATCTTGCTTAAGTTTAGCAGACTGGATTCATGGAGGATGAACTCAGTGTGTGGGGGGGTTAGCGATGGCCGTGGGTGGGTGCAGGACTGGAGCCTTCCCCAGCCTTCCTGCTTTTATCAGCCCCCCCCCCGACTTAATAAAGAACGAGGGTCATTAACCCATTCCTATCCACCTTTCCTGGTAAACGCAGGTATAGTGGGGTTTCATGGGGACCCAGACATCCTTAACAAGGCTTTGAGACACCTCAGCAGGAGCAAGGCCACAGGCCACACCAGACCCCACCACGAACTGGGAAAGGCCACTGAGCACAGAGAGTTATATTTCTATAACCCTTAAATGTTTTGCTTGGATGATGCAGTATAAGCCTGCTTTTCCTGCACTGGCTTATTTAAATAATTTTCTTTGTTCTCACTTTCATAAACACTTAGCAACCCTGTGATTCTACTATGAAACAGTACTCAGAGGAATACACGGTTTTGCCTTTAATGATAATTAAAATGCTATTTCTATATGAAAATAAACCTTGGTCTAATGGAAATGCTATCCCAAATCTGCATGTAATTTAGTAACAAAACACAGGCTTTTCCCCTCCTGGATATGGACACGAGACCAGCTGGGTTAGCTTCTCTCTGCCCTAAAGGGAGAAGTACTCAGCCTCAGCTTCCTTGTGTGGTCCAGATTCTTCTGTATACACCCACACGCATCCGGGTGCTGACTAGTGATGGGACACTTGCTGAAAACTGTGGCTGAACAATTAAAAAAAAAGATTTATTTATTAATTTACATTTTTTTACTTTATGCTTATGGGTGTTTTATTTGCATGTACGTCTGCCCATCACGTGCATGCAGTGCCTGTGGAGGCCACGAGAGGGCGGCAGATCTCCTGAAACTGGATTGTAGATGATAGCCGTCATGTGGGTGCTGGGATTCGAACTGGAAAAGAGAAGTTACTCTTAACTAATGAGCCATCTCTCGAACCCCAATTTTGTGTGTGTGTGTGTGTGTGCCGCGCGCGTGCGCGCACACACATACATATGTGTAAACATTGTAGGACATTTTTACACTCACAGTAGATCACTCTATGTAGGCTCTCTCCATACAACCAAGACAGATGCTAGACATGACCCTTGCCCGTGCTGGTGAAACATTAAAAAAAAAAAAGATTTAGTTATTTTTATCATATGTGTATGTGTGTGGCCTGCTTGTCTACATGTGTACCATGTGAACGCAGGTACTTCAGGAGCCAGAAGAGGGTGCCAGTTCCCTCGTGAGCCACCAGGGGTGAGTACTGGGAACTGATCCTGCAACCTCCACAGGACCGTCGAGTACTTATAACAGCCGAGACATTTCTAAGACCCCATAATAGGAAACTCCTGTGCGCAGCTCTAGGACCAGAACCCAGAGCTTAGAACGCTGTAGGCAAGAACTCTACCCTTGAGCTGTGCCCGAGCCCTTAAGGAGCAGGACAGACACTTTTCTTTTCGAGACAGGGTTAAAACGATGTTGCTCTGGCTGTCCTAGACTCATTGTGTATACCAGACTGGCCTTGAACTCACAGAAACCTGCCTTTCTTTTGCCTCCTGCGTGCTGAGATCAAAGACATGTGCCACCATACCCTGTAGTTGTGAGTTTTGACAAGAATATTTGATTTTTTTCAGCCAAGGCTTAATGTTAGTAGCACATTTTTCATTGGGTAACATTCACCTTTGTCTGTTTTATTTTATTATCAACATAAAGTGAGA
This sequence comes from Cricetiscus sungorus, assembly GCA_030556225.1. Taxonomy (NCBI): domain Eukaryota; kingdom Metazoa; phylum Chordata; class Mammalia; order Rodentia; family Cricetidae; genus Cricetiscus; species Cricetiscus sungorus. The sequence goes on along the minus strand of JANBXA010000411.1, from coordinate 5,350,683 downwards.
TTATTATTTTATTTATTATGATTTTTCAGTGCTAAGGCTGGAACCCAGGGCATCATGTATGTTCAGCAAGTGCCTGAGTCCATCCCAGCCCTCTTTCTAGTTTTTATTTTGAGAAGGGGATCTCACTAAACAATTCAGGCTAAACCCATCTGCTTTCCCTTTCCTGGTAGCTGGGATTACAGGCCTACACAGCCAGGCCTAGACTTCTACACTTCTGGGCCCAATTTACAATGTGGGTTCTAAGTCTCACAAGTAAGAGTTTTCAGTCTCTGGTTTGCTTTCTTGATAATTTCAATACCACATAATTTCAGCGAGTTCAAATCATTTCTGCTATAACCAGACTCCCCCCACTGCCCCGGTGGCCAGCTCAACATATACTTGAAATCAAAATATCAACATCTTGATACGTGTTTTTCAAAATAAAAAATAGCCTTAGCATGTCCCCAGGGGGGCATGGATTCATATGGGCAATACTTTGGGTGGGGACAGGAGATTCTAAGAACAGAGGACAGGAGAGGGACAGGAGGGAGGAGATTATGCCATGGGGCCCCTCCCTGAGGGGCAGACACAGGCGGCGCATGAGGATGAGAGTTTATAGATAATGAATGTGCTTTGTCTGGAAACTATCCACAGGCTAAGGCGTTGCTAGGAGAAAGGGTGAAGACGGGAAGGGACAGGCCGGGAGGTCCATCTTCAGAGTCTTGCAGCACATGTGACAGCAGGCTGGCAGCATTCTCTTTTGAATGCTATTGCAATACAAATGTGTCTATCGTTTGCTATAGTGGAGAGGGATGCACACGCACACACACAGACACACACACACACACACACAGACACACACACACATAGACACAGAGAGGGGGGCAGACAGACAGACAGACAGAGAGCGAGGGGGAGAATATCTGAAGGTGCCACTCGCTTGCTGTCGGTGGGTGACTTGGTCCTGGTGGCCCCTTCTGGCTCACCAGGGGTTCATGTGTGGGGGTGGGGAGGGAGCCAATAGACTGCAGGACCTAGCCTGTGAGCCCAGCAAGAATTTGGAATCATGCTTTGCTTTCTATCAGGGGTGTGATTGTATGTACTTAACATATTCTAGGAATATTAAAATCTAATCTAAAACAGCCAGTGGCCAGTGATCTTTCCTTATGGTTGCTGGGCAGTGCCTAAAGGGTTTGTGTAGATTGGCCATCGCTTCTGAGTATCCATCCACAGGAGGAAAGAAGGAGGGTAAAAGAAGAGAGAATGAAAAGAGAATAAAAAATAACCAATAAAAGCAAACACTTCTAGAATGGGTTTTATTGTCAAATAATTCCCTGAGGGAAACAATCTTCTAAAAAGTACAAAGCCCACGTTTCCCCCTCTCTTCCTCCCCTTTTCCCTTTTATTCTGCATACAAATCTGTTAATTTTATATTAAAAACAAAATATATTTCCTTTGCTTGAGTGCTCTATAATCATATAGGAATATGTATCATCTCCTCCCTATAATTTTGAAAATATTTTTGAAGATGGTGACATAGTCTGACTCTTTACGAACAAAACAATTCAATTTAGAAGTCACTGAGTGACAGCGGTCTGAGTTCTGAAGTGATGCTGTTCGCCTCAGCACTTGTTGGAAATGTCATTAGGAAACCAACATATAGTGTGTTGCCATGGCAACCGGAACACCGGCATTTATAACATCACTGTAATTAATGTTATCCAAACGTTATTAATCTTTCAGCATCACTCCTATTCTCAGAAGGAACAGAAACTCTGGTTCTCCATGGAGTTTTCAACAGTGCAATCCACAATCCATCTCAGCTTCCCTTCTCATTGTATTATTTTTAAATAGATCTTATTCTGACTTTGCCTTAGTAAAATTAGCTATTGTTTCTACTCCTGTACTCATTCATTTTGGCCTTTTTTTTTTGATAGAACTTGAAATAAAATGAGAAAGGGGGGGGATTACAGCTAAGACACAGAAGAAAGTACTAAGCTAAGAAGAAAGTACTTACATTTAGTTAAATGTGGAAACCCTGAGGAAAATATTAAAACATTTTGTGCACAGACTTTCAGTATGGACTCACATTTGCATAACACTTGTAATCGAAAAGCAGCTTATATGTACCACTAACACAGCATTATTTAACACACTATCCGAGAAGCCCAGCCACAGAGTATTCTGCAGAAGACAATGTGATCTGTATTCATGATTTTTTTAGTTGTCATAACGACTTATAGGATAGATGTTATGACAAAATATACCTCCATAGCTCAACGACACCAACAAAAACAATAGGATTAAAATAGACAAAAGACTTGAATAGACATTTTACAGAGATGTGCAGATGGCTGTCAAACACAAAAAGATGCTGAATATCCTTCATCACTGGAGAGATGCAAATCAAAATTGCAATGAGATATTATATCACATTTGGGCAGCTAGTGTTTAAAAACCGAACGAACATGTGTTGGCAGGGATGTGGAGAAATGGAAACATTCAGGCCCCAATAACAGGAATCTAAAACGGTGCAATCTTAGGCAACCGTGCAGGTTCCATCTGAGCAGGCAATGCCACGTGTGGGTGTAGATCCATGGCAATCAAAAGCAGTATTTCAGAGAGATATTTCTACATCCGTGTTCATTCGGTGCTAGTCACAACAACCAAGAGGTGGAGGCGACCCAAATGTCCATCCACAGATGAATGCATAAGCGAAGTGTGGCACATGCATACATCAGGATGGTGTTCAGCTTCAACAAGAATAATCCTCACGCTACGCACTGGAACCACGAGGACAATACGTTAAGGAAACTAAGCCATTCGCAAAAGACAAGTGTTATACTGTACCACAGTGTAGACATGCACTTAGTCCTATGGAATTGTACCGAGCTCCCCGCGTCCCCGACTTGATACTCTTTCCTTTAAAAAGTGGTCCAAATGATTCCCCTTTGATTGTGGGTGGAATTTAGCAACCGGCTTCTTAATCAGTGCAGTCAGAAACTACAAGGTGAGTCTTCCTCCAAGGCCTTGCAAACTGTTGCTGCTTTGTTTTGGTCTGTTGTCACTGGTGGGGGACGGTGTGGGAAGCGGCTCCTCCAGCCCCAGCTAAGACTTCATCGCACTCTCCTGAGGTTACCCAGGTGACCCAACCGCAAACTGAGGATGCGAAATGTTGACCACCGTTTAAAACCACTAAACTTGGGGATAATTTGGCACACAGCACTAAGTCACCAAGAGAAGACTCGCTCATCTGAAGGTTCGGAGGTCCACGCAGAGGTGGCAGAGCTCCCTATGCGTCTTTGCTGCTCTGCCGTTTTGGTGGTGAGCCCATGGTCCGTTCTGACCGCCGACTCCAAGTCGGAATGCGATCTTTCTGTAGATTACCTGCACGTCTCGCCTGGCCTCGTGGACTGCTTGGGAGCTGGCTGACCTGCAACTGTGGGCTGCTGGGTTTCTTTAAGTTTCTTTATCATCTTTCTTCTCGTGGCATCAAGACTATGAATGCCCACGGGGTGTTCTCATTGAAAATTCAATCACATACAAAACCAGCGCATTCCGATTCCAGAGGTCACATCCCAGTATCACGCTATATTCAGAGAAAGTTTTTATTCACCTTTGTGAGGAAAGCAAAGGAGCACAATAGCAATGCATTTGGGAAGCAGCCAAAGGCCAGCGAGAAAGGAAAACTCCACATCATCTGGACCCGGAGACATGGGGATCCATTCAGGAGTGTCGTTTGGGAGTAGCCTGCTTGGACTACATAAAATCTATTCTCCTCCTAAGTGTAGAATTTAAACTATAAATTCTGAACAGCCTATAAATGTAATCTTAGAAGAAAATGTCACCCTCAGGCCTTGTACTTTGTTAGCAAGTACACTAACACAAGGAGGTATCCCCAGCCTTGCATGCTATTACTGTTTAAAAACTGTTCATTCACTCACTTAAAGTGAAATAACCTGATTATATTTACATTTTGGTGGAAAAAGGAATTTCCCATATTTGTATAAATCTATTATTTATTAAAAAAATAAACCCAAAGCTCTGCAAATTACATCATTAGAAAAAGGAAGTTGAAGTCTAAATTTATCAAGGTCATGTATAGAGTATGAGAGCTTAGGCTACAGACCTAGACATGTCCTGCCCCTAACCTCCACACTTGTTTTCTACAACACTGGAGAAGTATAAACTTCATTCTAGGGTTGCATACTCCTCTGGTCCAGGATTTCAGGTTCTAAGTCTCAGCCCAATGTTCTCGTACACGCCACTATGTAGCTTTCCTATGCACACAAGGCGTCTTGTGAAGCTCTTGCCATAAAAACATGAATAAGTTCCTCATAGAGAACACATCTTGCTATCGAGAAAGCACATTAAGTACACGACTCAGATCAGATTGCTAGGTTTCTACATGATGACCTCTGTAGTGGGATATTCACTTCCTCTCCTTCTGTAGCACTGACCACGCCCATTGGGGGGGTGGAGCCAGGGGCGGAAGTGACCAGTGGAACTAGGTCTGAGGAGGAGCCGGAGTGGGATGTGGAGAGGAGAGCATCTGGTGGAACTTGCTGGTGTTCATCTGTCTAGGTTGTAAGTTATTTCTCCCTGAATAAACATCTACTCGGCCTATTTGTTTATCCTGATCCTTATTAAACTGCAATAGTCCTCAAGGCTTTTCTTTATTTGTATTTAAGCGTATGTGTGTACGTCTGTGTGAGTGTATGCCCATGTATGGGGGTACCTGAAGAGGCCAGAAGAGCATCATGGGATTCCCCTGTAACTGGAGCTTCTTGAGGTTGTGACCCACTCAAGGTGGCTGCTGGGGACCAAATTCTGGTCTTCTACAACAGCGGCAAGTGCTCTTACCCACTGAGCCATTGCTCCAGCCACCAGGCCTCCAGCTTTATATGGGATGATAGTTTACAAAGTTTCTCCAGTAAATCATTAAATTATGGAGAAGATGAAGCAAAATAAAGCAAAAGTATGTAAGAGTGTCTCACCTTAGTTTGCACGCGAAGTTTTCTGAGCTCCTTCAAACACAACAGCCCAGGGAGCCCCTTTGTCCTGATGCTACTTAGTCATTCTGGGCTGGTTGGGAACGGAACAGCCACTTCTCCCAAGACAGCATCAACACGCTGCCATCGCTGCCATCGACATGCTGAAGGTGACAGGAAAGACAATTGAATGGCAAATGGGGGTGGGCAGAGCGGTTTTCACTCCTAGTCCTCAAAGGCACACTGCAAAGTAGATGGCTTTGCTCAGTGTCCCTCCAACCTCCCGGTGTCCCTGTCACAGCTCCCCTGTCATCTCTGGGTGTATTAGTATTCAAGATCTTCTTCGAAGTGGAACTTCTTCTTTAGCCCAAACTGGCTTTCCATTGCTCTGGAAATAGGAAACCATGCATTTTTTTTTCCTCTTTAAGAAAAAGTTTATTTTCAGTCAATGAAGGAAATCTGTTTTAGACAAAAGAATGCCAGCTGAGGGAAGACTGAATCAGGAAGTGCCAATTTCATTCCTCCCAGGAACAAGCTGGACCTGTAGGCAGTTGCTGGGGAATGGTACTTTCTTAGCCTGTCAATGTGTACTGGTCCTTTGCAGAAGGAAACCTTGACTTTCACAGTCGGATATGGGGACTACTGCTACTTCATTAAAGTATTTTATACTTAAATAGTGGGAGCCAGGGGCTCTGGAGTTGGCTCAGTTGGTAAAGGCTCACCATGCATGTTTAAGGAACTGCGTTTATGTCCCTGGCATGCATGTTAAAAGCTAGGCATGGTGGCTCAGTCACACAGTCCAAACACTGGGGAGACAGAGACAGGAGTCGTCTGGACCTTTCTGGCCATCCAGTCTAGCTGAGTTAGTGAGTTCCAGGTTTATTTAATGAGAGACCTTGTCTCAAAGTAGACAATGTGGGGGTTGGCTAGATGGATCAGCAGTGAAGAGCATTTGCTTGGGTAGAGGCACTGAGATCAGGTCCCAGCACCAGCGTTGGGCAGTTCTCAACTTCTGTTCCACGGGAACGGATGTTCTCTTCTGGTCTCTATGGAAACCTACACACACAGTGCACGCACATTCATCCAGGCACATGCAAAAAGAGACGAGGTGGAGAGTGATGATGAAGAAAGTGTGTGTGTGTGTGTGTGACCTCTGGCCTGTACACACACACACACACACACACACACACACACACACACACACACCTCCCTAATACCTGGAAGCCAACACTGCACCCATAGTGAGGTGCAATACAAGGAACCATGCCACTTTGTAGGGTGCTCTTGTTAAAACATCGGACTGAAATCACACCTGTACACACAACCTCCAATTTCAAAGGGATTCAGGGAACAGAAAACAAACAGACAAACAAACAAACAAATAAATAAATAAAACAGCACCAGGAAGAGACAGGCAAATCCACAAGATGACTCCATTTGTGAAGCACATGACTGAATTTCTTCTAGGGTGAATGCTATTGAAGCCAAATGCCTGGAGCTTGGTGTGGTAATACACACCTATAATCTCGACACTTAGCAGGCTAAAGTAGGAGAATGGGGAGTTCAAGGTTATCCTGGGCTGTGTTTGGAGTTCAGCCTGGACTACATAAGATCCCAGTCTCAGGGGAAACAAAACAATACACCCATCCCCCACAAAAACCCTCCTCAGCCAATATTTGGAAGGGCTGCCCTATAACAAATGACATTGGAACTGATTGGCTCCTGTTTTTCTTTTTTCTTTTTCTTTCTTTCTTTTTTTTTTTTAAGTTCCATAAAAACGGTACTGATATATCTGAGACAAATGAAGAAACCTGGAAATGGAAAGGCTCGGCTATTTTCATGGGCTTATTTTATTGTATTGTTTCAAGTACCAACTCACAGCCTCAGATCAGAGGCATTCTCGTCACTACTCTGCGGTAGAGGATGGACAAGTTTTCTCTCTGCAGTGCTAACCTTTGTCAATAGAGGGCACACAAGGGCCATGTACAAGGAAGAGGCTTCCGGCTTCAGAGGCGTGTCTTTTGCCCGAGTTGTCGGATTGGTGGGGTGCGTGCGGATCTGGGGATGTCTGGGGGTGCACTGCCTCAGCTTCATGCCCAGAAGGCACACACACGTGCTGGCTTTGTAGTGCACGCCCCACAACTACTGCTGTGTGACTCCCAACACCCATGCCGCTTGCTCTGTTCCTGGTATCCTTCCCTCAGGTCGTGGCTGTGGGGGCTGCAGGAGGGTTGGCGGATGCTCCTCAGCATTTTGCAAGCTTGGCTCTAGCAACAGGAGAGTTCATCCTCCATTGGCTTCAGCCAGACTTTCCATACATTCCCTACAAGGGCTGAACCCAGAGCGTTTGATCCTCTTTCCCAAGTCTGCTTCCTCGGGCTCTTCCCCCCTGAACTCTGGCATATCACGGAAGCTCTTTACATTCTCTTAGTTGACCTCCTTTTGCATTAAACTTACTTTAGATGATGGTGTGCTTTCTGTCCCCACCGATTGCAGGAAGACAGATGCTGTCTGACATCTGTGTTGTGGTCATCTAAAAGAGTGTCAGTTTTAGAAGAGTCATACTGAAATTCAGTGATTTGACAGGATCCCTGATGGGTGATGTGTGTGGTTGAGAGCTGAAGCTCACCTGCTCCCAGCAAACTTCACTGGTTACTCACCGTAATTCGTACATAGCAAGCAGTAAGGCTCTCTGGCCCAGCATTAGTGAGTCCAACCACACCCTACAGCAAAGATGGAGAGGGAGAACTTAGCTCAGTGTGGCCTTGGAGATCAGCAGGGTAAGGACTGGCTCGTGCTCTCAAAAGATGCTTTACAGAACCACCGTCCACTTGCAAGCCTCCACTACCCAAATTACAAATATGTCACTCAGAAAAAACAAACAAACCCAAAACAAAACAGCATCAAAGCCCAACCTTCCCCGTCTCTCGCTCCATATTGAATCCTAGGCCCCATTTATTCTAGGACTGAAGGCCTGACCTCCAATTCTGGCCTCCCTCAGTCTCACAGACCACCTTTGTTAATATAAACCGACTATTTGATATTTCAAACCCTTCATTCACTCTCTTGAGTCCTGCTGCAGATGACACTTTACCTTCTAGGCGCCATCCACTGTAGAAATAAAAAGGCTGGATGGCCTCCTTAGCCTCCTTGAATTCAAGGTGTGGGTTCTGCCAGCCAATGCATCTGCCAGGACTTGGTCTTGGACTGTGGAGCTGTTTGGAGGGGGAGCTGTGAGGAAGCCATTGGGGTTGGCAGTGGTGACAGAGCATGGTTCCGGAGCAGCTGGTGTTGCTGATGCCCCTGGCGGCAATCTTGTCTCTGGTGCTCGGTGTTGACCCACACTGAGACGCTGACTTCTTTTTCTCCTTCCTCCCTCTCTCCCCCTTCTTGTTCCCTCTTCCTCCTCCCACTCCCCCCTCTTCCAGCTCTTGCTCTCCTTCTCCTCCTCTTCCTTCTCCCCATTTTTCTTCCCCTCCTCCACCTGCCTCTCTCTCCTCTCACTTCCTTCTCTTCTCATTTCCTCTCCTTCCCCTCCAGATCCGTTTCTTGCTATCCGATTTCCTCCTTTCTCACCTCCGCCATTTCTCCCTCCTCTTCTTCCTTTCCAAGATCCTACCCTTCCTGTTTCTTTCCCTTCCCCCTCCTTTTTGGTCTCATTGTGCAGCCAGGCTGGACTAGAACTCATGACCCTCCTGCATCTATCTTTAAGTGCTGGGATTATGGGCATGTTCCATCATAACCTGGCTAATGAGCGAAATTGAGAACATTGTTCTGGCAGTGTGACTTCCAAGTCAGATTTTCTGGGCCTGCTGGAAAGTATGTGGCTCACCAATTACCTTTCAGTAGGATTTCTAGATTAATTGTGCAGTTGATAATGTCTATTGCAACTCAAAGTCCTTATAGACAGATGCACTTGGTTTCAACTTTGTGATATCATTTCCCACAAAGTCCCATCGCTGGAGGTTATTTCCTCTTGAATTTTAGTGGTGGAGAGGGGTATTTCTCTTTCTCACGGTGCATTAGTCAGGGTTCTGTAGAGGAGCAGCACTGATAGAATGAAATCTATATATAGGATTTATTAGAGTGCCTTACAGGCTGTGTCACAGCTAGTCCAACAATGGCTGTCTACCAAAGGAAAGCCCCAGAGTCCAGTATTTGCCTGGTTCGTGAGGCTGGTTGTCTCAGCTGGTCTTCAGTGAGCATCAGAACCCGGATGAAGTTGGATCCAATGCTAGTGAAAAAATGGACTTGCCCGAGAATGAGGGTAAGGAGAGCGAGAGCTTCCTTCTTCCCTGTCCTTTATACAGGCTGCCAGTACAAGGTGTAGCCCACATTAAGGTTGCATCTTTCCACCTCAAAGGTCTAGATTAAGTGGGTCTTCCCACGTCATATGATTTAATTAATAAAAAGTTCTCACAGGTGTCCTCAGCCTCTGGGGTTTTAGTTAATTTCAGGTGTAGTCAAGTTGGCAACCAACAATAGCCATCACGCACGGAGACCACACCCCCTTCCTAGAATTTCTTAGCAATAGCTCTTTTGGCAGTACGCATTAAACTCACCCCGGCTCCCGCTGACTTGCAGAGTCTCATCTGTACCCAGCCCTTGTTTTTATTCTCGGACGTCTCTATACTCATACAGACAATGCGCTGTTTTTCCCTCCAGCTTCAATGACCTTAGTTATGAAATGGTTTTGGGGTGAATTAAGAAGACACTGAGATGGGCTGAGAAGGTCTGAAGCTTGCTCTGAACTGTAATGAGTCTATCTATAAGCTAATACTCCCCATTGGTGATAACATCATAACTCACACCAAAGGAGCTAAGCTAGAGAGGAGATGGCTGGAAGGGGAATTTAGGAAACTGATTGGCAATAAAAGATGGACAGGTTGGCATTAGTGGCCGAGTTCATAATCAAGATCTAAGAGAAATGTGTTAATACATGCAACCACACTACACTGTAAAGGTGAAATAGATCCATTTATTATTTGTTATACTTGTAAGTTTTTTTTTTTTGCAACAAAATCCCTTTGAAACCTTCAAATGGAACTATATTATCTGGGGGCAGAGGCAATTTCAAGAGCATACTGTCTAGGAGTGAAGGAGAGAAGATAGAGCAGCCGGTGGAAACGGAACGGATGCTGGTAGGGTTGAGTAGGGAGGCACCTTAGGTTCAAAGGCATACTCTATACATTCCGGGCAGGACTTGACATGACGACTGTCCAGCCACCCCCAGGAACACAGGACTGCAACACACCTCCTTGGACTCCTCCATTGTTCAGACCTGTCCAGTTCTTTAGCAAGCCCAGAGCTTCCTGCTTCTCTAACACAATGTCCTTGTCACTCCCGTTGTCTCGTCTGTTTTCCAGAGACCCAGGTTGTGTTTTCTTTATTTTGGTAGTGGCTTCTTTCTTTTTCCCTTCCTTCCTTGCTTCCTTGCTTCCTTCCTTCCTTCCTTCCTTCCTTCCTTCCTTCCTTCCTTCCTTCCTTCCTTCCTTTCTTAGTTTCTGTGTGTGTGTGTGTGTGTGTGTGTGTGTGTGTGAGAGAGAGAGAGAGAGAGAGAGAGAGAGAGAGAGAGAGAGAGAGAGAGAGAGAGAGAGAGAGAGAGAGAGAGAGAGAGTTGTGCGGGTGGGGATGAAGATAGGGACTAAGGAGTGGTCTTTGCTTTCACTCGTCTAGACATTTGTCTAGACGTTGTTGTTTTGGAGTTTCTTTACAGTTTTCTATCCCCTGTCTCCCATGCTGACTCTCAGTCTTCCTGAGTAACTCCTATTGTCTGTTAATATTCAGTTAAATCAGTAATAGCAAAAGAAAATGCACTGTGTCTGCTTTACGCTTGATTTTTTTTAACGCTTTTCTCTCCTTCTGCACACACAGCATTATTCACTTACATCTTGATTTGTTTCATAAAATAGTGTTATATTATATACTGTTTCTAACCTTAAGAATATCTTCCCAGTGAGCATCTCTCCACATCATTCCATGCTTTACATACTTTCTCATTTACTTGAATAGCCGTGTACTCTATTGTATGCATATATGTGCATATGTATTTTATTTTTTCTAAGTTCGGTTCTAATATTTTGCTACGTCCAACGATGCCCCCACAAGTAATCCTGTGCGTACGCCTTTTTGCACCTGTGTTTTTCTGTACGAAAGTTTCCCAGTAGTGGAATTACTGCGTTAGAGGGTCTGCATACAGATGTTGCTAAATTGCCCTAAAAAAAAAAAGTTACTGCAGTTTACATTGTTCCCAGGCCTGGATGAGAATGGGCGCTACTCACCTGGGCTGGCGGTCCACCTCGGGATTCCTAGCGTTTGATTCTCACCGGTTCTCTGTTTTATTGCCTCATTAGCACCATCAGGCATTCTGCACTCCCGAGTTTCCTAATTTTATCCTGGCTTTATAATCTCAGAGAGTGAGTGTGCCTGCTCTTTGTCGTCCTCAGTGCGATGACTTCTCTTCCTTACGTTTGCTGCCTCATGCTCTAGGGCAGTGGTTGTCAACGTTCCCCATGCTGTGGCCCTTTAATAGAGTTCCTCATGTTGTGCTGACACCCAGCCATAACATTATTCTCATTGCTACTTCATAACTCTAATTTTGGTATTGTTATGGATCATAATGTAAATGTCTATGTTTTAGGTGACCCTTGTGAAAAGGTCATTCAACCCCCCAAAGGGGCCGTGACCCACAGGTTGAGAACCACTGATTTAGAGATTGTTGCTACAGCTCTGTAGGTGACATTCACATTAGGGAAAATTAAAGAGGATGATGCCACCTGCATCCGTCCCCTGTATCAGGAAAGCAAAGCCTTCTTCAACACTTTCCAATATACTTCTACATTCATCTTTGGGTAATAACCGGGTCCCATTGCAAGGCTTTCCTGAGCCGATTATCTCTGCATGTAACCGGCGGAGGAGGGAACTGGAACTTGCTCTGTAGCCCAGGGTGTCTTTGATATCATAGCCCTCCAGCCCCAGCCCCCTGGGTATTGGGATCACAGGTGTGTCCCACCATTCAAGGCCCATCGTCCTTCTTAGCTGCAAAAGGAAGATTAGAATATTTAGTGTCTAGCAAAGTGGAAAAATATAGCCATGGATATGTGTACCCACATTGACTTATTGTTTGAGCTTAGGCACACTGCCACTCAGAATAAATAAAGGTTCTGTTATTATGGAGCAAAGAATAGACATTCAGTAGTAACTCACGATGTTTGCCAACAGTGGATGTCTGCTCGATATACATTTGTTGAATGGTTTAAGAATAAGGCCAGCAACCTGCCACTATACTCTTCAATGAGTGCAAACCCTGATTTACGATTTAATTATTCCAAGTCACAATTTGTTTCTAAGTTACACATGCTGAGTATCTGCATCCAGAATTCTGCTTTGTCCTGGCTGGGGCCAAACTGCGGCTGAGTAAAATTTTGTTCTCATTTGAATTCAAATTAATTTAGTCATCTCTCAGGGGCAGATGTTATGCATCAAATAAGTGACAGATTGCAGCATTAATTTAAAGAGTAAGTAAGATTTAGATTATAATATGATTACTTTTATTGGAGAAAAAATTCTAGTGATGTTGGCCACTTATTTTCTGGATAAGTGAAAAAATATGTGTCTATGTGGTGTGTGTGTGTGTGTGTGTGTGTGTAGTATAGTGTTCATGGTGTGTGTGTGTGTGTGTGTGTGGTGTGTAGTACAGTGGGTGTGTATGTGGTGTGTGTGTAGTACAGTGTTTGTGTGTATTATGTGTGTGTGTGGTGTGTATGTAGTACTGTGTGTGTGTGTGTGTGGTGTGTAGTACAGTGTGTGTAGTACTGTGTGTGTGTGTGATGTGTGTAGCACAGTGTGTGTGTGTAGAACTGTGTGTGTGTGTGTGTGTAGTACTGTGTGTGTGCATGTAGTATAGTGTTTGTGGTGTGCGTGGTGTGTGTAGTAAAGTGGGTATATATGTGGTATGTGTGTGTGTATAGTACTGTATGTGTGTGTGTGTAGTACAGTGTGTGTGTGTGTGTGTGTGTAGTACTGTGTGCATATGTGTGGTGTGTGTAGTACTGTGTGTGTGTAGTACTGTGTGTGCCTGTGCGTGTGCATGTGTGCATGTGTGTGCGTGTGTGTGTAGTACTGTGTGTGTGTATGTGTGTGCATGTGTGCATCTGTGTGTGTGTGTGTGGTGTGTGTAGCACAGTGTGTGTGTGTGTGTGTGTAGTACTCTGTGTGTGTGTGTGTAGTACTCTGTGTGTGTGTGTGTGTGTGCGTAGTATAGTGTTTGTGGTGTGTGTGGTGTGTGTAGTAAAGTGGGTGTATATGTGGCGTGTGTGTGTGTGTGTGTGAGTGTGTGTAGTACTGTGTGTGTGTGTGTGTGTGGTGTGTAGTACAGTGTGTGTGTGGTGTGTGTAGCACAATGTGTGTGTGTGTAGTACTGTGTGTGTGCACTTGCGTGTAGTATAGTGTTTGTGGTGTGTGGTGTGTGTAGTAAAGTGGGTGTATATGTGTGTGTAGTACTGTATGTGTGTGTGTGTGTGTGTGAGTGTGTGTAGTACTGTGTGTGAGAGTGTGTGTAGTATAGTGTTTGTGGTGTGTGTGGTGTGTGTAGTAAAGTGGGTGTATATGTGGCGTGTGTGTGTGTGTGTGTGTGTGTGTGAGTGTGTGTAGTACTGTGTGTGAGAGTGTGTGTAGTATAGTGTTTGTGGTGTGTGTGGTGTGTGTAGTAAGTGGGTGTATATGTGGCGTGTGTGTGTGTGTGTGTGTGAGTGTGTGTAGTACTGTGTGTGAGAGTGTGTGTAGTATAGTGTTTGTGGTGTGTGTGGTGTGTGTAGTAAAGTGGGTGTATATGTGGCGTGTGTGTGTGTGTGTGTGTGTGTGTGTGTGTAGTACTGTGTGTGAGAGTGTGTGTAGTATAGTGTGTGTGTGTGTGTGTAGAGGCTGAGGTCAAATGCTCCTCTTTATCATTCACTATTGTTTGAGACAAGGCCTCTCACTGAACCTGGAGCTCATCAATTGGCAAGACCGACTTGCAAGCCACAGGCCCTCAATTCTGCTCCGCAGTGTGGTGAACACAGGCCTGAGTACTAAGAGCATGAGCCCTTTTATGTGGGTGCTGGGGCAAGGTTTTACCAGCTGAGCCATCTCCCGAGCCCACCATTCACCTCATCTGAAACAGTTATTCAGTGTGTGTGCGTGTGTGTGAGTGTGTGTGTGCCTGTGCGTGTGCGTGTGTATGCATGTGTGTGAGTGTGTGCGTGTGCGTGTGTATGCATGTGTGTGAGTGTGTGTGTGTGTGCGTGTGTGTGCATGTGTGTGAGAGTGTGTGTGAGTGTGAGTGTGTGTGTGAGAGTGTGTGTGCCTGTGCGTGTGTGTGTGCGTGTGTGTGCATGTGTGTGAGAGTGTGTGTATGTATGTGTGTGTGCCTGTGCATGTGCGTGTGTGTGCATGTGTGTGTGTGTGAGTGTGTGTGAGTGTGTGTGTGTGAGAGGTGTGTGTGTATGTGTGTGTGCCTGTGCGTGCGTGTGCGTGTGTGCGCGCGTTTGTGTGTGTGAGTGTGTGTGAGTGTGTGTGTGTGTATGTGTGTGTGTGTGAATGCCACGGTCATCCCTGGAGGTCAGAGGTTGGTTTGCAGGAGTCAATCTACTTTTACTATGTGAGTCTTGGGAATGAAACACTAGTGAGTGGATTTGGCAGGAGGAGCCTTTACCGGCAGAGTCATCTCATTGGCTCAGACATTTTTACATCTTTTAATACACATTACAAAATGTGTGTGTGTGTGTGTGTGTGTGTGTGTGTGTGTGTGTGATGGCAGTCACATAAATGTGCCTCACCATCCTTTACAGACATAGCTAACTCAGGGCCTGATGAAGATCACACTAATCCCAGCCAAGGACCCAACCTAACGGCAGTAATAAGGCAGGCCAGTACCCAAGGGACACAAGGCTTCTGTGATGGCTGCCTCAGACTGCAGGCCCCTGTTCCTTGCCGAGTCTTCCTCAGGCTGCCAGGCTGTGGAGACATGCGTGTGCCCCACCTCCTCCCCCTTTCCTGGCATGAGATGGTTAGTGGGAACAGCCTCACCCCATTCCCAGTCTTCTCCCATTCCCTCTCACAAGGACTCTTCCTCTCAAAGAATCTCTGTGTGTTCAACCCCGTTTTAGCATCTGCGTCTCTAAAGAGCCACACAGATACAGTTATATTTGCTTGTCTGTTCCACCGCAGTTTCCACAAGAAAGTGATGAGAGTGAGTATTTTACTCAATCTTGTCAGCATTTGGTAGTTCAAAAATAATGGCTACTTTGGAAAAGTTAGAACAGCTTTTTAATAATGCAGTCTTCCATTTTCGTCATATGCTTTCAGCTGTTTAGATATTCATATCTGCAAATTGTCCTTGAGGAGTTGATGGGCATGCAACCTCTTTTAAATTTTTTAATTTTGAGACCAGGGTCTCACTTCGTAGTTCTGGCTGGCCAGTATATAGACCAGGCTGGCCTCAACCTGTCATAAAGGCATGCACCATTACACTTGGCGATATGCAGATTTCTTTTTTGAAAAATGTACTTGAAATTTATTTTTTGACAGTCTGACACATGTATACCACACCATTTACTTGCAGGGAGAGGCATTCTTTAAGAGGTCTGGCTTCCACAGTAATCGCTGGCCTTCGGCAGTAGACTGGTTTCAACAGAGGCGCACGCAGCAGCTCGGCAGAAGAGGGTCATGCTGTGTGCACTCTGGGTTTCATAACACGAAGAGGCTTCCTCTTCTTGGTTAAGTAGGGAGGATGGGCCATGCGTGTGTTGTAGCTTACAGTCCTGTGGAAATCCGGGAGGCTGTCGTTTGCAGAGTAGCCCTTAGGCACCCGGCCTCCTCTTCTCTCATCTAATCTCAAACAAGGTAGCAGGGTCAAGGTGTTGCCAGTGAGACGCTTTCCAGAAGTTGCTCCTGTTGCATTTAAGGTTGAAAATCAGGCAGACCAAAGCACGAGGCTTGCTCGTTTTACTTAGCTTGGTCCATGGCTGCGGCTCCTCTGGCCTCAAGCACTGTGCCCGTGTTCCCATTCTTATACATTTTACATTGCTGTAATTTGCTTACCTGATATGCATTCATGTCTCACTGGAGAAAGAGAGATTGGGGACATGAATGATGACTTAGTCTGATTTTCTAGAATTTCAGTAAACCAGACGAACTGATGGTGGTTTCCTGAGATACCCAGGCTGTTCTCAAAGATGAAGACGTGACACGCCCACTCACCACTCACTGAGAATAAAGTGCTTAATTTAACTTTATTTCTGCTTGTGTGTGTGAATGTGCATGTGCAGTACGTGGTGGTCAAAGGACAACGTGGTAGACTTAGTTCTCTGCCTCCAACCTTACATCCATCTCAGGGATCGAACTTAGGTTGTTGGGGTTTTGCAGCAAGCTCTTCTCCCTACTGAGCCGACTCTGTGACCTCTCAAGAAACCTTTTAAAAAGGGATTTTAAAGAAAAAAATATTGGAACCCCACTTCCAAGACGAAACAGCAAAGCAAGATTAAACCTAAACCGCAAACACCCTATCAGTTAGTGAGCAAGGACGTACACACACACCTCGGAAGAAAATCTTTGCACCAAAGACCTTTGTGTGTGAAATATCACACGATTCAACTCCAAAGCCAAATGATTTTTTTCCCCCCTATAAATTCATTTAGTTTCAGGGTCATGAAAAAAGACAGTTACTTGGCCTTGACTCTTCCCAATTTGGATATCCAAGCATTCTAAATTTCCATTTCAGCCCCAGCATTGGCCGATGAGTTAATAAGAAGAAAATATGCCTGCTTTCTCAGCCTTCACGTCTCTAATACAGCCCATATTTTAAGGCAGTTACGGAACTCTGCACAGAATCCAGGTTTAAAGGCAAATTGAATACATAAAGAACTAAGTCAGACAGCAAAGTTTTAGTTACCTGAGAAACAACTGCTAAATTTATCTCTTCAGTCAGGAGCTGAAGATAAATACTTCGCAAGACACACTCTACTTTCGCTTTCAATTTTACTTTAGGCCTTATTAGATAACACCATCAGCAGGAAATGCACATGTGTAAATTTAAAGCTATTCTGATCAGAGCACACGGTGATAACTTGCCTATGTAAAAAAAAAGTCTTTTTTTGCTGGAGAAAATGAAGCTAATCTTCCTGTCAGTGTTAGGGAGGTGATTTAGGCTTTGCTGTCTTGAGTAGAGGTAATAAGCCAAGGATGGTAATGACAATTGGCTGCAAACACCTTCAAGACATTGCCACCTGTGTGTCTCCCTCACACACCAGAGTCTTCCTCCAGTGAAGGCAAGGTGACAGGTGGCCTGTGGAATCCTTTGCTTTGCCATGACCCCTTCTTGAGGTTTCTCTTCCTTCTGCTGCCAGGCTCGCTGCCATCTCCCCTGTGTCTTCTCTATTTCTCTACTGTGCCTGTTTTAGTCAGGGTTTCTACTGCTGTGATAAAACTTCATGGCTAAAAGCAACCTGGGGAGGAAAGGGTTTATTTGGCTCACACTTCTACATCACTGGGCCATCGTCACCAAAGGGCATCGGGCAGGGCCTGGAGGCCAGAACTGAAACAGAAGTCATGGACAGTGCTGCTGACTGTTGATCTCCATGGTGCGCTCATACCTCTCAGAATCACGTGCCCGAGGCGGCAGTGATCATAGTTGGTTGGGCCTTCCCACATCAGTCATTAATGAGAAAATGTCCCTCAGACTTACCCGCAGTCCAGGATGGTTGGGGCATTTTTTCCAATTGACTCTAGCTCATGTCAAGTTGACAATATACTAACCAGGGCCCTGCCCAATTTCCCACCTATGCCATTGCCCGGGGATCAAGTTGCTGAACACATTTTCAGCTTTACCTCCTTCCTCTGAGAGTCTTAGATGCTGTTGATTGTCAAGACCCACAGCTTCTGTGATGAGAAGGATAGGAGAAATCAAGAAACCGGACGTCCTTTTGAACTTGGGTACATTTAACTTTCTCTTCCATCTAAACGGATTGTGTCTCACGTATGACTTCGATGTGCCTTCGCACGGGCTCTTGTTAGGGAAAATGAATATAAGTGTACAATGGAGCCTCTGCTCCTGGTCGAAGTTCTGTTTGCTGCATTTGACCGAGTTCCTGCTCCTCACCATGTGGGTGGCATTTTCTTCTTTGGGGAATCATCCAAAAGCAAATGCAGTCATCTCAATCACTTGTCATTTGCACAGGATGAGATCCGAGGCCGCTTGTTCTAGGAGTTACACCAGCTGGGCAAGCAAATGTGGCTGGCAGCCTGTACGAGCAGGATGTGTGGATTGCCATCATAGCGAAGCTTACTTTCCCCTCCCTCTGCTTCCGTAGACTTTGTTCAATGGAGAATAATCTCCCCACTTATTGTGACCGCAGATCGCTAACCCAGGATGCTTCTGTTCACCTTCAGTGGAATTTAGTCTCAGCTGGGCTGCTTCACAACGGGTCTTTATGTTAGTGCTGTGAAAATTCCAGGCCTGTCTCATACTTCCATCACGAAAGTGGGAAATGGGTGCTCTTTTCACCCTCCTTATTGGTCCTAGCTCCCAATCCCACCCAGGCACAGCAAGTTTCTTCCTTGGGTGGTGGCTCTGTGTGTGTGTGTGTGTGCGTGTGCGTGTGCGTGTGTGTCATTTTATTGGTGTATTTGATATAGCTAGGGTTTCCCTCCACCCCAGCATAATAGAGCATCTCTCTCTCTCTCTCTCTCTCTCTCTCTCTCTCTCTCACACACACACACACACACAATACACACACACACACACATACACACACGCACACACACTCACGCACGCATACACACGCACACACATACACACACAGTGTGGACAAGGAGGAGGAGAGGAAGGAGAAAGAGGGTTATTTTGAGGAATTGACCCATGGTAACTGAGGAAAGACTGTAGCTCTAAAATATTATGGGTTAGGTAGTCAGGCTGAGACCCTGGGGTGGGGGGTCTTCTGTCCCTACTCCTTTTTGTTGTGGGAAGGATAGATTTTTAGAGTTGCAGATTCTTCTTGGTTCATCTCTTGAGCACGTCTACTTTTGTCTCTGGACTTGGCCTGAGCACGGCTAGAAGGGGAACCTAAGTGTTCCTGTGAGTTACTATCGGAACCTGGCTGCTTTAATCCATTTCTTCTATAGTTTCTTAGAGGGTAGGTTTGAAGTGGCAGGTATTAAATTTGTGTGTGGGCCCCTGGACCCTCCCAAACCTGTGACCTATTTAACGGAGGAAGAAACATCATTTTCATTTTGTCTTCATTACTAGCTGCTATGGATTGAGCGGTGTCTTGCCTAAGTTCCATTGCTAAAAAGTTAACCACCACTGCCCAGAATGAGACAGTGCATAAGGAGGTGTTTAAATTCAAATGAAACAATTAAGGAAGATTCTAAGTGAATCTGACTGACGTTGTTATAATGAAGAAGAACACTTGGACAAACTTAGGGGCACTGGGGAGAGACCATGTGAGCACACAGCGACAGGGAAGCATCTGTAGGCGTGCAAGAGAGACAGAGAGACAGAGAGACAGAGAGAGACAGAGAGAGACAGAGAGACAGAGAGAGACACAAGAGAGACACACAGAGAGAAACACAGAGAGAATCAGATAGAGACAGAAGGGGAGAGAAGGGAGAGAGAATATGCCTACCACCTTAGCCTTCTAGTGGTCTACAGTGTTAGCCACAGCAAACTAATACCCTACATCTCAAAAGGCCTCAGAAAATGATGAAAGGAGCAGATAAGGAAAGCAGGGACGCCCCTCCCCTCCGAGGCTGGGTAGGGGAGCAGCTGTGATTAGGAATGATGCTCAGGAAAAACCCAGGGGAGTGTGTGGATCTGTTTCTGGGGCTGATGGGAAAAATGCAGTCACCACCTTGTGGAGTTAATCTGGGAAGGAACAAGCTACCCATAGATGGTGAACTAATCTGTGATAAAGAGGCTAAGGATACACAGAAGAGAATGAGTAGACTCTTAATAAGTAAATGAATGATTATTAGTATGATTTGTGGCAGAAACTGGGTGTCCATATAAAGAAGAATAAAATTGAGCCCTTATCTTATGCCATACACAAATAGCTCAAGATGGATTCAAGGCTTCAACAGAAGCCAGAAATTGTGAAGTTCTTATAGGACAACACAGAGGACAAACTTCCTGACTTTGATCTTAGCCAGTTTTTTTTTTTTTTTTTTTTTTTTTTAAAGAGATGATGCCAAAAGCATCGGCAGTAGAAATAAAAGTTTTAAAGTGGATTCCATCAAACCAAAGAGTTTTTTATGTATTTTTTTTAAAAAATCACAAATTTCTCTATTTCTTATTTTCTTATTTCATATGTACAGGTGCTTTGCCTGCATGTGTGTCTGTGTACTCTGGGATGGATGCCTGGCTCATACGGAAGCCAGAGGAGGGGGTCAGGTCCTTCTGAACTGGCATTGCAGACAGTTGTCAGCCACCACATGGTGCTGGGAATATAACCCGAGTCCTTGAGGGAAGCAGAGGACTCGATTGCTGAGCCATCTCTCCAGCCCCCTAAAAACGTTTTGTATAGAAAAAACACATCCCCAAAATAGAATGAACATTTTGAAATGGAAAACAATTTACAAAGTTTAAGATTAATCAGTAGTTTTCGAACGTTAGAACCTATAGAGTATGGTGTATGGTAATAGCTACAGATAAATATATAGAGAACAGGAGATTTAGCAGAATTGACTCATGTGATTATGGAGGCTGAGAAGTGACACGGACAGGCTTGGGATCCAGGGAGGCCACTGGTGGCTCCATCCAGTCTGAAGGCCCCAGGTCCAGTGAGCCCTGCTGTAATCTCAGTATAACTGAAAGCCTGGGAGGGGTGGGGCAAGAGGGGGTGAGGGCCCTGGAATCCAGGGGCTGGAGGACGGAAGGACGTTTCAGCTCAGAGGTGTGTGTGTGCAGGTGTGTGCCCAGCACACACACACACACACACACACACACACACACACACACACACACAATACACACATACATAGAGACACAGACACTCAGGCACACAGACACGAAGACACACATACACAGAGATACACATTCACACACAGACACACACAGAGAGAGACATATGATACACACAGACACATAGACATATATACACAGACACACACAGGAACACACACACACACACACACACAGACACAGACAGACAGATAGACAGACAGACAGACAGACAGATAGACAGACAGATAGACAGACGACAGACAGACACACACGCACACAGAAGGAGAAGGGGTTGCTCACTTCCGCCTGGCTTTGGTTCAGAGTCACTAGCTGATTGGGTGGTCCCACTATCATTGAGGAGAGATCTTTGTAGCTTAATCAATCCACCACTGTACATGCCAATCTTTTCTAGAGATAATGTTCATTTGCTAGATTTATTAATCCAATCGAACTTATACCTGAATTAATGATAACACTGCCATATCTCTGAGAAAGGGTTAGTCTTAAAAATTATAAGGAATTCATGCAAGCAAATAATACAAAGCCAAATAACAGATATGTAACTGGTAAAGGTGTCAATGACCATTTTTTCTAAAGGAGACATACAGGTGGCCAGCAGTTTGTGAAAAGCTCTCAGTATCACCAACTATCAGGCAATTAAGAGCGAAAACCACCATGAGCTATTATACCATACCCGTGAGGGTGACTATTGCAGGCTTAGCACAGTTCCAAAGGCATGGGGAAATGTGTCCATAAACAGATGAAAAGAGAGGAGACGGCTCTATCAGTAAGCGCTTGTCTTGAAAGCACGAGGACCTGAGTTCAACCCCCAGCATCTTCATATAAATTCAGGTGTGTGCTTGTGACCCCAGTTCTAGCGAGGTGGACACAGGAGGATCCCTTGGTGTCATTGGCCAGTCAGCCTAACCTAATTGATGAGTCCTATGTCTGTGTTTCAGTCAACAAAGTACAAGAGTCTCAGAGAATACTACCCAAAGTTGACCTTTGGCCTCCTCATGCATATATACACGAGTGCATTTGGACATGTACACTCCCCACTCCCAACAAACTGAAGAAGGAACTTACACACACACACACACACACACACACACACACACACACGAGAATATCATATCATTCAGTTCTAAAAAGAAGAAAATCCTTCCACTGGAACATCATGAATTAACTTAGAAGATACTACACTGAATGAAATTATTGGGTCACAGTGGATTAATACAGCACAGTATCACTTGCATATAGGATCTTAAAAACTCAGACGTGGACAAACAGAATAGAATGGTGGTTTCCAGGCATGGGGAGTGGGGGAAATCCAGAGTTGTCAAGGGATTTACAAGTTCAAGTGTGTGGTGATCTAATGCACAGCATGAGGCTACTGTTAGTAGTAATGTGCTGAGTATTTGAAGCTATCTAAGGGGGTGGGTACTAAGTTGTCACTACGCAAACGTGTACAAGTATACACAAAATGGCAACGGTGTCATGTGATAGAGATGTTATTAATTAACTTGATTGTGGGAAATACTGCAAAAGTTGATCTCCTGTCTCAGCCTTTCAAACTCACATTTGGGAAAACAGACATGAGTCACAAGTCCCAATCACACAAGGCATACTCATATCAAACCACTACACTGGGGATGTCACACATACATACTTCAAAAAAGTTGAAAAAAAAATTCCTGCCAAAACAAAAATGATATCTGAAAATGCGTAGCTGAGGGGTGGGGTCCAATGGTAGAGCATTTAACCGGCATAAGCAAGGTCCTAGATTTGATACCCAGAGCCACAAAAACTGAAACAAAATTAACTATCCAACCAACCAAACATCCTGGAAAGGGGCAAATGATTCTTCCTGCTGTCCTATCCTGGGACATAATGTCCCCTCATTTATCCTCACAGGTCACTGCCCGGCATTTCTGATGGGTCTTGGAGTACATTTCCTTTTTCAGATGTTGTTAAATGGCAACTAGACTCTATCGCAGGCTAGAATCCTATTTCAGATCCATTACGGTTAAGAAGATTGTGCAAAATGGTCTGAGAGTAAACACCATGAGGTTATTTTAGGGAGAAGCATTTGACATTCCAAACATTAGACTCATAGCTACAATATGTGCTCAAATTCTAAGATGGCGTCCTGTATTAGTATTTAGTCTGTAAACATCCTGTACAAAACATAAGACACTAATAACTTATTATTGGAAGAACTGTAAGGAAAATGTATAGTTTAATACTGAGATGAGTCTTAGTAGCATCTTCATTTCCCAGCGAACACTCATCTATTTATGTTAGAAAGGCTTTGTTCAAGCAGAATCTCGCCATGCTGTGAAACAGATGAGTGAGGCATTCTGGGTAAAGTACAAGTCGGGGTTGGAGCCCAACGTATCTGGTTCACTCTGCCCACCTGGCAGTCACTGAAGACAGCTTCTTAGAACCACTGAGACACCTCATGCTACCACTGTGACACACCTAACATACTCACACCGATCCAGATGCAAACATACAGGATAACCTGGGAAGAGAGTGAATCCCACGCTGAAAAGGTGATGTATTTTCCATGTATTTCCATGTATTTTCCATGTATTTCCACCAGTCTGTGAATTCTCACCCAATTGCTTTCTTGTTGTGTTCAGATTCACTGGCTGAGTCTCTCTGCTTTGTTATTCTGGAAGTTGTTCCTATAGGCTGTGGTCTCCCAGGTTCTTGTGATATCTGGTTCCAGTGGCATTTGACTGACAAGAAGTTAAGGCAGGAAATTGAAGCAGAGTGGGAAGACAGAGCAGGGAACTCTTCCTCCTTCTCTCTACCCTAAGCTTTTCACTGAGCCCTCACCAGATTCCCTCCCTCCGCACTCTCCCTCAATGCCTGCTGTGATGTCTCCTCGGGCTTCCAATTTCCCTAGAGCATCCTGCCATGGTGTCCTTCATGGTGGGCAGGTGCCACACATTCAGAAATGGTTAAGAGAGGAAATCCAAACGCTGAGAAAATTGTGCCTGTGATGAGAGAGATGTTATTCTGTAAATATGTTTCTTGTATTGGTTAATGAATAAAGCACGGTTGGCCAATAGGAAAGGAAAATAAGAGGGACTAGGAGACAAGGAGGAAAGAGGAAGTAGTAAGGAGGAGTCAGCATGTAGAGACCAGAGAGGTAGAACGCCAGCCCCTCTGGCCGGTAAGATGACCACGTGAAAATACTTAGATTAATAGAAATGGGTTAATCATTAAGACAGAGCTAGCCAATAAAAAATGATAATTACTAACCAACAGCATTGTATCAAATACAGAGTCTCAGCGTGTTATTGGGGGCTGGTGTGGCGGCGGGACGAGGTGACTGGCAGGGGAAAACATACTCTTTACATGCCTGTCCACTAGGACTTTTCTCCCTGTGGATTGGGAGGGGAGAAATGCGGTTTTCCCTATTTGTGTCAGTGGGATAACAGTTGCTCAAAGAAGTGCAGTTTGCAAATTAGGACATCCCAGGCCAAATTTAGTATTTTGACTCTAAGAGGTTTTGGCTAAACACAGCCGTATAGATCTTCATTTCAGTTGGACTCGGGCTGTTTTGAACTTGCTTTGGTGACATGGGCTGGAGAGGTCCCTGGGGAGTAAGCAGTCCTGCAGGACAGCCATGGTTTTCCCTCCGATCTCCCGCATTTTGTTCCCAGGAACACAGCCTCATGGGCATTCCATGAGTGTCTGGAGTCAACATATTTTGCCGCCCCCACTTTTCTTTGTTTATATATGGGGAGCTATAGCTTTGGTTTTGATTTGAATTTGAAATGAATTTGATCTCACGATTCTGGAAAAGATGGAAGGCCAAACTGCCAACCCACTTAAAATGTCTCAAGTGCTGTACAGAGGGAAGGTAGGGTAGGACCAGCTTTGCTGAACAGAGGTAAGTGGAAGATGCTAGACCCTGGGTGAAGGATCTCTCCCATCAGATTCTACTCTGAATGTCACCGGTGAAGCTGACTGGGAAGGCCGCGTGCTTGATGACTCTAGATGGACATCGTGACGTCAACACAGTGTTAAGGTTATGTGGAGCAGACATTCGCTCTTCCGTTAAGTGCCTTCAGGACTTCAAAGTCTCTCAGTCACCTTACAGGTGGTCTTGGCCTTGGTGATAAGGTGTTCTATGTGTTCAGGACACCTACTTTTGGAAGTAGACTGTCTTATCTACACTTCAACTGCTAACACCAGAGGAAGTGTTGGTGAGAAAGGTGATGTTGATTTTGCCCGTTATGTGTTGCTCTAATTTAGTTACGGAGACCTTTTTTTGGGTCTGTAGTCCAGACTCAGAATCAAGGAGAGACGAGTAATGGTGACAAGATTTTTTTTCTTCACCAGCAGCACAGGTGGAATCAGGATGATATTTTGACATTGGTGGGAAGAGTGCCTCCCAGGGCTGATTCCTCCTTGCTTCCTAGACCCCCAAACCTACTCCAGGTCTGCTGGGACCCTGTGCTAATTTTCTACATGAAACCAGAGCCCTGTTGGCTGCCTGTCCAGTGAGGCCTTTCAAACCTTGACTATCCTTCATAGTGACTAAAATCCCACTCCTGGCTGATGAATACCCACAGGCCTGTTCATTTCAATAGCAAAATTCTTCTGTAGATGCAGGAGCCAGACTTGTGTGGCCGCATTATAAATTGTTGGGAAGATTTTTCAGTGTAAGTTGTCCCTGAGACACTGTCATGTGAATTGCTGGACATATATCCATAACCAGCCTAGTCCTCTCTTACTCTGGCCTCTGTCAGTTGTTTCGTTTTCCTGAATGAGGTTAGTCTTTAAGAATGTTACAATTCCATGTTACTCTGTTTCTGATATGTTCATAGGCAGATGAAGCCAGCTTGATTTGCACTGGTGTAAAATGGGTATATCTTTGTACAGATTATATATGTGTGCATATGAGTGTATTTACTGAAATCTTTTTATTTTTACAAGACAGGACTATGCCAAAAAGTCAGAGGCTGTTAATGTTTTGTCTTCCACAAGTCATCCCATGATTTACATGTTGACTGTCTATAGTAATGTATTTCTCATAGAACTTTTCAGTGGGATAATAACACATACACACAAGCACATGCACATGCACATGCGCACACACATACACAAACACATACACACTTGAAGTAGAAAGTGGATTATGCTTTTTGTATCCTGCTTTTCACTTGGGGATTTAGTGTTGGACATCATCTGCCCTCATTTTAAACCTGAACTCTCCTTGTTGGCTCAGCTTCAGAGTGGTCTATGATTTAAGTACAAAAGAATAATTCTTCCTCTTTTTATAGGCTTCTTGGGGGGGTATGTTGGTTAAATTATTTATGGTAATAGATTCTACAGAAATAGATGCTCTTTATTGAGGCCATCAAAGCCCTCAGTGCTTTAATGATTCTGCTGATTAAGTGGAAAACACATGCAGGCATGTCAACCTGTCAAGCAAAGGAACACACTCTCTCTCCCTGATGTAAATGGATCACACCAAGGCCCAATCGCTCACCGCATTAGGCTATGGTCTTTCATGCTCTAAAGACCAGGTAGGTATTACATTGCACAGTTCTTATAGATTGTTGAACTTTAAGACGAAGAACCAAATTTTAAAACTGTCATAAATCTGAGTCTGGCTTTCAGGAGGCAAGAATGCTATTTTTAGTGCGTCTGGATTGCAGGCTTTCCCTTTGGTGGCTGATGATGCCTGCACAGTAAGAATGAAAAATGAAACTTGTGGAGATTGGATAGCCAAGGAGATTGAAAATAACACCCAGATAGTGGAGCCTTTGGGTCACCAATTTGAATTCAGCTCAGATCAGTGATGACTACAAATTGCTCTGTCTGGTGGCAGTGAGGCTTGCACAAGACCCATTCTTCATCATTAGCTGTGTTAATTATGCTGCTGGCTCGCCAAAGCCCAATTTGCCAGCTTTGGACTGTAATCCCCTCGAGGGCAAGGGCCATGTCTGCACCATGCATTTTTTCCTTTTTTTGCTGTCTCAGTTAAACAAGTGTAGATTAGATATGTTTGGTTAGAGAGACAAAGGAGTGCTCTTTCTGGGGTCTGAACTTGTCACTAGCAAGCGTTTCTGTGAAATATGGAAGTGACATTGCTTCCAGTTTGTTCTGGGTGGCCTTGCAAATGGTTTAATCCCACACAGTGACACACGGCCTTTTTCCACGGTCCTGTCAGTAAACGCAGTGGAAGACAGGCTCCACGTTTCTTGTTTTCTGACTTGTATGTGTAACTGGTGTTTAGTTCAACTCTCATTTCCAATGATTTCCTCAATCCCTTCTGCTCACGTTGATTATAATGTGCCATGTAGGAACTCCATTTATTTTGCCTGTGTTAAACATCTTTCATAGATTTGTGTTTCTTTTCTGAACGTGCTCCTTTTTCCACGTACAGGTAACTCTTTTCAAGGTTCAAGACTAACACTTATAGTTTTTGTTGTAAATTTTTCATCTACTGATGGGCGTAGCAATAAGGCATGCCTTTAGTCCCAACATTTGGGGTACAGAGGCAGGCTGATCTTGCAAGTTCAAGGCCAGCCTGGTCTACTTAATGAGTTCTAGTCTAATCAAGGCTACATTTAGTGAGACCGGCCTCAAAAACAAAACAAAACAAAACAAAAAGTTGTCCTCTCCTGTGATAGCATTGCAACCATAAGACTAGTATTTATAGATTTTTATTAATAATATTTTGGAGAAATTAAATAAAGAGTCTTATGTACAAGTTTGCATAGTTTTTTCCTCAATGGCTGTTGGGTGGGGAACATTTCTTTTCTGAGTCTTAACTCCATGTTAAGTGCCATGGACATGTGTTGTAGGGATTTCTCAGGAAGCACACTGAACAGCACACAGGGTCCTTTCACATCTACGATACCTACAGTGAGTGTGCTGCTGATGGCTCTGACTCAGAGAGGCTGAAGAATTGGAGCAATGATGCTCAAAACGAAGGTGCATGTTAGTAATTGCAACAGGCTAGATGGGGAGAAGCCACTAGGATGCCAATCTTAATACACTTGTTTTGGGATCAAATCAAATATGGAAGGGAGAATATTTTCATCAACTTTAGTGTTTATTTCTTCTCCTTGTGCCGCGCCTGCGCAGCCAGAGTACCGAGCTTGGTGGAGGGTGTAGGGATGGAAACACTTAACAGATGACCACGACAAGTGAAGAGGAAGCTGCTGCCTTTTATTACAGAGAGTAATGGGCTTATATACCCAAGCCAGGGGATGGGCTAAGCATAGGAGGAAATCACGCACCACCCACACCTGGGGTCAAGGCACACCGGAAAGTTATGAGAACAACCTTGTTTGATCAGCCTTGAGAGCGCGGGAGTTCTACAGCTGGGTGGGGAGGAAGAGAGCCGTAAGGGACAAGAACTTACATTTCCCAACAACCCTGTTCTGTCCAATTTAAGGTAGGTTTTGTTGTTGCAATTACTACTAGGTCTTCCTCCTTGAAGAGTCAATTTATTGCCACACTTAAATAAATACAAAACCCTTGAATTCCCATCCTCTCTAAGTAGAGTTTGACTTTTGGGGGCCCAGCTCTTGGGACCTTGTAATGGAGAACCAGGAGGCTGTATTGAGAACAGGGAGGGCAAGGCAAGGGAAACTAATTCAGAGTCCTGACTGCTGGGCTTGGTAGGATGTTGGGAGGATAAAGTTGTGGAGCAGGAAAGCCTGGGGCAGAATTTAAAGAGGGAGCAGATAGAGGGGTTCATGGAGTTCTGTGGAGAGTATACAGTAGATTCCATTTGACAGTTGTGTGTCAGGACTGGGTTGTTCTGCTTAAAAGTAGCCAGCAACTCCTAGATCCCTGTGGTCCCATAACCCAAATTCATTTCTTGCTCGTGGTCTATTGTAAGGCCCTGGTGGATTCCCGAATGCCATGACTTGGTGGCCCCAGCCGCTTTGATCTTAGGCTTTTCCTTTGAGAAGAATGGCAAGGGAGGAGCTCAGGCAAGTCCTTTTCTTACTGACCATTGCATGTAGCTGCCTCACAGGCCAGCTGCCTGCCGCAGGACCAGGAAGCTGTGCTTTCCTTGAAATCCAATAGTCTCCATGCAGAAGGGCTGGAATGGCTTGCTTTTGTTGGCTGGACAGTCTCTTACAGGTGACATCTGTAGGCCACTGGATTTATTTTCTACCTACAAAGAAAAAAATGCAATTGTGTATAGTAAAACTGCCAACAGAAGTTTCTGAGAAGCAAAACAACGTAGCTTAAATGTTTGATATTAAGAGCGCGTTTGAAACTTTACCCCTTTGCTCTTCCTGTCTCTGTCTCTCTTTTCCTTCAGCGAGAAAATATTCATAAATGCTCCTATTCCCGTGGCTTATTCAGAGGAAGTTTTAAATTTGGTTTTATTTCCTTTGCTTCCTTGATATTCACTTTATTAGGCATCCTAAGATGGCGAAAAGGTTACAAATTCCCTTTAGAGTTATTAACAAGAAGCCTGTCTAGGATGACATAAATGTGATGGTCATTCATGATCCCTTTGAGCTTTACGGCTCTTCCAAGAAAATGAAAAGTCTATATCACAGACCTCTAGGAGAGACGGAGCTGGGAAGATGTGCCTAATGTGATTTCTTAGCAAGTATAAAGGACAAAGGAATAGAAATGTTTTTTCTTGTGGTACTGTGGCTTGAACCCAGGGCCTTCCATATGCAAGGCAACTGTCCTTACGAATGAGATATATCCCCGGATATATGTTTTAAAAAGAAAAATAGAACAGGCTAGGAAATGATTTTATGTCTTTCTGCAGTTTTCTCAACAGGAACAGCTATATTTTAGGAGAATCGTCTGATTACTTGTGACTTGACAAAATCTCAACAATTACAACAGGTGCACACACCATTAGCAACAACAACAAAACCCCCAAAACCCATAACCTCTGGTTGGCATAAATAAGATGCAATGGAATACTTCAGTGTGCAATTACATTTTCTGCATAATTAGTCATAAATTGAGCATCCAAACATAGATGCATGTTTAATTAATTATGACTTATTTAAAAGCACTTGGGTGGTGACACTTTGTTCTTCATTTCCTGCAAATCAAATTACTAAAGTTTTCAATTTAATCTAAAGCAATCTTCCTTGCATTATTTTTAAAGTTCCACCCAAGACACAGGCTTGATTACAGCGTAAATAACCGAGGCAGTGAGGGAAATACCATTTGGGGAGGGCTGGTAGGGATACAGCGGAAGGCAGATGAGGGCAGAGAATTAGTAGAACTCACTTTGAAGCTGGAGAGGTAAGTTGAGGCCAGGGCTGGCTGAGCTAGGGAATGGAAGACACTACAAGATGGTTTGGATTGAATGGTCTTAACAGAGGAAAGGCATCACAGCCACAGAAACAGTGTAGTGAAAACGTCTAATGCTTAATGAGTAGGGAAGGGAGATGAGCCTAGCATTAGTGTTCTTTAGAACATTCTCCCTTGAAATTTACTGTCAACTAATGGGTCTTTCTTTTTAAGGGTGTTGGTGGTATGGGTTCCAGACTGTACCCGTTCTAATAGAGTTTTGTCATCATTGAGGTTGAGACATAGTGCCCTTTCGAGTGTCCACACTTCTGCATTTCCTGAAACGCTACATGACGACACCCAAGTAGCTGCCTCTGTTGAAGGGGTTTTACTTGTTGGCACTGTCTCTCCTCATAGGAGCAGACACAGAAGCTGGGCCGTTAGTGTCTCCTAGATTCCTTTCTGTGGACTTCAGGCTAGTGATTCTTAACCTTCCCAGGTTAGTATTCCTAGTTAGCGTGGGCATTAATTGCTACCTTTAGGAATCTGAGACCACATTCCAACATTGTCCTCCTAAAGACAGCAAACTTGTTACATCACAAATTCACGTGAATTTTAATTTTAGAATATATTCATATCTGTCCTGATATAAAATTGTAAATCATAAACTATGGGGAAAATGTACATTACTTCTGCCTAATTCATCACTTAATAAATGAGATTATTTAATAAGATGAGTGATAGACACCTAGCCCAAAACATCTGTCTTAGTATCTAACAACTCACCACACCCTTTCTCCGTCTCTCCCTCCTCTCTCTTCATCTCCTCTACTTTCTCTTTCCCCCACCATTTAGACTTCTAAGTTTTCTGAGTTGTGGCAAAGCTTCAGGAGGAGGCTCAGAGCATTTTCGGCAACTGTTAGTGAAATTTCAATAGTTCTAGCTTCTGATTAAAAGCTGGCCAAGCCACTCTGTTGACGGGGCCAGTGCAAATGTCTGCTCCATGTTTTACCAGCTCATTGAACACAGCGAGAAGATAAGGAGCAGCTGCTGTGCATCATGGCTTCCTGGGTGAATACAACGTCTGCTGTTCTAACCAGACTGTGTAATGTTTTTGGTCCATTCCTGAAATATTGCTCATCACAGATTTGATGCTTTTCATACATACGCCCATGTGCACCTTTGCTCTTCCCCTTTGTCATAAACAACAACAACAAAACAAAAAATCCCAGGCAGAACGATATGACTACTATCAAACTCTTTGAATATTAGCATAGGACTTTTTTTTTTAAATCATAAAGACAGGAAATAAAAACAATTACAGGGCATGTTCCTTTCTTCCCACATGTTCTTGAACTGTGATCAAGGAATTGAATGAATCTTAGTTGCTCAGCTAGTTAGGTATCAAGCATGTGCATTAGTCAGGATCATCAGCCATTTCTTTGCATTTAGAGTCATCCAATTTGCCCTATGATGAGCTTAAGTGCAGCCTGACAATGTGTCTCTACTTGGCCTCTGAGAAAAGAAACATGAAAAATTATTCTGTTTTGTTGTCATCTAGGTTGGGGGCAAATCTCATTCTCAACCACACTGTTCTGTTGGTGTCCAAGTTTCCCCACCCTCGATTCTAGGGAACTTAAAGACGTTCAGGATTCTTGGATGATTCTCTCCCAAAGCTGGGTCAATTCCTGGAGACCTCATCCACTCCCATTTCCATTCTTCAAGATGGAAAGTCCTTTTGATCTTTTCCAGTTGGAAGACTTCTACAAATCTCCCTTCATTTCCAGTTTCACTCACCCCCTGCATAGTACCCTCCCTCTACCTGTCTTCTTTCTACTTTGAAGTGGAAAGTGTTTCCATTTAACTTTTTTTCACTCCTCAGGCTGTCATCTTTGAATTTTCTTTCCCTTTCTATTTTGACTAGAAAAGGAAAACAGACGCCTCTGAGGATTGTTACAAAGGCAGTGGAGGACAGAGAAACCACATACAGATTAGGATTCTAAAGTAGAGTCCTGCCACACTTACAGTTTGTCCAATTTTCTCCTGTCACTATAAGGTGACCTGGAAGCAAGCTACAAATACCTCTTGCTTTAAATGCCTTCTGGGCTGCTGGATGCCTCGGTGGGTAAAGGTACTTGCTGTCATGCCTGGCAATCTGAGATTGATCCTTGGAACCCACATAGTGGAAGAAGAGAGCCGACTCCTGCCTGTGGTCCTCTGACCTCCACATGTATGCTGTGGTACACATACCCCCTCTACATGCACAAAATATATAATAATCACACATAAATGCTTTTCATGGTTGCACAGCAGGTCACTTTCCTCAACTGTAGTCTCTTTCAGTTTAGAAACTTCTTAGAAAGTCTTTAGACCCTCTTGATGTGTTGGAAACAGTCTTTGGTTTTTTTCTTCGAGCTAAGAAGGGCCCTGCTCTTTGTGGCCCTTGGTTGTCTGACAGAATGGATGGGTGATTATTCCACACACTGCAGACTGTTGATTGCACTGGATTTAGTGTGACACAGTTCACCTCTTTTCTCTCAGCAGGACTCCCATTTTATAAGAGAATTTTCAAATTTCTAATGGGTAGAAACATTTCCGGGGGAAAGAATGACAGAAGGAAGACTTCTGAGCCATCTTCCAGGAGAGCATTGGCCTCAGCATTGCTCAGTAGCCTCCCAGCAGGATGCAACTTAGCCTTGGGCTTGTGCATCTCCAATGCCTGGACTGTGGATGCCTGGCCTTGAGCAAGGGCAAGCTGGCACTGAGGTTTTCCTATGATAATAAGAGTCCTTCACACCCTGTTGACTCACATCAAAGGGACCCACATCAGTTTTCACATCTCACTGGTTATTTTGTATATGGTCCTGCATGTTCATTTAGGCTCAAAATTGTACCCATATATTTCCTGCTTTCTGTTATCTCCTTTGCTTCATTTGTTCTTCTGAAATATTTCCAATTGTTTGGGTGCCCAATTGTTCGTGAAGTGGTCGTTCAGTTTGTGCTGAAAGGCCATTTTTTTTAAAAAAAGAAAGACAAGATTTATCATCATAATTATCATCATCATGTTATATGTTGATTTCAAAATGATCCGACCATCGAGGTCCATTGAGACAGTAAATGGCTTCTCCATTCCCAAACCTTGAAATGATCTTATTTTCAAGGCTATTCTTACATGGATGATGAGGTCTTAGTGAGTTGCAACAAGAGGGCTTTGTATCTGATCAGTCTGTACCTGGGCAGCTTAGAGAGCAATTGTATTCAGAGCAATTGTAGTCCATACAAGCAGTATAGCATGGACTCTTTGCTAATGGTAGCATCAGTCAAAATTAAGGATGCCATTCTGGGCTTGGGTCTAAAGACAAATCTTCTTCAGACTCTTCGTATGCTTTCCTGACACCCTGCATCTCCTTTTACAGAGAACTGAGCCACTTAAACACACCCCTGTCACAGAGAAAAACTGGCCAGACTCCCCCTGTTGATATTAGGTTCTATGCTGCTTCTCTATTTGTCAGATCAATGGATGCTGAGCATGAGGGGAGGGCCCAAGTGATGCTATTGACCTCAAACTGTCTAGCAGAATGTGGTTCTGGAGATGCTAGCAAACACTGCCTGTCTACATAGCATTCTTGCAAATGGCAAGACAATGAGTTCCCTGGGAAGATGAATTGCAAACTCACCTTCTCTTCAGGGTAAATTCAGAGGCTCCAAGTGGCTAGGCTGAATTTTAACTCCTTTGATTTCCTGCTATTAGGTTTATTTGTTCAGTGTTCCAATGGTCCTGGCAAGATGGATACAGGCACCTAAGATATGATAAGCAGATAGGATCCCAGAGATACAGGTAGGGGAGGAAGAAAGGGATAGAAAAGAAGAAAGTCCTATTCCTTCTGGAACAGTATTGGGTCCTGACAGGTGGATACTGAGAGAGCCCCTTAAATATGTCAATCAATGGGCAAAGCTGTTTTCTTGCTTCATATAACAGGCTTAGAATGTCAGTTTCGGAGCTGAAAGGAGATATTCATTTCTTTCTCCTCGAGATATATTTGATTGTCCTAATTCTTATCCAGGACTGAAATATCATAGCTACTGGACACAATTATACTCTTGAAAAATTTTCAATATTTGAATGTGTTATTTCTTTTCTGTGTATGAGTATTTTGTCTGCATGTATGTCTATGCACCGTGTGTGTCTATGCACCATGTGTGTTCCTGGTGTCCACAGATGCCAGGAGAGCACTGAGTCCACTGAGATAGATAGATGGTTGTGAGTCCCCAGGAGGGTGCTGAGAATTTAACCCATGTCCTCCAAAGGAGCAGCCGTGCTCTTACCCAGTGAGCTGTTATGTCAATTATGTTCTTTTTTTATAGCAAACAGCTTTTAAGTTTAATATAAATTGATGGGAGATGTCATTCTGTAATTATGTTTCTCTTATTGGTTAATGAATAAAACACTGTTGGCTAATAGGAAAGCAAGATAGGTGGGACTAGGAGACAAGGAGGAGAGAGGAAGGAGTAGGGAGGAGATCCAAGATGGAGGACGGAGAGAGAAGAATGCCAGCCCCTCTCTCCAGTAAGATAAAAACATGTGGAAATACTTAGCTTAATGGAAATGGGTTAATATTTAAGACAGAGCTAGCTGATAAGAAACTAGTAACTGGCCAACAGAATTATATCTGATACAATGTCTCTGTGTGTTATTAGGGGCAGGCGTGGCTTGGGGACAAGACCGGCAGGGAAAAACTACACATGACAATAAATATGTTATGCAGAAATATAAGTAGATGGGAATTTTCCCCCTTTGTACCTGTGTCAGCTAATCTTGGTCATCAACCCGAGGACACCTGGAATCAACTAAAATGAAAGCTGCTGGGCATTCCTATGAGGATTCTATTAATCAGAGTGTCTGAAGAAGGGAGAGCCGTCCTGAAGCTGGGCCATACTTTATGGTGGCGGCCCACAAGAAAGGGCATGGGAGAAGGAAGCCTTTTGTTTTTGCCTGCTTGTCCTCACTCTCATTGGCAAGTTTGCTTATCCAGTTGCTGTGGCCAGTGTAATTCAACGTCTTCAGGATTCCAGAAGAACTTTGGGAATCACCCCAGATTCTAGTACCACACTGAGAGACACATCCAGCCTCATAGATTGAACAAATACCAGGCTCTCAGCCTTTCCATCGTGAGACAGCCACTGTTAGATTACCCAGACTCTATCCCATAAGTCAGTTTAGTAAATACTGTGGACACATTCATTCTCTGAGTTCTGTCCCGTTAGAGGGCTTTGACAGCACAGAACTTAACACTGATAATACTCGATCACTGTTTTCTCCTTTCTACAGTTTCCCCACCTTTTATACCCAGCCCAAGTTGCACCTAACTCTTCCTTTCATTTCTCCAGTTCCACACAGAACTTCTCTGTCCACTCACCATACATCCACTCTTCTCTAACCTGTTGTGGGTTGAAAGCCTTTTGACTTTTCAAGGCTGTCAGTTTCCTACGGACAGCATATCCTCAGAGGTACATCTCCAACTGGTCTTGCAGATACAAAGTAGTCACAGAAACCTTGACTAGTGCTGGAATTAAAATTCTGAATATACAAGCTCTGATTGTCCACAACAATCAAGAGAGCAACATGTTGTGGAAAAACCAAACTCATATGCAGCACTAAAATTCTCCCAATCAGCTGCAACCCTGTGATGCTCTCCTTGAGAGGTTCTGAGAAGCAGCAGGCTCAGTCATGTTCATGGCAGTCTAAGTGGGGTTGTAACGGATCGTGGAAGAACCAGGTGAGGCTAGCAGGATGGGCAAGCAGGGAATATCTGCGGCATGGGTTGTTTTCTTGGGAGGGTGTTCCCAAATAGAAGAGTGGCATGCCTGTGAGCATTTCAGAATTTGCATGGTAGAAGTCTAATTAGATAGAAATTTAGGGAATGATTTGTTAAGGGCAGCTAAGTTTTCTCCATGATGGATAGATTTTCTTTTAAAGCATGATGCTTAGCTATTTCTGTCATTTGAGGTAGAAATATTTGCAACTGCTTTGCAGACTTTTAGGAGATGTATTTTAGATGAGCCACTGGCCACACAAATAATTTCACTTTTCTTTGGGAAAATTTACTTTGAGAAACAAATTATCCTAAAATTTCCAGGTTTAAAAATAGCAAATGTGTATTATCTGCTAGGCATGACTTACTTGGGTTTATCTAGGTTAAGGTCTATCTTAAGATTGCAACCAAGTTGTTGGCATGGTGCTGATGAGGTCTTTGGTTATAGCTGAGGTTTCACGTGAGCTATGGGAGGAGATCCATGGATCAAAACATTCACATGGCTGCTGACAGCCCCAGAAGCAGAGATACCAGGGAGCCTGTTGCCTCAGGTGGAAGCCAAAGTTTTTACAATCTAATCTCAGAGAAGATACTTTCTCACTTCTTCCCATTTGGCTAATTAGGAGTGACTTCTGAGTCTGGCCTACATTGAAGGGGTGCTTTTTACACAGAGACAGGAGCAGCTTGCCTCCCACAGACCCCCAGTGGCCTTGCCTGCTCTACTTGCCTCACAGTTGGCTTACCCAGCTTCTGCATATTTCTATCCTGAAATAGAAACCTTTTGCTCTCCTTGTTTCCTGGAAGGAAGCTAGTCTTTGCAGAAAATGCAGACATGCAGACAGAAACAGATGACATAGGCAGAAGGCAGCCTCTGGGTTCTCACCTGCCCTTCTGCCTTTAGGGTTTATGCATTATCTCTGTTGCCTTTTTAGAAATACTTCCCCAATTCCCCCATTCCCAGATAAGCTCATGTTGGCCCAGACACTTGCATTGAATTCTTCTATGGTATCATAAACAGAATATAATTAATAGGTTTAAAATTTCAACACTGTGAACATTAATTTCCTATTCATTTAGTGAGTGCACATTCTGTGTAAAGCAATGTCCTAGACTGTGGCAAGATGATGAGAGAAGGGAGAGCTTATCCTCATACATCCCACTGTCTAGTTCAATCACTCTTTAAAAGAACGTTTTTAAAAGTATGTGTCTGTGGGGGTATGTGCATATGAGTACAGGCACTCACTCTTGCAGCTGGAGTTACAGGTAGCTGTGAGTCTCCTTGTACAGATGATTTTCTTGTGAACTTAGGTATGGAACAGCCACCGTGTGTGCAAAGTATGGATTTATAAGCCCACACAGCAGATGGCTTGGGTTTTTCATTTATGTGTATTAGTTTTTGCTTGCATGTATGTATGGATCACCTTAGGAGATTCTGGTGTCAGGGGAGGCTGGAAGAGGGTGTCAGATCTCTTGGAAGTAGAATTACAGATGCTTATTAGCTGTTAGACCATTCTCTAATCCCCCTTTGTTGTTTGAAACACAGCCTCAGATGTACACAAATCATCTTGCCTCAGACTCCTGGTTCTGGGATTAGAGTCATAACCCACCAAGACCAGCTCTAAACAGATCGTTTGTGTGACAGTTGTCTATACAGACTAGTTTATAGACTTTGGTGATGTTTGGTGGCTTTTATTTTGGCTCCTGTATTTACCCATCACCTGGATAAGATATCTGGAGGCATGTCAATACTAGTTACCTTGAAATAACTCTCCTTCTCAGTCAAAAGCTTTGAACTTATTTCAATCACTTGCCAAAGTTCAAAATACTTGAAAGGCAGAGTCAATGGGGGGGTTTGAGCTGGCTGGTACCATACTTAGTGAATAGAAGCTGAACCGCTATTCATCATTCATTTACTGTGTTTTTTTTCCTCATTGGGATGTAATATACTTCCTTATTCCATTAACTTTTGATTTGGCTATAGAATTTGGTCAACAACAAAGCGTAAGAGGGTAAAATGGAACAGATTTTTTTTTTATCTCAGTTATGATTTCCATTGCTGTGATAAAAACCATGGCCGAGAGGTAACTTGGGGGAAAAATGGCTTATGTGGCTTACATATCCTGAGTCACAGTCCACTGAGGGTCACCAAGGCAGGCTTCAAGGCAGGAACAGAAACAAAGACTTCGTTTGACTTTCTGTTGCTGACAAAACACCATGACCAAAGCAGCTTTGGGAAGAAAGGGTTCATTTGACTTACATTTCCACAGCACAGTTCATCACTGAAGGAGGTCAGGACAGGAATGCAAACAGGACAGGGACCTGGAGTCAGGAGCTGATGTAGAGGCCATGGAGGGTGCACCTTACTGGACGCTCCTCATGGCTTGCTCAGCCTGTTTTCTTTTAGAACTCAGGACCACCAGCCCAGGGATGGGACTATCCACATTGGCCTGGGCCCTCTCCCATCAATCCCCAATTAATAAAATGCCCTACAGGCCTGTCCACAGCCCAGTCCCATGGAAGCATTTTCTTACTTGTGGTTCTGTCCTCTTAGATGACTTTAGCTTGTCTTAAGTTGCCATAAAAACCAGCAGAGGCCATGAAGGACTGCTGCTAACTCTTGGCTTGCTGCCTCATCTGTTTGGCCTGCTTTCTCATACAACTCAGGACCACCTGCCCAGGAATGACACAGTGAACTGGGCCCTACCACTTCAATCATTAATAATAATAATAATAATAATAATAATAATAATATAATAATAATAATAAAATGCTCCAGTCTGGTCCATAGACCAATCTGGTAGGAACATCTTCTCAATTGAGGATTTCTCTTCTCAAATGGTACTGTCTTGGGTTGGTTGACAAAATACTTACAAAGATAGGGTTTAAATGAGTTTATAAGGCTTAAGGAGCAGGGAGACCAAAATTTTCACTGTTTCTCAGCCCGGATCCCAGGTGGAATGATTTGGAGCAAGCTTAAAAACAGCCTCAGCCCAAAGCAGTTTCTGTAAGCAGCCTGTAACACACAAGTGAGAAAAATACATGCTTGCTGCCATGAGCTGTTAATTTGGAGGTAATTTATTACACATTATTGTAGCAGTCTGGTACATTCAATGTATGGGGGCCAAATGATAGAGTATTGTAGAAGACATGAATAATAGCACCGCTCAAAAATGTCTGTATTCCAATTCTCGGCACCTACAGAATGTTACAGTGAAAGTGTCTTTGAGGATGTCATTAAAGTCTTGAGGAGGAGTTACTCTGTGTTATCAGTCTGAGCCCAGGGTCCTTATGCCAGGGAGGCAGATGAGAAAGGAAAGGAAGTGTGACAATGGAAATTGTCGTCTGATATTTCCTGGCTGGCTCTTCACCTCAGTAGTGAGGACACTTACAAACCAAAGACAGGATTCCATCCAACCAAGCTTGGTGGACACATGAGTTTATTGGGGACATTGATAGGAGCATCCATGACTCCAAGGAAATGAACCACTGAGGAGTCCCATTTGGAGTGTGGGTTCCTCAAAAAACACTATGCTCTTGACGAGTCTCTTGTGCGACTAACAGGCAGTTGCATCGTTGAGGAATCCACCCCTATCAATTGTTATTTCTTACACCATGTTGGGGAAGGCACTTGTCCTCCCCAAGGATTGCCAGTCTTAGAATCCTGTGGTCCCCATGTCCCTCTGACTTTATGAGTCTCCATGCCCCCTCTAGGAGGAAGTAAAAATAGGCCAAGTCATTTGCAGCTGATCACAACTGCTGTGATTCAAGACAGCAGTGGTCATGTCCAACTTGGAGGAAACAGCTGTATGGCATAAGCAGAGACTGGAACTGTGGGATCAAGAAGACCAAGGACTGTGTTGGTCTGCAGAAGTTGAAAAGGGGAGCACTTGGAAGGGAATCATCATTGCTAATACCTTGACATCAGCCCTGTAAAACTTCTTCTGGACTTCTGACCTCTAGAAATAAAAGATAATAAATTTGCTTTATGGCCAGTAAGTTGTAATAATTTATGATAACAGCAATAGGAAATTAATACAAACTTATAATGGTTAATAAATAGATAATAACTAGATTTTCTTGTTGCTATAGAAAATAAATTTAGAATAATACATTATGATATTACCCTATTGATACATTCAGAAAATGTATTTTCTAAAATCCACAAATTTATTTTTTATGGTGGGAAAATCAAGATGGTGGCGTTACTTGAATATTCATTATGAAGGAAAATTAAACATGCATTACAAAATACATCCTTTTAAAAGTAGATCATGGAGGGGAGTGGGATAAATGTCTAAGTGAATGAGATATCCAGGTACAACAGGACTGAAGCACACACACACACACACACACACACACACACACACACACACACACAGAGACACAGACACACAGATACATACACAGACACCCACACACACACAGACACACAGACACACAGATACATACACAGACAGACAGACACCCACACACACACAGACACATACACAGACAGACAGACACACACACACACAGACACATACACAGACAGACAGACAGACACACACACACAGACACATACACAGACAGACAGACAGACAGACACACACACACACACAGACACACAGACACATACACAGACAGACAGACAGACACACACAGACACATACACAGACAGACAGACAGACAGACACACACACAGACACACACACAGACACACAGACACATACACAGACAGACAGACAGACACACACACACAGACACATACACAGACAGACAGACAGACACCATACACACAGACAGACAGACACACACACACACAGACACAGACACACACACACACACACACACACACACAGACAGACAGACAGACAGACACACACACACACACACACACAGTGTATATAAAAATCTGTATCTACTTCTAGAGTATGGATCCAGAAAAAACAAGTGAAATTGGGAGTTAGTAAATTTTTACTAAAAACTGAAATGGTGATTTGTCATTTTGAAAACATCTAACTATGGAGTGGTTCCTCCTCTTTGGGAGAGTAAATAGTCCCACCTAGCTTTCACTGTTGTTCTACTCTACGTGTTTTAGACACACTTTATTCTTAAAAGTTCAGGCATAAAAAGCCTGAATGTGGTGAATGTAGTACCATCAGTTCCTATGTCCCGTTGCCCAGCTTCAACTCATCCACCTGTCTATTACAAGTTCTGTTACTCAGTCTCCTTACAATAGGGCTTATTTAAAAGCAAATCCCAACGTAGTCTTTTAAACAAAGATTTCAGTCTGGCTGTGAAACGACAGAGGATAAAGGAGTCTTTTACAAAGCTTAACCATGCTGAGAGCATCACACCTAATAAATCTAACAATGATTTTAAATATGTTCACAGAACCGGTTCAGATTCTTTATAATCTGTATTTTTAATGAAACCCCACAGGAGGTTCCTGTCTTTTCTGTGAATCCCCACTTTCAACATTGTTTTATAATGTCCAATTATGGAAGTACAAGGGACACTTTTGAGTTTTGAAGCTGCTCAAACTCAGCCTATCCTTTGAGCCATCTGAGCGTCCACACAGTGCTTGTAGACATTCATTGAATCAGTTGTTTATTGAACATTTAGCACATCTTACTGGAGGGTAGAGAGAAGGTGAGAGGCATAGTAGTAGACTTCCATGAGATTACAAACTAGAACAAAGAAAAGAGAATTGGAAGGGAGAGGGAAGGGGGAATGGCTTGACACAAGTCGGGGACCATGGGAGCATCGTGGGTGCAGTCACGATTCTGAATGTATACAGTGCCAAAGATGCGAACAGCTCTGCCCTCTGGATTAGTGGATTCAGCTAGAAGGACCTGGGAGCCAGATGAAAGCAGGACAGTGTGTTAGAGACGTAGGCTGACAAGGGGATAGGGCTGAGATGATCCTGTAGAGGAACATGGAGCAAGGGCCAGCATTATGCCTTCCTAAAAGTGGGGGAGTGTGCAGATTCACACCGAGTAGAGGCACAATGTGCCTACGCTTGCGCATACTAGATGTACATCTCCCACTAAGGCAGACAGTGACCTTGGCCTGGACTAGACGTGTGGGTCTCTCTAGGTTTCTTGACTAGAGACACAACT
Source organism: Cricetiscus sungorus (assembly GCA_030556225.1). Taxonomy (NCBI): domain Eukaryota; kingdom Metazoa; phylum Chordata; class Mammalia; order Rodentia; family Cricetidae; genus Cricetiscus; species Cricetiscus sungorus. The sequence continues at coordinate 5,308,568 of JANBXA010000411.1, read as the reverse complement.
GTGGGGTTAGCAAGCATTTCCTGATTCCAGCTCTTACTAGACTTGATGGCAAGGCCCACCTCCCACTCATGCGGTATTTCTGATCTATTATCTGATGTGATTCAAGGTTTTACAGAGGTACTTATGTATCTCTAGTGGAGGACACCTGCTTTATCTGTTCTCTCTGGCCACAGGGCTTGTAAATCAAAGAAGCTGCCTGAGAACAGAAGGGACAGGGCACTGACACCCACTGGGGAGTGCCTTTGATGTGGGCTAGTCTCTCAACAAGCCCCTGGCCACTGAATCAAACGTGGGGGTCATTTGGAGAGAAGCAAGGTCAGGATCCAGGACATCCAAATCCAAGACCTGTGGGACCCCAGTACATTCTTTCCTAAATATAAAATTGAAGTAATTACCAATCAAACACACCACTGAGATGAATAATGAAAAGCTAATAATTGTTTTCCTTCCCTTTTAAAGAAACACGCCACACTCAGACGCCCATTTACAGATATTTTCAGTTAAAATGTCACATAATATTTGTTATATCAACAGGAGAATGGAAATTGAGTTGGCAGTGAAGCATTGCAGTGACAACTGTTGCCTTGGAAACTGTAGTAAGCAATCATAATTACAATTAGCAAGTCTCCTACAAAGTGTACATAAATACACCAGAGATGAGTGCCACCCTTCAGACAGCAGAGCATGCCGTGGGACCGGCCTCTTTTTCTCGTTGACACATCCTTGTAGATATTAAAGTCCTAGTAAGAGACACCGCAGTGTCTGTGAACGTAGGTGAATATATTTCCTTCATTTGCTGGTTTGGGGCGCACAGCATAATGACATTTGACACACAGCAGATTACACGGATGCTTCAAGTGACCCTTAGCTGAAGTACAGCTGGTCTTGAATGGACTTTTAAACAAAGCCTGGTCTCAGAAGAAAATGAGGCAATTGTACATAATAAATGATGCTGTGGTGCAATTACGAGGCTGCTCTGGGGAAAAGCGCTGTGACACGGGAGGAATGGGTAAAGCGATTCAATCACTCTCCACTACTTGACTCCAGTTTCTTCATTATTACCTTGGAAGTGTTCTTTTTGATTCGGCCTGCACTGTCAAGCTGAAACAAGTCACCGAAAGAGAAAGAGCGAGGGATAGGCCTGCTCCTGCTTCGACTCCCCAGAGTGTCCTGTCCTCAAGGGAGAAAAGACAGTTAAGACAGGTGTGGGTTTGCATTTCACACAAAGCTTTGAAGGTGAAGTTATCGCCCTAGCAAAACCATTGCTATTCCTAGGGCCATAGGGCACGGCCAAAACTCTGTTCTCTTATACACGGAAGAATTTCTTCTGTTCGGCTTGTCTGAGCATGTTGGCTGCCTGGGGCTCTCCAGACAAACATATGCTGTGAGGGGTTACCATGATGTAAGGGGCAGCAGGGGGAACAGTGTTGACATGCTTCCTTTGAGAGCAGAGGCCTTGACCCAAGCTTGCATGAAGTCTGCTAAAATAAGGAAAACAAATAACCTTGGTGTAGACATGAAAATAATTGGAAGAAATCACGCAGTAGACTCTGTAAGCAGAGGGGCGGAGAGGGAGGGTACACACAAGAGCAGCGGATGCTAGCAAACTGCCCTCCCTTCTCTAGATAATGCCAAGTGCTGTCTGTCTCAGAGCTCCCACTGGAACCAGGCTTGCTCTGCAACAGAGGCCGAGTCAGGCATCATGGCCGGCTCACATCTAAGCTCTTGCCTGCTTTATGAATGTTCTACTCTTTAGAAGGGAGCTATTCCACTGTGCTCCTTTAGTTCACGGTTCTCACTATCCCCAGCTCCTGCCCCAGAAACCAAAAGTGCCTGGAATTGTATACAGTCTCAGCAGTCACAACCATGTCACAAAATGGAGAGGCAGAGTATCTTAGGTTTCTCTCATGGTAATTTGGCCGAGGTAGGACGATAAACTTGTTTTAGTCAAAACTAAGATTTCATCTTTTCGTTGGTTTGTTTTATTTTATTTGAGGCAGAGTCTCACTCTGTAGCCCAGCTAGCCTGGGACTAACTGTGTAGTTCAGGTTGGCCTTGAAATCGTGACGCCCTCCTGTCTCAGCCTTTGAGTGTGGCGATTTCTGGCGTGAGCCATCTTAGTCGGCCATTACTCCTAGCGGCATGAAAGTGTAATTCCTCATTCATTGGAAGGCCAGCCCTGTGGAGGCCTTCTAGAAAGAGGAGAGATGGATGTCAGGACGTTAGCCTTAAAAAAAGAAAGGAAAGAAGGAAGGAAGGAAGCAGGAAGGAAGGCATGGTTGGGCAGGTGCTGGAGAAACATGGTGCCATCGTACTCCTTAAACGTTTTGCTTGTTTTGTCTTTCATGATTTGACATGATCTAGGGTCATCTGGAAAGAGAAATGCCTCGCTAGTTTTGGTCTGTAGGCAAGACTGTGGGCTTGCCTAATGATTGATGTGGGATGCACAGCCCATTGTGGTGGCGTCACCCCTGGGCAGGTGGCTTCTGAGCTGTGTAACAAAGCCATCTGAGCAAGCCAGGAAGCAGAACTCCTCCACTGTTTCTGCTTCAGTCTCTGCATCCAGGTTCCGGCCTTGAACACCTGCACTGACATTTCACGTAATGGCGGGCTCTAATCTGTAAGAAGCATCCTCAAGTTGCTTTTGGTCATGGTCGTTATTATGGTAATAGGAAGCAAACTAGAACAGCTATGCTTGTCAGGTGTGAAAACCCTGAGCTCCACCTACTACAGACAAAGGGGAGGCTGGTAAGGCTGAGGTGCTGGGAGAGGGTAAGGGGTTGGCATCAGCAAAGGCCTTCTTTATTGTAGAGCTTGAAGAGACAGATATTGCTTTGTACAGACGGGATGGAGGCGAAAAGTACCAGGCAAAGCCCATTTACCAGGAGAAGCCTATTTACTGGGAGAAGCCTATTTACTGGGAGAAGTCTATATACCAGGAGAAGCCTTTATACCAGGAGAAGCCTGTTTAGCAAGAGAAGCCCATATATCAGGAGAAGCCTGTTTACAGGAGAAGCCCGTTTAGTGGGAGAAGGCTGTTTTGCAAAGAGCCAGAGGACCAGTGCACAGCTCATGACTTCCATTATTTTAGGAGTGTATTGCTCTATGTGACTGCAGCTTCTCGCAGCATCTCCGGGCTTTTGCTGATCCCCAGAGCTCCAGAGCTCTACCTCCTGTTGGGAACCCTCCTGGAGGATGCAGAAGCTGCTCTCTGATCTGACATAGAAATTTGACTCTCTACTTGGAGCCCCTCTAGTCATTCTTGTCTCCCTTCTCCTTCTCCTCCTCTATTTCCATATTCCCTTTATTAATGGGAGGGTGCAGTGATGGGCATTAGAGTCACCAAATATCCTAGGGTACCACCTCCATTGGGCTTTGAGCAATGATCCCAGGCAATACGTGATACTGAATCATCTAGAAAACAGCTAATTGTTGAGGACCTTCTAGTCCCTTGTGCTTTCTCCCTTTTACAACGTACACTCACTGCGTTAATGTGTGAGCATGGGAACGGCAGAGTGACACAGACACGAAAGGGCTACTATGAGGAGCACCAGACTTCCCATTCCAGCCATATGTTCCAAGGCAGCTTCATTTATGTTCAAGCTTCTAATTATTGTCTTCCCCAGTAGTCACGGAACATATATTACAGACGGGGATTTAGTAGATTGTGCAGTATTATCTGCATCCTGGAGAGGCCAAGAATCAAATAGCTGGGTAGTCTGTGACACTGGATGTCTCGGCAGTCCCATTCTGGCACTTACAACCTAGAAGACTCTTGGAGAGGACTTCAGTCCACACTGAGGCTAAAGAAGCCGGGTTTTGATGTCAGTAGAGGACGACAGCAGTGGCAACAGAATGGATGCCCTGACTAGCAAGAAGCAAAGGCAGAAAAGCGCCACTGCCGCCTCCTCTGACCCCTTTGTATCTATCTGGAGCGATGCCCAAAGATGCCACTGACTCCAGGGAGGGTTTACTCTTCTCAGTCACTTCTTCCTGAAGGTGTTCTCAAAGACCTGCCTCTTTAGAGGCTTGGCTCTTAGTTGATTCTCCATGCAAATCAATTTGACCATCTCTCTCTCTCTCTCACACACACACACACACACACACACACACACACACACACACACACTACATTCTGATGGCAGTTTTCCCCATTCCTCTCCTCCCCTACCTCTTCTTTGCCTCTCTGTGATGGGAGATGTTATTCTGTAAATATAATTCTCATACTGGTTAATTAATAAAGCCCTGTTGGCCAATATAGGCGGGGCTAGGAGACAAGGAGGAGGAAAGAGGAAGTAGTTAGGAGGAGTCAGGAGGTAGAGCATGGAGAAAGAAGATGCCGGCGGCGGCTCCCCGATAAGATGACCACATGGAAATACTTAGATAAGTAGAAATGGGTTAATAATTAAGACAGAGCTAGCCCATAAACAATAATGGTAACTGACCAACAGGATTGTATCAAATACAGAGTCTCTGAGTGTTATTTGGGGCCGGAACGCCAGACCGTCAGCGGGCGGGCTGGCGGAAAACAACAAGCTACATCTCTGCCCATCTACTCCTCCTAAGTTTCTATCCAGAAAAGGGCAGGCCTTCCATGGATATTGACAAAACATGGCATATCAAGTCGTAGTAGTACTAAGTACCTTGTCTTGTAATATGGCTGGGCAAGGCAACCCAGAATGAAGAATAGGGTCCCAAAAGCCAGCAAAGGGGTCAGGGACAGCCTCCATCCCTACTGTTAGAAGTCCAACGAGAAGACCAAGCTGCAAAACTGTCACATACATGCAGAGGGCCTAGGTCAGTCCCATGCAGGCTCCCTGGTTGTCACTTCAGTCTCTGAGCCCAGGTTGGGTGTTTCTGTGTGTTTTCTTGTGATATTATTGACCCCTACAATCCTCCCTCCCTCTCTTCAGCAGGATTTGCCAAGCTTGGCCTAATGTTTGGCTATGAGCCTGTTTCCATCAGTTGCTGGATGCAGCCTCTCTGATGGCTACTGGCTAGGCACCAATCTATGAGAATAGCAGAACATTGTTAGGCCTGCTTACATTGACATCCCCACTTCAGTCACGTTTGGTTCTATCCTAGGTCTCTGGACCATCCAGGCTCTCGCTCCTGATGCTCTAGCAGTGCCAGGAGTAGCACTCTTGTAGCATGGGTCTCAGGCTGGACCAGTCATCGGTTGGTCTCTGTGTCACCTTTACCCCTGCACATCCCAGAGGCAGGACAGACTGTAGCTTGAAGGTTGTGTGGCTGGGTTGGTGTCCCGGTCCCTTCACCGGAAGTCCTGCCTGGCACAAGCGATGACCAGTTCAGGCTACATATCCGCATTTGCTAGGAGTCTTAGCTGGGATCATCCTTGTAGATTCCTGGGTGTTCCCTTGCACCAAGTTTCTACCAGACCCCAAAATGTCATCCTTTTCCAGTCCTCTCTTTTAGCACCCCACACTACCTGATCCCTCATGTTCCCATCCCTACCTACCCACAGTGCACTCATGCTGAAAGAAAACCACACACGATCATCTCATTAGATGCTGAAAAAGCCCTTGATAAAATTCAACACCCCTTCATGACAAAAGTCTTGGAGAGATCAGGGATACAAGGAACATACCTAAACATAATAAAAGCAACATATAGCAAGTCAATAGCCAACATCAAACTAAATGGAGAGAAACTCAAAGCAGTTCCACTGAAATCAGGAACAAGGCAAGGCTGCCACTCTCTCCATAGCTCTTCAATGTAGTGGTTGTTCTAGCCCAAGCCACAAGACAACTGAGGGAGACTAGGGGGCTACCAATTAGAAAGGAAGAAGTCAAAATATCATTTTTGTAGATGATATGATAGTACACATAAGTGACCCCGAAATTCTACCAAAGAGGCTCCTGCAGCTGACAATCAATGTTAACCACTGCACCTTCATACCCTTAAATGCTGTAAATTTATTTCGTGAGCTTTTTTGAACTTAAAACAATATTGTATGTTGATTCTCAGTCATGAAAGACAAAGGCTTAAACTCATACCCCACCTCCCTATCTTTGAAGTATTTTGTCTCTATGTTATTATTTTTGAATTATTTTATTAGGTAATGTGATACAGGTATCATATTTCTATCTAATTCCATATTCTTTTCAAATATTTCTATATGACCTCTCTCCTGCCAACTCCTTTGTGTCCCAGATATGTTTCAACTTCTACAATATAAAGATGGTTAATGAACCAATCTCTCCCTCTTTCTTCCTCCTTCCCTCCATCCCTTCCCCCTTTTTCTTTTGAAATAGGGTCTTGCTATGCATCCCTGGATGTGCTTACACCCTTGGACCTCCTGTTCCAGTCTTCTGAGTTTGGTGAGCTGGGCTACCGCTACTGCCCAGCTCTGTTCACCCTTTTTGAATTACTTTGTTTTGCATGTGTTTCTAGAATAGAACACCCAGATCTCTCTCTCTCTCTCTCTCTCTCTCTCTCTCTCTCTCTCTCTCTCTCTCTCTCTCTCTCTCTCTCTCTCTCTCTCTCTCTCTCTCTCTCTCTCTCGCTGTGTGAATAAAGTGAATGATCTCTTATCAAGTGAGTTAATTCTATATGTTTCCAATGACAAGTCTGACACATCAGACATGACCATCTTATTTTATGTCATTTTTATGCCTGTGTTATGTTCGCTGTGTTTCCCCACATATTTTCTCCTATTTTACTTTAAAGTTATTTTCATATTTAAGATAATTTATATTTTTGTTTTGGAGGTCATCTTTGTAGCTAAACTCTTAAAGATGCTCTTATTCATATCTGCTCCAATGGCTCCTATTAAAGTCAAAGTAACGAGTGACGGTGAGTTGACTATAGAGTTGGAACTCTTGTGCTTGGGTTGGTTCTAACCACACCTGCACAGCTGTCTATTCAGTCCTCTTTAAACACTATAACCACATAATGTTGCAAAGGCTCCACTTTGTATCACATTTTCCACACCAAGCCACTTTTTCCGTTGTTTGAAATTTGAGGTAAGCAAGTGGATTTGAGTCACAATGGGTCATTCACCTCTTATCTGGCCCCCGGCTAAGTAAGTTATGGCGGTACTGGTGCTGGACCACGTCAGGTATTCAATAACCACCCACAAGCCCTCTCTTTTGAGCTGGGATCTGGCATCCTTTTGCTTCTATCTGTTCATACTCCTTCAGGAGGAATCCACCACTCTGATCTCCCCTATCAATGCTCACAGATCTCTTGAGGTTTTAAAATATGACTATTTATTGGTGGTCATCCATTTGTTTGTTTGGGTTTTGAGACAGAGTTTCACTAGGTAGCCTTGGCTGGCCTCGGACTCAGAGAGATCTGATTGCTCTTCTGCCTTCTCAGTGCTGGGATAAAGGCATATACACTGGTGGAGGTGTCTTATTTCTAAAGTGTTGGGTAATACTTCTTGCCTCAACACTCCCAGGTTGGAAGAGGGGTCAAAGGGAAGGCTGTCAGGTTACTGGGCCCAGGAGCCCTCTGCAGGGAAGCTGCTTCAAGACCTGGAGTCAGAGGGAGGCAGCCTCCTGCAGAGATGCTCCCTGCTCTCCACTCTGATCCTGGTGTCTCACAGAAAGTCTGCAGTGAGGGTGCCTGGGAAATGTGGCTTGGCGTTCCTCTGGGCTGGTAGCACATGGCAGAAAAGGAGGTCGGTTGCTTGGCTGAGAGACAGCAGGAAAGTCACTGGCCTTCTTATAAATTCACTAACTTTCCCCTGGATGTTCAGGAAGAGTCATGACTGGCTTCAAGTTCACCAGCTAGAAATGGCCCCCACTTCTTTTTCTTTGACCACTCATGATACTCTCTAGTGCTTTTACTGATGATTTTCTTGTGTGTTTTTTTTTCTCTTTGCAAAAGCATAAATAAAATCAATTATGTGGAAACAGAAACACAAGGACAAGTGAAGGAGAGAGCAAACAGAGAAGCTCCAGTGGAGGGTTGAGCCATCATATACTTTCCTTTGAAAACGTGTGGCATTGCTTTAACATCCCCAGTCCTGTATTCCATCACCTACACCCCCCATTATGACCTGGCAAATTACAGTTTGGCAAGCCTGTTATACTGACAAGCATGGATTGTGTCTTATGCATCTCTGGACTTTGTATAACAGTATTGGAATGCAGTAAGTATTTCCTAACTCATAAGATCTAACAATGATGCTTGTTGAGTGCTCATTAGCCATTTGGCTGTGCTGAGTGTACCCACAGTAACCACATAAAGTAGGTCTATCTTCTTGTTGGCTCCATGTGACTAGGATCTGAAACTGGTGTTTGGAGAACAGAAGGAGCTAGCCCAGTGCCACCCAGCAAGTAGGTGGCAGGGGCTGGCTGAGGGATGGATGTGAGCAGTCTGACCAGAATTTATACTGCCTTGACTGCTACTGCCTCTTGTCCACGGACTAACACAATGCGGTCATTAATTGTCTGCCTACAAATTGTAAGTGCTCTTCTCTTATGGAGAACGTTGGTGTTTTCAGTTTCCCACATTTCTAAGCAAATGAGTGTCGGTGATCTCCCTGATGTGGAGCAGGTGGACTGGGGCACCCCTTGGGGTCAGCTCTTCCGCGTTTTAAAGTTGACCCTGCCACCTACTTGATGTGTGGTCTTGAAGAAGTCACTTAACCTTTCCTGCTTCTCATCTCCAACTTCTGTCGTTGGACATTTACATAAGATTTGTTGCCATAGTAATAGAAAATAATACTGACCTATCTCTCAGGAGTACATGCCATGGGGATTGACTAATTTACAGCTATGAAGAGCTTTCAACATAGGAACTGCTAAACAACAGTGCAGTCGTAGAGAGAATTTAAAACACCATCAGCTTGTGGAGCAGCCCTGCATTTGATACCACATTATATGTTTAACTATTAGTATTACTACTCCTAATAAACCTTTATGAGATACTTTAGGAGGTTGAAGTGTTTTTATGGGAGATAATTAGTTGTTCCAACCAGCTCTATGAGGTAGGTCAGTAATTTTTATCATCCTTGTTTTAGAAATCATATTAAATTGGCACATGCATCATTAAGAAAGACTTAAACTTCTTGATGTTTGGAAGCAACCTGTAAGCAAAGACAGTTCTCATATAGCTGTCCCACCTAACGTGCAGATCTCGGCAGGGCCATGGAAGAGGGAATTATGCTTTTAATTCTCAGCTTGCAACACTGGCAGTTCTTCTAATGGTTTGGACGTTTACATATTGTGTGGAGGTTCTTGTGATAGTCTCTCTGTGTATCAGTCAAGTCCACCGTAGATACTTCAAACAGAGATGTTTGGTGGGCTGGATGTGGTGGCGCATACCTTTAAGCCCAGCCCTCAGGAGTCAAAGCTGGAGGATCTGTGAGTTCAAGATCAGTCTGGTTTACGCAGCAGGTTCTAGGGCAGCTGGGACTTACATAGGGCAGCTAGACTTACCCTGTCTCAACAAAAACGGAACAGAACAAAACAGAAGTGTTCTTTGGGTTCACTCTAAGAGCCAGAGGGGAAAACAAGCGTTGCAGGATCCCTGGAAAAGGAGAGGCCTATCTGACATTGGTCCTTAGGTTAAGACTCATTGCCAGGTAGGAGCTTGTCAGGTTACTGGGCCCTGGAACACTGCGGAGAAGCTGCTATGAGGCCTAGAGTCAGAGGGAGGCAGCCTCCTGGGGATGTTCCTATGGCCTGACGATGTCTCCCCTGCTCTTCACTCTGATCTTCACTATCTTTTGGAGAGGCTGCAGCGAGGGTGGTTAGAGTTCCCCTGGGCCAGGAGTACATGGCAGAAAAGGAGAGGCAGCAGGAAAGTAACTGCCCCTCTTGTAAATTCACTAACTTTCCCTGGATGGTCAGGAAAAGTCATGAACTGGCCCTAAGGCCACCAGCAATGCAGGGCCTGCAATTGCCTAACTCCTATTGCCAGGGCCACGGGCCGTGTGGGATTCAGACATCATCCTGGGGCTGTCTGAGTTGTTGTGTACTTGTTCACTGCTGAGGTTTCAGCAGCAGATGGTGAGCAAGGTCATCTTTGCCTACCTTCTAAGATGGGGATCAAATTAAATCCCGTCCATAGGAGGCTTGGGTCTTACTAAGGAGGCAGAGGAATAGGGTGCCAGTACATAAGGATATAAGTTGGCAAAGAGGAAAGCTAAACAACCCCAGCTTAGACCACGAAACTGGCTTATGTCCCTAGTATGGGCACACAGGTACCCCAGAATGTCTAAAAAACACCTATGACTCACGTTTTAAAAATAATTATAAAACATTTTAAATTTGAAAAAACTTGTTTTATATGTCAGTCCCCATTCCAGCACCCTCCCATCCTCCTCTGTTCCCCCCACCAACCCCCATCCCATCCCCTTTCTGATCCTCAGGGAGGGTGATGTCTTCCAAGGGGCTTCTTCAAACTCTGTCATATCATTTGGAGCAGGACCCAGACTCTCCCTTATGAGTCTAGGCTGAGGGAGTATCCCTCTATGTGGCTCCCAAAGTCCATTCCTATTCTAGAGTTTAATACTGATCCACTACCAGAGGCCCCATAGACTGCTCAGTCCTCCTAACTAACACCACATTCAGTGACTCAGGGTCAGTCCTATGCTATACATGCATGCCCAAACACATATAGACACGCCCAAACACACACACACACACACACACACACACACACACACACACACACACGAGAGAGAGAGAGAGAGAGAGAGAGAGAGAGAGAGAGAGAGAGAGAGAGAGAGAGAGAGAGAGAAAGACTGGCTGAAAGCTGAAAGTTAGTGTCACTATGGGCCCTCTTCTTCCAGGTCTCAATTGCTACCTTGCTGGCTCACATGGAGCTTTACAGAAGAGGTTAAGGGTTCTGTGAAGCCTGTAATTCATCCTGACTTGCTTCAGAAAGTGTTGCTGAGCCTCAGCTCTACAGGCCCCACTCTTAAACTAGGATTTGACACACAGTTATCAACAATCTCATCGCACAGAAAGGGAGACTGAAATACAACACGTGCTCATGAAATAATAGTTGATTAGAGAGAAAGAAGAGGCATCCAGTGTCCTGACCTCCATTCAATGAGAGGATGTGTTGGTGTGAAAAAAGTAATTTACCTCATTGGGTAAACTGAGGCAAGCTATTTCTTTTTCTCTTGGTCTCCTTCACTAGATTAGGCGTGTTTGCCCTGTCCATCTGGAATGTGAGTTGAAGGAGGACCATCTGTGCTGATGTGTTTTAGGTGTTGGGTAACGTGTCCAGCTAACATAGGTCAACCTGTGTGGTAATGCCGAGTTGCCCCGATACTCCTGGTTGATGCTAAACACAACCTCTGCAAATGCTGAGAAGTCAAGGAAACAAGAGTCTGCAGCTGCCCGCCATCAGTCATTCTGCAAAGTCGTGAGCATAGTGTTTATGCCCGCCCTTCCCCCTCGAGACAGTGCAGTCTCTCCCTGTGGCCTGCTGTTTCCCCAAGTGAAGGCCTTATCATTCGTACGTTTGAGGAAGGCCATGTCAGAGTCCCTCCCCCAAACCACTGCTTTTCATCAATCTCTGTGGCTGCCCAGCCCCGCAGAGGAAGACAATATCCAAGTTGCTTTCTGTCCAATAACTTATCCCAGACAACGGCAACAAATCTAAGGCGGATGTCTAGTGGCTTGTGCAGTGGCAGGTGAGCCGCCCTTTGCAGGGATCCTTGTACCATTCTGGTGTTTGTTTAAGCTGCTGTGAGATGGTTGTCATCTCCGGAAGAATTTTCTCATGAGTAAAGCCAACATCTAAGCTAAAGACAAATCTGCCCTTTGATTTAATTGTGCTAAACAGGCCTTCCAGCTCTGCCCCTCTCTACCCACGGGACCTAGACATAGTCAGAGGCAGATTTCCAACAAGGCTGGCCAAGGGTGCCTCTTGCAAGGCAGTACCCGGAGTGCGAGTCCATTGCCCAGCCTGGATGGATGTCCTAGTCCATACCTGACCTCACTGCATGTCCTTCTGTTTAGTGGTCTTTCTGTGAACTGGAAGAAAACCACGTTTCCTGGTTTTCTGGGCATCTGCTTTTCTGTCAGTAAACATTGCTTATGGGTGGTTTTCTTATGCAGTGACCGAGTCAGCACATAGGTTGACTAGATCAAGGCTGGAGGAAAGACAGCCCACATCCTCAGTAATTCCTGACCTAGAAAGGAGCCACAGGAGAGACAGTCGGATGTCACCTCTCAATGCCAGCAATAACTTGTTTCAAAAACAATTTGCTCATAAATAACACAGGTCTACAAAATTAGTGTGTTAACCAAAAGGCAACTATACCCAAAGGAAGAATTTCTGTTTAAATTTAATTGATTTAAAATTAGCATCCCTTCCTTTTGACGGCTCCATTCTTGTTTACTGGGAAAACTTTCACAGCAAAACACACACCATGTGTGTACCTGGGCATTGCTATTCTCGTTGGTAAATACTCTCCACCCAGCGCCTGGATGGGACCAGAACCGCTCTGAAGGAACTGTTCAGGAAAGGCGGTCTTGTCTTGACAAGAGTGATGTTGGTTTATAAAATCACCTTTCAGAACACTCCTAGGGATGTGCGTTGGCTGGAGCCGCTGTGCTCGCAGATCACATCGGAGCACGCCCATTGGGAAAGCGGCCGTGCCAAACCGGGGCGTGGCTCCCCTTCTGTTTGTTGATTTTAGGTGCAGAGGAGGGGGCATAAGGCAGAATAAGATGGAAGTGGTTGTTTAGCAAAGTATCTACGGCACTTTTTTAAAAATGTTGTTATAATCTCTTTGCTGATTTTCATCTGAAAGAAGGAGGACATTCTCCAGGGAGTCCATGGCAGTCAGGAGATACTAAGAAATGCACGCTGTAGACATGGCGTTACTTTAGATGAAATGTCTAATGTTCCTTGAAGCCTCAATTGTTCCTCCAGTCTAAACTCAAACGACACGCATTCTTTTTTTTACAAATGTGATGCTTGTTTATGGTGGGAGATAAAAGCAAACTGATAAAGAAAGTAAATACAAGCCTTAATGGTAGTACTGAGCAGTAAGTTAAAATCCCATTAGCGTGTTACTAACTAAACACAATAAGAGTTTCGTTATGAATTGTTACACATGTAGAAAACCCGTCCATATCAATCTTTCTTGTCCTTTCTCTTCCTCCCCCCTCATCTTCTTCTCTTTCTAAACAGAAGTAATTTTTTGTTTTGTTTCGAGATAGTGTATCGTGTAGCCCAGGCTGGTCTCAAACTCACTATGTAGCAGAGAAATACAGTAAACTAATTCTTAATTCTCTAGCTTGCCCCTCACTGTGCCTAGCTAGAAGTAATTTTTTAAAAATTGGTTTGAAATTTTTATTTTATTGCATCTCTCTCTCTCTCTCTCTCTCTCTCTCTCTCTCTCTCTCTCTCTCTCTCTCTCTCTCTCTCTCTCTCTCTGTATGTGTATTTGTGTGTATTTCCACATCACGGTATCTAGCCTCTCTATGTGTGTTTCAGGATGGAACTCAGTTCCTTGGACAAGGACTTTTACACACTGAGATATCTTGTGCTGTCTTTCAATGTGCCTTCTAGCCATATTTTACTAGTATAAACTTACTAGTTTATTAGTATAAACTTTTTTGTATGGGTTCCCCTTGACATATTTTTACTGTAGTAAGTGTATGTTTCTATGTTCTATGCTATGTGTTATCATATGGATAGCTTTAAAGAATTTCAGTGTGAGAGGTAGGTAATTCTAGGCTCATGTGTGTGATGCCTGCGAAAGTGAGTGTGCAAATGTGTGCACACGTGTGAATGGGCCTGTGGAGGCCGGGGGCACACACCCAGTGCTCCTGTCTGCCTCCATTGCTCTGTGTGCGTTGTGGCAGGGCCTCTCGATGAATCCGGGGCTTGCTTTGGTTAGCTCGCTTGCAGACAGCTTGCCGCAGAGATTTCATATCCCAGCGCTCTGTTTGCTGGGGTTGCACGCAGGCTGCCCAGTACTCTAGCCGTGTAGCTTGCATAAGAAATGCTTTACCCAGCGAGCTGCCTCTCTATCCTCTCCTTCTGTCTCTCCAAGCCTTTAGATACAGGTTCTTGCGATGTAACCTAGGCTGGCCTTGAATTTGTCATCCTTTGGCCTCAATGATCCTAACTGCTGGGGATTACAGGCATGTGCCATCGCAGTGGGCCAGTTTTCCAAGTCTTATTGTTATGGTAAATGTCCTGGAGGTGAATCCAGTTTTTCCTTAAGATAAATGGCAAGACATTAAATGGCTAAACGAAGGGATTTGCTAACTGTTCATGCTTTTCAAATACATCATCAGACTCCTGTTTGTAAGAGTTACGCTTACTTTGTCATCAGCAGGCTAAGAGTAAACAACTCTCATGTATTCGCCAAATTAGAAATTTTTAAATCTTTTCGGCTCTGTGGGAAAACTAAGTGACACTAAACGAGAACTTGTGTTCCTCTCTCAAATCAGTTGTTGACGCCCTGTAGCTCATGAGATGGAGTTTGGAGAAAGTGTTACAGAGGCAGATATGGTTAAATGAGGTCAGGAGAGGGGGCCTTAGTTAATATTTACTTTTTGATGTTGAGTGTTTATTTTATAGTGTATCTACTATTATAGTGTATCTACTATTCTTGTGTAATTGTTTATAACTTTTCTTTGCTTGGTTTCTTTTTTATTTTTTTAAATTCTTCTCTCATATATTACATCCTGACTGCAGTTTTCCTCTGTCCTCTCAGCCTTCCCCCCCCCCAGATCCACTCCTCCTCGTTTCTCTTCAGAAAAGGGTGGGCCTCCCAGAGATATCAACTAAGCATGACATGACAAGTTGCAGTAAGACTACACACCTCCCCTTCCCCATATTAAGGCTGGAGGAAGCAACCCAGTAGGAGAAGGGCCCCGAAAGCAGGCAAAAGAGTTAGAGATAGCCCCTGCTCCCACCATTAGGAGTCCCACAAAGCCAAGCTACACAACTAGAACACACATGTAATGGGTCTAGGTTAGGCCCCTACAGGCTCCCTGGTATTTGTGAGATCCTGTGAGCCAACGTTAGTTGATTCTGTCGGTTTTCTTATGGTGTCTTCAACCCTTCTGGCTCCTACAATCCTTCCCTTCTTCTGAGGGATTCCCTGAGCTCTGCCTAATGTTTGGCTGTGGTCTCTGCTTGTGTTTCCTTCAGTTGCTGGATGAAGCCTCTTTGATGACAATTGTGCTAGGCTCTAGTCAATGAGTATAGCAGAATATCAGTAAGGATCATTTCATTGCCTTTGGGGGGTGGGGAAGGTCATGTTTGGGTCTATCCTGGGTCTGGCACAGAAATTAGGGAGTGACCAACTAATGACTGGTCCAGTTTAAGATCCGTGCCATGAGAGGTAGTCATGACAACTACCTGGAGGGCCAGAACCTTAATTCTTAATCTGGTAGGACAACTGATCTTAGAAGAAAAGACACTTGTTTGCTCTCCTATATGATCATAAAGGAAAGGTCATGTGAGGACACAACAGTGGCTACCTGGGAGTCAGGAAGAGCAGCCCCATCAGATGTCAAATCCACTTGCTCCTGCCCTTTGACGGCCAGGTTCCAGCACTGTGAGGAAACAAATTTACATTGTTGTACGCTGCTCAGTCTGGGCTATGTAACTTATGGCAGCCTGGACAGACTAATGCAGTGCCTTTGGGATTCTTAGCAAAACCCAGGCATGCAGCATGTCCAGAGGCTGTATCAGGGGATATTTTAAAAGGCATAAAAGTAATAGATTGGAAATGCTGACCCGGGGCCCTGTGATAACACAAATGGAGGTGGAGCTCTGAGCTAGTGGGGCTGCAAGCAAGGTCGGCCTAGGAAACCATTCAGCTGCCACAAGCTGAGAGCCAGGTGGGCATCTGTGTTTACTTATTTATTTTTAACACAGCTGAAAGGCTCCTGCTTACACAGCAGCCTAGCTGGAGGCCTTTTCTTTTATTTCTACCTGATTGTCAAACTCCTTTTGTCTAAATTTCTATATATGGGGGGAAAATAAGATGAAGGACAGACCACTCAAAAACTATGTGTGTGTGTGTGTGTGTGTGTGTGTGTGTGTGTGTGTGTGTGTGATAGCATGACTTCTGTATTTTACTGGCTTAATCCTACTAATTCCTTATGTACCAATTGTGTATAAGCTAACAGATTTTTTTAAAAAGCTTTTGTAACAGAGTTGGTTATAGCCTGCTCAGGGACTTCAGTTTTCTTAATTATAGCTTGAATAGTTGGACAAGATAAGCAAGCTTTAAAATTTGTGCATGAAGTAGTCTCTGTGGCTGCATCCGCTCACCTTTGGGTGTGAGTTGGGCGATGGGTTTGCAGCCTGTTTGTTTTATTTGAGTCTTTTGTTATTATTTTGAGGCAGGGTATTACTACGTAACCTTGGCTGGCCTGGGGCTTGATACCTAGGCCAAAATGGCCTGGAACTCACGGAGATCTGCCTGATGCTGCCCCTTGAGCGCCACCAGGGTGTTGTAAATATCTCTTGATCCTTGAATTTTGGCATTTTTTTTTGGTGTAACAGAACAGTCCCGGTTTCTGCTGTATGTGGTTTTACTTGGAGGTCTGTTATGGCCTGCATATCTTCTCCCCCAAGAAATCCTAATGATGGTGTTAGGACGCAGGACTTTAACGAGGCGCCTGTGTCATGATGTAGAGCCTCTAGGAATAGGATTAGAAGCTGTAAGAAAAGACAGTCCCAGAGAGCTCTCTTGCTACCTCCCTGAGAAGGACAGCTTGCATCTGGGGAGAAAACCCTCATTAGAACCCAACCCTGGTGACCTCAAACTTCCAGCCTTGAGAAGTGAGAAATGACTCTCCGTAGGTCATAAGCCAGCCAGTCCATTACATATGTTAGAACACTCTGAATTATTGCACGGTCCTTTCACCTAAAAGGCTTGAACACCTTTGATTAGGCCTGTATAAAGCACACCTCCTCTAGTCCTGTGAACTTGAACAATGGTCTATTGCTTGTGTGGCACGTTGCATTCTTTTTGTTTTTTTTCTTTTTTCTTCTGTGACAAGGTTTCTCTGTGTAGCTCTGTAGACTAGGCTGGCCTCGAACTCACAGAGATCCACCTGCCTCTGCCTCCCGAGTACTGGGATTAAAGGTGTGTGCCACCACCGCCCGGCGGGACATTGCATTTTTTATGCTCTTAGCTGCACGTGTTTCTATCCTATGGCTCATTTCTTAGCAGGAGTAGGGATGTATTTTTACACGTGTGATGAGTTCACTCATCTGCATCTGGATATAGGCATAGCTCATTCTCAGCTCTTCTAGCTCTAAACATTATCCTACAACCCCTCCTCCCTGTGAGAGAAGCCATAGGGAAAATAATTTCTGAAGGCATTAATTGAAATGTGTATTTCTATACAAGGTTTTAGTTTTTATTGCTATACAAGGTTTTAGTTTTTTTTTACAAGCTAATTTTCAAGATCACTCTTCTACATTCTTGATATTTCTGTTTATCTTACGAAGAGTTGTGTCTCTTTGGCTATAAAGTCTGAAATGGCCCTGACTATAAATTCAGTGAGTGTGAACAGAAGGTTTTTTACTGTTATGGTTTATGTGTAAAATGTTCGCCATGGGTTAGTGTGCTCGAACACTTGCCTTCCTAGCTGGTGATGCTGTTTTGGGAGGTTGGAGAGCTTCTCACACATAGGGCCCACCAGGCAGATGTAGGCTGCTGGGGGTGGGCCTTGAGGGTTGAGTCCACCTCTCTCTGTTCTGGTGGCAGTCTCTATTTCCTTATCCCCAGAGACACCACTGGTTCACCACAAGCACTCGCTGTCACAGATGGAGTTGTCAGTGATCCTGTCTTCCCTGCTGTGATGGACAGGGTCTCCTGAACCATGGCCTCCAAAGAAACCTGTCCTCCCATAAGCTGTTTATGCCAGACATTCTGTCACGGTGACAGGAAGTGATGAGCACAGCAACATCTTAGGAATCTCAGATAAACAGAACTCTTAGGACCTGCATATCCCGGATGCAAATGCAGGAGCTGAAGGGAAAGGTCTCGTGAGGTGTTCCTCCTCTTTGGAACTGGTAGACATTTTCTTTTCTCAGAATACTCATCACCTTCCTTTTCCTAAGCCTCAAACATCTTCATTTTCAGTAACTAATTATACCTTTCTTCTTCCCCTCACCTTGTATCTCATGAAAGGGAAGCTTTGTGGGTTGTCAAAGGATCTACCTTACCACGATCATTTAAACAGACCCCTTCCTAGTTTCTGCCTTTTCCTCACATGAGTTGAATAGGAATGCCACCGTCTAGTTTGGAGGATTAATGAACTGACAAAAACTGGCTATCTTTAACATCGAGGTAGTAATTATACCTAAACGCAAGTCTTGTATGCTGTGTATGCACGCACACACACACACTCTCTCACATACATACACATATATGTATCTGCTCACACACGTATATAAGAAGCATACAAATATTATTGTATAGTTATATATATTGTATATAGTATGTGTAGTATGTATGCATGTATGTATGCATGTATGCATGTATGTAAGTTGGACTAAAGCTCCCTACTGGTTCTTAGGTTCACGTCTCTTCAGTCTGTGTTGAGAGGATGAGGCCCACAGAAGGCAGTCGAGTGTCATCTTCTAGGTCCCCTCTGTCCTTTCTCTCTGTCAGTCTCTTACCTCTTCCACACTCACATTCTCTATCCTGCTACAAGTAATCTTGACGAGAAAAAGCCAGAAGCCAGCTCAGATCAGCCCTTCTCTGGAATAATGGTTAGGTGCCACGGTATGTGTCCCAGAGGTGGACGTGGGCTTTTCCTTTTATGGATCCAAGATAAGGAGCAATCAAAGAAGGCATCCCTCCGCTAAGCCAATGATGCTGGGAGCCAAATATATCTTCCAATTTTGTAGATGCACAACCCCGCACAAGCTTAATGAAAAGGGTCTTGAAAGGCAAAGATTATCAAATTGTTTTTAGGCTCCCTGCTTGATTACTTTTAGGTGCTAAGTACATGTGCCAATTTGTGTGACTGACTTAATGGTTTCCCTTTATGACATTGTTAATCATAATAATTATGGTAGCTTACATTTGTTTAGCACGTCACAGTTTTTAAAGCAGTTTTCTCTCCATTATCTTATTAGATCTTTACAGCAAGGGGGGGGCAGGCTTGCCTGAGGATGGTCTTCTTGCCAAGAAGACTGTCTTTGTAAGCACATGGCTTCGGGAAGCTTGAAAGGTGAGGAGAAGGGACACTAGGTGGCAAGCCTTACGGACTGGTGGAGGTCACCCCGCCCCCCCGCCCCTCTGCTCTTAGGTGTGAGGACGCAGCCTTGACTCAGCTGTATAAACACTTCAGTCCTGTTAAGTCACTTTGCCCAATAAAGGAATTGGTCCCAGTTCTGCCACTCTACTGACCCGGTTGGGTGCCCACTGTGAGAATTCTTGTCTCATCTCCTCACATTGGTTTTATTAGTTGCTAAACGTATCACTAAAAGCACCATTATTCTAGCTCTGTCTGGTTTTCACTCTAAAAATGTGCGGCTTGAGTCTCTAAGACCTACAAGAATGGCTAATGGTGTCTGGAGCAATGGTGTCTGTTTGTCTTCCTTGTATCCAGAGTAACGTGGCCTCATTGGCTGTGGGATCCACAATTACTAGCTGTGGGAAACCCAAGCTGCGTTCTCCACTTACCATCTTAGATGCGCAGTGCTTGCCACTAAGTTACTACAGTTTCACATCTATAGGTGGAAACTGCTAAGACACTGCATAGTTTGCTCAGAGACAGTTTAGAGGATCTGGGAGTAGTCCTCACATTTTCCAGGTCCTAAGTTAGCTATCTTACCCCTATATCAATGGTTCCCAGCTTTCCAAAAGCTGTGACCATTTAATATAGTTTCTCATGTTGCAGTGACCCCCATGATTATTTTTTGGTACCTCATAACTAATTTCACTACAGTTATGAATTGTAATATATATATCTGATATGCAGATGGTCGTAGGTAACCCTGTGGAAGGGTCGTTCGGCCCCAAAATGTTGTGATCCATAGGTTGAAAACCAACATGGTAGGTTACAACTTAGTGACTTCCTGCTCCTTTGAAAAGTTTTCAGAGGCGGCAAAAATTCCCATAAACTTTTGTTTTCAAAATTAAACATGTTTGTTTTCTTGCCATCTCAAGAAAAAATTTCTGCTGTAGGGTAAAGCCTTTCAGAGTCACTGGTAAAGTGAGTTTACCCTCCACCTGCTTCCTAGCCCACGGCCCTCTTCTCGGGACTGTCCCCCACTTACAGGAGCGACTGTGGATCACCAAGTTCCAGCACATGCCTGCCCAGAAGACAGATGACCTAAGTCGGGCAAAGCAAATGGTCCATTCTGGAAACTGTGAATGAGAATAGTTGATTCGATTTCATGGTTCATTTGAACAGAGGCCAATTAAACTGTGGGGATGTAGCCACCATGTTTGGCTATATAAACATTAAACAGGAACCGGAGAAAGAAATAAGAAGCATGGACGGGATGAGACCGCGCAGAGCAGGCGGACACGGACTAAGAGGCCTGCAAGGACGGCTTCGTGGGCTGTTATCTGTGGGTTAGCTCTGGCTCAGGCGCAGACCAGCTCCACCTGCACCCTTGCCCTTGGATCGTAAGGAGACAACCCACTCTTCAGTACACTGCTGATCGCATGTAGACGATGTTTAAGAGTCTCTTACTCAAATAGCTTGGACGTGCATATTCAGGGGACAACTTTCTTGAATTATTTGCTCTAAGCATTTCATCACTGGCTGGAAATAGGGAACATTCTACCCCAGCCAGCGCCCTAGCCCAGCACATACTCAGTTGCATGCATGTTTAGTTACACATATCTCTGCTCTGCTGTGCAGTCAAGCCTGCATTTCTCAGCTCTGCCTAGCTTCACCTTTCTCTTCAGTCTGCAGCTCCCCGAGAGCCACATCTGGGCTGGCAGTTGGGCACTCTGTCCTCACTGACACCCATTACGCCACTGCTTTGCGCGGTGCACGCCCTGCTTCCTTTCTGTTATGCAGCCATGCTGTCACTCACTGTTTGCTAATGACTAGCTGGCAGGCAAGGAGAAGAGGCAGCCAGCCTGGCCTTAAGACCGGAAAGAAGCGTGTTTTTCAGAGAATGAAAACATGATTTGGTAAACAGCACGTTCCAGCACTGAATATTTCTCTTTCAAAGTCCCGCTGGGCTCCCTCTGTCTCCAAGTGTCTGCACTGTCCATTGTCATTTCCTCCTACCTCCTTCCCAGATGGAGACTGGCAGGGCCAGCATATTTGGGGATGGGGCTCACACATGGCAGGTGTAGGCTCTAGGGAAGAGACTACTAATATGATCTCTAGGAAGCAAAATGAAGAACAGTTATAATGGCAGAAAATAATGGGCTGTTATTTGGAAACCTTCGATACCTCCTAGGTTTTTCTAGAAGAAGCCAATAATTTGTGAGAAGAAGCCAGGTTCTCTGACAGCCAGAGATAAGTGTCCTAAGCCTGCATAATGAACTTGTCCAGACAGGACAGGTTCTGTAACCATCTCTCCTTACTTTCCTGAACTCCATCTTGCTCCTCTAGAGCCATAAGAGCAGGGTGGCCCTATGAGGGCAGGCCATCCCCTGTCCCTGCAGGAGGCGATGTAGCAAAAGTCAACAGTAATGTTGACCACTCAATAGTAATCCACATTCTACCAAGCTGGTTTTAAAAATCTGCTAAAACAATAACAACAAGAACCAAAAATCCAAAATCCAAAACCCAAAACCCAAAACCCAAAACCCAAAACCCAAAACCCAAAACCCAAAACCCAAGCCACTGGATCTGCAAGGAGGCTCTGAATGCTTCTCTGTCAGAAGAGGGTGCTGCATTCCTGACTCTGCCTTGCCCCTTAAAACACACACACACACACACACACACACACACACACGGAAAGCAAATGGCTTTTAATATCCATACCGTTTTCTATTTGTCCATAACAACACAACAACAAAAAAAGTTTGTCTGTTGAAGACAGTCAGAGATGTGTTACTAAATGGAGGCCAGGCTCTGACGCAGAACATGGGTCACTGTGGGGGTTCAAATAGCTTTTGGTGACCGTATTTCTTATGCTGCTTGCTCAGGTTCAAATTGAAGTGACAAAAAGAAAAAAAAAAAAAAAAAAGGAAAAAAGAAAGGAAGAAAGAAAGAAGAGGAACAAGGGTCTTTTGCTCGCAAGGAGCAGTGAGTAATATATTTGTTTGTATTATGGGATTGCAGTTTTACTAGAAGGAACACTTGACATTTTTATGAGTGCCTCCAGGGAGAAAAGGTACTAACTTCAGAACTTAGTTTTAATTATACTAAGGAGGTTACATTATTCAGAGGCATCCCACTGGTGAGGTGCAGTATTTCCTGAAACAGTTTACTGGAAAATGCCACATTAATCAGTTCAATATTTCACTCAGAAGGCTTAATGATGGGAGAAGTCTAAAGGACCGTAGCATTTGATAATGTAGAAGGGGAAAAGGGAGTGTTCACTTGAGGAAAGGCTGAAATAGTTGTTAGTCCCTCTTGTGTCTTTGTCCATTAAAAGCTGCCTGGCTGCGCTGGCTGCTCAGGAGAGACCAGCAGGCAAAGCCCCAGTCCTGAAAAAGAACCCAGAAAGGCAGCAAACACACACCCAGAGAGGAGAGTGCTGGGTGTGCAAGCTGCAACCTCTGTCCACCCAGGCACATCACTTCCCCCTTCATTGGTGCAGCCTAGCGACATGCAGCCATTTTCTCCCTTCACATCCAGACAGACAAGTAGTCTTTGCAGATGCACAGGGTTGCACATAAAAGGGAGGTGGGCAAAAATGTGATTTCTGAGTAACTTCCCTTTCTTTCTCCCAACTCATATTTCAATGACCATTTCCACTCTACAAAATTTGGATGAAAATCTGGTCCGAGAGACAGAAAGCGTTGTGCTTACCCTATAGATTTTTTGCCTGGCAGGTGGCCAGCACACACGGGCAAGTGGAGATGCTGAAAAGACGGGGTGATGTGAAAGGTTGGAAATTCAATCCGGGTATTAAATGTTTGTAAACATGCAAATAAACCTATCTCAGTCAAATTAGAGGAACAGGAGTTTTAAAAAAACTAATCAAGATTAATTATCCTCATGGCATGGTAGCCTCAGCAACGTATTGCAAACAATGGTGTGGTCATAGAGGCCTCGTGCAAATCCAGTGAAGTGTTGGTGCGGTGCTTTAGAAACAGGCTTGTTCCTCAAAGGCTTGTGTACCGGAAGCTTGGTCCCACAGTGTTTGTGTTAAAGGGTGGTAGACCATTGCCTTAGTTAGGGTTCCTTTTGCTGCAAGAGACCCCATGACCAAAGCTAATTGGGTAGAATAGTATTTATGCAGCTTACGTTTCCACATAGCTGTTCATCATCAAAGAAAAGTCAGGACGGACAGGAACTGAAGCAGGGTGGGAGCCCATGCAGACAGAGGCCATGGAGGGTGCTGCCTGCGGGCTTGCTCCTTCGATTTGCTCAGATTGCTTTGTACAGACCCCAGGACGCCCGGCCCAGAAATGGCTCCACCACAATACACTGATACTTCCCCCTTCAATCACCAACTAAGAAAATGTCCTGCAGCCGGATCTCATGGAGACGGTTTCTCAATTGAAGTTGAGGTAACGCCACCTTGTGTCAAGTTGAGATAAAACTATCCAGTGCAACCTTAAGAGTTGGGCCTAGTGGGAGGTGACTTCTCCATGACTGCTCTTACGAGGGGACTAAGTATGCCTTAAAGGAGTAGAGTAGATTCCAAGAGAGTCGGTTTTATAAAAGAGTGACCCTGATGCCTCCTCACTCTCCTTTCCTCCCTTCCAACCACGTGACACCAACCCACCATGTTAATATAGCAACAGGTTCTTCACCAGACGCCAGCATAGTGCTGTTAGGACTTTCTAGTCACCAGAATCATAAGCCAAAATAACTTAAAGCATTTTCCAGCATTAGGTGTTTAGTTACAGCAATACAAAACAGACTAAGCTTAATTTTTCTTTGGTTCATACCACACAGGAGCCAACAACCTGTATATTAAAAATTAAAACCTCTCTTAGAAACGTCTCAGTTGTAAAATGTTTGTCTTGCAAGCATAAGGACCTGAGTTTGATTCCCAGGACCCATTTTTTTTTCTAAAGCTGGGCCTGGAGAAGCAGGGATTTCATAACGTACTGCTCTACCTAGCTTACTTGGCAAATCCCAGGCTAGTGAGAGACCCTGTTATCAAAACATAAAGATGGAGGATGCCTGAGAGATGAGGCTCATCAGTGTGTGTGTGTGTGTGTGTGTGTGTGTGTGTGTGTGCGCGCATAAAAATCAGGAGTAAAATTGTGTGTTTAAATATTCTAGGATGTATATCATTTCCCCAACCTGTTTTCTTTCTGCTGTTCCCCAGTGAATGACCCAGGACCTTTTTGCTGCCTTTGAACTTGGGCTCCCTCCGTTTATTAATGACAATCATCTTTGTTGCCTAATGAGCTCCCCAGTTTTTCTGCGACAACACCTGTCTCTTTGCTGGGTAGCAGGTATCTGTGTAGCTTTATCTTTGTGTATTTTCTGATGTATATGTGTATTGATGTGTGTATATATATATATATATATATATATATATATATATATATATATATATATATATGTCCCTCCAGGTGACTTTCTCCATTGAAGAATCTGACCTTAATGTGCTCTAAAGTGGCTTTCTCCCTCCCTGTCCCTGATGCAGGAATCCCCAACCCTTTATGTAGCATCAGCCCTTTCTTGCTTTATTTTTGACTTGTTCTGACACCACATTAAAAAAAATCATAGCAAATTTGAATCTTCTTTTATGGTATATGGCAGCTCATGAGATTTTGACAGCATCCCAAAGAAAACAGTGTGTGTGATTTTTCCTTTAAGATTACTCTCCCATGCCGTGGTGTCAAGGCTCATACCCGAGTCCCGTGACAGAAGGAGATTTAAGCAGGGATGTCTGTCTCTTCATCAGGGTCCCACAGTCTCGATGGCCTTGGGAAGTCACAGTCATGTGTTGTATTTATCACCACCTGAAGTTCTTTGCTGTGCTTTGGGTGAGGTCTTCACAGTGGATCAAATGGCTTTGATTGGCCCCTCCCAGATTCCCTTCTTGACAGTTCTCCTGGAGCCTGGTCCTCACCGCAGCAAGGATGCTGAATCTCAAGGCTTAGCATCTGTCTTCTTGACTCTGTTATTGCTTTAAGATTTCAGGCGCTGTTCCAGCCTTTGAACGTGGCTGACTACATCCTTGGATGTTACCAAGTTAGTTTTGAGAGCCTCATAACCCATATCCAGATCTTCAGAAAAGGAAGCAAGAGTAGAATGTAGTATTCTAAGGAAACTGGAAAGCAGAATTATGAGTATTTAATCACATAGGAATTGCTAGTTATGGACTATCAGGCTGCTTGCCACACTGACCTGTAGGACAATGTTCATTTGCTCACAAGACTAAGTTGTGCTTGCACAGAGTGGGATGCAGTCTTCTTTGTGGCTTTAAAAGAGTTGACTTCTTATCCGACGGACTGTAGTGGAAGGAGAAAGTAAAGGACACATACCACATGCAGAAGAGGGAGTGAGTTTGGATTCTGTAATTGTGCTCCCCAAGCTCCTGCCTTATAAGTACCTCTTAACCCTCTCCAACTCGCTGCTGGCTTTGACATGGCCTGTGCATGGCCCGGCCTTCTCCTACGCTGGTCATCTCGTATGTCTTAAATCTCTCATAGTGTAATAAATAAAAATAGAATGCATAGTTAAAAACACTTTTAAAAACTGATGCTATATGAACGTTTAGATTGTAAAGACTTTCCCCCATGACATTGGACTTTAAAACTTTGATTTGCATCACACACACGATGTAATTAACTCTGTCTGACTCTGTGTTTTATATCTTTTCCTGCATATCCCAGCTTATTCTGTTGTTTTGGACTCTCCTACCCATATATCTGTGTGTTGTTAATTCTCTGATTGAAGTCGTAACTATTTTTAAGAGCCATTTGTGAACATAAGAATAATTAAAGTTACATTTAAAATAAATCCTGCCAACTTGTATGCAAGAGCATGCTACATTTATGACCATACCTGTGATGTTCCTTTGCCATGATGCCTCTGAACAATTGCCATCACTCTTGTGCTAAATTTCCAAAACTACAAACGCAGCAAATGCTATAGCTATAGCAACTCAACCTCACTGCACTTGAGAATCATTCGGAAGCATTAAAAACTGTGACTCAAGCTGCACCCTTAGAGACCTTCATTCGGTTCAGTCTGGTTCGCACATGGCCTTCTCACCACATGTGCTGAGATGCAAGCACATCTCAATGCTGAGGAGTGTTTGTCTGTGTGTGGGTGCCTTTTGTCTTTCTTTGACCGGAGTATTAGAAAGTGCTTAAGAAAATGGACTTAATGGGTGGTAGCTGAGTTGTTCAGATTGCCAGCTCTCCTGCATCCATGTCACCAGCCCCTGTCACTCTGGTGAAGAGTGAGGCCAGCTCTCTTGCTCTCATGCCATAGGGGCCAGCTCTCCTGAACCATCGTGGTGAGGAGCGGGGGTACCATAGTTTCTTTATCTGTGTATTTCCTGATCCACAGAAGAGTAATATTTATCTCTTATTGTTGTTAAGACAATAAGTGAATAATGCTGTTAAGAACTTAGCGTATGGAATATGATAAGTGCTATAAAGGCAAAGCCCCAGGTTGATCCCTGAGCCTTGCATGAAACTGGGTATGGTGACATGGGCTCCTAACCTGAGCTAGGGAGGTGACATAGGATGATCAGAAGTTTAGAGTTGTCCTTGGCTGCATGTGAGTCTGAAGTCAGCTGGGGTTGTATGAGATTCTGACACAAAGAAAAAAAGTAACAAAACAGCAAAAATATGTTGAGCAATTAAAGAATTAAAGACAACGTGTGGCACAGCCACATCTGTGTGGAATGGAATCCACTGATCCTTTCTAATGGTGAGGTGGGAATGTAAAGGTAGATGTGTTTCTTGGATTCTCCTCCCAAGCTAGCAAGAGTGAGCACCAAACACAGCCTGTAGAACTCCCAGGTAACAGGAAATCTTCTAATTCAGGCAGATGATTATGGTCCTCAAGAAGTGGGCTCTGGGCTTGCAGAGTAGGACAGACACAGCCCGCTCTTAGCAATGCTCTTGGGACTCGGAGACCCTGGAATCCGGTGCTTTCAGGGTTGTTGATGTGGCTATTAGCCGTGAGACTTCTCTCCCATGGCATGCGCCTCTAGTTTTCTACTTCGGCTTACTTGTCCCCTCCTCCGAATGTCCTGCTCTAGACTTTATTTTGTGCTTCTGCCCTACTTCACATCCTTTTGCATCATGGTTTTAATGTCTTTGGGGCATTAAAGTCAATATTTCCCTGTATGAACCAGGAGCAAATCTCAAGACTTCTGGCTGGAAACCCCTTCCAGCCTTTCCCTGTTGGTGCAGATCGGCAGGCATCAGCCTTTGCAAATAGATGCTGAACCACCACCCGCTTTCTTACAGGAACCAGAGTAGATCCTGGGGCCAGAGATCAGCCCCTCTTAGCATGGAGAAGAGCTGAGGGAAAATCACAATGCCTACACCGTCCCTCTAAGTCTTGACTCTGGCCACTGTTGCTGCTGCTTCTGCTGTCATTGGTAGGAAAATCCCTGAGAGTAGAAAAAGCACAAGGCCTGTGTGAGCGAGGCAAAACCATGAGCATGGAGTTGGCAGCCCCTATGCCCCAGGGAGCGTTTCATCAGAACAAGAGCCATACAATGTAAACCAGTATCATTAATAACTACACTTTTATGATCATAAATAGAAGCAAGTTAAGTAGCCCGGCCTTCTCAGCCCCTTGCTGGACGCCCCGCACGCAATGAGCCTGTGGTGTTCTCTATCCTTTCTCTTTATTGCTCGTCTTGCATTCTATAGCACGCTCCTCTGCAATTGCCATAAGCAAATCATTTACCCCGTAGGAATAATGCTGGGAAGGTGATGCCAGCAAGCATATCTACAGCTGTGAAGACCAGCCATGCACAAACACCCAGAGGAAAGGGCTTACAAAGACCAAGAGCTATATCAATAGCAAATACTGCTGCTAATTGATAATAGCAATACACGCACAAAGCCCAGAGCAGGAAGGGAGCTGGGTTTCAGTGTGCTAGGCTAATACAGCAGACCTGGAGAAACTGGAGGGCTGGTGTTACGAGTCCCAGGTACACTGCAGGACCAAACAGCAGACACACTGGTTTCAGCTCCAGTGCAGGACAAGTTTTAGTGAGGTGCCAGGTTTGCTTGGGAATGCTAACAACCTGTGGGTGGGTGTATATATATATATATATATATATATGTGTGTGTGTGTGTGTGTGTGTGTGTGTGTGTGTATCTATGTATGTATGTATGTATATATATATATACATATATATATTCATTTAGAATTATTTAGCAGGTGCATCACAATGGAGGGCACAGAATGTAGGTCCAGAGACACCAGCTGCAGGACATGAGGGCTGGCTCTCCCCTTCATATCCTTTGCGGGTTTGTCCATGTTAGACCCTCTAAAATACATCAGGGGGTGAGGGAGGCAGTTTAGAATGGCCGAGTCTCAGTGCTGTCTCCGTTAGTTACTGCTTGACCCTCTGGAAAAATACCACTTCCTTAGGCCTCAGCAATTTTCTGTGAAGTGCCTGTCATAGGATCATATGTGAGACTTAAATGAAAAGCAAACTGAAAGATCTTGAAAGGTACCTAGCATCAGGAAGCAGTCATTAAATATTACCTACACCTTATGCCCCCGCCCCTTCAGATACTCTGAGAAATGAAGTGCCCAAAATAGACACAGCCTACTTTACAAAGTGAGAGGTCTGAAATAACGCCACGTTTCTTCGGGGTCCTGATTAGATGGCCTGAGCCGGCTCCAGCCGGAAGCCAGAGGTGCCCTGGACGATGAGAGACTGTAGCACTGTTCCTGTCCAGTTGCATCTCTGTGGCTACTGCCATGCTACAAACTCAGCAGACCTGAGAGTTCCAAGGCCTTGCTCTATCACCGTTCCTGAGGGATGTGTGTGTGTGAACATCTGAGGAAGGTGGCTGATGCCTTTAGCCCATGTAGCTACCCCGCTAGCTTGGATCATCAGAGTCCAAGACCCTCCTCCACCTCTTATCCTCCCTCGGTCAGAAACATGCCCCATCAAGGTTGAGTGGGCTGATTACATAGGGATGCATTTGTTTTGAAATTCACCCACCCATTCATTGCTTTTCCAGAATCCCAGTCTCTTTAATCTTTCAACTACAGAGGCCGGCCCCTTGGTTCAGTCTTTTTCTGTTCTCCATGCTAATTTTCTTTCAGTAGTCACATTGTCATTGCCTCTGAACCTTGATCAAGGATGCCATGGCACATTTCAGTGACTTTTAATTTCCTGGAGGAAGGTGTGTGTATGTGTGTGTGGGGGTCTCATCCTGTCGAAATCCGAATGTTTGTGTCAGAATTCATGCATTCAAGTCTCGGCTCCGGAGGTGATGGTCGCCGGGGAGATAATCAGGTCATGGGTATGATTAATGATTACATTAGTCCATCTTCTGGTGGGTGTCATGGTGAGAGTATCTGAGAGGGGGAGGTCATGGTGAGACAGGAAGTCAGAGAACAAGGTGGGCTAGTCTTGCCTTTTCCTAACAGTCCACTCTCTTGAGAACTGACACAGTATGTGAGAGCCACATTAATCCCTTTCAAGGGCAATTGTTCTCAGTGACCTAATTATCAAGATTAGGTCTTTACCTCTCTGTGATTACACTTTTTTCTTTTTTCTTTTTTGACATCACCATACTGATGACCCTGCTTTCTTGTAAGCTCTTGGGGGCACACGGGAATGGAGAATAGCAGTGCCCTTGAAAGAGCCCTTACCACCTGGGGCTAACCTTGCTCCTTAGCCGATGTGAGGGCATAGTGAACAGGTACTGTCTGCAGAGCAGAAAACATGGGCATCACATTCTAACCCTCCCAGCATCTTAATCTTGGTCTTGGATTTTCAGATTTTTTATTTCTGAAAATAAAATCTATTGTTTATAAACCATCTCACTGATGGAATTTTATTCGGCCAGTCTGAAAGAACAGTTTACCTTAAGGAAGCCCATGGTCTTATACATATTTGTCCACTTCCCCGTGTGTGTGTGTGTGTGTGTGTGTGTGTGTGTGTGTGTGTGTGTGTCTGACTTACTAGATATTTTGCTTACAGTCTGCTCTGATTAATGCTTGCCTTTGTAGATTATTAGGAGCAAGGGACTGGCCTGAGAGCTGTCAGTGGGTGTTGGGTAGAATGACTTAGCAGCATATGTCATTCCCTGGTGACCTTTATTTGACTGTGCATTTGAGCAACTCTACCTGTTCAAGGGAAGATAGAGAGGAAAGACATTTTTCAGGAAGAGGAAACATCTTTATCTAGGATAAATATTTACTGAGCACTATGCCAGTGTTTTCAATCTATTTTTACATGCTTGGGATATTTTGAATGTTGCTCAACTAGGTAAGTTCACATGCGCAGTGATGGTACTGGCATGTGTGCACGCACACACATGTCATTTAGTCCCTTTTTGGACAGTTCCGTTCCCCCAAGCTGTTTATGTCCTTGTGTCGTGAGGCATTGTTACACAGCATCCTGCCCCCACCCCAAAGTTATTGCCATGAAACAGCTCTCTTATTATTTCTCGCTACTTTGTGGGCTGACTACACTCGGTGGGTAGGTTTTACTCTACATAAATCCAGCTAGGGCTGCTGCCACCTGAAGGGTTCTCTTGGCCGTACTTGCCCAGAATTTCACTCATATGACTAGTGCTTGGTGCTGCCGGCAGGCTGGGAGTTCACCTGGGCTGTCGTCTCTCAGAATGTCCTGGCTCTCCTCCATGTTGGAGGCGCTTGGAGTCCACAGCATGGTGCCCGAGGTCAAAGAGATAATCAGGAAAACAAGCCTCAGTGTAGAAGCACTTCTGATATGATATATACACTATACAAGCCTGTTTATTGTGCTTGCTGAAGTCTCAATAGCCAAAGCCACTCACATGGCCCAGCCCCCGATTGTAAGCAAGGCCTAGATGAAGGTACAAAGGACTGCTGGTGGCTTTGGTTGCTGGAGTCCACCAAGGTGGCCGTCAAAGTCCTTGACTAAAGTGTGTGAACTTGCAGAGTTTTGGAGTTAGATGAGGCTTTCCATTTGGTTTGTTTGCTTTACAAACGCAGAGCCGCAGGCTCAAAATGATTCACTTGCCCAAAGGCCCAACTCCAAGATGGTGTGTTATGCTAAGAACTGCTCTGAGCCGTGCCCTGTGCAGGTACTGCCCAGCTTTTGCCAGGCCCAGCCTCTGCCCTCACAGAGCTCTCTGCAAGGGCAGGGCTGAGACTGGGTCTCCCAATCCCCATCACCACACTTTAACCATGGCACTTGATTACATCTCCATAGTTGATTAAGAGTGTAATGACTGCATTAAAGTTAGCTAACTTATAACACAATGGCTGTATTCTAATGTACCTTTATGACACACTGCAGTCCGTCAGTAATCAGTGTGTGTGTGTGTGTGTGTGTGTGTGTGTGTGTGTGTAATCCTCTCTTTTTTATAATGCTTGGTGGGTTTTATTATTATTTGAAACAATGATAGAAATTTGGAGTTTCTCGAATCTTTGCTTTTGGGAAATACTTTTATGTCCACTACTTAAATGAATGTTCAGCGTACGGCCTCTGATTATAACATTGCCCCTATGCCTATGGGAGAATGTGATTTGCTTCCCAGTGAGCTACATCATGATGACATGGTCTCTGGGAAGGTACTATTCATGATAAAAAAAAAAAAAAAAAAAAAAAAAAAGCAAGCAGAGATTACATTATCTGGACCTTCTTGTAATTGCCTAGCACAGTAGGGCCACCATTTTTAAGTAGTCCTAATCTTTTTGTTGATGTGTGGTATCTGAGCAAGGATGCAATCCCTCATTTCCCTGAGATAATATGTTTGGGGGAGGGCGGATAAGAAACAAACAGAAAGCGGAGCCTGTTTTCCATGCAGTCTTCCGTAGGTTATGCGGGTCTGTTTAGCATTCCTTACTTTGATTTTTCCTTCCCAGGAAGGAAACAGCAGTTACAAACAGGGTATGGCGGCCGACTTCTCTAATCTTTGCACTCAAGGGATGGAGGCAAAAGGATGAAAAGTTCAAGGTTAGCTTTGGTGGCTTCCCGAGTTTGAAGTCAGCCTGAGCTACACAAGACTTTCAAAACCAAATCTCACAGAAATGGCAAGTATAAAAACCTGTGGCTCGTCATCGAGGGGGCCTTGCAGCTGTGCTGCAGAGGAAAAGGCGGGCTCTGGGTAGTTCTGAGGATGTGTCAGCTGGGAGCTGAGGACTCTTTAAGGTGAAAGCCTGTCTCCCACGAAGAGTAAGCAGGGTGCAGAGGAGCTGGTGTGGGTGAGAATGTGGTCACCAAGTTCAATCTCAGTGCTGTGAGAAGTCTGTGTCGAAGAGATGAAGAGTGGAGAAGAGGCAGGAAAGGCCAAGACCTGAGACAGGAGGTCTAGGCAGGTACCAGATTACAGCACGTATATATGGCCTCTAAAGGAGCAGGAGCCTCCCCTGTAGGGTGGGATGGCATTGAGGGAACCTCCATCGACCTACCCAGTGTCATGTTTCTTCTTTGAGAACAATCCTCCACTGGAGATTTTTGAAGGGACCAAAATTGGCCGCAGGATTCTCAAAGAGAGATTTGGAGCTCTGGCCAGCAGAGGGCAGTGGGGAGATGTTAGAGATCAGTGAGGATGGAGGACCCTTGCAGTGTTTATTGGACTTCCAAGTTAAGGTGCACAAAGAACAATGGGTATTGGCTTCCAGAGCTCCAGAGGGAGGTTTGGATTGGAAAGCTGAACCATCGTCACATAGATGGAACCAGCAACCATGAAAGCTCGGCCCAGTAAAAGCTCCAGAGACGGCCTTCCTTGGGGACCAGCCCTGCCTCCTGTCCTCACTGTTCCGCTCAGGGACAATGTGTGGTGACTTCCACTTAGCATGTGTTCTTGAGGACAGGTACTTTGCTATTCATCCTTGCGTTATTTCTATGACGAAGTATCAGAGCTAACCTAACTGACAAGGAGGGAAGTTTCATCTTGGCTCATGGTTTCAGGCCATTATCACTCAGTCCTTTGCCTGGTACCAGTGGGGCACCGTATATTATGGGGGAAGTGTGTGTAGAGGAAATCTGCTAGGAAACAAAAAAGAGAGGAGGGCTTGGGGTCTCAATATCACCTTTAAGACGTGAGTCCAATGACCTAGGTTCTTTTCTTTCTTTTAAACTAGTCCTCACCTCCTATGGGCACCACAGATTGGGAATGAAGCATGTCGGTGCTTCAGGACATCTAACTTTGATGGGTCCTGGGTTATTATATTTCTAATGTAAAACTGCGTAAGAGCTGAGGCACTAGTCTTCATTGAGTCTGCTGCTCTGTCCCTCGTGGACATTCTGGTCTTGAACTTCATGTGTCTTAGCTGCTGCTCCTTTTCTCCTTGGCCCCAAACAGCCCAGATTGTGTTCATGGTTAAAGACAAATACTCTCTGAGAAGAAAGGGAAAGAAGAAAAATTAGAACGCAGGTCTCTCTTGTCTTTGAACTTCACATGATAGAGATGAACCCTGCTGGAGTCTAGATGACAGGTCTTTTAGGACTCATTTTGGTCTTGTTCCTCAGCTACTACAGCCTTTTTGCAGGGCTGGACAACTCCTGAAGACAGAACTTTAGTACAGTTTCCCAATCTAGAGTTCGGGACAGAGCACTTGAGCTTTCTAAGCACTTAGGGCTGAAGAAGACCATGTCTTCTTTCCACGTTACTGCACTGGTTCATCCTTCCATGATTTACAGGAACAAGTTCATTTTCTCTCTCTCTCTCCCTCCCTCCCTGCCTCCCTTCCTCCCTTTCCTCCCTTCCTCCCTTCACTCCCTTCCTCCCTTCACTCCCTCCTTCCTTTCCTTCCTTCCCTCCCTTCCTCCCTTCCTCCCTTCATTCCCTCCCTCCCCCTTCCTCCCTTCCCTCCTTCCCTCCTTCCCTCCCTCCCTTCCTCCCTTTCCTTCCTCCCTCCCACCTTCCCTCCATCCCTCCTTCTCTCCCTCCCTCTCTCTTCATGTAGTTCAGGATGCTGTTGAGCTCATGAGTGTCTGAGTACTGGGATTTCAGGTATACATGCCACCATACCCATCAATGCAGGGATACAGTTTAACCACAGGAAAGAATTCTCTACTACATAGTAAAGCCAGATATTTTGGAGGATTGACTTATAAAGTCAGTGTGCATGGCAAAAATCTATGTAACAAGTGGACCTTGAAAATGACTTGGAGGAGAGGCACATTTTGATGGACCCATGTATTAGCAAATCTAACAAAATCCACTCACTGACCCTTCTAATTCAGAAAAGAGCACCAGGGATGGGCTATATAGCTCAGTAGGGTTTTTGTCTGGCATGCAGGAAGCCATGACTTCAATTCTGGCCACAGTACAAACTATGTGGTGGTGAACATCTATAATGCCAGTGCTTGGGAGGTGGACAGAGGAGGATTGGGAGTTCTGAAAGAATCACCGATTCCCCAGCAGAACCAGAGGAAGCATCCTGTGGTCCAGGATTGTTTGCACTTGGACTCGATTCACTGGTGAAGGTGTAGGTACTGAAGGCTGAGGCCAGTGCAGTAGAACCATCTCTACCTTCTCCTGGGGCAGAAGTGGGTACACATTGACTGGTTTCTCATGCTCTCTCTGCCTCTGACTTTTCTCCATCCACCCTTCTCCAGGAGTTTGCGGGTGAGGTCCTGGGATTTTATGCAAACCTGGTAAGATGACCTCAATTATTACCAAACAGTCTAGTTTCTCACTGTCAAAGATGTTAACAGTTCCAGTAGATCTGTCTTTGTAGGACCAGCAATGCATTAATGTGTCCGTTTTTTTCTCAAATCAAAAGAGAGCACAACTTTATAGGAAAATGTCAATCCATAGAGAGATGGAAATCTGTGGACAGCTCTGAGGCAAGACCCCTTCCCCATTCCAGTTTTGTCCAGAAGCAATTTGACATAGAAGGTGGTTTAGTCTGTTAGAGGCCATTGGGACCTCAAGCCTATATCAGGACTCCTGTGACCTTTGCAGCAAACCCGGGAGAT
This sequence comes from Cricetiscus sungorus, assembly GCA_030556225.1. Taxonomy (NCBI): domain Eukaryota; kingdom Metazoa; phylum Chordata; class Mammalia; order Rodentia; family Cricetidae; genus Cricetiscus; species Cricetiscus sungorus. Next base: position 5,273,456 of record JANBXA010000411.1, on the reverse strand, counting down.
TTATAATTATGAAGCATTGTTAATGATTGTAGTTATCATTTCTATTTAACAGAGGAGGAAACAGAGGCATACACAGGTCAAGGGACTTTCCCAGTGTCACCCAGCTAATCAATGGCAGAAGTGGGATTCAAGACAGGAAGACAGGATGCTGAAGTCTGGGCATTAATTCCCCAAGTTCCTCACTTCCCACTGGCCTCAGCCTTCAGTACCTACACCTTCACCAGGTACTTAGGTGTGACGTGTTTCAAGTTGGCTTTTTCTATGGCTACACTTGGTTTGTCACCTTCTTCAGGCCTTATGACATATGTGTTTCCATAGCACAAAGGATTGCACCTTGGGTCAAATAGGGAGTCAACAAATATTTGCTGGCTGATCAAATGACCAAAGCCCCAAATATTGTGCATTATGATTACACAATTTTCTGGAAACAACAGTTTACAAAACACCAAAATGCCAGGCATGGCAGCACACTCCTATAATCTTAGCTCTTGGGAGGCTGAGGTAGGATGTCAAGTTCACAGTCAACTTGGGTTACACGGTGAGAACACCTTGTCTCTAAAAACAAACAAATAAAACATCAGTTTAATACGACTTACTTTCAAGATGGATTAGAGCAGATTTTATGCCTATTTTACAGCTGGAAAAACAGAGGCACACACAAAGAAACGGCCTTGCTTCCAGCAAGGCTTAGACCTGGCTCCACAATACTGTCCTTTGGATTAATACAGGCTTCTGGTCTGGCTCTGACTTTTTCAATTAGTGAAACTGTGTTTAGTGTGCATAGATATGAATTGCAACATTGCCGATTAAGGTGGGTCAGGGTAGAACAGGATGTAAGCCACTCACACACTGGGCTGCCAGTCAGCCAATAGGATGACACCCTCATGATGAACATGGAGACAGGTTTAAATCAAAGCCATGTAGTCAATACTGTTTCCATTCACCAATGACAATTAAGTACTAGGGACTAGGTAATTACTGGAAACCATTTCAGAGGGAGAGGGAGAGGTGGAGGAGGGGGAGGGGGAATGGAAGAGGGAGAGGGAGAGAGGGAGAGGGAGAGGGAGAGGGAGAGGGAGAGGGAGAGGGAGAGAGGGAGAGGGGGAAAGGGAGAGGGAGAGGGAGAGGGAGAGGGAGAGGGAGAGGGAGAGGGAGAGGGAGAGGGAGAGGGAGAGGGAGAGGGAGAGGGAGAGGGAGAGGGAGAGGGAGAGGGAGAGGGAGAGGGAGAGGGAGAGGGAGAGGGAGAGGGAGAGGGAGGAGCCGGAGAGGGCATGGAGGAGACAGTCATGGCGAGATTTCCAGGATGCAAATCAGATCATTTTTAATTTGGAGGGAAAAGATACAAAGTGACAATATTTGTTCTAACTGACTTGAAAATTTAAACCCAGCCAGAAGTCAGGGTGGCTGGCCTTGTGGGGGGCTCCTTTTGTTTATAATGCAGGTTTCTGTCCTTTATGAAGCAGATGCTTATGCAAGCATTACCGCTGTTGACAATAATACTGTAACATTTGCCTCCCATCCCTTTGTTGCTTGGGGAACATGTTGGGTTTCAGCACGTTTAGCTTTGCCATTTACTTCACAAATCGCAGCTGTGGAGTGCTACAACTAAGTCGATTTTAGTGAGAATGAAATGGAATAATAATAATAAAAAATCTCCAAAAACCTTTCCAGTAATCATAAGCTTGAAATGTGTGTGTGTGTGTGTGTGTGTGTGTGTGTGTGTGTGTGTGAGTGTTCTAAACAACTTGGTTTCAGTACAATGATGCTTCAGTAAGATTCTTCCTGCAAATTTAATTCAAGCGGGAAGGCTCCGCTGTTATTAAACACAATGGCAGTTTGTACGTCCCCACATCATTATGCTGCTTCTCATTATGGAAATTCATTTGCGGCTGCTTTGTGTGGATATCAAATAAAAATCACTCTCGCTCCTGGCAAGTGTCTGCCATTACAGAGACACTCTGGGAGCCCAGCTAAGCGGTGCTTGGTGTCATAGCAAACACAATTAGCAAAATGGCATCCAGAGTGGCTTTACAGAGTTGCCCCGTGGTGAATCTCTGTGTATTCCATTTAGCAAGGCTGGAGGTTAGCAGGCTTTGCCATGTGTCTTCTGTAGCCTCCTCTCTCTACCATCTTCTATTCAAGTGCAACAGCATGAGGACTTTGTGTGAATGCTTTCTCCCCTCACTTTTTATTATTATTTTTTTTTTTCTTGATGGGCTTTTCCTTGGCACTCGCTGGGCTCAGAGTGTCAAGGGTTATTTGGCCCGTATAGGAGCTCACGTTTCTCTAAAGAGGGGTCAGGAACAGTGTCACCAAATGTCCACTCTGATCACTGTTCTTTGTGTTTTTTCCCTTTTCATTCCCCTCTATTGTTATTTGTCAATAATTATAGGGACAGAGTTTTCTGCACAGTTAAGAAATCTAAAAGGTCACTATTACTTCCCTCCGTATACAAAGGGAACAATTTCATATTCTTCCTTATGGAAGAATATGTTGGGGAGTCATGGTAGAGGTAGCGGAAAGCATTGGACCCTAGCTTATCAGAGATTAGAGTCCATGGTGTCTCTTCGAAATAAAGGAGATAGGCCTGGCACAGGGATGAGGAGCTGTGACGAGCAGCAGGGCTGAACTTACTGGGAATTATTTTACGTGCGGTGCAGCCTGCTCTTTGGAGCCCCTTTCCATTGAATACATGGTACCAGCTACGTTTCTCATCCCCGCCTGCCACCAAACACCCGACAAAGGAGCATAAGGAAGAAAGGAAAGGAGGGTTTGAAGGGTTTGTGTTGGCTGGAGGTTTGAGGGTACCGTCTGTCATGTTGGGGAAGACACAGTGCTGGGAGTTTGAGCATGGTCACGTGGCATCCACAGCAAGGAAGTGGAGAGAGATGGATGCTGGGACTCAGCTAGACTTCTCCTTTTTATGAAGTTCAGGACCCCCAAGCCAGGGAAAGTTGCTGCCCACACAGGACAGGTCTTCCCACGCTTGTTTAGATAATGGTCCACAGACATCCCCAGAGGCTTTTATTCATGGTGAATCTAGATCTTGTCAAATAGACAAGATTAACCATCAAGCTGACTTATGGGGTACAGGGTGATATACACACTTGCGTATTCATTGTATCATGTTCACATCACCTCAAATCTTCATCATTTCCTTGCAGTGAAAACCTTCAAAATTTGCTCTTCTGGTTATGTTAAAATGTACAATATATATTGCTAACTGTATTCACCTTAGTATACACAAGAACCACAGCACTTACTTGCCCACCTAACTAGAGCACTGGCCAATCTTTCTGTGTCTTACTGATCCTCTCACTCCCCCCAGTTCCTGGCAAACACTATTCTACACATCATTGCTATGAGACAAACTGTTTTAGATTTTACAAATGAGTGTTACCATGTGATAATTGTCCTTTCATTTAAAAAAGTTGAAGTTGCACGTATTTGGTGCGCATATATGGGGCACGCATACACACAGAGGTTGGAGTCAGCTCTCTTCATCTACCATGTAGAACCTGGGGATCAAACTCAAGTTACCAGGCTTGGTGGCAGCACCTTTACTTGCTGAGTCACCTCACTGGCATGGAACTGGTCTTTCTGTGCTCTGATTTCACCTAACATAATGCTGTCTAGGTCCAATGGCGTACTGCAAATGAAAAACAATTCATCCTTTCTGTGGCTTTAATAGGGTTCTGTTATGGTATAGAGGCAGCACAGTCCCACACAGCAGACGATAGACAGGTTGATTCCATATCTTGTCGACTGTGATTTGTGCTGTATTAAATGTGGGAGGTTAGGTTTTCTTGTTTCAGGTGTGTGTGTGCTGTTAATGAATGTGGGATTATTTTGTTACTTAGAATGTTTTTCTTCTGTGTTTTAGTTTTGCTCCCTTTCTATACTAGCCCAGGTCCTTGCTTCATTTCCCATCTCATGTTGGACAGAGTTGAGGGAATGTTTTGAGAGAACCAAACTAAGCAGAGGAAAGCCAGCCTCCCTCACCACCTCCCAGCTGGACTCTGTGCTTTTTCTGCCATTCCGCCTCTCCTTTCTTCCTCAGATCTATTCCGATCTGTTCCTCACAGGCACTAACCCAGTGGTATTCCTGATGCCTGATCTGTTTCTCTGAAAGTGTTACACTTTCATTCTAAGATTGCAATATAGGGTGTTAATCGGGTACTGTGGCGTGGGAGGAGGGCAAGGCCTGCTGTGCCTCTGCAGGCTCTGTGTTTTCCCCTCCCTAGTCCTTAGATGGAGGAGAGGGATGCTGCTGTTCTCAGGATCACCTTTGCTCTGGGCCTCCTTGCAGTGCAGTTTGGCTTTGTATAAAGACCCTTGATTAGAGGGGCTAGTAAAGGATACAAGGTAATCTGTAAGGGGGGCTAGTAAAGGATACAACGTAATCTGTAAGAGGGGGGGCTAGTAAAGGATACAATGTAATCTGTAAGGGGGGCTAGTAAAGGATACAACGTAATCTGTAAGAGGGTGGGCTAGTAAAGGATACAATGTAAGCTGTAAGGGGGGGGCTAGTAAAGGATACAATGTAATCTGTAACCTGCACCTTAAGATGTATAGCCTGGCTACTTGCAATTGATAAGTGGAGTCTTCTTTTCTTTTCAGAGATAGATGGATAGACAGAGAACAAAGTTTGATTGGAACGGAAGTGGGAAGATTTGGGGAGGAGTCAGGAGGGGAAAACCTATTCAAAATACATTGTGTAAATTTTTTTTGGATAAAAAAATAATATATCACCCAAAGAAAGTCCTGCAAAAACAAAACCTAAAAGATGTGCAGGTGACAGGAGAAAGTTTCTGATACTCCCGTGGTGACCTGCAGACTTTCTCTGCAAGCGTCTGTTCTTGGCTTGCTCGCTGAGGCCTCTGGGACCGTGGAGCTGTAACATCACAGCCTCCCAGCCTGGCAAAGTCTGCTGAGGATTTAGAGCAGGGACACCTACAGTCTCTGTTGTACATTTTTGCCACTGAAGGTCCCTTTTCTGTTTAAATTGTTGTTCCCTCAAGGCAAATAAAGCTACCCTTGTTAAACAAACAAACAAAAACATGTGTTGCTTGGTTTGTGTCTTGTAGATGAAACAGGACTTTATTCTAGTTCCACAAAAGCTCCTGCTAGAGTCACCCAAATCAAACCATAATAGGCCATAGATGGATCTTCTTGAAGGACAACGAAGACCACAAAACGCCAGCTCAGTGTAGGAGGAGGAGAGACACTAACGTAATCTGTATTTGATCACTCGATGGAGGTACCCAGAGACTAGGCCTCCAGTGTACCCTCTTTCTTCCTTTCAGGTAGCCTTCACTTTGGGATTCCTCAGGCCACTGACCCACTGTACATGAAAGGGCTTTCAGTCCCGAGTCCCCGGACACCTCATGTCCCTTAAAAGTGAGAGCCTCTGGCTTTGGTGGGTTACATGTGCTGCATCTCTTTCTCATGTGATCATTTCAGCTGGGGTTTAGGGTCCTGCTGTGCACTGAGAATGCTCTTGTCCAGTTCAGTCTTCCTACAAAGCAAGTGCCTCTCCCCGAGTCTCCCGAGAATCCAGTGCAATGTTCCAGCTCTGGCATTGCTCTCCTTGATGGCCACACAACTTATATTCTTACATGAAGAAAGCATCTTTTTCTTCTCATCAAGACTTTGTCCTTTTATATTTCAAAACCATAACCCTTGACACTATTGTACTGGGGAACATTTGGCACTTTGATGACTTATTTAGTAAGGTCCATTCAACTATCTATAAACAGCTTCCCACGCCCTTCTAATGGCGCCAGTACTGATCATACTATCCATTCTTTCTAGTCTCCCCTGCCCCCAATAGGAGGTTGGTGTAGGTTCTAGTTTATCAGCTCGTGATGTCATTGACTTTATTTCTGACCTTAGTACATACATGCAAATGAAAAAGTTGGACTGGTATAAAACAGGAGTGCATTTATTCTTGACATTCACTTATCGTCACTGGTAGGAAAAATCTTTGAAGCATGGCAGGGAACTGGTGAGAGAAATACTGGCTAGACCCTAAATACTTAGGGTCTAAAGCAGTGGTTCTCAGTATGGCAGTCACAACCTCTGGGGGGTCTCATATCAGATATTTATATTACAGTTTACAACTAGCAAAATTACAGCGATGAAGTAGCAACAAAAAATGATTTAATGGTTGGGGTCAGCACAATGTGAGGAACTGTATTAAAGGGCTGCAGCATTAGGGCGGCTGAGAACCGTTGGTCTAAAGTGAGACGCAAAAGAACATCATGGAAATTTCAGGTAGATGGATGGAACCAGGGAAAACATCATCCCAAGGATAACCATGCTACAATCCACAGACCCTGAGAGGCTAAGTCACAAGGAGGGCTGAAGTGGGGAAGCATGAATCTCCCTGGGAAGGGGAAGAACATAGATTCTCCTGGTGGCGTGGGGGCAGGTGAAGATGGGAGCAGGAGGGAACAGGTTGTGTGGGGGAAGGATGGAGAGAGTATCGGGAGAAAAGACTAAACTGGGAGCATTTCAAGGGGGATGTGGAAACCTAGAACAATGGAAACCCCTGAAATCTGTGAAGGTAAAGCCTAGCTAAGACTCTCAGTAATGGGGTAGACAGAGCATGAACTGTCCATCTTCTGTGACCAGGCAAGGCTATAGGCACCAAGCCAGCCACAAAACCTTTGTTCTACAATGCTTGCAAGATGTGCCGGGGTAATGGTGGCACAGAGCTTGTGGGAGTGGCCAGCCAATGACTGGTCCAGCTTGAGATCAATGCCACGAGAGGGAAGCCGTATCTGACACTGCCTGGAGGGCCAGGAACCAAGGGCTGGGTATCCCAGAGACTTGGGGTAGAACCAAACACAACTGGCAAAAATACAAAAAGTAAAAAAGTCAATGAAATGGTTCTTAATGATATTCTGCTATACTCATAGAGTGGAACCTAGCAAAATCATCATCAGAGAGGCTTTATCCAGCAAATGATAGGATCAGATGCCGAGACCCAGAGCCAAACATTAGGCGGAGCTCAGAGAATCCTTTGTCAGAGGGGGAGGAAAGACGGTAGGAATCCGAGAGGTTGAAGACACCACGAGAACATGGCCCACAGAATCAATTGAGCAGGGCTCATAGGGGTTCACAGAGACTGAACCAAAGATAGGGGTCTGATCTGGGTCCTCTGCATATTTGTATGGGTGGCTAGCTTGCTGTGGGATTCCTCACAGTGGGATCAGGGGCTGTCTCTGATTCTTTTGCCTACTTTTGGGACCCTTTTCCTCTTAGTGGGTTGCCTGGTCCAGTCTTGATATGAGGATTTGTGTCTAGTTTTATTGTAACATGTTCGTTGATACCACTGGGAGGCTTGCTCTTTTCCGAAGGGAGACAGAGGAGGAGTGGATGGGGGAGAGGGAAGATTGGGGGGGGTTGGGGGGAGGGAAACTGTAGTTGGAACTTAATATGGGAGAGAAGAACAAAAGCTAAAAAAGGAAACAGGCTGGGCAACTGATGGGGGACAAAGCAGTGAGCAACTCTCCTTCACGGCCTCTGCCGGCATCAGCTCCTGCCTCTGGGTTCCTTAGTGAGTCCCTCACTGGCTTCCTTTGATGATAGACTGTGAAGTGGGAACTATACGATGAAAGCAACCATTTCATCCTCAAGCTGCTTTTGGTCATGGTGTTTTATCACAGCAACAGAAACCTAGCTAGAACAAGCAGTCAATTTGGAAATATGTTTAAACATACTCAGCATATATGAGAATGGTTAGATTTACTGGTATGATGAGGAGAGGCAGGTAGGCACTCAGCTGTCCTGAGAAGGTGAGGACAAGGTAAGGGAAGTACAAATGAGAAATAAATCCTGAAATTCCTCCGAGTCACAGATCAAGGACACAGGAAACAGAATATAAATGCTCTGGAGAAGGACAAGGGTGAGTTAGTTGAAAGAGATAACTAACATTTTGTTCAAAAAATTTATCGGGGTAGAAAATAAAAAAAAGGATGGAAGGGTCTTTGTTTATTTGGGTTTTTTTTTTTTTTTTTAAGTTTGTAATACTTTGTGCTGTGAGGCTATTTGATAGCACAGGCAGGATTTCCCTAGCCTGGGAAGAAAGGTCTAGAAGATGATGCTGAGCACGGGAGAGACTGTGATCTACAATTGGCATTGTAGAGATTGATTCAGGGTCAGGGCTGTTTAGTTTTGGCTATCTTGAAACATTTTCCATTAATTCCAAGAAAAGCCAAATTCTTGCTTGGATCAGGAAGTACCTATATATCTGGTTAAACATAATTTCTTCATGTGTCTGAATATGTAGTCACTTCCTTCTTGGTAGAGGAGGAGCCGAGGCTCATGAAACTTCCAAGAAAGCTAAAAGGTCTCATAAGAATTACAGAAGCCATGAGTCCTCCCCAGAGTTAGAGAAACAGTAAATAGTTGCAGAGGGAGTGCCGACTATTTGTAGAGGTGCTGCCGCAAGTTGGGCAGGGGACTCCTGAGACACAGTTTTGTGAGCAGTCACCCATGCTGGGTTGGGACTTGTGGTATTACCTGATAGTTGCCCACACGTCTGTAAATAACCCTTTGTCTCCATTCTTGTAAGCAACCCCAATGAATTTATTGGCTTACCAAGCCAGACTTGGGTGAAATCATTTGTTTGGTCTGCTGTTTATTCCTGTCTGGGGTGAGCAGATGTTGGTCTTCCCAGGAAAAGCCACGCAGCGATCTGTGAAGCTGTCTCTGGTAGATACTGGCATTTGAATAACACGATGAGCAAAGACAGATTGTTCTTCCAATGGGAGTGGGCGTTGCCCATCCTTTGAGGGCCTGAATAGGAAAAAATGGTGGGAGATAGGAGGATTCAATTTCTCTTTCTCAGATGGTTTGAACTGAACTTTGATCTGCCCTTGGCATTCCTGGTTTCATGGCCTGTAGACTCAAGACTAGAATCAACACTGCTGGTCCCAGGCTCTTAGTTCTTTGAATTTCACCACAGGTGTCCTTGGGAGGACTCTGACCAAAACAACTTTCTTACTTATAAAAAAATCATTCCAGCTCTCAAAGTCATTTTAAAGATTAATTACAGACTCTTAAGCACAAAATAAAATTCCTTAGACCACAAAGGCAGAGAACATCCTTTTGCATATTTTCAAACCCAATGCATTGTCTATTAAGTGGTAGCACTTAGAAAATTTTTATTTTAAGCCCTTGACACATATCTCCAAGGTGACTTTAACTCCGTAATGTGGCTCTTTCAGAGAAAACAACTGGATTATCCCATTGATTTACAATTGGAAAATATAATTTCTGTGATAATTGTGGCTGAGGGAAAAAGGATTGGAAGGTCGCACAAGGACTTTCCACTGCCTCTGCCAAAAGACTTTATATATAGGCCGTGAGCTAGATCTAGGCGATATGGTTTGCACATAGTTACTAGGGAGCCTGGGGAATCCTTCCTTCTCATGTGCTCAGGAAAAAGGAAGTAGGACTTGTTGCTTTATAAACTACATAAGGGAGGAAGGGCTTATTTGGCTCGTGTTTTTTAGGAGAGCTTGTGGTGGCAGAGCTTGTCAAGTCCAGGACAATGGGAGTGAGAGGTAGCTGGTCTAGTCACAGGAAGTGTGACATGAGCCTAGAAGTGGGGTTGGGCCGCAACCCTCAACATCCTACACATAGTGACCATTTGCGCTCCGGGCTTACTGAGAACATTTTTATAGTCCCTCAAAAGAGTGCTACCAGCTAGAGATCAGGTGTTCAGACACAAGAGCCTGAGTGTGTGGGTGTGTGTGTGTGTGTGTGTGTGTGTGTGTGTGTGTGTGTGTTGGGCGCATTTCAGATTCTAAAGATATCAGGGACTCTCTAGTATTGTGGCTGCCATAGAGAGAGTTGAGAATGAGCCACCTGGAGTTTGAGAAATGCGCTATCTGCATTCTAGCAACCGTCTCTAAGCCATGGAGATTCGTTTTCAACTATGAGTAGACTGACCCATCCTCGGCTATTGCTGCTCTTAGTTGTGCTTGGAAAAGAAAGGTAGGTCTTGAATTTTGGGAAGGAAATGTCTGTTTTCAATCTTTCAGCCAGGGGACCGGGAACTTCTGGCCACAGGATGGCTGCTCTAGGGATTCTTATCAAAGATGGTAGACAGAAGAAGACAAGCAGAGTGAATCCCATCAGTCCATCATTATTGTGTAGGCTGCCACTGGAGAGCCAGCCAGGGACTCTGATGCCAGAAGGGATGCTTGTGAGAGCCAGAGATGACACAGCATTGGAGTTTTATAAAAGCCAAACTCTCACTCTATTGGGCAAACCCTACTGGCTGGTACTGACTATGCCTTGAAGGCAACTGGGAAAATACCAAAGCCTGCTTCTGTATCAGATCTATACATGGCGAGTAGTTTGGAAAGGAACTGCTGAATTGGAACAACGAGGCTTGAAAGTTCTCTAATTGCATGTTTGGAGAGAAGAGCAATAAAATAAACAAATGAAAACTAAGAATGACTTGTGAAACTTGAATGTTCAAATTACTCCAGAAATCAGGATGGGGAAAACATACAGGAAGTTCTGACTTTCTTTCATTTCAGCGTCTCAGAGCCCAAAGTCATCATGGCGAGGGTATGAGAAGAAATATGACTTTATTTTGTAATCTTAGTGGATGAAACGGGACATTTATGTTACTAATATAATGCATATTCAAAGAATATTTCAAGCCTGTGCTGGTTTATATTAGCCTGGGCTTTTCTCAATTGATAATAGAAATAATTCTTAGCAAGAAAGACAGAAAAACACTCTGCAAGAAAAGTTAAATAATTCATATCGTTATTGACAAATAGCAATCACAACAATAAGGGCTATAACCAACTTCTCATGGTAATCACAGACACTGTGGGCTTATTTGTTCTTGATATTTTGGGGACACGCACTCCTCTTATTTTAATCTTTGTTTTGCCTTTAAAATTATTCATCTCATTTTACGTCAACCTTAGTTGCTGAATTCATCAGATTGGAAAGTCTGTAGGCTTGGACAACAGTGTCATTCGGTGTGTTTGATATCTGCAGCCTGGCCTCAGTAATCTATTTGCAAAATTGTCCAATTTGAAAGTGACACATTCGATTCTCTTGACTTTCCTTTTTCTAGCACAGTAAAATCTGAAGGAATTCAAGTGCTGGGCACTAGTCACAGAGGAGAAAGGACAATAAAGGGATTCGTGTACTACTCAGGAGGAAATTGTTGTATATCATTAGTGCTGGAATTGAGGAAGGAACCCTGCGAAGTTCAACTTCCCCAAACAAAAGGCAATGACTACTGAGAATAAAACCCTTCAAGATTTCTTTTTATGTTAGCTTGTTAATTTAGACTTTCCAATGTTTTAACATAATTTGTCCCAATTATTTACAGAGTGCCAAAGTCATTGAAGAAAAATTGAAAATTATAGCTAACATAAAAAAATAGCAAAACAAAAGGAAAACTGATTACCTATAATTCTGCTGCCACCGAGAACTATTATTCATGTTTTGATATAATTCCTTCCATTAATTTTTCAGTGTGAGTATAAATTATTGCTATTATTTTAATAAAAGGAAGTAATTTGTACATGTAATGGAAATTCCTTTTAAAGAAATTTTAAAAGTCACTTTTGGACGATTTCACACATGTTTACAATGTCTCTGACCATATCCCCTTTCGGGTCCTTCCTCTCAGTAACCTTAGACCGTTCCAGCATGTCCCCCTGCCATGGTCATGCCCTCTTCTTTTTAAAGATTAACCCACACCATCCAATTAGGGACACCTGCATATGCATGGGGACAGGGAGCAGGAGCAGCCTGCCAGCAGCCACACCCCGGAAGGAGGGAAATGACTCTCCCTTCTCAATTAGCGTCTTTTGCCAATACCTCCTCAGTTAGGGCTGAGGGCCAGTGAGCCCCTCCCCATCCAGGTTGGAGTGTCTATCTACTTCATGTTATGTGTGTCTTGTGCAGGTTCTACAGCTGCTAGGTACAATGACAATTCCTATTAGAAGGCTGATTGTAGGTTGGAGCCCCACTTGCTTTTGCTGGGTGTTCATTGACTCTCTCTAGGGTAACATAGTGAAGGCCTAACCTTTAGTAGTTCATTACAACATCGGAAATCAAAGCAGATAAACATTCAGGTTAATTATGGAATAGCCTCAGTGCCCAGGAGACTAATGGAAGGAAACTTTAGTTTAGGAGGAAGGGAGGAAGGAAGGAAGGAAGGAAGGAAGGAAGGAAGGAAGGAAGGAAGGGAGGGAGGGAGGGAGGAAGGAAGGAAGAAAAGAAGAAAGGAAGGAAGGAAGAAAGAAAGGAAGAAAGGAAGGAAGGAAGAAAGAAAGGAAGAAAGGAAGGAAGGAAGAAAGAAAGAAAGAAAGAAAGAAAGGAAGAAAGGAAGAAAGGAAGGAAGGAAGAAAGAAAGGAAGAAAGGAAGAAAGGAAGGAAGGAAGGAAGAAAGGAAGAAGGAAGGAAGGAAGGAAGGAAGAAAGGAAGGAAGAAAAGAAAGGAAGGAAGAAAGGAAGAAAGAAGGAAGGAAGAAAGGAAGAAAGGAAGAAAGGAAGGAAGGAAGGAAGAAAGGAAGGAAGGAAGGAAGAAAGGAAGAAAGGAAGGAAGAAAGGAAGGAAGGAAGGAAGGAAAGGAGGAAGTGAGGGAGGGAGGGAGGGAGGAAGGGAAAGGCAAATGGGGACGATTGTATAGTGAGAAATTAGTGGCCCGTTAGTTGCTTTCTTATTGCTGTGATGACATACACGGCAGTGGTGGCTTAAGGGAGAAGCGGCTATTTCAGCTCACGGTTTCAGAGTCTCAGCACGCCGTGGTGGGACCAGCTTAGTTGGTGCGGGTGGGTGGGAGCTTGCCGTGCAGGTTTGTTCCTTTGGCAGAAATCAGAAAGGCATGCTGGAACTAGAATCCTGTTTAAGCTTCCAAGTCCTGCTCTGCTCCTAGTGACTTACCTCTTGTGGCCATGCCACAAATCCTTAAAGGCCCCGCACCCTCAAGCACCATACGCCAGCGACTGAGCCCTTAAAACACAAGCCCGGGAAGACATTCACAAAGAAAACTAACAAGTGGGCAGTTCAGCCCAGCCTGGACCTCTTCCCTTCTGTCCACTCCTGAGTTTCCAGAAAATTTAGAGCGTGAACCTTTTAACTTAGGCTCGTTCCTTAAAAGGAAGAATTATTTTCTCTTAGAATTCTCCACACACCCAGGAAGAGCAGGAGGTGACAGGCATCTTTGCAATACAGCCCTGCACTTTAATCTTGGGCTGTCAGTAGTTTTGCCATTTTATTTGCCTCCAAAATTATTGTTTTCACGTACACATTTTAAAAACTTTTTTTTTTTGAAATTGGAAGTGGGAATTATATGGTTTTTTTTTTACTAATGACTAGATATGTTGTGAAAATGATTTCATCTGACACTAAGCAGCTGCGTGACCTTGGGTAAGTCACTTAGCTGAAGTTTCCTCCTGTGTATCACAGGAAAAATGAGTCCCACAGTTCATAGTGTTACAGAGAGGATGAAGTGACTTAAGTATGCCACAGAGTTTCTGGAATATGAAATGTGATTACCCAGTCAAAGAAATTGCTGTAGATGTAATAAATGAGTTTATTTCCTCGTAGCTTCCTATGGGCTGCTTGGAGAGAGTGGTGATTTGAACATAGTGCAGATTCTATTAAAGCAGCACTTTTAAGAGCTAAGTTCTCAGGACATGAACATTGGGCACTTGAGTACAAGAGCCCCAAAGTCTTATACTAAATGGTCAAAGAAACAGTTTCTCTCAAAACATTTAAAAACATTTTCATTGGAGAGCTTTTATATTTCAATTCTAGCCCAACACCATGAAGGTGTTCTGAGATTACACTCTGATGAGAATGTGTCGAGTTTGTTTATGCTGCAAGCCAACGGCAAACAAGGACATATGTTCTTGCAATCACAGGGCAGTGATCGGCCTGTGACGTCACTCACAGGAAGGACTACCCCAGCAAGGCAAAGGTAGCCTACTGAATTTTGGGTGTTTTCTTGGCTTGACATCTTTGTATTTGATTGTCTATTGTCCTGGGAACAGCCCATTCAGAATCTAGCTGGCTCCACGTTGTTCTTTGGGTGGGCTCATCTGATCCACCCACCCCAAGTCCTTAGCTTAGGAGCGTCATCTTCGTTCTTCATGGCATTTCCCTTGTTGTCACTTTCCACATTTATGGAGGTTGAACAGTGGGAAGGTGGCCAGACATGTAAACTGTTTATGTGCTTACACTGTAAACATTTATAAAGTGCTTTTAGCTAAAAGGAATTTTCTCTCCCCAAAGCCCCAGGTACTTCTTAGTTCTGAGAAACATGTAGCCCCTCCGGCTTGAATAGAAGAAAGAGATAAATATTCTAGGTATTTCCTGCAGTATCATTCCCACCTCTTCAGAAGGTAGGCTTAGACAGATGGTCTGTATAATTTGTTTAAATCATGAGTGCCATGTAACAAAACCTACAAAGTATGCTTGAAAAGCTGTTTTGTAGACTGATCCAGAACCCTTTGGCCCGACCAAGGCCAGTGGCCTGGCTTTTTCTTCTTCTACTCATAAATGATGCTTGCTCATGTATATGCTCTGCACTGACGGCAGGAAGGTTGTATCCAAGTTCTGGATGCCATCACCTGTGTGTCTTATGATCTGTGAAACCCATGGAGGCAAGAATTACACAGTGTCCTCTGAGCCCAGTCATCGGTCATGGGGAGGCTGCCCACAGATTTTGTTGAATGAATGAAAAGTTTATTCACAATGCCCTGGATTGTTCTTGAAATGTAAGCCCAGATGATTCGGAACCGAAAGCCCTCTCTTTAAAATTAGGAAATTCTCAGCTCTCACCATGTTATTTCTCAGTTACATCTCCACAAAGGGGAAGGGTCTGTCTGTCTGTCTTGCCCAGAACAGTGAGTCAAAATTCTTTCCTAATGCCACAGGGGTGGGGTGAGGTGAGGTAGGGTGAGGTGGGGTGGCGTGAGGTGGGGTGGGGTGGGGTGAGGTGAGGTTGGGTGGGGTGGGGTTGGGTGGGGTGGGGTTGGGTGTGGTGTGGTGAGGTGAGGTGTGGTGTGGTGAGGTGAGGTGGGGTGGGGGTGAGGTGGGGTGGGGTGAGGTGGGATGGGGTGTGGTGGGTGAGGTGAGGTGGGGTGGGGTGAGGTGAGGTGTGGTGGGGTGAGGTGAGGTTGGGTGGGGTGGGGTGAGGTGGGGTGAAGTGGGGTGGGGTGGGTGGGGTGTGGTAGGTGAGGTGGGGTGGGGTGAGGTGGGATGGGGTGAGGTGGGATGGGGTGTGGTAGCAGAATAGAAATTCTGTGAGTTCTGGAACTATTAATTTGGTTTATAGCCTTCTGAATTTGTGTACACAGTGTCTTATTTTTCTTAAAGAAATCTTTCCTCCTCGGCCCTTCTTACTGTCACAGAATAAGAAGGGAGCCGAAAAATAAGAAGTGAGGGGAAGAAGTTTTCTAAAGATGGTTTGGACGCTTCTTTCCGACAGTCACAGGCTCCTTGTCCCCTGCCCGCGGTTGCCTTCTCCTTGGTGGTGATACTGTGTTTGTTAATGGCGCTCTGTTTGTGCCTGGTGAGAGAGTCAACTTTCTTCCTCATTTGTCAGTACAGATATGGCTTGCTCACCCGACCTACACCTTTATCGCTTTCTATGAAGTCCTCTGCCTCGAGCCAAGCATTAAAGCTCTGGATGTTAACACAGGGCTTGCTCTGTGTAGGCTTGGTTTCCTCACCTAGAACGGTAATGTTTTTCTGTCCTAGCACAGGTTTCTATTGTTGCTGTTTTTGCTCAGGACGTTTTCATGTGTTCATTCATCACATGCTTACGGAGAGGCCCATTGTGTACTGGGTACTGTTTCAGTGGTGAATATGACAAACATGTTTCTATCCTCATGGAGCATGTATTCCAGAGGAACAACCGAAAAGCAGAGTGTGCAATGGGATGGGTAGGGTTCAAACAGAAGCAACGCAGTAGGAAGTGGCTGTGTGCCTAGTTTAGATGAATCATCACAAAATGCTACAGAGAGTGGAAAGGAGGGAGGGAGGGAGGGCAGAAGAGGAGAGGAGAGAGGGAGGAAGGGGAGGGAGAGGAGAGAGAGGGGGAGGGAGGGAGGGAGGGAGAGAGAGGGAGAGAGAGAGGGAGGGAGGGAGGGGAGGAGGAAGGGAGGGAGGAGGGAGGAAGGGAGGGAGGGAGGGAGGGAGAGAGAGGGAGGGAGGGAGGGAGGGGAGGAGAAAGGGAGAGAGGGGGAGGGAGAGGGAGGGAGGGAGGGAGGGAGGGAGAGAGAGAGAGAGAGAGAGAGAGAGAGAGAGAGAGAGAGAGAGAGAGAATGAATAAGTTGGCAAAGGAAGTAGTTACCACCAAGGGCACTGAGGCAGGCAGGGCCTGGCTTGATTTGTGTGAGGAGCCAGTACAGCTGTGCACTGAAGAGCAGCCGTGGTTTGGTGAGTTAGTGTAAGGAGTTGGGGTCGCCGTGGACTTTAAATATGGTGGGCTGTGCTTTAAGCAGGAAGTGATATCATCCGAAATGCTTGTATAAGATAACTCTGGCCTTTGTGTGGAGAATGAATTGCAAAGGGGCTAAGTATGAAACCAGAAAGGCCGCCAGGAAGCTGCCACAGTCACCCAAGCCCCTGACAATGACAGCTTGCAGTAAGGAGCAGAGTTGCAGAAGAGGGGTTAAGTATGGGCACGTGGGCACGGGAAGTACCTGGTAAACTCTAGGTATAATCATGATTATCACTGACTGGGACAAGTACAACCGACCTAGAAACAGCTCAGCCTGACAGTGGCTCTCTATTGGGTAGGGTCAGCTAAGTGTCACCTGCAGAGTGACTGACCGATACTTCCTTCAGTACTGTCACAGTGGCTTCAACACTGTTCTCTGTTGCAGTTTGAAAGGGAATTTGCCATTTGTTCCTTCCAGGACATGTTGTTTTGTTTTGTCGTGAAAAGATTTTGGTTACCTTCAAATGACAGATGGGAGAGAGTACATCCTATGCTGTGTGGAAGGCCTGATAAATTGTAGCACTCTGGAATTTATTAAGAACAAGAAGTGGGAGAAATTAGGGGGTTAATATCCAGGAGGAAAACAAAACTTAAAAAAAGAAAGAAGACACAGATAGATTAATAAATTTATAGATACATGTCACGCAGCCTAGTATCAGACAAGCCAAATGAAGAATTAATGTCCAGAAAGCAAGTCACAGTTACCAAACCCCTAGGCTCAGAGTCAGACAATCATGAAGCGGCATGGCACCACACTCACACGGTTGCTAAGGAGTTACCGATAGGAGCAGGTCGCCATGAGGGCTGGCAGGGGCTATTTGCTCCCCTTCCCCATCGTAGAAGAAGTATCACTGGCTCCAGTCTAGTCAAGCCTGCTCCCGTTTTCAGCTACACTATTCTGAGAAGCCCTAAGTGACAGACATATGTTACTGCAACCCATTAAGGTCACTGTTCTCTTCAAATGTTAGAATTCACTGTGAGGTGAGGCTGGCTTTCCATCTAAGGGACCCCGTCACTGTAGAGTAATCCATATAACGAGTGGAAACATAACAACACATACCGAGAAAACACTGGGTTCTAAGTGGCAATACTCTACTAGACTAGACGGAGTTTGCTTTCAAAACATGGGCACCAATATTCTCCAAGAATCACGGCTTCTAGGTACGCTGAAGCAATTATTCAGGTTCCCTAAGCACACACAGTACAGAGATCATGTTGGCAGGGTACTTTCTGCTGTTTTCAAATTTCCTATTAAGTAAGTTCAGATGATGTTCTAGTTATGGCTTCTATTACTGCAACAAAACATCATGACCAAACGTGATTTGGGGAGAAAAGGGTTATTTGGCCTACACTTCTGTACCACCGTTGGCCTGCTTTCTTGTAGAACCCAGGACCACCAGCCCAGGGATGGCACCACCACAATGGGCTGGACCCTGCCACGTTGATCACTAACTGAGAAAATGCCTTACAAACCTACCCACAGCCCAACGTCACGGCGGTATTTTCTCAGCTGAAGCTGTCTCCTCTCCAGTGACATGAAACTGCACAGCACAGGTGTGGACTATGGAAGTGCTTGTCTGTAAGGAGTGCAGCAGCCAGCTGTGCAAATTTGGGGTCCAACCCCGAAGCAGTAGTGTCTTTGCCCCATTTGGGTAAGGCATGTTATCACTAAGTTGCCCCAAACCCAGGCATATCTTCAGCTCACTATTCTCCCACCTCTCCCCACCCTCACCCCAATAGATAGATTATAGGGCATGTGCCTTTTAAATACACAAAACAAAATCATTTAAAATACAAGCAAAACCCTGCATTCTCCAAACCGTGCCCTGAAAATTAGTAAGTACTCAAGCTACTGCTGTACGCCCTCTCAGATCTGCTTACAGCTCACGTGAAACCCATTCTGCCTTGTGGCCACCCGCATCTCATTACATGGATCTGAGAAAATTCAAAGATTGAGCTACCTTCCCTATCCCCAGGCTGTAATTGGCATTATCTTCTTCCTCCAACCCTCTTCAAGACGTCATCTTTCCCTAGTACCACGGTGATGGGAGAAGCCAGCGTTTTTATCTGTGTCTGACTTCCTAGCTATCCTGCTTTTGTTGGGTTGTTTGCTAAATTCTCCATCGGCTTCTATTATCATGAGCGAAAGCACCAAAAGACATCCCAGTGAACCTTCCCACAGGGACACACTGCTGGTTGTCCCCAGGAGGGATAGTCACATTAACTTCTTGTGAGGATCGGGAAAAATGTCTCCTTCCTCAGGATTGTTTATCCTCAGGCATGACAGGCCTGGAGTAACTAGTTGGCAGTAGAGGCTTCTGTTTCTCTTGCACACTTCCTGGTGGAAGGGCAGCCCATCTAGGAGCTAGGGCCTCTCACCCACAGAGCCTAAGGCTTCCAGGAATGTTCTACCTACAGCCCACACAGTACACATGGCCTAGGATGTGCGGCCCAACACAAAAGTATAAACTTCCTTAAGACAGTGAGAGTTCTGTGGAGGTATTTTTAGTAACTTGTTTGTGCAGCCTTTAAACATGAACTTTGTAGATGACAAAGTCCTATCACGGTATCAAAAAGTTGAGCACATCTGGTAACTACAGGGATGGAAAGAAAAGGATGCTAAGTAGTAAGTGTGTTGCTGGGTGTGGCAGAAAGAAGAGCCCCTTTCCTCACACCTCGTCTCTGGTTCTACTTGCTGCTAGGGCTGAGGACCACACAGCAGCTGCTGGTTGTTGTCTGGGGAGTTTGCTATTGAGCTATGCCTCCATTGTGTCTGGTGCCTCTGTGTCATTCTATCAGAGCTGCTGCTTCTGGGAGAGGTGGTCTGTGTAGGGCGCGTAGTTCTCATCCTTCCGCCAACGCACACCCTTCACTGCCAACTGTGTCCTTTCATCCAAGGCAATGCTGTGAAGCTGATGGGGGGTTCTGAAAGTCATGGGAGAGTGGGAAGGGAAGGCAAGCATGTAAAGAGTAGGTTTTGGTTTTCACTATTTTCCAGTGTGGCGTGCCTCAAGACACCGAGAGTGGCATTGACCTCTGTGATTCTACCCAAGGTGTGGGATCATTTATAATTTATTATTTTGGTTTGGAAGCAAACTTCCGGGGCTTGCTTCCATCCTTTCAGTCATAATAACGTTTGTTCATTTGGTTGTGAAACCAAAAATAGGATCTTCCACTTGCTGGCTAAAGGTATAGCAATTATCACTCTGGGTGGAGGAGAGCAGTCCTAGATGGAGAGCCGCTGAGCCATGAGGCCTATTGTGAAGCTGACTTAACACTCCGCTTACTGTCTGCATCAGTTGGCTTTGTGTTACCATAATGAGGAGCCTTAGATAATCAACTTAGGGGACAGTTAATTTACTTCATGGTTTGGAACATCTAGTCCGTGACCAGGTATCCTATTTCTTTGGAGCTAATATGGCCAGAGTGTATGGTTGAGCTGAACCATTTACTTCATGATCATGAAGAAGAAAAGGGAGGAAGATGAGGGCAGGGTCCCGTGATCCTCTTTGAGGGAGTATCTCCTGTCTCACTGGTTGTGGTTGAAATACAAAATGTCCTGAAAGTATGTTGAAGGCTTGGCTTCACCGGGAGGCACCGTTGAGAGATGATTGCATCATGGGTGCAATAACTTCAATGGATTAATACAGTGAGTTGTTTATAATCAGTAGACTATAGGATGGGGCCCAGTATGAGGAGGTAGTTTACAGGTGTTGAGGCTCGGCAGTCTGTGGGCCCCGCCTCTGATGGGCGGGACTCGTAATCACTACGTCAGGCCTTACCTGGCTGGGCGGAGACTGGGTTACGCATGCCCAAGCTCCCCTTTTAAAGCAAGCGCGCCAAGCACACCTCTCTCTTGCTTCTCTCTTGCCTCTCTCTCTTGCTCTCTCTGGGGCCCCTTCTCTCTCTCTCTCCCCGCTTTCGGTTGGCCACCAGCTACCCCCCTCTTTCCTCTCCCCTCTCTCAATAAACTCCACGTGGGCGCTCAATCTCATGTTTGTGTTTCTTAGGCCATAGCCGCTGCATCACAGCAGCTGTATCAAAACAACAACATTGGCACATGCCTTTGATGCTTTCTTTGTTCCTGGCCCCATAATCTGCTTCCCAGAGGCCAGAGATTGAACAGTTCTGCTCTGTTATGGTAAGCCCATGAGATTCTGCTTACCATATGCCCATAGCATTGTAGCAAGCTGACCAAGGACTGAAGCCTCTGAAGGCTTTAGTCAAAATAAGTTCTTCCTCACATTAGAGTATTTCGTCATAGTAGTGAGAAGGTAACTAACTCACCACCTGGCTTATCCAAACTATGCCACCCAAGCATGCCAGCTTTAATCCTGTCTTTAGCAGCTCCGTGGGCATCCTCACTCTAAGGACACCACTTGGGTGTTTTACTTTTCCTAGTGCTTACTATAGGGCCTGTGGCTGGGCCCCTTTGGGGGACAACTGAATCATAGTTCTTGTACATACCTGTCATGGTCCTTCAGGAACTTCTTCAAGGAGTAACTTGTCTAATGCTTACCTGATGGACCTGATGGACTCATAGAAATAATTTATGATTGACATTTGGATAAAGAAATTGAGTTTACACTTTAACAGCTCACAAGAGGCTCTCTTTGCCTGGTGTGGATGTGTTCCTCGTTGCACAAGACAAGCATCGTTTAGCCAGCCTCTCTGCTCTGCCTCTGGGAAAACACAGACTGCCAGCTGTTACCTTAGGCGACCGTGGGTCACACCATCCTGGTGGCATTGGCACTGAGCTCCTACTCCTGTGTGACATCTATCTTGCCTTTGGTTACTGTGCTGCTACCTAACCCCTGTCCCCCAACATCATGTCACCCTCATTAACCAGACATTCTAGTTCAACAGAAAGGTCCTTTGCTGTCACTATTGACCTGTGTGACCTGCAGGAGACAGCTACCACCAATCTCCACAGCTTGGTGTCTGTGCCCTCTTCCCACCAGCATTGGGAAGTATTTATGGGTGAACCTGGGCTCTGATGCCTTCATGTGCCCTCCTACATCCTCAAATCATAAAAACACATTTACAGTTGCACTGACATAAAAGTGAACATGATCATTGGTCATGTTCTAATGAACAATGTTCCTTTATTTTTCTGGATCTATCTAACTCATCTACTGTACCCCCCTCACTCTTGTCCCCCTGAACCTTGTAGGGCTTTCTTCAAAAATCTGAAAAGGCAATTTTGTCTCCATTTAGTTGGAGTGCACTATGTCTAAGCTTAGTGGCATACCAAGACCCATGGCACATTCACAGGGCGCTTTTCTATCTGGTCCTAAAGTCATGACGCCCTCCTGCTTCCGTGCTGCCTTCTAACAGCTCCAGATCCTGCTTGCACATGGTTCCCGCTCTAGGTAGTCCTGCAGTCCTCTCGATGAATACACTCCTTTTCTTGGAGCACAGCCCAATTTCTTGGCTGGGACTGTGTGACTATTATTGGTTCAGAAGCAAGAAGGGGGAGGCAGAGCCTCAGCAGGGGCACAAACCCAGCTTCCCAAGCCCCTGTCTCAAAGCTCATCCCATCAAGGAAGTGTGATGGTTAGTTCTTGTCAAGTTGATTGGATTAAAAAATGCCCATAGCATAGATGAAGTGCATATTTGGGTGTAACTTTGAAGACCCATCCTGAATGGGTAGAGTCCGGGAATGGATCAGAAGAGGAGACAGGTGAATGCTAGCTGAGCACTGGTTCCCCCTCTCTTTGTTCTGACTGGGGATGCAATGTGACTGCTAGGTCACACTCCCACCTCCATGACTTCCCTGCCGTGAGTATGGTTTGTCCAAACCATAGGACAAAGCAACCCCTCCCCTTCTTAGGTATTTTTGTAAGGCATTTACAAAAATGTAGCTAATATAAGGTCTTAAGGAATTGTTTCCAATTTCTATTTTCTGAAAATCTCTAATGCTATTGGCAAATACAGACATGGTCACTATTTCTTTGCTAAATTAAGAAAAGTCTGTTTCTTTTTGTTGTTAGCTGAAAACATGCTTTTCTATATTCACGAGTCCATGGAAGATTATTTCCCGAGGGGCAGTTGTTGATGTTTATTTATTGACCATCTAAGTTGGAAGGCGGGAAAGTGATGAGTCAATCTGTGGTTGAGGTCACTGTCAGTCAATCCAAACACTCCCTAAAAGTAGATTTTAAGGTGAAGGGGGACTGTTTGATTCCATGTTTGCCATTTCTACCAGCATGCTCATTCTAAATGTTCTTATTTGAATGCCTCCTGCTTCATTGATTAGCTTTATTGTTTAATAACTATGATCATGACTGATACTCTTTTAAAGTTTGTATAGAAATGTTTATGACACAACTGGTCCCCCCACCCTTTTCCAGTTTGTCTTTGTGGCGCTGGGATTTGAACCCAAGCCTTCACACATGATAGACAGGAGCCCTCCCAGTGCACTGTCCAATTAGTCAAGTGAATAGTGCATTTCTGCTCTTAACCACTTGGACTCCAGTGATGAGACAAGAGCCTCTGTACGATTTTGTGTTTCCGAGAATGGCTGTTCTAACATAAAGTCATCCTAGGATACTGAAGATCTAATGAACATTCTACAAAGAATTTGTTTTGTTGTTGCCTTGTGGAACTAATTAAACACATGGATGGACAAATAAGTCAAACTGGGATGCTCCTCTAATTCATCCAAGAAACCTCAAGAGAGTAAAACTGTCTCTATTGATATCTTAATTGGTATGAATCATTCTGGCTCTCCTGGATCTCAATAAATAATAACCTGTGAATAGCACACACTTTTGAAATGCATTACTTCTAGTGACCCAGAATTTATTATTTTTCTACTGGGAAAGGAACTCACACTCCCATATTTCACATACTCCTAGATGTAGCTCTATTCTGTAGGTATAAAAACAATAAGGAATGCCGATACTAAGCTCCCAAAGTTCAGCCTGTTCAAGTCAAAATGCCCTTATATCTCTTTACAGAGACTGACTACCATGGGATGCATGAATGTATTTTCTCTTATGGGAAGAGAAAAAGGGACCAATGCAAAGATACAAAAGGTAATCTCTATAGTTCCTTCCTTCCTTTCTCTCTTGGGGATTGTGTGGGTGCAAAACGCTCTCTAATTTAGGGAGTTCCAGATGTTGATATCATTACATAGAAATTCTTAACTCAGAAATGGGCCTACATTTACAGAAGTTCCAGGTGTCAATGTGATTGCATTGAAGTCTTTAACACAGAAAATGGCCTACATTTATTAAGATGCGACAGTTACATTTCTCTCTCTCTCTCTCTTTGGTTTTTCCAGACAGGGTCTCTCTGTGTAACAGCCCCAGCTGTCCAGGAACTCCCTTTGTAGACCAGGCTAACCTTGAATTCACAGAGATCCACCTGCCTCTGCCTCCTGAGTGCTGGGATTAAGGGCATGCACCATTGTACCGGGCTGCAACAGTTACATTTCTTTTGGACAATTTGCCTCAAAACAGTTATTTCACTTTGCTGTGCCTTGGTTTCTTCATATATAAAATGGGTAAAATAGTAGAAACACTGTTCATGGAATGATCACAGAAAAAAATGAACTGATATCCATAAGTTATCTTACCCCATCCTATTCATGGCCAACACTGTCATCACCTTCACCAATCTGTATGGGATGTGCAGCCTTCTGGATAGCAGAAGAAGTTGGGCTTAAACACAACTCCAATAATTTGTGTTCCCCAACTTTACTTCTGAAGAAATTAAGACAAACTTAGAATTTTCCACTAATTTCCCTAAATACTTTCCTCAATTTTTGGGGAAATGTGTCATGTGTTGAATTTCATCTCCCCAGAAGATGCTCTGAAGTCCTAAACCCCCCTTCCCTCAGAATGTGATTGTATTTGGGAATAGCCCCATTGTTGAGGTGGTTATTAAAATGCTATCATATTGGAGTAAGGGCTTCCCAATCCAGCATGACTAGACTGCTTATGGAGAGGGTGACACTTGAACATAGCATTGCACAAAGATGTTGGGTTGAAGACACAAGGGGAAATTGGTCATGTGGTGATGAGAATCCACATGTTCATACCACAGATGGCCAGGATCACTGGCAAACACCAGAGCTAAGGAAACACGGAGGATGCCTTTCCATGTGTTTCAAGAACATAACCCTGGCTCTGTCCTAATTTCAGACTTCCGGCTTCCAAACAGCACAGTAATAAATCCCTCTTGTAAGATGCTGTTTGTGGTACCCGGTTGCAGCAGCCACAGGCAACTGGTACAGAAGGGGTGGCAGCAGGTCAGATTCTGACTCAACCAGTCAAATCACCAAAGCTTGAGATGAAGTTGAAATGCCGAAAAACTGACACATTGTGTCTTAAGCTTTTGGTCACCAATCAAAAATTTCCTGTCCTTCTGGCTTGCCCTTGGATCTTTATTCTGTGGAAAGACTTTCCCAACCATTGTTAAAGTTGTAATTTTATGGACACACATTCTTTCCTGGGAGATATTTGAATGAATCTCAGATCCTGGAATTTTCTGCCCTTCTCTTCCTTTTTCATTCCTCCTTCTCCACCTCTCCTCCTCTCTCCTTCCTTCCTGCTTCCTCCATGTCTTCTTTCTTAGAGGCAGAGGGGAAGGCAAATAGGCAACATTGTTTAAAATGTTCCATATTTAAATTCAAGCACACCTTTTTCTGTGTTTATTTGCAGAGGAGATGGTGAGTCTCCTCATTTCTGTGGATTTCTTCTGCATGATTCTTTTCCTCTCTCACCTAACACTGATACCACTTGATGTTTTCAGAGCAAAAACAGCCTCTCTCTGTGCTGTAGGTGCCAGCTCGATCCTGCCCTCCACAATTTATACAACTTAAAGTTTCCTATTTCCTCAACTGTAAATGGTGGTGCACACCTTTAATCCCAGCACTCAGGAGGCAGAGGCAGGCGAATCTCTGCGTTCAAGGCCAGCCTGGTCTACAGGGTAAGTTTCAGGACAGCCAGGGGCTACACAGAGAAACCCTGTCCAAAAAAGAAAAAAAAGAAAGAAAGAAAAAAAAAAACCACCACCACCACCAACAACAAAACACTTCTCAGAGCCCATCTAATCATCCTACAAAGGTAGGCATGCTCAGATATAGGTAGTTGGCCTAAGCAAGGGTTGTTTGTTTTCAGATACTTTCTCCCCATTGGTGACCTGGAAATTGTCTCCAGCATTACCAATAAGTTCTGTTTTCATCTTACACAAACGACTGCACAGTTAAATAATAAAAAAAAAATATATACAAATATACAAAGTTCATAAAACCATCCTTAACTCATTAGCTCATATTGTTTGGACTCATGTTTGCAATGTCTCAACAATGGTAGGATGATCCGGTTTTGTTTAAATCAGCAGGCAGGCTTTGAGGGGGGTAGTTTCTGTGAGTGCTTCAACAATACATTATTCGGACAATTTAGAGTAAGCATGGCAATTCCTTTCATCACTAAAAAACGAGTGGTCACTCACCTCCCTCACTCCACGATGGTATTTGACAATATTTACAAAGCACAAATACAGCTTTTAAAACTACAGAGAGTGCATGTTCAGAGGTCGCACCCAAGGGCATGAACAAGAGTGCGTGCTCAGCCTCCAGGAGCATCCCGTTCTGTATGTTTCTGAAGCAGCCACTTTCCTTCCTTCGGTCCCTTGATTAAATCTTGATTAAAATCAGCACAGCAGTTGTCGAATGGGAAGCGGTCCTCGGCCTCCTTGCTCTGTTGTAGGTAACATCACTTGATTGCTTCAGACAGTTAAAGGTGCTTTGGTAGTAAAAGGACAGAAAGATTAATGGGCAGTCATTTCCATAGTAACAGCAAAGCACTCTGGGAAACGGAGCCACTTGGGAGCCCGAGTCACACATGCCAGGATTTCAGCTCCCATGGCAACAGCAGCGTGTGGGGTGGAGAAGAGCACACTTAGAAACTTAGCAAAGGTCCGCTCGCTGAAGACAATGTATAATCAGAGTTGTCAATCTATTTTAAAACTTGAAGTTAAAATAAATCAAATTTGAGGCCACAAGCTGATGCAAAACATTTAAAATACACTGTACATCCAAATGAAAATTTCTGAAGCATAAGCACAAATAGTTTAAGAACTGTCCAATTGTGACAACTTGTTAGTTTAAAAAAAATCCAATTACCCAGATTTTTGTCCCAGAGTAGCTGCAGAAAATTACACAATTAGAGCAATTTTTTTTCTCAGCTGCTTCACTATAGAAAACGAAAGTAATTATACAAAAATAGTGTAAAGTACTTTTCACAACTGCAAGTTTCAGTTTTGCTTTCTTTAGAAGAAATTCTGTTTTTCTTCTAGATAATCATCTCAACAACAAGTTGGAGAGAGCCAGTAGGGGGAAAGAGAGAGAGAGAGAGAGAGAGAGAGAGAGAGAGAGAGAGAGAGAGAGAGAGAGAGAGAGAGAGAGAGCAACAGCTAAAAGAAGAATCAAGAACAAAGCAAAAGGTAAGAGGAATGCTAAATGATGCATAAGAAGGCAAAACGAATCCAGAAAAATTTCAAGAACTCAGCATCGCAATTTCAGTAGTAAGAGAACTGTGGCACAAAAAGGATCCCAGCTGTTACTAACACCAGAGCTGACGTTTCTGAAGGTTTCCTTTACCCTGCATAAAATCAGAAGCCTCCTAACACAAGACATTCTTTTCCCTTTAGACCTATTGATCAGGTCTACACAGATATCAAACAGTAGTTTGGGGATTATCTAGTAATAGCTTGTGGTGGTGAATTATTAAGAGAACCGATTATAGCAAATCTGTATGTGTAGATTCACACTTTACTAAGAACGTTTTAGCCAGAAGAATTTACTGAGACATCATTGTATATGCACAAAGAATAGAGGAACAAATAATAGTGGTCCAGTCCAGTTCCTGTTCTGGTTTTCCATTACCTCCAGGAGGCTGTGGATGCCAAAATGTCCTGTAGGCATGTGAAGACTCTTGTCCATGTCTCAGAGAAGACTAAAGTCTGTTTGTGAAGGCTCATCTCACCATCTATGTTGAAAATAAGACTTCTTACTTGAAGTACTTATGAAGTTCTCCAATGTACACCAGAAGACATTGAATGTGGTCCTCTTTGTCTTCAACCTTGCCAGTATTACTGTGTCCTGACTATAGCAGATTGATCCATGAATCTGCTATAGTATATTTGGTATACTATATAATATAGGTATATTTGGGCTTGGCTAGACAATGTCATTATCCAGGATTTTAGAATTTGGGATTGCATGTGCTGATCTGGTTCATCACCTGACTAAAGCTGTAAATTTAAAAGCTTTGAAATTTTTAGTGGCTATGGTTTTTGGCCCAAGGATAAACCTTCCAGAGAAAAGAAGAAAGGATGAAGGACTGGTGTAGGTAATGCTTAGCCCTGAGTCCAGCTGTGTCTGAAGCCCAGGGAGCCTGCATGTCTTGTGGCTTGGGTGTGCCCTTCCAGAAGCTCTCCTCCATAGCTTAGTCTTTGCTTGTTTGTTTGCTCAGTCACTCTAGCTTAAGCTCAACACTCCTCTTGCAACTACAATAAATGTAGCAGTCATCTAAGTCTCTAGAACAGTGGCAAAAGGAAGAAGGTAAAGCAATGGCTGAGCAAATGGCATGGGGGGAGGAGAGGCACAAAAATCACTGTAATGCCACTTTAGTTGCATTCAGATGTTTGTATGGAAGGAAAGGGGCTGGGCAGCCACCGAAACCTGGAAGTCATCAGAACTATCCCCAGCAATACATCAAATCAAATCAGATCAGATCAGAACTCAGCAACTTCCCTAACTACCTGCAGAGGATGATGGGATCGGAATCCAGGTGGGTTGTTCACTGTTGCCTGTTAGGTAGCCTGACTAGGCTGACTCTTTCAGATTGCATCCCGTGTAGACACACAGGCGGATAATAATTGCTGTAGGGAAGGAAGGACAGGGGAGGAGGCTGGGAGTGGGTGGGAGGGGACTGAGAGAGACAGGGGCAGAGTAGATAGATGAAGGAGATGCTGATTCAAGATAATTCCCTTGATCCGAAGAACTTGAGTTTCCAGATGCTCCACAGAACAGATGAAAATAGACCCTCATCAAGACATATTACTGGGAAACTCAGAACACTGAGGGTAAGGAGAGACTCTTACACATCTCGTGTGGGAGAAAGGGAAGTGGGTCACATACAAAGTACCAGTAATCAGAATTTCTTCTGATGTCTCAATAGCAACTCTGCTGGGATAATGCCTTCCGAGTTATTTCCAACCCAGAATTCTATCCCTGTAACAGTTGTCAATCAAATAGAAATGGAGAAATATGTTTCGGCCAAGCCTTATTTCAGCAGTATCACTCCCATGCATATTTCCTTAGGGAACAATTGAGGAAGGTGTTCCACTAATAGAGAGTGAAACCAAGACAGAAGAATACAGGGGTGGGAGAAGGATAGTAAGAAGGCAATGCTTTGCAGGAATGAAGGGTGTGGGGTCCCAGGATGGCAGCTGGTCCAGGTTTGGGGGGCCACTAGTCCATACTGAAGCACCTTTAAAAACTTATGAGCTTGATTCTGTATCTGTACTACACATCCCCCCAGACAGAAAAGGCGGCCCAGTGAGAGGCAGTAGGACTTCATACATTATCTATTACTATGTTAACAAGTCCCCAAAGTGTGTGCCTGAAACCAACATGAATGTGTTATCTTATAGTTTCTATCCCTCAGTTCAGGCGGAATGTGGCTAGAGCCTCTGCTCAGGGTATCCCATGGCTGTAAGCCAGGTTTCAGCCATGGCTATGCTCCAAAGTTTAGGGACCTAAGGAGCCACTGGTAGTCTGTATGACAATGCTCCCAGGGCATAGATAATCATGGCTTGCTCACCATGAAGCAAGTATCATTAGGAATGATTTCTGGGAAAGCTATTTAAGGTAAGCTAGCTTAGCTGACCACTTCCCTTTCCAACAGCCCTGCTTTCTCTTACAGGGAACACAGATATGATGCTAGGAGCAGGAAAAGCCTTCTCAACATCACAAGGAACAGGTCAAGATAGTAACAGAGACCTTGAGCTTTGTTAGCTCCTAGACTTCTCATTACAGGAGAACTAGAAACCTCACATTTCAAAGCCACCCTGGCTGTGTCTTTTCTATTGGTGACAGACTGCAATTTATGTACTGCAGATGCACAGCGTTATCAGAGGTGAGACTTGTTGATGATTGCATCTATCAGACCTCTCCCTGAATTCTGGTTTCTGTGGGAGAAAAGGAAATGAAAGTGTGATGATGGCAACCACAAGATAAGAAATGAATATGCAGAGTCAAGGTAGGGAGGAGAAAGAGGGACCAGACATCAAATACAGTGGGTAAATTCCATCCATCAAACACACAGATCAAGACAGAATAGTATTTGAATAGAAAAGGCAAGATAAACATGAATACACATGAGTAAACATGAATATGAACACACAGCCTCAAGCAACCAAAAAATAGCCATGCAAGCATACATTAAGGGAATTTAAGAGTAAGTGTGCTGGGTAAAATGAATCAATTCCTCCGTGTCTTTTGAGATGCTTCTGTCAACCCTAAGAAACCCCATTAGTCAGTAACAGAGCCTAACCCTGTCTTTGTCTTTTATCCTGTATCTTTTAGTTTGATTTTCCTTATAATCAAAGTGTTAACAAGTGGGAGACTTCATAGGATTTGGCCAGAATCCTCATACTCAGGGTTTTTTTTTTTTTTCCCTTTCATTTGACCCAGAGATTCCTGGCCATTTACTGTTACCACCACTCATGCCGCCAGCTACTATAGTAAGCATTGTCACTGTAACCAAATACGTGATAGAAGCATCTTAGGGAGGAAAGATTAGTTTCAGCTTATGGCTTCTGGAGGGGTTTAGTGTAGCATGATAGGCTAGTTATGGCAGCACTCCTGGAGGGAGTGTGTGGGAGACCCTTCACATCACGGGAGAACAAGAAGCAGAGAGATCTGGGTAGAATCCAGTAACCTGCTTTCCCCAACCATGCCTCATCTACTAATGTCTCCTCAGCATCCCCAGGGTAGTAGCATCATCAGCATTCGGAACATGAGTTTGTGTGAACACTGCAGATTTGAAGAGTAAAGTGCCCTTAAGAGTAAGCTTTTAAAGTTATTCTCCTTGACATGCAAGCTCATTTCTCCTGGCTGTCGAATGTTATCACACTTGGGTTTGGATGATGTAGTGGTTTGAATGATCCCTATAGGCTCATAGGGAGTGTCACTATTAGGGGGCGTGGCCTTGTAAAAGTAGGCATGACTGTAGCTTGTCTGTTTTCCGCCAGCCGGCCTGCTGCTGGTCTGGCATGCCGCCCCAAATAACACTCAGAGACTCTGTATTTGATACAATCCTGTTGGCCAATTACCATTATTGTTTATGAGCTAGCTCTGTCTTAATTATTAGCCCATTTCTATTTATCTAAGTATTTCCACGTGGTCATCTTATGGAAAGCCACGGCCGGCATCTTCCTTCCTCCCCGGTCTACATCTTGACTCCTTCTTACCACTTCCTCTTTCCTCCTTGTCTCCAAGCCCCACCTATCTTGCTATCTCATTGGTGCTTTATTAATTAACCAGTATGAGAAACATATTTACAGAATAACATCTCCCATCACGTGACCTTGTTGGTGGATGTATGTCATTGGAAATAAGCTTTGAGGTTTCAAATGCTCAAGCCAGTTCCAGTGCCGCTCTCTCTCTCTCTCTCTCTCTCTCTCTCTCTCTCTCTCTCTCTCTCTCTCTCTCTCTCTCTCCTTTCATCCTGCTGATGAAGATGTAGAACTCTTAGTTACCTTCCAACTCCATGTCTGCCTTCATGTTGCTGTTCTTCCCACCATGACGATAGTGTACTAAACCCCTGAAACACAAGCCAGCCCCAATGAAATGGTTTCCTTTATAAAAGTTGGCATAATCATGTGTGTCTTCATAGAAATAGAACATCAACTAAGACAGATGTCAATTTTAAATCTGGTTCTAGATCTTTACCTAGAGTCAGACTGTGGGCACACACCAACTCATGTACCTAGGCTAATCCTTCCATGCTCTCTGCAAGCCAAAAAACAGTGGACTTTACTACTGTGACTAAAAGGAAGTCTATTTCCATGAGGAACATCTGTACACATCTGTACAGCACAAGCCAGTATTCTAATGGACAAAGTGCTGACCTATAGATTATTCATTTAATTGAAAAAAGCAAATCTTCAGTTGGTTAATTTTATTAAAAAATTTATTAGTGTGTACATGTACCTGTCTTTGTCAAACCTATTTCCTTGTGTAAAATACTTGGGCCAAGCACATATGGCTTTATTAGCTACTGCCCAATAGGCTTCCACTCCGTACCACATTGCTGTCATATCATTAGTATGGGAAGGTTCTAACTCAGTGTTCTCAACTTTCCTAATGCTGTGACCTTTTAATACAGTTCCTCATGTTGTGGTGACCCCCAACCATAAAATTATTTTCATTGTTACTCCACAACCATAATTTTGCTACTGTTAGGAATTGTAATGTAAATATCTGTGTGTTTTCCAGTGGTCTTAGGCGACTCCTGTGAAAGGTTCTTTTGACCCTCAGTGGGGTCATAACCCACAGGTTGAGAACCACTGTTCTAATTGCTCAGCAGCCTTGCCAATAATTAAAACTGTCACCGGAGCTTGTGTTGGCTTGTTTGTTTGTATGTTGGCTGTGCTTGCAGACTTTGCTTTAGTACTCCTGATAAATGTGCGGTAATCTCAGTTGAAATGATGTCAAACACCTTTTTCCTTTTAATGCTATGCAGCATATGTTTCATATGCCAGTTCCTGTCTCGTCCATGGTAGTACTGGGTTATCTCCTTTTCTGCTTTCATCTCAGAAGTTCTTCTCCTGTCCTAGAAATGACCTGTTATTGTGTAGATGCAATACTGTTCTGTTCTATGACTTTTCTTTTCATGGTTTCTTTATTGATGCACAGTACTACAGACCAAACCCAGAATGCATGCTGGGTAAATACTCTAGATGCAGCTTTAACCTCAGGCCCATTTCCATGTTGCTGTTCTTTGGAGAGGTATTACTGCACTGGTGTTCCTTGTTCATTTCGTTATCCACATACCATGTCACTATAGCCTGGCCTTGAATTTGTGACCCTCCCGCCTCAGTCTCCCAGGAGCTGGGACCAGAGGCCTGCAGCACCAGTCCCAGCAGAGATGCCCCGTGTTTCATGACGATTTTAATAAACAGTCACTCTTAGTTTCTCTATATTTTCATTTTTTTTATCTTTGAAAATTTCTTACATGTATACAATAAAAAGATCATATGGATCCCATTCTTCCCTACACATCTTTTCTCCCTTTCCAACTTCATAGTTTCTTTTTAATGACCCAATAAGTCCATGTATTGGTGTCTGTATGTGCATGGGTGTGGGGCATGTGCTGGAGCATGGGAAGCCTACCAGTGGCCACACTCTCAGTAAACAAACATTCTCCCTCCCCCGTGGCTATCAACTGCCTCCAGCTCCTTGGCACAGGGTGGGTCCTGTAGAGCATCTTCCCACGAGTACCAGGATTTGGGCTAGGAAGCTCTTAATTGTAATGAAATGTGATTTATTAATTTTTCTTTCATGGTTATTTCATTTGTCCTAAAAAACAAAACAAAACAAAAACTTTTGCCTAATCCCTAAAACTCTAGAGAAATTCTGTTTGCTGTGTGTTTTCTTTCTTTGTTTTTTAATTCCTCTCCCTTACCCTCCTCCCCTCGGAGCTGAGGACTGAACCCAGGCAAACTCTACACCACTGAGCTACATCTCCAACTCCACTGTGTGCATCTTAATGTAAACTGTTTAACAAAGATTCTCAAAGCCTTTGAAGTCTGATTTAAATACACTCATACCATTGTATACAAAATTGTCCTGCTTCTCCTCCAACTCCTTTAGTTCTCAAATCTATGAACCACCTCCAATTTATTGATGCTTTGCCAGTATGAGTGAAGGGAAGAATGGGTATTGAATGAGCAGTCAGTGGTATTTTCTGGTCTGCGTTTTCTGGTCTGGTTTACTTGGGATCAGGTTTAAGGTCAAATAAATGAATCTGTAGCTGTAGGGTGTTAGGCATTGGCAAGAGAGAAGGAGACCATGTGAGTGGTACTTTTCCATTCTAAACAGGGTCTCAAAGTGTAGCTCAGGCTGGCCTTGAACTTATAATCCTTCTGTCTTCTCCTCCCTAGAGAGTACCACTAACAGCTGGTGAGTGATCTTTCATAGGTATCTTAAATTCTCACTACTTGTGTAGAAGCTTGTATCCTCCCCAGGCTGGCTTCTATGAAGACCAGGTTGAAAATGTATGGGTTCTGACATCTGTTATCATGGAGTAGATGAGTCTGCTGCTTCAACTCTGAGTGAGGTTGGGAGTCACCTAGAAAAGTCCTGTGGGGAGAAAAAAGAATGACTCTTTTCAGCTAATTCTACCTTATAGAGCCAAACATGCCTCATACCAGCAGCTCACTCTTAGCAAAGTTAGAATAAAAACTGTAGGAGAAGATCCCAGTATCAACAAAGACATTAAACTGGATCTAAATCACTATCTGTGACTTTTCTATGCTTAGTTTCCAGAAGGCTGTGGTATGGCACAGTTCCCAGGAACACAGGGATTAGAGTGGAAACTTCTCCCTCTCCAGGTACCTCCAGATTCCCCAGGGAACCTGCTGTATTCCCAAGGTGAACTCTGACTGTTGCAGGCTGCAGTCTACGTGGGTTGCAAATCCAGATCTTTAGGAGCTATAATTCTACAGTCTTTCTCTGGTACTCAACACATCTTGCCCATTGTTTTGGGTGATATCTGGATATCACTGGAGTTGGAATCTCTGAGTCTGCCTCACTTTAAGGCTGGGAAATCCATCATTCAACCTGCAAACTGAGCAGGAAGATTCTTCCTGTGGGCTCTGCTTAGCTTCTTGAGACTCCCACCCCAAAGTACCGGGATTTAGAATCCTATCAGCTTATACACACAGCTCCTTTTTTCCACTGTGATTCTGAGCCTCCAAGCAGGTTTGGGCAGCAGATCCCCAGTGTCAGCCATTGTACTTACTGGAATGACCTTCACCCTGGGCAACCAGAACATATTGGTGTTTCTATGGTCTCTTCTTCCCTCAACATAAATTCTCCCAAGAAGTTTATTTTCCTGGTTTCCATTGGAACAACTCAAAAGTACATGTGAGTAACTCTGACCTTCAGCAGTGGGATAGGGTCAAGTCTCTCATTTCATTCTATAAGTCGGGAGACAGAAATAGATATTCCTATCATATTTAAAACGTTTTTTTTAAATCACCATAAATTAGATCATTTTGTTTCAGAACTAATTTTGATCATTTGCGCACCTGTGAAAAAATATTGAGATTGAATGGTTTATAATCAACAGGAATTATCTCTTGTAGTTAGGGAGGTTGGGGAGAAAGACCAACATCAAGGTGCTAGTAGATTTGGTGCTATATAATGGGAACCTTCTTGTCCTGTGCTCATATAATGAAAGGAATGAATGTGTCACCTCATGCACCTTTTGTAAGCCAATGGCTCCATTCATGAGAGCTCTGCCTCATTATCTAGTCACCCCTCAAAGGGACCACCTCTTAGTGCCATCCCTGGGAGTCAGAATTTTAGTAGATGAATTTTAGGAGGAGGTAGCTCAAACATCAAACCCATAGCATGCTATGTTTTTAGTGAG
The DNA here is from genome assembly GCA_030556225.1 of Cricetiscus sungorus. NCBI lineage: Eukaryota > Metazoa > Chordata > Mammalia > Rodentia > Cricetidae > Cricetiscus > Cricetiscus sungorus. The sequence goes on along the minus strand of JANBXA010000411.1, from coordinate 5,238,276 downwards.
ATTAAGCTTTTGTATAACGATATGAGGCACAAAACATGCAGATCTAGATCCTGGGAAGAAGTAGTTCACTTTGATTACTCCGAGTGTCGGTGTGTGTTGGTAGTAGTAGATACATCTTCTAATGATGTCATGCCTACTGATGATTCTAAGTACTCGGAAAGAAAAAGAATAGGAGGGGAATAATAATTTGAGGAATTTGAGAGGCAAATGTGACTAAGACATTACTTCGATTCCTGAAAGAGATATGAAGGGGGGAGATGACTTTAATGACATGTAGGCAAGGCAGATTTCCTCATATGGCCGTTACAGCACTGGCCAGACAAGAGGCACAAACACATACCTGCGTTACTTTCCAGTTACATGCACACGCTCAATCACTTTGCCTCACTAAAGGCCACAGATAATCAGTTATGTATTCAGGAAAAGTCCTTGATGAAACTTGGATAGGCAACAGCCTTTTCTTCTGATGCATAGTTACCTGTTTGCAGCAGTGGTCACACAACCCTGCAGCCAGCTGAGTAGAGATCAAGCAGTCACACCGTCCTACCACCAGCTGAGTAGAAATCAGGTGGCCACATCACCCTGAATCCAGCTAAGCAGTGGTGTGCTTGTTTTTCTCCCCGTATTTGTAATTGCTAAGATCTGTTTCTATCTCCAGGGTCGCAACACTTCATTCTCATGCTCCCTTCATCATCACGGAGGAGTGCATGGTTGCACTGAGCTTGGCTTTGATGTTGGTACACATCATCTTTGCCTGCAAGTCCTTTCCTCCCGCTGTGACTGTAAGGAGAAAGCCTCTGGTTCAGAAGAGAGCTCCACAATGGAGGAGACAGAAAAGGAGATTAGCAAGAAGCCACTGGGCCCTAAGTAACTGCCCTCCACTTCAAAGGCTGTTTGACTTCCCAGCCAGCCTTTCACACATGGCCTTGCAGGTAAAGACTAGGCTCTGTTAGAATATTCTGAAGTGGTTACTGAAGAATCTTGTAAAGTCAAGACACAAAGAGCTGTTCTGTTCTCAGAAGTGCGTCCATCCGTTTACGCTACGGCGAGTCTCACACTTCCGTGTTGCGTCTCCTGTTCTCTCTCTATCCTGCTGATTTCAATCTGGCGGGACCACACATGTCTTTGTACTCTGCACCACACATGTGCATATGGTGCATGCTAAATATAAATTCTTCTTGGCAGGATCCCTTTCCCTCTTCTTTTGTTTCTGGAAATGTAGCAAAGAAAATGTGTAATGTGCACCCTCTCCAAAATGAGACTTTTAGGGGAATGGGGTTATTTCCACAAGCCCACATGCCTCTCATATTATTTTGGAATGTGGCAATAGAGGCAGCAGTGTCTGTCCACTGTTTATCTGTCAAACTCAGCTTATATTCTCTCTTTCACTGGTAGTCAGACCAACACCTTGACTAAGTTTCCATGGTCTGGTTCTCCCTCTATTCAGGGACTAGTCAGGTTAGGCCATGCTATGCCACAGTAACAAACAACTCAAAGCTTAGCAGACAAACAGTCTGTCTTTGATTCCTATCCATGCTATATGTCCTTGGTAGTTGGCTCATCACAGTAATCCAGGCTAGGCTGATGGAGGCTTTGTTTCAACATACATGTTCAGTATCACCACAGACACGGTGTGATGAATTACTCTCTGGTATTGAGAATGTCCCATAGAAGTACCAGCATACCTCTGCTTTTTATTTATTAGACAGAATAGGCCCATGCCATGCCCAGTTTCAGAGAACAGAGAAGAAAGAGAGGAGGATTCTGCTACTAGCATCAGTGATGACCAGATCAGTCTGAAATAAGGTGGACACTTAGTAGGGGATAGTAAGGCCAAGAACATGGATATCCAGATTCACGTTCAGTCCCTGGAGCTGGGCAGAGGTCACACCACAGTGTGAGGTCCAGAGTGAAGCAAGTATGAGGACCAGCAGAATGCTTCGGGAACGTTCCCTGAGACAGCCTGCTTCCTGCTCTTTCTGCTGAGTTTCACAGGGTCCTAAAGACTCTGCTCCCGTCAGCAGGACCTGTTGTGACTGCTTTCACAGGTGGCAGGGACCTCAGCAAAGCTGCGATTGAAGGGAGTTGGGCATGTCAGATCCTGAGGAGTGGGGGATGCCACAGAGCCACTTAGCAGGGGAAGAATCATGGCTGTGCCTGCACCGCATTGGAAGGCCTCATGCTTCTGTGTTGATTGTGCTGAGAACAGCTGAATCAGAAGTGGGATTTGCAATCTGGAGGGCAGGGGAGAGGCCTTTGCCAAGTAACCCTGACCATAGCCGGCAGGGCCCGCTGAGGAGAAGAAGCCACCATACTGTTTCTGACACTCGCCCCCAACAGGTGACTTCTGTATCAGTAGAGGAGAGCTAAAGGAGAGAGCAGCCACGAGCAAGACAGATCCGACTGTCCACGGTGCCTGGTGCAACCTGCAGCTCAGCGATTTTTAGCAGTATTCTCCCCTAATGAATGTGGACCTTGGGCTGGCAGCTCTGTTTCCTCTGGCATTAACATTTTCTTGTTTTATTTTAATGAGGAAAATGAAATTCTACTCAGTTTCCTATCATTGCACCCAGATGGGGAGGGTATGACATTTAACAACAGTGCTTTGAAAAAAATATTAAGCATTATACAAATATGAAGAATTGTTGCTGTTATTATTCTGATGGAGGCACACACAGTCTTGACTTAGCCTTAATATTGGAGGGATTAGGAGGGGCTCTGTAACTATTGGGTAGTTACTCGGGATGGCCTTCCTAGAAAGGACCAGTTAATCTGCCCATATTAAATCCATTTTAGGAGGCTAAATACCCAAACTCTGTGTCAATACATTGCAAACACAGGCATAGATCATAAAACTTGATCACTTCTTATCAGATGCCACATGCTCGTAAATTATAAAACACTTCAGGTTATTAACTCCAATTTGAAGCTGTCATTTGATCATCTTCTGGGTAAAAGGAAAAAAAAAAAACAAATGGTGTTCAGAAGGAGTAGTAACCCCAAGTTTCTCAATACAGATATACAGCCGAAATAAAGCGGGCAGAGAGAAGGCTGAATTTATATGGTGGAGGTGGAAGGGAAGTAAGACAAAAATCAGACCTCAAAGTCTTGGAGGGACTCTGTAAGTCTATAAGTGGATAAACTGAGGGGAACTACTGAAAAGCTGACTCACCCACTCTTTGAAATGACATCTACTTGTGTAGGTTTTGAAGTCAAGAGACTTGCAAAATTAATGTGTAGAAGAACGAGGCCACATACAGGTACAGCCAAGACTCTTTAATTTTCCTATTGTTTACATGCGACGGATTAGTTTTATTAACATAGAGTTTATAACAGTTAGTCCTTTGAAGATTTGTTTACTTTTATTTATGTATGTGAATACCTGTGTGAGTTCATGTTCACCGTGTATCTGAAATTGCCCATGGAGGATAGAGAGAATTGGATCCTCTGGAACTGGAATTGTGGGTATTGTGAGCTGTTTCATGTGGGTACTGGGAACTGATCCCCAGTTCTCCACAAGAGCAACAAGCAGTCTTCATTGCTGAACATCTCTATGGCCTCCCCTATAACATAGGTCTGCTGACCCCACCCCCAACAATGGGCAGACGCTCATGGCCATGTCATCCCTACATCAGGCTTTACCTGGCTGTTCAAGCTTTACCTGCCTGTGCAGGGGACTCAGTCACACATGTGTAAGCCCCCCTTTTAAAGCAAACACGCCAAGCGCTCCCTTCTCTCTCTCTCTGAGGCCCCTTCTCTCTTTCTCTGACCCCCTCTCTCTCTTTGGCTCCTTCTCTCTCTCTCTCCTATCTCTCTCTCCCTTGCTTTTGGTTGTCCACCAGTGAAATACAAAAAGTGAAGTTAAGGAGACCCCCCACTTGACACGAACCTGGAAGCTAATCCAGACCACTATCAGATCCCTGGAATTTGCTAACCACTGGCAACTTTCCCTCACAAGGCCCTAAGATAGCAGGATACCAAGAATTCACACTGCCCCTCCTGTTAGTGTGTCAGCAGGTAGTAAATAGGGCCCTTAAGAAACAGAGATAGCTGCAACTCCTGTTTGCCCAGACAAGATTAATTAGCACACCCCGAGGCCCTAAGGTCTGCTGACCAGCGAGACCATCCGGCCTCAAGGGGAGAACCCATGACTCTGGAGGGTCACACCCCCTCCCTAAGCTTGTGGGTTTTTCTTTTAAAAGTACCATGCCTGGAGAATGGGGCTCCTCTCTAGCCCACATGCTGAAGGAGCCCGTTTGTGCAAATGTTTCTCATTCACTAAAGCCTCTTGCGTGATGCATCAACTGGACTGGACATCGAGTTCTTGAGGGTACCGACCAAAATGGGGAGGCTCCTCATTCTGAGGGTCTTACAACCAGCTACCCCCTCTCCCCTCTCTTAATAAATTCCACATGGGTGCTGAGTCTCGTATTTGTGTTTCTTAGACAATAATTATAACAAAAGAACAATAAGTCTATCATTGGCCTTTAATTTTTTTTCTTTGGTTTTGTTTTATGTATGTGGATAAGAATCTGGTGTGTATATGCAGACCACACACATATTGGGTCCTCTGGAACTGGAGTTACAGGCAGTTTTGAGCTGGCATATGGGTAGGGAACCAGCTCCTTTGTAAGAGTATTGAGTACTCTTTATTGCTGAGCCTCTCTCTCTCCCTAGCCTTTAAGTTTGACAAGAAGGAGGAGGAGGAGAATGAGGAGGAGGAGGAGCAGGAGATCACCATTATCAACAGCTAAACTAACCTAGTAGATAAATCCCATCTTATTTTTTAGGGAAAAAATTTAGCCATATTCAGAGGGACGAATCCCCAGTTTCTGTTGTGCTAGTATAGGCAGCAGACTGGCTGTCCCCAGACATTGCTAGTCTTGCTATTCTAAGTGAAATAGACAGATGTCACATAGCATCTTGTGGGATTCAAAAATGTATCCACTATTCTATATTTAAAAAATCCAGATATTGATTTGTTTACAGAACTGTCTATAATTTGTGCTGGAGAGATGGCTCAGTGTTTAACAGAATCCAGAGGATGTTCACTGAAAGAACTCAGGTTCAATTCCCAGCACCTACATAGTGGCTCACAACAATCTGTAACTCATTTCAAGGGACCTAACACCCTTTCCTGCCCTCTGTGGGTGGTACTAAGCATGCACATGGTGCAAAACACCATTACACATAAACATTTTTAAATGTCATAATTCATCCAAGTCATCTATGTACATTGTTTCCATATCTGGTGAGTCAGACGGGGCAATGTTATGGTTGGAACATAAAATGCCCCCTGTATATGTTCTTTAGTTAGTTGCATTGTTTTGAAAGGTCGTAGAATCTTTAGATTATGGAATGAATATTTAGAATTAGATAGTGGGTCACTCAGGATGGGCTTGAGAATAGTCTCATCTTGTTTCTGGTACAAGCTTCAAGGCCACAATCTGGGCTTCTAGGTATGCAAGATGTAGGAAGCCATGCCAAAAAATTTCATTGCTACAGGTGGACCCCACATACCAATGCCTTACTCACTGTGCTGGCTAGTCTTTTGTCAATTTGATACAGACTAGAGTCACTGGGTAAGAGGGAAAATTAACTGAGAAAACAAATCAGATGGGCCTGTAGAAGAGGACCAGAAGAAAGAGTGCCTCATGCCTTTTTTTTGCTTGAAAATGTTTGCCTTGGGAAATATTTCCCCTAGTTTATCCACTCAGGTACTCAGAGGTGGCTATACTCATTGTCCAAAAGGGACAGACTCCATCTCAGATTGGCAGCAACTTGGCATAGTGTACATGATGTTATTCTTGGAGACATTCAGGATGCAGAAGTGATGGGATCGTAAAGGCTTGTGCCAAGATTCCAGCAAAACCCAGGAGGCCAAGCAACATGTATCATGGAAGGTCCTAAAAGGATGATTTGTGAATCTATGGATGTGAAGTCCAATCGGCAACAGAAAATCCAGGATGTTGGAGAGGCCAGGGATACATCTACTGAGGAAAGCTCTGGGCACAGAAGGAATCCAGCGCAAGAGAGAGGTCATGTGTACTTCAGACAACAAAGTTATAGAAGTAGCTCAACCCAGGTGATGGCTCAAGTGCCGACCATGGGACTATGGGGTTTTATGCTGTCTCTGCTGTTTCCCCTCCATCTTCCATTTCTAGCTTCCTGGCCTTCCCCTTTGCAATATGAGTGTTTACTCTGCAGTAAGAGTGTCTACTCTGCCATCATATATTGGAAATACATATCGTATTTTCTGGTTTATGCAAGTGCTCACACCTTGAGTCTCAGAAGACTTTATGGACTTTTTGAAATATGTTGAAATTGTAAAACTATATGGAGACTCAAAATTAGTTTAGATAGATTCTGCCTTATGAGATGGCTGTTAGCCTATGGAGTCAGGGACAGATGGAGTCAGGGACAGATGTGAATGTAAAATGTCCCTCCTGGGCTTATGTGCTTAAAAAATTCAGCTCTTGGTGTAGTTTTGGGAGGCTGTGGACTCTATAGAAAGTGAGGTGTAGCTGGAGAAAGGGAGTCATTGGAGAGGTGAGCTTTGTAGTGGATGGCCAGGCCTTTCCTCTGGACCAATCTTCCAGCCTGAGCTCTCTGTTACCCAATCTGCCAAGACATGATAAGGGATGCCAAAAGTTCCTGGTGCTTTGGTAGAGTCCCAGCTGCCATGTCTTCTTTGGCCCAGTGGACTGTGTCGCCTTAGACCACGAGCCCAAACAAACCTTTCCTTCCTTAAGTTGTTTCTGTCAGATTCTTGGTTATAGCTGTGTCGTAACTAATGCAGGCCATTTTAGGCAATGTGCTTGGGTAGTTAACTGTCATTAATAGTAGTAGTTAGTTAATAACAGCAGGTGGTCAGTAGTAAGTAATAGTTAGTAGCAGGTTGTCAGTTAGTAGTTAAAATCTCACTGTTGTTCATTGGTCCCATCATTTCAGTATTTTAGCTACCTTGGTGATCCTTTATTTATCTTCAATTTCTCTCCGATTTTTCTCAAGCAGTATGTAAGACTTCAGGCCTGCTAAAGGAAAGGCTCTTTTAATGTAACTCTGCATTGTAGTTCTGGAAAACTCTCGTGCCCAGATTACACAATTGTTCAAGAGTGAATCAACGCGTTATTAAGCTACTTGAGCAGAGACATTCCACATTAAGTAGTAAATGCTGATGGGGCATTGATAAGTTGAGTGCCTTAATCAGGAGTAATCTTTAAACCTGTAGGAATGAATTCTGTTTCAGGCAGGTGAATACACATCCCTCTAGGTAGATGGCTGTCAAGTTTGCTCACCTGTGGTAAACTTATTCCAAATTATAGCAATATCAATTTTGGTTTCTAGTTACTTAGTATGTATCAAATGTGTACCAGAACAGCACTTGGTTATATGTGATCAGTCTTTACACCAAGTGCTTGAATTCTCTCATTCTCTTTCTCTTTCTCTCTTCCTCCCCAGGGTTTCTTAAAGCCCAGGCTGGCCTCAATCTGTGTAGCTGAGGTTGTCCTTGACCTCCTGATTCATCTGCCTCTATCTCTGATATACCTCTTTGTTCGGTCATCTTTAGTTTACAAATAAGGACATTGATTGTCAGGAAAGTCAGACTCTGTCATGTGCCACAATGTTTTGGTCAATGCTGGACTACATAAAAGAAGGTTGTCCCATTTGTATCACCTCCTGACATCACAGCCTTTGTTGTTTATGAACATTATGGTGTACACACAATGGTGACATCACCTTGTCATTAAGTGATCCATTAGTCTATTTGCCCAAAGTCACATAGTAAGTGGGGGCTTTAAAGAGCCACTCTGTGACTAGATCCAAGTTGGTGTTCTTTCTATATTACTAATAAGCCTAATTTTCCATAGTTGGAACTTAGATATTGTTCAAACAAGCACACCTTTCATCTAAACCATTTGAGATCCCAGATGGAATCCCAGATATTCTGATTCTACCATCATTATCATCACCAGCAACTACCATCTGATGTGTGTTCATTACAAGCAAGGCACTGAGTTCTAAAATAAGCAGGTGTTCGCCTAGACTTTATAACTCACCAAGGTCTGGGAAATTTCTTCCATCACTGTGAATGCTAGATCGTAAGTGCACACAAGTTTTATACAGGAAAATATGGAAAACTAGAAGCAGGTTTCTTTACAGACTGTGCTACTACTGTGCTCCTTGCTCGATGCATCCATCCTGCACTTGAACACAGAGTACTGAAGTTTGTACACAATAACTCAAAGGCATTATTGACATACACAAATTACAAGTTCAGAAAAGGAATCACAGCAGCTAAATAAGGTTCCCTGGTACAAATCCCACCTGAGCTGTGTCTTCAAAATAAGCAGGCCCTGAATAAACATGGAGAGAGGTACTAGAGATAGGAAGCAAGGGTAACAACACAGGAAGTATCCACATCCACTGGACAATTTCTTATGCTTGCTACTTAATTTTGACAACAGACTTTTGTCATTTCTTCATACTTCACATTACACGTTGCATGTTTTATGTACAAAAAGGAGGTAACATTTTCTCAGGAAGTTTCCTAGGAAATTGGAGGCTTAATGCTAAGGCTAGCTGGATCAGACGATGGAATAGAATTTCACTAATAAGTAGGAATGACACATTACTATAAAGAGACACAAAGATCATCTATCCCGTAACTTAAAATTGTTACCAGAATGTAGCATTGTGCTTTATGATCTGGGGTTGTTCTTAAAATGTTAGCACTTTCACTTTAGAAGAATTGCTTGTAGTCTCCTTTTCTATTACTTGGGGAAGAGAGGGAGCTGGCCTGGAAAAAAAATGTGTAGAGTGCATCTATCAGGCTTTGTCGTTGGGTCGGTCGGTTGGCTGGTTTCTTTCTGTTTTAAAAGAATTGCCTTAAACTGGGTGAGATTCTCCAAGGCCCTGGTTATGGGTAAGTTTTCCTGAGAGGTCCAGGGCCAGTCATTTGCATCCAGCATTTGTGAACATGAACATTAGTTCTGTGGAATATTAATCCCATGACACGTTTCGCACAAAGTATGATGATCAGTTAATTTGAGTGATGCCCTTTATTTGTAAGCTCTCCTTGACAGCAGCATAGACTTCAACAAGTCCCTTTCAGAGAACTCTTTCTTAACTTTGCTTTAACCCAGTGGTGCCTGAAGTTATTTGATTATCAAATAATCCTTATGCTGATGAACTTTCCCCTAGTTTACTATTTTTACACCCCCTAAAGACCACTATTACACCCAAGAAACAATCTAATAGGTGAAAACCACACTAGCTATATTGATGGAGAAATTTTCAGAAATTGATTAATAAATGTTACCTTAAAGAATCGTGAAAGGGAGACCCTGTTGGTTCTGTGGGACCTGTTGGAAGGGACCTGATGGTGTTCTAATTTGAGGAAGATCCTGTGGAGTTGGGACTATGCCTCAGGGGTAGGGCCCTCCTGACTAACATGGGTATCTCAGGAGCTCTGAGGTGGGGAGCAGGGGCTAGGAGTTCAGACGGTAGGTCTGCCTGTGGGGTGTTGGTACTGCTGAGTGGTGTGTGATGAGGCTGGCCATGTGTGAAGACACTAAACACTTCTGGTAGTACTAGCCTCTGCTGCCTGGGAGGAAGGATGGTGGATGGACAAATAGACAGAACAGCCAGGGGCAATCAGAAGAAATAAGCCTCTGATTCTGGCATCTCCTAATGGCAAGATCAGAAAAAGGAGAGTAAGGCTTGCATGGTTCTTGCTCTAGTATAGAAATGTGAGTGTGGCACTAAAAAGATAAATAAGTAGATAAATACCGAGATCATATATGTTTATATATGACAGCTTCATTATCCTCACAGCCATTTCCTTAGGTACCCAGGGTCCATAGCCGCCCTTCTAGATTATACTTGAATTCCTGTAGAGTTCTATAGTAACAGCATTCATTATATTTTTCTCTAAAAACAATTCAATCTTATGTGTAAAGATGCTTGTACTGTTCCCTAAAAGTACACATTGCTTCCATTTTGAGGAAATGTTAATCCTTCCTCAAATTCAGTCATAGGACCACTGGAATTTTTTTTTTTTTTTAACACACATCTACATTGTTAAAGTATCCACACTGCCCACAATTCCTGTAAAATAATATATGGAAAGAAGCGGGAAGGAAACAATAAATTTGCTTAGAAACATTTGCAAATTTGTTGGGAAGTATTATTCCCTTTAACTACCTGTTTTACTCGCACACAAACTTAGATGTCAGCATGAAGCTGTGTAGGGGACTGAAATGTAAGCAGGCTTCCAGGCTTAGAGATCCTACTGGGAGGGTTCCACCAGGACAGGTCCAGACACTTTCCAAAAGCAAACAAAATAGTGAGAAGGAAAGAAGAATTTTAATCAATATGGACATGTTAGGAGGATGACACATCCCAGTCCACCCTGGGGAAATTGACATCTGTCATCTCTCTGCTTAAAGATCCCCAAGGAAGACTGGACAGGGAAGAGAGTTAGTGAAGCAGTCTTGGTCAAACTGTCCTCTAGTTGATTGTCGCCTGTTTCTGAAAGGTGCACAGTTCCAAGAAGTCCTTAACGCGTAGGGGACAATCTGGTTTCCATTAGGACTGCTGTGCTTGGGATACAGCTCCTGTTCCCACAGCAGGGCAGTTGTTCCTGTTCAGGAGAGTGCTTTCACTGTGATTTAGGCTGTGCTGTCGCTGAACTCCACAATGACTACAGGGTTAGGGTGGTTGGAGTTGCTTAAGCACCTTTTTAGACACTTGGAAGAGGATGCTATAAAAGTTGACTTGAAATACCTTAGTCATTCTTATCTTTGTGTCTTTGGTTTTTGTGAGATGGGAAAGGTTGGTAAATTGAGGGCCAATCTGCCCTTCATCATGAGTTATTAGAGGGAGATGCCCTATGTGAATGACATACCTGAGCTTGGAACTGAGCAGAAACCTCACTCAGTGCAGAGGAGACGCATACAGAAAAGACGGAGGTCCAGGTTTTCACCTGCCTTCAGTGAGTTCAAGTGAGTAGTCAGATCTTTCCAGCAAAGGCAGCTTCTGTATCACTGTTATAAGCATTCAAAGTGTTTAAGTATTTGTAAGGTCACTCCCCACCCTGCCCCAGACCAAATCACAATCGTTTTAGATAGAAATTGTTGATTATTGACTAAATGTACTTAAAATGTAATATCTATCTGAATTCCTCACAGTCCACTTCCAAGCCACAGATTTCCCAGAGGGCATTGTGGATCCAGAGAAATCTCCATGGCAGGCTTCAAAAACCACAGAAGAAAAATGTTGCTCCCTTGCCAAAGGATTATGGGAAAGGCTGCAGCACACCAGGGTAGCCACCACAATGGAAAGTTGCAAACTTTGGCCACTGCCATAGCTTTTGAAGAAAGGATGGCCTTCCCAAGGCAGCCATGGTCACCATCACATTCCAACTTCGGGGGGGGGGTCAGGGGGCACAAATGCCCTAACTTGTCTGGAGGGCCAGAAATGCAGGCAGTGAGGACTTGAAGAACCAGAGATCCTTGAACTTAGTTTCGGCTGTAAGAGGGAGCACTCCACTCCCTATGGAGGGTGATTAGCATCCTGTGTGTGCATGGGGTGTGGGAGGGGAGAAAACGTTTATTAGACTTACATGTCCAGATAAAAGACTGGCATTTAGGGAAGTTGGAGCAGGAACTCAAGCAGGAGCTGGGGCAGAGACCTGAGAGGGCGTGGAGGCTGGAAGTCCGAGGTCCTCGTTAGAGAAAGGCTGGCTACGAGCTTGCTCTCGGTGGCTCTCTCAGTTTACTTATATGAATGACTCAGGACCGACTTGAAGGGCTCACCCACTGTTGACTGGGATCTCCCACATCATTCATCAAGAAAATGACTCCTGTAACTGCAAAATCACAAGCCTGTTTTCAGATGCTCAACACATTAACCCTCTTTGTTAGTGAAATCTTCTTCCTAGGTAAATGGGTGCATTAGGCAAAGATTATGTTGGGCGAGTGAGCCCAGATCCAAGAAGACAAATGCCTCACCTTCTTTACATCCTCTGCTCTTAGCTCCCCTTCTTTAGATGTGAGTATAAAGCATGGAGGGACAGGTAGAGGGGGAGCTACCTCGCATGAGTGGATACTATGATCTGTATGTGTAAGTGGTACTCTTGCTGTTGGGTGGGGGTACTTTGCAATACAACTCTATTGTACCCTCAGAAGTCAATTCCTGCCAGGAATCTTCCTCTATAGCCAAAGTCTCACACAGGACTCTAGATGCAGGTCCTTCTGGGTGTCCCCTCTTCTGTAGCCTAAGCGTCTTATACACATACATGGCTGGGTCTGGATTTACCATGTATTTCCTCCCACACATCCAAAGCCCCACAAACACATACAGAGTTAGGTAATTAGTGTCTTAACGAACCTTAACTGAGTGTGTAGAGCTGCCTCTAACACAGGATCTCCATGCCATCTTTATGTGGTTGCCCTCAGTGCATACACTATAGATCCTGATCATGGCACAGGAAGTCTTTGGGGCTTGGATGATGCCTTTTGGAGTCAGACATCTTTCGGCCATAGTCAATCTATTGCACTGGCTGTGTGACTTTTGAGAACTCCAACAGCAACAGCTCTCAGCCTTTCCAGCTACGAGTAGGGCAATCTGAAGCAACCACCACTGCAAATGGCAAAGCCTCTAACGCAAGTGACTCATCCAGAAGTCTGTCTCTGTAAGCCCACGAAACACATAAAAGGACCTCTAGCAGAAGAGACGAAAGGATACTGACACAAAGCTCATGGAGGCTGAATTCTGATATAGTGACTTGTTCTCTTTTCCCCTAGTTAGGGGAGTCATGATCTGAGTTTTGAAGCTTAGTACTTGAGGGATCAGTTGTCCTGATCTTTGCTGGCTAAAGCAGTACTTACGGAGGACCCATTTGGGGTTGCTCATTTCAGGGGTGACCTGGTCCATTCAAGATGAGTCACATGCATCCCAGATAGCTAGGAACACAGCACAGCACATTTGTAGAGGACAACACTCCCCGACGTCACAACATCAAAAGGCTAGATGTTCCTGATAGAGACTTCAGAATGATGAACACATATCTATCAGTACTTGAGACTGAAATTTGAGGTTCAAGAATTACATTAATCTGAGTTATGGAGGAAGTATTTAAACATACTGTTTGCATATAGTGTGTGCCTGATAAGGGCAAATAGTCATTATTTAGGGATGATTTGACTTATAATTCTTTGTTTTTTGACATGGCCTAGAAATCTGTCTTCCTATTTTGAACTTTGATCTTCTCTTGAGTGAGTGATATGTGGTAGGTTGGGCAGCTGCAGGAGAGTAGACAGCCAATACTCTACTGTGTACAGTGGTTGACAACATTTTATGGGCCTTAAATATTCAGTACTTGCTTTAAAATAGGCTTTGCTTTATATAGCTTTGACCCCTGTAGATGAATGCAAGCAGTATTTGAAGTCAGGTTACACATTGATGCTTGATGGGTTAATAATTTTCTACTGAGAATGTATTCATAGGGACACAATGCCATTCTAAGCCACAGGTTGAAGAAACATCTGCTTTTCTCCCATCCAGGGCAAGGCTGGCCATGCCAAGAAGAGCAGAGCTTTCAGTAGCTGAGTAACCCAAAATGTGGCGATAGTTCTGATGGTCTTCCAGTCTCTCAGAAGCTCCATCCACGTTGAGTCCAAATCCACACAGTTGTGGGACTGCTGGAACTTGCATCCCCATAGGGTTGGAGGACCTGGCCATCGCTGGCGGAGCATCTGGATTTGGACAGGAGCTCTACATCACCTGTTGTCTTCAGCTTTTCTACCTGGTTGCCCACTCTGAGTTCTCCATCGATCACCCATCCACTTTCACAGGCACCATAGCCTTGGGTTTTCTCATATGCCTTTCTTAACCACGTTGGAGGGTTCAGCACAGCTGAATGAACTGGAGAGAGGTTGGGTGCACTGCTTCTTTTGGAGTCTTGTGGCCCTATTTGGACTTGTGAATCCCTTTGGCATGTTTTGCAAATGGGAATAAGGCGCTTGCCTGCTAACGAGTCTCTGTTTTACAGTCTCTGGCTCTTAAAGTACCAGCGTTTTGAGCACCCACTGTGTGCATGTCCGTGTGCTGGGTTAAAATGCAGGGATGAACAGGACCAAGTGCTGGCTTTGGTGTAAGGATGATGGCAGCAAGCTGCTCTGTGTCGCGGTGTGTTTTATGACTTGTATCAGTAGGGCGGGGTGACAAACAGTGACTGCTAGGAATAGGCATGAGTCTGATCAGATGACCAGAAAGATATTTGCGTGAAGCTGACATTTGAGTGAGCCCTAGCACATAAGGAGGATGGGAAGCAGTGGCACTTCTTCTGGCTGTGGGGAAGATGCAGATGCAGAAGTTCCGGGGATAAGACCTACTCCTGCGGATGCTGCCTGCAAATGCATGAAAAGACAGGATAAGCAAAGGCCAGGATGCGAGTTTTGGTCACCTGCATACACCTGCTGAGGTGACTGGCAGTTCTCGGTGACAGATGTACCGTTGGCACTGTCTGTAGGCTGGAGCCTGGGTGATTTTCTTGAAATTTCTCCCCACAGTCAAATTTTTCCTGAACTAAAAATAACAAACTGGCAATATACCCACATGTGTTCCTTTGTTGCGTCCAAGGACACTATTACGGTGTGATGGATAATATTATGAACTGTCTCAGTTCTGTGATGGGTTGTGACATAAATGTGAAGGAAGCTTCATCTTGGTGTAGCGCTTAGTGGAGGGAACAGTATTTCTAGTGTGACTCTCAAATTACATTTCCCCTTTGTTTTCTGTTCCCCCCCCCACACACACACACAGCAAACAGCACACTCTCTGAATAGACGAGGACCTCTGTTGGCCTGTTGTCATGTGAAATGAAGGGCTGGAGAGGAAGCCATATGGATAGCTGTTTTCTCAACCTTGGCATACAGGCTGGAATAAGGGTACACAATGACTCTGGTGTGTGTCTGGTGGGGTTCCTCTGTGCTGTAGCATGTGACTTCAGCCTTGCTTCTACACACACAATGTAGGCACTCCAAAGAATGCCGCCTCAAACACCTTGACTTAGATTCAAGGCCACAGGATGTTCTGAATCACACAGTATTCTCTGCCCGTGTAGAGGCACATGGACTTAATTATGGACAACAAAATAATTTTAGTATTTTCTAACTGTCACTCTTTAGCATGCAAGTGTCAGCTTAGTGTTAACCGTCTCTCTTCAGCATATAAGTGTCACCTTAGTATTTGTAAAGTTCGTATTGTGTCACAATGGTTTATGTTAGAAGTCAATGCTTAATTTTGATTTAAAATTAAGACAGAATTTCCACCAATTTCTGAAGTGACCCTCGACATGCTTCTGTTATTTACATAAAGTATTGTTTTCGGGACTGGTAATTAATTATAGCATCCTAGTATTGGTCAACTCTGAAAAATGTTGAAGGTGCCCTGCCCCATGTGTAAAACATTCGAGTGAGATTGAGTTCATTATGTGAAAATAAACAGACACATCCATCCCATTACCATGTAAAGACAATCTCATCTTTAGTAAATTGTAAAATTATATGAACCAAAGAAGTCTTTTAAAACACATTCATTTATGATTTATTATCACAAAGCATTTTATTTATATACCTAGGGTCACAAAAAAATTTCTTGGGTGAAACAGGGTCATGAGTAGAAAAAAAAATTAAAGAATCCCTGATTCAGAGAACTGGGCCACATAGTAGACACTCACCTCCTTCCTTATTGAGATTTATGTCTATTCTACCTGTGAAAGGGCTGTGTTTTTTTCTGGTCTATTTGCTAAGATTAGCCTCTGGTTGATAACACCAAAGGCTGGATAGTTAGCACATTGCTTCCCCGCCCCTAGATTTAACCCTAAGATGTTTGCAGCTTTTCCTCAGTTGGTGAGAGGCTTCCAGAAACATGGAAAGAAACAGTACTTCCGTCTGCTTATCCCATCTCATCTCATGTGCCCAAGGCAGTGCAGAATCTCTCCCAAAACTCATCATCATGACACTCACATAGCCTGAGCTTTGGCGCCCTCAGAATCTTAAACCCTTTTTAATTGGAATTTGAAATTCTATATTCATTTTTTAAAAAGTACTCCATAAATTGTATAACATTTGAGGAACCACAAAGCTGAGGTCTCTTCCTGCATACAGTATGGCTGCTACGAGCAGTCAAATGATCCCAGTCCTGTGAAGACACACAGGCATCCAGAGGAAGAGTGATCAACAGACATGGAAAAGTATCTGCAAGACAGAGGGAGACAGAGGACAGGCATCCAGTGGCTTTCACCGTTGGATCCTTTAAAAGGGGACAGAGCTGCAGCACTGTGGAACCCTGATTTGCCATGTCAACAAGCTGTGGCATCTCTCACACTTTCTATTCTTTCTTTCTCTACACATGCACGCACAAACACGCACGCATGTGCACTGCCCGCACATCCACATTTCTTTTTCTTCAATAAATTGAGAATTGATTACAAATGATTCCTTGCCCCCACACACTTCATTTATACGTGTTCAACAGTAGACACCCTCTGAGAGGGCCATAGCACACTGCTGAAAGTAGAGATTGGCACTGACGTTTTGCCACCACACACTACAGTTTCTCTGTGTTCACAGGAATGACTTCTATGGATCAAGAGCCCAACCCAACCCCAAATCTCATATTGGATAGAGTTGTCGTTCCTTTTAGCTCATTTCAACTTGCCCGTCAAAGCCTTGTTATTCTTGAAGCATCTAAGCTAGTTGCTCTGTAGGATGCCCCTAAATTTGCTTTTGTGTGATATTGCCTCAAGATTACATTTGCATAATGAGCTGTTTTTGAGGAGCGTCACAGGAGAGTCAGGGTGTTCATGACTTTGATTTTCTCCATTGTTGGTTACGTTAACCCTTTCATCTGCTTAAGATGCTAGTTACTGGATCTGTCTTTGGCTTTGTGCTGTGCATACGCATTTTGTGGGGTGTTTTGAGGTGAAAACATCCTGTGCCTCATCCCATTTTCACTTACTTACTTCACTTTCAGTGATGAGTCCCTTGAAAGGCAATTACTACTTTTCTGGGCACCAAACAACTCAACATAGTGTTCTAAATCTCTTACCCCTTCTACATTTACTACTTGCCAATCTACCATAGACATTTTTTTCTTACTCCAATGTTTTTAGACATATGTATTTATTTGTATCTGCATAAACCTCTAGACTCTTATTTTGTTCAATGCATTAAAATCCAGTATCATTATTATTTAATGTAATGTTCGATTTCTGTTACGCTTGGGTGGCAGGAAACTTCTTCAGTTTGACTCCTATGTGGTTTTATCAGGTCCGTATGATTCTTTGAGAACTTACATTTAGAAGCATGGTGTTCTGGGGTTATTTCATGTTTTTCTTGTCTCAGTCCTCTAGGACTGAAATCTGCAATTTCTCCAGTACTCCAGGTTTCTTTCAATGAGAAATAAAATGATGTTTACAAACCAGAATGTTTGTAAATTAGCAATGAGTGCTCATTGCTAATGGTGTGTTAATGATTAGATCTCAATAGAGTCAGATAACAGGCATGTAAATTCAGACACTAGTTATTTCTATAGATTTTCATCTATATATTTAATTCAGATAGGCACCTCCAATTGCCATCTGATAGCCTTTCCGTTTTCCATATTTGGAGGTAATGAGAGTCGCATCTCTCATAACCCATTGCTCAGTCCCTTGTATCCAGTTGCTTCCAGATCACATGTACCGTTTCATCCTTGAAGGTGGCATACTTCTTACATGCCTCTCCCTACACATAGTCACTGGTTTGTGCCCCTATTGTCCGAGCCTGAATTCCTAACAGTCTCTACTGGATGAAATCCCTCGCTCTTAATGGCATGCTGATTTAAGCTGCTCAGACATTAAACAGAGCTGGGGCTCTACTAAGTTAAGGGAATCTTCTTGGGATGTTATTATGGGGTCTGCTGTTGACATTATGGGATGTCATTCTAGAGACAGGAGAGTCAACATGAATAACCACGGAGGAGGAGCACAAGTAGTCTTAATGCACAGATTCTCTCTTGCTTCTCAGCATCGGTATATTACAGGTGACCACATCTTCAAGCCTACTCCATTCACTGACTTCCAGCTGGGCTTGTCCAAGGAGAGATACAGAGATGAGCTAGGAGAACAGGTGAGTAAGCTGTACTTTGGGCAGCTTCTCCATGAATGGTTACTTCTTCTACACGAATGGTGTTTGTGAGACACACTTGTCTAGATTCTGATTCAGACTTGTGCTCTTCCAGTCTGATAATAATAATAACAACAATAACTATAACTATAAATAATAAAAATAGCATCTTCTTCTTCTCCCTCCATCTTGACAGCCCCAAGGCTGGTGGTAGTGGCTCTCTCCCCTGTATCTAAGTTCTTCATTCTTTCTTTTTAAATTCGTAGTTATTCTATCACCCATAAAACAATTGCCAAAATTAAATTTCCATTGATTTAAAAACCTAAGAGCCCTTAGTGTTTTCCTAACTTAATCCTGAAAATGACCCAAGAAGCTGATTTCTCTTAATGAACCTAAGAGCCTGGAGATATTGTGGTCCGTTCTCTCCCATTTGGAGAGAATGAAGCCAACACAAAGGAAATCAAACCAAAGAATGAAGGGAACCAATCCTGGTGACTCTGAGCAAGCCCTTAATCAACTTCTAGCTGATGCAAGGCGGCGTTTGGCTTCTCACTTACTAGAACCAAGAGAATCTTTGTTTCGATCCTAATTGTTACCTCTGTGAATAGGGGTCTCAACTGTCAAATGAATTACAAATTATAGACCACGAAGTCCTTGATTCATGCAAGTAACTTAGGTTCCACTCATGTTTTCCAGTAGGGCTTGTCTCCTTGTGTGTTTTACTTATTTGTTTTCTCAACAGAGGAGGTTTTCTTACAGCATCTCCCTTTTATTGGTCTTTCTGTCTTTTACTGTGTGAGTTCCCTTTCTTTTGTGATCTGCCACATCCTGACAGGGGCTCATATATCCACTACATCAGTGGAAAGGACAAAATAAAAAATTTATGTCATCCACATGACAGACCTGAAAAACTAGCCTCTCATTTAAATATTGCAAAAAATTGAGTCATATGCTACATAAGTGACAGGAGAATGGGGGCCCTTAATCTATGTGAAAGGAAATTGGATTCAAGTTGTTTTATCTCTTGCAGATGTTCAACGTTATTTTTGTCAGCTAGTAGTTAAGTTGAAGAGAGACATCTTTCTCAGAATAGAAACATGAAATAATAATGGCCTCAAGCATCATCTCATCATGTTAAGCCACAAGATGGATGAGACCCTTATGTGAGAAGATGCTAATGATACTCGGCTTGAAGTATTTGTTGGGAGTGAAGAGAATACTGAAGTTTTGTTCTGCAATATATTTCTGTGGGAAGATAAAGAATACCAGAGACCCTTTTTCCTGGATTATGGTTTCTTAAGGGATGTGCTTGAGGCATGAACCATTCAGCAAAGATGTTAGTTCTAGTGATCTTAGTATAATTTGACCCAGTGGCCTTAGAGTCCACATCTCAGGGCTGTTGCTGTGGCTTGCCTGATCTTTCATGAGACACAAAGGCGTTTTAGGGTGACTTGGTCATGGGTACTCCAAGGCTCTGGCCTTTTTCATCCTTGTCCTTAAATTCACTTGCTTCTCTCATCTGAAACAGGTTCATTTTTCATCGTTTCTGCTTCTTAATGTCTGACCTAAATTACAAAACACCTCTTCTTCAACCTCAGCCTCTAGCCCAATTCAACCCAGGCACTGATCTTGGTGGCCTCAGACCACTTACAATTGTGAGTAGATGCACTTCTTGGGATGTGTCACTTGGGAGGCTAGACGGACATTAGGGGACACCTCTGAGTATTGTTGTGGTGGTTTCTCCCAGGAAAGTACATGACTGCCTCCACTTCCCTATCTGATACAGTGCTGCATAAACTAAGAAGTATAAGAATCCTGATGAACTTGGCCATGGCTGTGCTGTCCCAGTGGAGGACAGTAGATTCTGTTTCCTCCATCTGCTGCCCCCACAGCTGGTTTTAGACAACCAGGCATAGGTCAGGGCCAATGTCCGCAGGGCTTAGGCCGCCTACCTCACCCACCCTTGTTGCCAGCTTCTGTGTGTCTTCTTGAGTTGATGTGTTAGCATGACACGCATCTAATGATGACTCTGATATGTGACTCAGGACACGAGACCTCTCTTGAACCTCACAGAAGCATTGGATCAGAACTTTTACCTGAATGAATCCAATCCATGTCATGCTAATGTCCATTTTTTCATGACCACATTGTTAAGTGTTAGTATGGTTTCTACCTATAATATGAATTAGAGATGCCTTTTGTTCATTAATGTTCTTGAGATAGTCTCACTAGGTAGTCCAGGCTAGCTTCCTGTCTCACCACATCCAGCTATAAATGGCATGCTAGACAACAGCAATAATAATTATTATTTTACTTACTTCGTGGGGAAGATATTATTTTGGTGAGCTTCGAGATACAGAGAGCATCTCTGAGGTTGGTTTTTTTTCTGATCACAGAGATACGGATTCTAATTCAGCTGTTTGATGTTATAACTTGTACTTCAGCCAAGACATCCCAGCTCACTTACGCAGTGGGCATGTGGCTTAAAGCTCTGTATATTATTCCATCCTAGGAGGCAGTTTTAATATTAAGTGGCCATGATGGACAGGTTTCTATCTCACTTATAGGTAGGAGTGTACCAGGGGTGGGAATGGGAGCAGCGGTAACAACAGCGAAAATAAATAAATATCAAATTTTATTTAACTCCTACCGTACAGAGGAAGAAGCACACACCCCCTCAGGTGGGGGAGGGGCTGCCTCATGTGTCTTCAGAGGGATGCTCCTTCTTATTTGCTGTGCTAGGGACGGAACCCAGTAGCTTCCCCTCCCCTCAACACGTTCATACTATTTCACAGTCTCTTCTGAGGGCATGCACACTGACACTTTATATAAATTAACTGCTGTTTTAAATAAGGTTTGCTTCACAGCTGAGCGTGGCTCGCTCGGGGCAAGGAACAAAGCCTGGGAACTCAGAGCAGCACAGGTCTAGACAGAAAATGTGCAGTGACGTGATGCTCCTGTCTTGGTCTTCATGATGAGCAGAGCAGGTGTGCTACAAGACCGGTGTGGCCTTCTACAGAGACTGGCCGGAGAAGCCATGCCTCATGCTCACTGATTGGAGAGCAGAACCAGGCAAACTGTTTCCCCGCATCCTTCCAGCACTCCCCATCTTAACCACTGAGCCCTGTATCCAGCCCATTAGTCCCCCTTTTCTGTTGACCCAAACCTCTCTGATTGAGAGTGAATTCCCTGGTGCATCCTCAGTTGTCAGAATGTGAGGTCCCAGACCTCACTCCACTTCTTTCAAATCTGGGAAAAGCAGAACACCTGAACAACTCCAGGCCAAGACCAGCAGGCAAAATGGACAGACATGGCTAAGGAGGGAGGAGTTGGTACCCTGGGTATGAACCAGGGTGTGTCTGAAGAAGTATGATTTGTGGTCCGTGTTTCCATATGCATTGTCCAAGGGCCCTGAGCGGTGTGAGTAAGTTGTTCCCAGTGGGAGAACAGGCTAATTTGTCCGACATCACAGAACAGGCTCTGGATAAGTCAGAGTTTGACTACAAAGCAGTCTACTTTCAAATCCTGTCCTCTCTCGGATGTACTCACAGTGTCCCTTGGATGTTTTAATTTCAGAGGAAAAAAATGAATGGAATTCAATAAGAGTAAATACATGGTTCTTGAAGAAAAATGTAAATTATAAAACGATCACTCCCAATCTGGGGAACCAGAAACGACTTTTAAAAAATATCCTCAAACCAGGTGTGGTGGCACATAACTATATTCCTAATGTTTGAAGGTAGAGACAGGGAGGGCATCACAGTTTGAAGCTAGCCTGGTCTATAGAATGAGTTCCAGGCTAGCCAGAGATGCACATTGAGACCCCATCTTAAACAAACAAATACAAAAATCTTTTAAACATGGAATGTTTTAGTTCCTCTGTATTGCATTATAGTTGACAGGATAATTCACATTTGTGGATTGTTGTGCTGCTATCACTCACAAGTTTTATGCCTGACAATGGTCATTTTTATGGTTAAAAGTACTTAGATGACCCCTGCCTATAACCTCAGTACTTGAGAGGCTGAAGCAGGAGAGTTGCCATAAGTTCTAAATCAGCGTGGGGTACAAGGCAAGGTTGTGTACCTAAAAAACAAACAAAAACAAAATACCCACATCTAGTCTGTGTAGCCTACTTTGGAAACAGCCACTCAGGATCCATTCTTACAGGGGAGAGGGCACATTCCTACACTGGAAAGATGGTAAACAAAGCCTTTAATCTTATAAGGGTACTAATGGCAGGCCTCCTGGTGAACTAAATGTTTTCTGCCAGCAGGAGAGTCCTTACCCGAGGAATGCTTTTAGCACAGTGTACTTTGGTGTCTAGGATTTCTTAGGTAAACAAAGCTGGAGTTCACTGGTTTATGAGACACGGTTCTCTGGAAAATGTCCTGTAAATTATGTAAATATCTGGGTATAAAGTGGAGACCTCTCACATGTTTCCTGAACTCCGGCTACTTCTGGACAAGTAGGTGGCCGCATACCATCCTTGAGAAAGCTCGTGTGTATTCTCAGACCAGAGCCCTTCTGCTGTAGGGGAAATGAAAAGCCCCAGGAGGCCGCTGGGGCTCCTCAAGCTCCCGGGTCCATGCTTCCGTGTTGTGCGCATCATCTACGTTTTAGTAGCGCCTGGATCAGGGGTACGCTCTCCAGTGGGCGTGTCTTACCTGGCAAGCTGGCCTTTCACTATTGATAACATTTTAAGAATCCAGTGTTGGACAATTTGAAGTACAGTTGTGAAACATGACTTTGACCAAATCATTGTCTACGTTTTGTCATTTCTTTTGAATGATCCCAGAAGACCAGAGGGCTGGTCTTCTGAACTCTTCCAGTAGCCACTAGGGGGAAACCTCTACTGCCCTTTCTCTTATTCTTGCTACTGCAGGAGGAGAGGAATAAAGGAGAAAGAGGAGGGAAGAGAGGAAGAAGTGGAAACGGATGGAAATTCTTTATAATCACGGTCACCGGGCCTTCTGCAAACCTAGCTCTTCCCTCACTCTCTGGGACTGCCCCTCCCTTTCCCAGCCGTTCTCAGTTCTTAATCCAGAGGCCTGACTCCTGCTCCAAGGCCCTGACCTCCGGGAAGGTGGAAGTAAGGACCCCCTGCTTTCTCTCATTAACTCCTGCTTCAGCTACTGAGCACTGCTAGGCAGCCTGCTGTTTCAGTGGAGAGCTACATCCCTGCCTTTCTGAGCTGGACCTGCTGGCTTTTTAGTGTGTTCTGGGTGCTTAACCTAGGGTTTAGAGACAGAATTCCAGGGGAGGGTCAATACATTCTCAGAGAAGAATCACATGTATATTCATTAATCCCTAATCAAACATTATCATTTCTTTTCATTTTAAATGTGAACGGAAAGCAGCACAGTGGTTTTAGCAGGATCTATGATTTTACTACCAAGAGAAATCATTTTGTTGCAAATAGCTTAAAATATTATTTTCTTTCTTTTGTGTGTGTGTGTGCATGTGAAGTCAGTGGTCAACTTGTGGGTCTCTCCTTCTAATATGTGGGTTACAGGGATCAAACTCAGGCCATCAGTTTTGTGGCAAGTGCCTTTACCTGCTGAGTCATCCATGTTACTGGCCCTAACTACTTAGAAACTTTAGTAGTCCATAAACCTGCTGTTAAATTTATCTGTGAATATATAAATGTGCTATTTAGTATACTACTAAAGAAGCATGGAAAATATATCTTAAACATACATTAATAGTTACCAACATTTCAAACCTTGTTTTTTTGTTGTTGTTGTTTTTTTGTTTGTTTGTTTTGGTTTTTTGTTTGTTTTTGATGTCTGGTGTTCTTTTTTATTTATTTAAACACAATATTCTAAGAAGGAGTTTGTAGCTTTGCCAGCTTGGTGAATGGCACAGGAAGGGTCAAAACAAAACAAAACAAAACAAAACAAAAAAACCCTTCAAGGTAAAATGCATTACCTGATACTTAATGGCCATTTGGAAACTGGCCTGACTCCTCTCTTTGAAGATAAACATAGTAGTGTCACTAGATGCATAAATAAGGTGTGTTCTGGCAAGCATTGATACAGGGTACTATCCAGGGGTAAATAATATGCCTCAGGAGCCTTCAGACAGGAGAATTCCTCACAGCTTGAAGATTCAGAGAGGTAGTGGCATTCAGAGATTCCCAGCCTAATAGGAAGCACTTTGAAGAAGTGACCCCAGCTGTGTAGAGAGCCGCGTAGTGCCACGCCTCAAGGTGGCGCTGGCTTCTGCCTTATACCTTCCTGCTGGAGAAGACTCTCTGGGTAAACAAGCCCTTAATTGGTTAAGTCTGTTCAGCCTGTCTGCTTCCGCATTAGAGTAGCCTATCTGCAGGGTCTACGTGGCTCACTGGGGTTGGTTAGCTCAAGGGTATTTAAGCCTGTGCAGGGGCTCACACTCTCTCTCTCTCTCTCCCTGCGGGCCAGAAGCGACATGTTTAAAGGATTCTGATTAAAACTGCAAGAAGAAGATCTATCCGGAGTCGCGTCTTCCTTGCTGGCGAGGGCAGGCGCGTACACAGCTGGCCACACCTCTGTATGAGAAGTCTGTCATCACTCTACCAGGGTATGATCTGCTACCCTGGAAGACACATGATGAAGTGAGTTACAGTGGTTCTGAGTTTGTGTTTACTAAAACCATGGGAAGAACTTCTCTGCTATGGTGGTTTGAATGAGACTGGCCCACAGCCTCAAATATTTAAATATTTGGTCCCCCATTGGTGGAACTGTTTGGAAAGGACCAGGAGGTGTGGCCTTGGTGGTGGTGATGTGTTGATGGGGGCAGGATTTGAGTTTCCAGAAGCTCATGCCATTCCCAGGGTCTCCCGGCCTCAGGATTGTAAATAAGATGTGAGCTCTCAGCCACTGCTCCTGTGACATGCCTTTCTACCTGTCACCATGCTCCCCACCATGATGCTCATAGATCCTAACCATCTAAAACTGTAAGCTCTGACAAGCTCTTTCTTCTATAAGTTGTATTGGTCGTGGTGTCTTCGGAGCAATAGAAAAGTTACTAAGACATCTGGCAATGTGTTTTCCCTAGACTTTACTAAAGATGGCAGCTTGTCAATCTAGTCACAGTCTTCTGTGTAGAAGTAGCCTTTGCTAGACTTTACCCTAGAGATGAGTTCGGCTGGGTTCTTACCTTTGTTCAGATGTTTGCTGAATCAAAGTGTTGAACATGGCAATCTTCACCTTCACCACATTGCTTTGAGAATGGCCTTTTAGAAAACTGTGAATGTTCGATGCTTCACTAGCTGTGAGAAAGTTGCCCACCCCCATTCCACTGCACCCATGAAGTGGAAAATGGACCACAAAATGCATGTGGCCATCCTCTGTCCATCCTGTCCTTTCTAGAGTGTCTTCCTAGAAAGCATCAACTGATTGTACATCCAGTTTCTGGCAAACTGAGGAAGAATAATATGCAGAAGATATAAAGGGGGACTGGGAACTGCCTGGAACAGAGGCAGCCAACATGCAACCACAGGCGTGGTCTCCCCAGAGGGGCCTTGTGGCGCCGTCTTCTAAATCAAACCAGGAAGTTGTTCCTCATTCTATGAACCTCTTCCTCAGTGGCCAAGCTGTACTCTTGGCCAACATCTGGGCATGCACATTCCTTACCCTTTCATCTTATATTTCTTAATTATGAGTGGGGGGAGGAGGACTAGCAATTCAGCTAAGAATTCAGTTTTAAAAAATAGCAAATACAAATTGAGAAAACCATGGCAGTAGGGGGATACGAGGAAGCTGGGATGCGAGAGTAGCTGATATGCATTATATACACACGTTAAATTGTCAAAGAAACTTTTGATTACAAATGTTTGGAAATAAAACAACAAAATTAACAATTCAGTTTTAAGTGTTACTGGAAAATGTGGGGGTTAGAGAGGCATTTCTAGCTGCAGAAGTACTTGTTTTTATTTTCTTCTATTCTATGTACCTTTCTTTCTAGAGCACTAACCCCAAACTACAGTTCTCAGTGTTGCAGCCTTTAAAAGCTTCAATGACTTCTTTAAACTCCAGCTTGAGGGAAAAGTCCCAGAGGTGAGGTAGAAAAGGGAGTAATATTCAGGTGACATGTTTGTGGGCCTGAAACAGAGAGAGAAGTGCTGAGAGGCAAAGGAAATAAAGGTTTAATGTGAGTATGTGATTCACACAGCATTTTCTAGCAAACTCAAGCATGAATTTTAGCAATAAACAAGCAAGACCTTCAAAGGTGACCAAAAATCAGAATGGATCCTTGGTGATAGATTTCATAATAATGATGATGACGTTGATTAATAATAGGGTGGAATGAGTAAGAGAAATGCCTTCTAAAACCCACAGGAAGGATTGCCTATAGAATTAAAGAGGAATTTTTCATACGGTTTTGTGAAGTTTTCCATAGCAAAAAAAAAATTAAATTTAGGGAAAAGTGTTTCAAAGAAGAAATAGAAAAGTCCAGAGAGAAATGAAAAGGTAATAGAAGTAGAAGGGGCATGAACATAGAAAAAGAGAAGGGGACCTGGCTCAGAAATAGCAAACGTGACCAACGATAACACGTAAGTGAACAAGTGGCAGGTGTGACGGAATCACTCAAAATGTAACGGGGGGCAGGGGGGGGGGAGACATGAAAAGAGTACAGCGAAGCAGTGGATGCCGAAGAAAAATGAAAGAGGACAAAGAAATACAATCTCACTGGTATTTTTGAGGGAAAGAATGGAGCAGAAGTGATTTCAATAATAAAAGGCACCCACTTCTTGATCAATTTCCTCATGCTAAAACCCCAACCCAGCACATGTCAGAGTAACCACAGAACTCAGCGGAAACTGACAACACATTCGCCAACGAAGCCCTGTTTTGAGAAAGACGCTAAGCACGAAATAAAAAAGGGTCTATATGGGTATGAAGAAAACAAATTAAATCACAGATCCAGGAAAGTACAGCCATCTTCATCTTTCTTCCCAACAATAAAGGGAAGGAATGCTGGCAAAATTTTAAGGTGATAAAATGTTGGTAAATAATTGAATGTCCATCCAAAGTCAAGTCTAAAGGCATCAGAACTTTATTATGAGTGCTCTTACATGATGCAGGTACAGGAATTCTTAGGAAAAAAAATAAATCCAATGGATCAAGATCTGATTTAAAATAAATATTAGCAATTTATTAAATGGTTTGAACTTTATATGGATAAACGTAAAATCTTTTCCCCCTTACATTCTCCAATACAGTCTTCACATTTTTCCAGAAAAGCCTTCCTTTTGAAATCTTTTAATTGCATATTGTCTTGATTCTACCACTTTCTCAGTAATTTCAAATATGTAAACTCCAGTGACACTCCTGTCCTGTATGTGTCATCTCTCTGTTTACTGTAGTGAAATACCCAAGGTGAACAACTTATAGAGGAAAAGTTTATTCAAAGTCACTTTTGGAAGTTCCAGTCCATTGATGGGCGTCCAGAATTATTGCTTTTAAGCCTGTGAAGTGGAGAATGTCACTTTAGAAGAGTGTGGCATAGCAGAAATATTTACTTCATGGTGGGATAGTGAAAAAGAGGAAGGAGAGGGGGCTAAGATCCCTCAGTTCCCATAGATGGTATACTCCCAATGACTTAGACCTCCCACCAAGCCCTTCTTCTTGAAGATTCTGTCATATCCCAGTAAAACAAATTGGGGGACTAAGTTTTGACACACAGCCTTTGGATAAGGCACATTTTAGCCTCCACTTGCCCCCTCACATAAGCTTGGGACCCCATGCCAAAAGTTCTTCTCTTTCCTTTCCACTTTTTCCTAGATCCCTTTTCTGAGTTCCTCCTCTTTTGTGGTATAGTGGAAAGGGGAGAGGGCAAAATGGGGAAAGTTCTACCTAGGTGGTGTGACTGGATAACCGTAGACAGAAACTTCTGTCCCCCTACCCCCTCTCTGGTCCCACAGCCATTCAGTCCCAAATAAACACACAGAGGCTTATATATTAATTATAAACGGCTTGACCTATTGTTCAGGCTTATTACTAACTAGCTTTTACAACATACATTAACCATAATTCTTACCTGTGTTTAGCCCCGTGGCTTGGTACCTTCTCAGTAAGGCACTCTCATCTTGCTTCCTCTGCATCTGGGTGGGCACACTGCATCTCTGCCTTTCGTCTTCCCAGAATTCTTCTAGACTGGTCACCCTGCCTATACTTCCTGCCTGGCTATTGGCCAATTAGAGTTTGGTTAAACCAATGCAAGTGTGCAAGAGCAATTTCCCACAGCAGACAACCTTGTGGTTGCTATTATCTCTAGTTCATTCTGTGTGATTTCATTGAAATGTTAGCATTCTCAACAGGTATATGTGTGAATTCTTTTGGCATCCTTCAAAGTCCTTCTGTCCAGAGGATAAGAGATGTTCTGGTAACTTCTATCCTAACTCCAGCTTTCCTAACTTGGGTGATTGACTCCAGTTAACATTCTGAAGTATTCTAGAATATTATTGAAATCCTTTTGCTTGGGAGCATCCTGTCCCTTGGACTACAACTAAGTTATCACACACTGGGTACCCTATGGGTACTTGACTTTGTGGGAGACAAGAATATATGTCTCTAAAATGTGAAGGACTTTCTTAGCCTAAAGTAGTTAAGGAGCAGCAGAGGACTAGTTCTATCTGCCCCTTTCCCACCCAAGACAAGCTATAAATTCCCCTTTACTGAAGAGAACCCTCACCAGCTCAGAGGTGGCACCTGAGGGGTCTACAAACAAACCCTTACTCCATTTGGTTTTTTGCTTTGTTTTGTTTTGCTTTTCAAACATTTATCTTCGTGTAGAGTCTTGCCTTTCGAAGCTGAAACTGCTTTCCTTTGTCTTGTCATTTCTCTGGAAATTTATTACTGTTTGTTGAAGCTGCTGTAAAAACCAGAGTTTTCAGTCACCGCCTTGAGTGCCTTTCATGAATCCTTCTCCCATGTGATATGACTGCACACGTAAATAGACATGCTTGGTTTTTCTCCCACTGATCTGTCCTGTATTACAGAAGTTTGTCCCGGCTATGGATTCATAAAGATTGAGGAGGAATCATATTTCTTCTCCCCAAGAGGAAACTCATACATCTTAGTCATTGGCATATCTGGAATATGGGTTGCTCTACTATCTCCTGAACTCTCTTGTTTTCTTTTATAGACCTCTTTATTTCAACCTCAGATAGACCAGGTGGTGTCTTTGACAACAAGGAGTCAATGGGTATTTGTAAAAATTTCAACTGTAGAGCCAAAAATGATCATTGCAATCTATTGCCGTTACTTACTCTGTCCTTCATTCTATTTTCCAAAGTCTTAATGATTTTTAATTAGAGATGGTTTTTACCCTATTTCTCTCCAGGGAAATCGTGGCTATTTTGGGGACTACTGTGCTTGTTACACCTAGGGAAGGAAGTATGTTTTTCTATTGGTGCTTAGTGAGTTGAGGCCATAAATGATGCTAAAAATTAAACTTACTTAGGGATTAATATCCTTACAAAAAGACTCTGAAAATTAAAGTGAACAAATCTGAAAAAGCGTGGAACAAATCAGAAGTCAGAGGAACATTGCCTAAAGTTTAGTAGAAACTCCTGAAAACAAAGTTGCTGTTGACTCTTCTCATGTTCTTCAGATTGAGCATGTCCACAGGCATGCACTAACTCCTCTCTAAGGTAGTTTCTTGGTCATGAGAAGACTTATTAGCATCAAGGAGTTCAGAAGAACCTGATACTTTCCATGAGCATCTGATTCTTCCCTTCTTTTGAATGTGTGTGTGTGTGTGTGTGTGTGTGTGTGTGTGTGTGTGTACATATATAGGTATTTACTTTATCTAACTGGATGATAAGCTAGTTACTGATAAGTGCTAGCATATGAGCAAACATAAATTCTTTTGTTAATCTCTAGTTGTCTGACATGGGGGAGGGCCTAGGTCCTGCTCCAGATGATATTACAGACTTTGAAGACTCCCCATGGAAAGCCTCACCCTCCCTGGGGAGCAGAAAGGGGATGGGAAAGGGGAGGGGGTTGTGCGTGTGTGGGGGGACAACAGGGGAAAACTGGAGGGTGAGGGAACTGGGATTGACATGAAAAACAAGCTTATTTCAAATTTAAATATATATATTTAAATCTCTGGTTGTCTGTTTTCAGGCTCCTTACCATTCTTCCATTGGAATTTCTGTGGACAGAGGAAAATTTTTCTTTCCCATACCTCTAATACATACAGCATAGCACTTCTTTTCACTGACAGCAAAGGGGCACATTTTAAGTATTAAAATATGCCAACTGATAATAAAATCAGCTTAGTCAAAAACAAAGGCAATTACATTGATTTGGGGGCTAATTAGGATTGTAATCTGGGGAAATGCAGATTCCAATAGATAGGAAAAGGTATTCTATGCTTTTACAAAACGGTAGCTATATGCATAACTTTCCACCAAGGGCCTTGGTTATTACAACATTTGTTAGTCAGGAATTAACGATTTGTGCTGGCAAAAGTTAATTTGTGTTTTAATAAGAGATTGGGCCGGTTGGTGGTGGCACAAGCCTTTAAGCCCAGCACTCAGGAGGCAGAGACAGGTGGATCTCTGTGAGTTTGAGGCCAGCATGGTCTACAGAGTGAGTTCCAGGACAGTCAG
The DNA here is from genome assembly GCA_030556225.1 of Cricetiscus sungorus. Lineage (NCBI taxonomy): Eukaryota > Metazoa > Chordata > Mammalia > Rodentia > Cricetidae > Cricetiscus > Cricetiscus sungorus. The sequence continues at coordinate 5,207,499 of JANBXA010000411.1, read as the reverse complement.
GGCTGTTACACAGAGAAACCCTGTCTCAAAAACCAGAGAGAGAAAGAGAGAGGGGAGAGAGAGAGAGAGAGAGAGAGAGAGAGAGAGAGAGAGAGAGAGAGAGAGAGAGAGAGAGAGAGGCTGTAGTCTTCCGGGGAGTGGTCTATGACTTGGAATTTACTTGGAATGTCATCATAGGTCTACAAGGTGGTGTTTCAGAAGACCCCGACCAAAGCTCGTATATGTCAGTTGATCTTAGTTCAGTTCAAAGGCTCAGTTGGGGTTGTTTCTGAGATCTGATTAGCAAGACCCCCCCCCATTCCATTTTATCGCTCTGCATCTCTGTGATCCATTTTTATTTTCTTCTTTTACACATTATTTGTTGTCGGGGAGAGAAATTTTTCTGCAGTTCAGTAATTTATCAACATTATCATAAGATTTTTTATTGTTCTTAGAGTAAAATAAAATAAAGCAGAAATGCTTAAGAACTCACAGGCCTTCTGGTCCTGCATTTATAGTTTTTTTCGATATTTTATCTATATATGTATGCATGGGGCTGTGTGAATGGTGCTCAGAGAATAACAAATGATGGCTATTTGTGGGTAGTTGAATTTGGAGTGATTTTCTTCCTATTATTTGCCCTGGCTCCCCGCACTACTTAAAGCCTACTTTTTGTAATGATGACTATAATGTTTATAAAAGCGATGCATTTGTTCCTTGCTAAGAGCAAAGCAACGGCAGCAACAACCTTTTCAATGGCTCTTTCTACACAGTTCAGGATAAAATTCTAGCTTATTTCCTCTGTTCCTTTGTCTGTATAAAAATAAAAACGACACAAATACCAGCAACCAGCTCCAACAATATACATGTCCCCATGGTTTGGCAATGTCTTGGAGGCTATCAGCAGTCACCTTCCTGGGCTGTGAGGGGCAGGTCGCTTCGACATCAGTCTTTTTATTCTTGTTTCTCTTCATCTCCAGGAGTGGAAACACACCAGAAGATAACGCCTCTGCGTGTTGCTTCTGCAGTCTCACGCTATTCAGGTGAGGGTCTGTTTGTGTCCCAGGAATTGTCTCATTTTCTGCTTCATTTTGCCAGCTCTGATCTGCCATTTGCACACACAATGTAGCCGCCCAGGGTGGGGGCGGGGGTTGGAAGCCGCCTTTCCCCACAGAAAGAGCCCTTTCTTCTGCACATCCCTGGTTTGCACAAAACTTGCAAAAAAAAAAAAAAAAATTATATTATGCGTAACAATTTTCTGAGAATAATTTCGACGGAGTGCATGAAACAATGGCTCTTTCCGACTCTTAAGAGCAGTGAAAGCCGAAAGAAAGTAACAAAGTCGAGCTCCCTTTTTTATGGGCTCCAAAGCGAAGCGTACGTGCTCTGTTTGGAGGAGGCAAACGCCCCCAGCAGCCTTTCTTTCACAGGCGCTCAGCAAGCGGCCATTCAGGCTTAATTGCTCCTCACAGCACAGCCCAATTAAGAACGGGCATCAGTGGGGTCAGGGCTATTTGTTAATCCATGAAAAGGTACGAGAGGCAGGACTTGTTTTGCCTGAGGTTTTTATTCACATGTTTGGGTGAAAATCTAAACAGCTGGAACTCTCCGTAAGTGATATATATGCGTGTGTATTTATTCTTTTGGTTGTGAATGTATTTTATGGAAAAAAAAAACCCAAACACAAACCAAAACAAAAAACCCAAAGACCGAAACCTCAAAACATTTAAACTTTTCTTCCAGTACAAAGGAAAATGCTGTCAAGACGTTGCCGCAAAGCTGGCCAAGCATGATGCTTGAAATCGTGGGGTGGGGGTGGGGGTGGCGGGCGGGGCGGGGCGGGGTCAGAGCACACTGAGGGTGGGGGAACCTCTGAACCGAGGGTGTTTTTGCAGTGTGGAGATGGCCTTAGCTCCTTGGGGAGCAGTTTCTTCATCAAAGTGCCAAACTCGACGAGAGCACGCCGTTACCGGCTGGCTGTCGCTGCTGAGCGTTCATTTTTAGACAGTTCTGACTTTTTGAAAACTTACTCTGTGTACACGGTTAGGATGTGTGCAGGAGAGATGCGCTCTACACCAGAGACAAATCCGAGTGACAAATGAGGTGCGTGGGTGTGGCGCTGGGGCTCTTGTGACTAACAGGCAAACTGGAGGACAAGTGCACGCCGCATGGCTGTCCAGTGTTTTCAGCCAGCTCAGAGCAGGTCGCACGCGGCTGTGTAGGAAGGAGAACCGGGCGGGGTCAGCCCCTCTAAGGGACAGGCCTCCCCACAGCCCTAGCAGCCGGGCTCTTCAGAGAAGGTCAAAGAAGGCCCCGTGTTAGCTACTGGTGAAAGCCCAGGAGCATCTGCCAACCAGGAAACCAGACTCAAGTAGGAGTTCGGGAACGCAGGGGAAAAAGTTTGACTCTCAGGGCAACAAAGATTTCTCTTCACAGCCGTGGACTTCTTTGCTTTCTCGGAGTAAAGCAAGAAGAGGTGCCAGATGTCTATGATTTACGTGTTTGTCAGGCTTTGAAGACAGACAGCCATAGGGCCATCATGTCCTTCTTCCATCCCCAGTTTTCCTCTTTCATAACCTCCAATTTCCTGGGGGAGGGGGCTCTGTTCCACTCACGGCACCATGTCCGTTTCCTGTCACATTCTTGTTTAAAGGCAGCAAAGAGGGACAGCCCTGGCCCATTACCTAAGCCGCTAGGCTGTTTGTGTTTAATCAACCTGGCTCAGACTAGAACTTTGGGTTTTGTTGGTGGTGTTGTTTTTGTTTGTTTGTTTGTTTTTCTGGCACAATGAAAACCACCGTCCCTCCCCCCCCTTTTTGTTTTTATCCTATTCTAGATCATTAACCAAAACCCTGGAGAGTAAGACCTTTGCTCATTTCAGGACTCTCAAATGACAAATCCTCTGCCAGAAAATGCAGCCACCACCTCTAGCTCTGTGCCCATGCTGGCTACTGGCTTCGGGTAATGATATTTACCCAGCTCATTGAAATGTCACACTTAGGACTGAGCCCTATAAATTATTATTGTGCTCGTGTTATATTGTACAGATAAAGGTCAGATCAAAGCTCAGATTTATTCATACCCACGATCCATTTCTCGGGGTTGGTAGAAAAACTATGGGGTCTTTCAGTTTTAATACAAGAAACTTGGCTTTAAAAAGAAAAGAAACAATGACAGAATCAGTAGTTTTTGTTTTAGATAAAATTAAAGGAGAGCTTGAGTCACCTAAAGGTCTAGAACATCACCTCCGGTTTTGTGGTCCCTCCTTGACGTCCCTTTGATAATGCTTGGGCAAGACACAAGGTCACAGGCAAGTTCATGAAGACTGGAGGGACTGCTGTGTGCTGATCACGTGGTCACCAAGGTAATCAACCCTCTTGTCTCTGGGGGGGGGGTGCTCCCGTTCCTTACAGGCAGTCCCAGTGATTGGAAGGTTTGTCTCACAGAGCTGAGGGTCTCGGTGTACAGGTAATCAAAGCACGTGACTTCTTACACTGAACTACAAATTTCCAAAGGCAAGATTGTTCAGTGATGCTAGAGCCTGCTCAAGGAGGGGCAGCACTGAAGGATCCCATGAAGGGTGAAGGTGGTCCTCCAGGCTGGGCTGGAGAGCCAGGCTGTGAGCTTTACAGCATGTAGGCCTGTCTGTTTGCTGTGCCAGCTCCTTGAATGAATGAACCATAGGCTGAGTGTTGTTAGCTGTTAGGGTAATAGCTCTCTCCAGCGTGTAATAAAGACTCCCAAACCATCTATATCAAATGATTTTCTTCCATAAAAAATTTGGCTTTTGAGCTTTGAAAGAATCCACCAGGATCACCCCCTATTTTCCTTGCTCACTTACCGTCCTTTCAAGGATTATCTCCACATGGAGAGTGACTTTTGAAGGGTTTAGTCCCTCTGAGCTATTTGAACAAAAACTGCTGGATAATCTACTTGCCTCCCTCGTCTCTGTGATTCATCCGTCTCTCTCTCTTTCTTCTCTTTCTCACTTGCATCTCAATGCTTTTACTTTAGTATTTTCCCTTACCCAGACTCTTACAGTGTTTTCACTTTTATTAACTCATTCATAAAAATCATCACTACAAAGAGTATGCCTACCCTGGGCCAGTACTGCCATGGACATGGTAAGGAAGGGATAGTTGATATTGGATAATATTTGACTTGCTATTCTTTGTCATTTTACAGAACTAAGAAGGAAAAAAATAATCAAAATCCAGTGATCATAGTATCAGACAAATTGAACAATAAATACATGCTTATTCCATGTTATTACAGCCAGAATTTTTCCTTAGTCACTTTCATGGTGATCTTAAAACTTCATGCTCAGACTTCCTAACATTTACATGGGGGAAAAATGGGAGAGAAAACCATCTATTTCCATGTAAGTTCCCCCTATGTTATGGTTCAGGCATTTTAAGAACATTAATGTGTTTGAACATATTAATTGTTTCTGCTAACAGGTTCTCTGAATGGAACACACTGTCTAAAGAGGAAACAATCAGCTATAGGAAATATAGACAGCTCACCTGAAAGTCAGGAGGAAGTCAGTCAGGAGTAGGCGTCTAGGGTTGCCTCTTCTTTCCCAATGAATAAATACAGTCCTTTTTAAGAGGTATAAACAATGGTGTGGAGCCAGAGCAATACCCTCCTATCTTTACACTGTACCACAATGCTTTGTTTCTAGCCATCTTTTTTTCCCATGCTCCCAACAATCATTTCCCCCTGGAGGACCAAGTGTGTTTGAGTTTTTTAGACCGCACTGTAGCACTGGGGATAGTTACAGGTGACTGACCAAAACAAATCAAGACCCTTTTCTTCCTGGGTCTTCAAGCCTAGTGAGTGAAAATAAACAGTGAATAGTGAGTTGGGTAAATTGGTTTGTTTCTTTGAGTTAGCTGATTAAAAGGTTGGTTCAACAGGAAGCAAAGGAGAGGCAGGAAAGGGAGTTTTCATGGAGGGGTTGCCATTTTAAAACAAATGTCACAAAGTTCTCAGAGAGGGCGACACCGGAGAGACACCTTCCTTATCTAGACCCAACACAGGTGGACAGAAATGTTAAGAGCACAGGAGCACTGTGTGTCTTGCTGTGATTATCTTCTCACAGTGCGAGAGGGTCACCCCGGATTGCTGGAATGAGCTGCTAAGAGAAGGGAAGAGAAAATATCCAGGTTGATGTGAGTTATGAGAGATCACAGACTCTAGAACATTCCATGAGAGACAAATATTCTGTCTCTCAGTACAGCTCAAATTCAGCCTCTTTGCTTGATAGCTTTTTTCTGGGCCACTATGTGGTACCCATATAAACACAGGTGCTGAATTTAAAGGCATTTGCACAAAAGCATATTGTCATTCCACAGAGCACTGTCTGTCTACTTGAGGCTTGGGTCTTGGGTCTGTGTTTGGGTCTCTGTGTATGTGAGTGGAATTATTCTACCTTGTTAATGAGAGATACTCTATTTATGAACAGATTTGCCCAACTTGTTGTATTTAACATAGATAATTGTTTATGAGTGTGGCCTTCTTTGTATATTCGGTTATGTTAAAAATCAGTTTATAATTTTCCAAATCATGAAGCAACAATTCTTTATTGTGATAGCTAGATAAAGGCTCTTAAAACTGTTTGGTCGCCTGTAGCATTTCTAATGGAGACTGACTGTTTAATTCCATTCTTTGAGGGAACTTAGAGTCTGATAAGTAACATGTCCGATTTGATTATGGAAAAGCAAACCATGAATGTGTCCCCAAAGAATAAGTATATCTTTGGGAAATGAAAAGAATCTCCTGAATTTTCATCCTGTCACACATTAAATGGAGAGCCGTTTAGACGAGCTCACATGATCATACCCAGTGCAGTGGCCAAGTATGATGTTTTTAAAACAGTGTATCTCCCTCTCCCTAGAACCTGGATGCAAGAGTAGCTGCTGCTGTCTGATAAAGTTTTTGTGTGGTTTGGTTTAAGGAAATGGGAGGGGCTTCTATGGAATTTAAAGCAGACTGGTGGTAATTGCGATCCATCTTCTAGGGACAAGCTGAGGATCCAAATGCCTACTGGAGGGAAAGATGGTATTATATTTGCCTTTGCTACCAAAGAGTTTTCAGAAACAAACTCTACTTTTTTGGCTTTAGCCAGTGTTTTCTAAACTGGCCAGCCCAGATTCTGTCCTCCCATTCTCCCTCCCTCCTTCGCTGGGCAGCTTTATCCAGGCAGGCAATGTCCTGCATCCCCTTCATCTGCAAAGGGAGGATGATGGTGAGGCTGTTTTCCTTTAACAAGTCACTAGCTAAGAGCTCTGCATTTTAGTAGAAAGAGGCTTGCGGGAACACAGGTTCCCTACCCAAGAAATGCTATCAAGAGAAGGAAATTTTCTCTCCACTATGACCAAATCTTATATGCACACTATGACACCAGAGGTTAAATTTGAAAGGCAGAATGAATTAGCCAGAAGTAACATGTTGTAGCCCAGAATATCCTCTTAAGTTTTTATCATTCCAGGCAATATAACCATCACAAAAAGTAATTTTTTTTTAAATTGTTCTTTGTTCCTTTAATGGTTTAATGGTTTATAGTGTAGAAGCTGTGCCTGCCTCAAATAAGAACAGCATATTATGCCTGGTCTTTAAGCCCTATACATCTTCCCACTCTTCTAGATAAATGATGCAATCTCCCCCAGTGTTTCTTTTGGTCTTCATGTTTTGAGCAAGATTGGAATCAAGCCCATTGCTCTGAGACTTCCACCGAATCCTTGCTTTTAAAGGCTGTGCTATTCCTTGGAACCTTCACCAGAGACAGTACAGAGGTGATGGGGAAAAGGGCTCTGCTACTCTGTGGGTCTGAGTGTAATTTTTGGAGCTAGAAAGTCTATCTCCATTCATGTTTAGCAATGTCCTTTAGTATACCTGCTTTTGAATATCCTTTAATATCTTTGCATCTGTTTTGTAGTCTGTAATATGGAATGATACCAGCGTGTTTCTTACAGAGCTGCTGTGAGGATTAAGGGAGAAGGTATCTGCAGGACTCTGGAATAGGCATCAGGCTGGCTGGATAAGCAGGTGCTTGCTTTTACCATTGCAATGAGTGTTTTAACAAAACACTCAGATAGCTCTGCAGTGCTGGTGAAAGGACACATCTCTCTTAAAGAACTGATGGTCATGTGACTGTCACACATATACCCTACAGGGTCCTTCCTCCCTTTGCAGAGCCCCTAGACAGAGAAACCTGGCCTGAATTCTCTCTCTCTTTCTGAGTATGATGGTGATTTTTTTTCACTTACCAATTGCTTTCTTTGCATTTCAATCTGTCTATTTATATTTATAATATATTACTATTACTAACCAATGTAAAATGCTATCGTGTGGTAAGGAGAGGAAGTCAGAAAGCACTATACACTCCTCTGGCATGTGGAAGATGATGACCATGTTCCTGAGGGTACCAAGACGTAAAGATTCCAACCCAAACAAATGTTAAAAATATGGTTAAGAACAACGGTAATTTTCTGTTTTCATGTTTCAGTGGATTGACTGGGCTCAGGAGTGTGGTTCGTTAAAGTTAAATCTGCTACCGAATGTATGGTGGCCTCTCGTCTCTTTGTCCTATCTCCATGTGGTCTCCCACCGTGAGCATTCTGACCTTAGCATCTGTATAGCAAGGTAATAGGCCTCAAAGGTGTCAAAGCTAGAGTGGCATGGCTCCTAAGGACTAGGTCTGGCTTTAAACAGTATTACTCCAAAACGTTCTACTGGTCATAGATCAGCTCAGACTTAAGGGACACAAGTACTTCCAGAGATGAAGGAATTACTGATAGCAATATTGGAAATCATGTATCATAGTGGTTCATCTCATAGTGACATAATAAGACCTGAAGGATATCAATTGTCTTAGCCCATTATTGCTGCCATAAAAATACGTTGGATTGAGTAATTTGCAAACAATAAAAATTGTTTCTTAAGGTTCTGGAGACAGGAAGGTTAAAGTCATCATACTAGCAGAATCAAAGAGAAAGTATGTTTTTTCATGGATGAAGCTATCTGTGTGTTCTTACATGGAGAGAGAGAGAGAGAGAGAGAGAGAGAGAGAGAGAGAGAGAGAGAGAGAGAGAGAGAAGGTTCCCACAAGCCAACGTGTTACGGCGGGTTCCTCCCTGCCGGCCTCCTGGTCCTGCCGCCAGTCTGGGCCCTCAGCCACGCCAGCCCCAAATAACACTCAGAGACTCTGTATTTGATACAATCCTGTCGGCCAGTTACCATTACTGTTTATGGGCTAGCTCTGTCTTAATTATTAACCCATTTCTACTTATCTAAGTATTTCCACGTGGTCGTCTTATCGGGGAGCCGCGGCTGGCATCCTCCTTCCTCCCTGGGTTACATGTCGACTCCTCCCCCCTACTTCCTCTTTCCTCCTTGTCTCCTAGCCACGCCTATCTTGCTATCTCATTGGCCACAGAGCTTTATTAACCAGTATGAGAAACATATATACAGAATAACATCTCCCATCATCTCTTCTTTTCTGTCTAAAGTAAAAGAAGGGGTTTAACCTTAACATAGCAAAATATACCATTCAACAGTTATCAAATAAGAATCACAGTTAACAATATTTAGTCCATTAACATTTTGTAAGACTTAGAGAAAATATCTATCCTATCTTTGTGAGTCTAAAGTCCTATATGTAACTTATCTTTAATCCTAACTAAGGAAAACTATAATCATAACTACCTGTCTTCAACTCCTTCAAAGACCACAGAAGGATAATATATAAACTCTAGAAATGACAGAGACAACTCATTGCCTGGTTAGTCACCCGAAGTTCTTCTGTAATGTTCCATCTTCAGCCCATAGGCCATAGTGTGTGTCCAGACTCCTCAACAAGGCAGGAAACTTTAAACTGTCCACCTGTATTGCCAGTTTGTCAGTCACTTTTCTCTGTGTCCTGTAGACTGTCTGGCTGTCTGGCAGCCTCTTCCATGAAGCAGGAATCCTGTAGCAATGTCCATCTTGCATCAGCAGTCACCTTTTTGTGGGTCCTACATGTCCAGTTTCTACAACATAAAGTCAAACAGTCCAAAAGAGCAGTACCTTGCCCAAATGGCTAGTCTTGCCATATTAGAAGCAAACTCTATAATGTGTTTCTTCGATGTCCATTTTCCTTTCTTCTGTAGGTGGTGTTACCAGGAGCAGTTGTGCCTCATTGTCAAGAAAATCCCTAAACCATTTTAAATGCCATATTCTGTAGGTCTTTGAAAGGTTTGAAGAATGCCTATCCATCTCAAATACATCTCTGCATATCTAGAAATCCAAACTAACTTAACTCCCATAGGTAACTCTCTATAATCTGTACTAAATTATACATTACATTTTCTAATGAGCTATATAAACATAATACCTAAACAAGAGGAGAAATATACATATGACAAAATTGACCTTAAATTGTATCAATAAAAGAAAATCCATTTTAAAGCAAAGTATTCATATCTATACCATAATTCCCTTTTTACCTTTAAAAAGATTGTTTGTGGTTATTAGCCATTTATAACCAAGCCCATTTAAATGAAAACAAACATTTATAAACAATTTTTGGGAATTTGGGCGTAGTTCTTTCCAAACTACTTCCTGCTGGTAGAGGGCGCTGTCATGGGGATCCTAAGAAGACGCAGAAATCTTGGCTGTAGTCTGCAAGGCTTTGTCTCAACTGCTTTGAATGTTGGATCATGTGGGGAGTTGTTTCAGGGGGTCTGGCTTGATCAAACCATATAAGTCTGGAAGAAATCCATAGCTTTTCATTTTCTTGGAAACAAAAATAGAAATCCTTTTCCCCAGTAACTTGTCCTTAGGCTTAAAATTTTGAGTCAAAGCATTTTTAAAATATATAAATTGAATTAATCCAGCAGCATTTCTTTTATCAGTAGTTGTTATTTTCTCAGCAATCAAATAATTTAAAGACAACAGAAGCGCGTATAGTATCCAAAATTTCTCTGTGTTTTCCATCTTTACGTGGCTTTTTTATTACTCTATTTCTTCTACTTTTATTTTTACATATTTTGAGACAGGGTTTCTCTGTGTAACTTTTATCTGTCCTGGAATTCACTGCATACCAGGTTTGCTTTGAAATCACAGAGATCTGCTTGCCTCTGCCTCCCAAGTGTTGGGATTAATGGCGTGCGCCACCACACCCATCCATTCTACTTCCTTTTTTCTTTTTTAAACCATTGTATCCTGTTTCTTTTTCTCTCCCAAGCCAGCATATTTTTTAAAACACAGTGTAAACCTTCATTGCAGCTCTTGTACACACCAATGAATTGTTAGCAGAGCTCTTTAAAAGCAAGGCGTTTTTTTGCCGCTTATGCTAATTTTGGAAACCTCCCTTAAAGGAGCTGCGCAAATCTCTGTCTACAGCAAAACAAATCCAACTGAGAAAATGCTGCTACTAAGAAGTCTTGCCAGTCTCTGCTCCTTTGTTTCTAAAACATTTCTTAAGCTCTTATTAGTTTTAAGTGAAAGTTCTTATAGCCACGTTGGGCGCCAACTGTAGCTTGTTGTTTTCCGGCCAGCCCGCCCGCCGCTGGTTTGGCGTGCCGGCCCCCAATAACATGCAGGAGACTCTACATTTGATACAATCCTGTTGGCCAATTACCATTATTGTTTATGGGCTAGCGCTGTCTTAATTATTAACCCATTTCTACTTATCTAAATATTTCCAAGTGGTCGTCTTATCGGGGAGCTGCGGCGGGCGTCCTGCTTCTTCCCTGGGCTACATGTCGACTCCTCCCTACAGTGGGGTTCTCATCCAAAGAGGTAGGCAATTAACAGTCTTCCCTGAAGATGAGGGGCTTATTGTTTGGTGAGCAGCACCAAGCAGACTTTGGATCGGCCCGAACAATTTTCCTTATGTATCTTCCTTTCCCTTGGATCTGAGGAGGGCAATCACTTATTACTCCTGCCTCACAGGAGATCAAGCCAGTCAAACAAGCTAGAGGCAACCTAGCTCAAGGTTGGGGGACCACCTCATTTAATTCCATTTCCCCCATCCTTTCTCCTATCTACCTCGTATCCATAAAGATATTCAAGCAGAATTATAAGATGGGAAAAGTGGAGTTCACCCTGGGGAGAATTCAGCTTAGAGGTTCCCATGCATGAGTAGACATCTTTACTCCTTCAACAGAGGTAAAGGTCAGCCCCACTAGAGGAGAAGTGGAGGGTTTCTAGTTCCTCTCCCAGCTTCCTGATTCCCCGTTGGGTTTCCACCCCAAGTTCTTCTGGCACCATTGTGAAGTCTCTGGAAATAAGGACCAGTGAGTCTGAGTCTCATGCGCAGCAGAGCAAGCCCAACCAGCAGTGCAGCCCAGCTTTGTGGGAAGGCAGAATAGTAAGTGACGGATTTATGCTCTGAGCCTGGGGGAGGCGGGTGGGCAGGGAACAGCAATACCCAGGCCTCTGTAGGGCATGCAGGGATTGCATTATGTGTGCATGACACCCTGAAGAGACATGTGCATGAAGTCAAGCAGAGGGTTAAGAAAGGGCCTTGGGGAATAAACCAGAATGTGCATTCTAGGGTATGATCCTTCTCCCTATTCTCACACTCAGGACTCAACCACTCTGCTAACATGTGAACGTGTATTTAAAGAATGCAGGTCTGAAAGGGCACTGCATCCTTTCCTGAGCACTCAACTGAGTGTGTTTGGCCTGGGGTGGCTGAGCAGGAGGGAAGAAGTGGATCGCCCACTTCTCATCCCAGCATCATTTTCTCACCACAATTCCATTTTTGTAAAGGAATCAGAAAAACAAAGGATGCTAGTCTCCATCCCACCTCATTTTCTTTATCTAAATAAATCAAAAGTATAGTTTCTTTCTCTTCTAGCTGTTATGAGATTTGCTGATATAGTGTATATGGCTCTTTAGATAAAGGCATAATGTAAAACAAAATTGTATTAATAAGATATTACTAATATTAATCAATGTGAAATGCAGTTGTGTGCTTGGTGAGGAAGCTGCAAGAAACATGGTAAACTCCTCTGGGTGTGCAAGACCAGACACTTTCCAATGCTTCTTGCTAAACACTTTGCCTAGAAATGGTCCCTAAAGTGCAGTAAAACATGCAGCTCTAATGTTTGTGTTAGATTGGAATTATGGCTTGGAAAACTCCAGCATTCTCTTCAATCATAAAGAGCGAGAAATGTTAAATTTTATGTAATTATCCAGTTGGAATGGAAGCTACATCACATTCTGTGGTGTCTGACTCCTTTAAAAGGTCAGGGTTCCTATGTGTGTAGACCATATTTTGAGTCAAACTTCCTATTGTGTTTGACAGGTGGGAAATAGCTCATTTGGATCCTGAATGCCCAGTCTCTGGTTCATATAACCTAATAACATGGGCTTATTACTTTAGTATTTTCTATAGATCTATAATAAAGACCCCAAGTTTCAAGGATAGCAATCACAGAACTGTTATTACTGTTATTCTTTTTTCTTTTTTTTTTTTCTATTTGGCTCTAAAAAGCTCATAGTTGTACTATTCTCCTATTAAATGAAGAGAACACTATTATGTTGTTTTTATTTCTGCAAAATGAGGCACTGAGTTGCATCAGAGTTAAGCAACTTCTCTTGAGTACACAAAAGTTGTGGGCAGAGAGCTGGGAGTCAGACCATTCTTCCTGGCTTGCTGGGCTTCCCAAACATCCAGAAGTTGCAAGGGCATCTCTCACAATTTAATTCTGCCCCAACACACAGCCCTCGAGCCACCCACGTTTTCTTTGTGTCACTTCTCGTGTCTGTTACTTGATGTTCTTCGGAAACAACCAGTGTCAACTTGTGCCAGGTGAGCCTTTTCCTTGGTGGAAACCAAGGAACAGAAATGAGCGAAGCCAAAGCCAAACAGATCCAGATGGAGCACTCATGACCAGTGGCCTCAGACATCAGAATTCAACTAAGCACACAGCCTTAGAGAGCCAAGGAATCGGCATAGCCCCAGCCAAACAGATCCAGATGGAGCACTCATGACCAGTGGCCTCAGACATCAGAATTCAACTAAGCACACAGCCTTAGAGAGCCAAGGAATCGGTATAGCCCCGCGAGACTGTCTCGTTTCCCAGCCCCAAACACTCTCACTGCAAAGCCCTCTGATTAGGTACCGGCACATCTCAGGAAGAGAGGGCTTGTCTGGCCCCACCTTCCTCCCGCTGAGCTCCCACCACTGTCTCCTCTTCCCCACTGGGTTCCCCTCCACTGAGTGCTTTCAACCTTGCAAGCCCTTGGGTACTGGACTCTCTTCTCACTGCTAACTTTGCTCCCTGGACTGGTTTTACTCACTGTGAAAATGTCACCAATGACAAAATCAGCATCATCAGCCCAGACCTGCTGCCTTGACTGACATCTCCACGTGGCTGCACTCGTGGCCTGATTAATCCTCAAACAGGACACATCACCATTTTATCTCTCATCTCCCTTAACAAGCATCCACTCCTGCTTCAGATCTTTATTGCTTATCAAAATAAAGGTCTTCACCATCCACTTGGACTAAGAACCAATCTTAACCCTTCCCTCACCAACACTCATCGCAAATTCCTGCCCATCTGTCTCCCATAGATAACTCACACCTGTCCAACTTGACACATTTTCCCTGATGACATCATAGTCCACTGTTTTCCACTTCACCTGCTCCAGCCTTCCTCATACACCCATGTATGTTCATTGCCTTTTACCAACCATTGGCCAGAAAGGCAAATGACCAGGAGATAAACATTCGGATCTTGACTCAACCTAATTACAAAGTGGTCTGTTGTGGGATGCTTAACTATGTAAAGATGCGTTACATTTGTTCATGCCGTGGAATATCACTTTAACTGTGCAAAAGTGGGCTGCATTTGTTTATGCTGGATTTGTATAGATGTAAGGATGTGTTACACTTGTTTGTGCTGCATTTGTGTAAAGATGTGTTGTGTTTGGCTCACCTTGCCTGCCTAAGGCACCTGATTGGTCTAATAAAAAGTTGAACGGTCAATAGCTCGGCAGAGAAAGAATAGGTAGGGCTGGTGGGTTGAGAGAAATAAGTAGAAGGAGAAATCTGGAAGAAGGAGCAGGGAAGGAGAAGAGAGCAAGGAGGAAGAGAGGGGCGTGCCTGGGACCAGAAGCCAGGCACCCACCAGACAGCCAGACAGCCAGACACGGAGAAGCAATGAAAGTAAGATTTATAGAAGGAAAGCAAGGGAAAAGGCCCCAAGGCAAAAGGTAGATAAAGAGAAAAAGGTTAATTTGTGTTAAACGAGCTAGTCAGAAATGAGCCCAAGCTAGGCTGAGCACTCAAAACTAATAATAAGTTTCTATGTCATGATTTGGGAGCTAGTTGGTGGCCTAAAAAGAAAAAAACCCTGGCACAGAGTTCAGCCTAGACAGCGTGAATACCTCCCAAGAGCCCACGCGTTTACTCTGATGCAGAATGAGTAAAGGCAGTGGTTTTTCTAGAAGGCAGGGCCCAGACAGATGATTTCTCTCCGGAAAACCTTACAAATTTACAATCTGCAATTCAGTGTAAGAGCTCAGGCATAGTTAGTGACCGTTGAAACAGCAACCAGCTACACACAGATTAAATCCAAGCAGCACAGAAAACAAGTAATGGGGCATTTGGGGATGGAACTCTTCATGCCTTTGGCAACTAAGCACCTTCCTTTTTTAATTACCATTTTGTTTTGGAGTTTCCCATTTTGTGATTCCTACAACCCAAACAGATGAGACAAACTCAACGCCTCAGCTTCTGGTGGAGCTAGGACACACACAAGATGAAAGGAAGACCATTCTGACAAGGCAGGCAGGAAAACAGAATTTTGTAAGAAGCAGATCTGACAACAGCCTCATCCTAAGCATTGTCAGGTGCTGAGCAGAGAGCCTGTGCTGGGGGAGGGGAGGGGGCCTTGCCGCTGTGCTCTGATCATTTCACTTGGGTATTATTTGAGACTCCATGACCCCGGGCAGGGTTCTGACCTTCCTGGGGATTGTGTAGCAGCTCCCAATATCCCTTGATCAACTTTATCTCTGTTTTAACAAGTTGTGATGACTCTCCCCAAACTTGAATGATGAGCACTTCCTCCCCTTTCTGGTACAATCAGAACTCAGGCTTCTGTGGGAAGTGCTCTTTGATGCTCAGTTACAGGAAACTCCTTGCTATAAGGGAGAGGAAACTCCTTTTCCTCCCTAAGATCTATTATATGTATACAAGTATCTTAGATTGATGTTCGTCTCTTTAGATTTCTAAGCTGTCGGTGGCTGGATGTGTCTGCTTTGTTCTTTCTAGCATCTGGTATCACATATAGCGTGTAGGAATTGCTTGGCAGATGTTGGCTTGAATCAAATTGTTGACATCAAAGTGATCTACACTTAACAATAAAATGAAAATGTATGCTGGGGTCAATGTGGAGATTATTAGTTTTGCTAGTCTTGCTTCAGACTCTGGAAGATGCTCGGTTTCTTTGAAGACAAAGACAAAAGATGATAGATTAGATACATGTACTTCATTCACCTCCTTCTAAGGCTTGGCTGAAATAGCAGTAAGAGCATAAAATCTCACGAGGTTCACGGTGGGCTCCTGGATATAGACAACAGTTCCGGGCATGGCAAGTGAATTCAGATCACAAACTGTGTGTGTGTATGTGTGTGTGTGTGTGTGTGTGTGTGTGTGTGTGTGTGTGTGTGTGTGTGTGTGAGAGAGAGAGAGAGAGAGAGAGAGAGAGAGAGAGAAATAGTCATCTCCGTCTCCACAACACAGATGAAGAAGAGATTTCTGAAGTAGGTATAGGCAGTGGCCTGCCAGTAAACACTTTGTAACAATCTTCCTAAAAAGAAATGAGGGAGAAGGAGGAGCTGGAGTAAGAAAGAGAGGGCGGAGGAAACAGATTTTAGTTTTTTAGTTTATTTTATGAGTGTTTTGTCTTCATGAGTGTCTGAGTATCACAAGTGAACCCTGGTGCTTGAGGAAGTCAGAAGGGAGCATTGGATTCTTTGGAACGAGAGCTGTGGACAATCGCAAGCTGCCATGTGTGTGTTTGGGGAACAAGTGTCCTCAAGCTCAGCTGTATCTTTCCAGCTTCAAGGACACAGATTTTAAAGGGAAATAAAGAAACCTTTAATGTATAGTACTTGCTGCTTTTTGTGGTGAAAACACACCACCATGGCCAATTTAAAACTAGCAGCAACATGACTTTCTCGAATGAAGGGTTGGAAGGAAATGGGCCTCAGTGGCTGCTAAAACGGAATCTGGTGCTTTGAACAGGCAGAGTAAAAAGCGAGGAGTCAGTCCTCACACTTAACTGTCCCTCAGTTAACAGTGCAAAGACGCTGCAGCTAAATAATCAAAGGAGGGGGTGGAGGAAAAGGAGAAGGAAGGAGAGGCAGGCAGAGGTATTTAGTCTGGGGAGCTTGAACCCCAAATTTCTAGGAATGAATTAAGAACAGTAGAAGGAATGACTTAAGGAATGATTGTTTAAGCGATTTTACTTTTTAGTACTTTTTAGTACTTTTTTTTAGACATGTATATGCATGTCTTTGTATTTATATAAAAATTTTAATTACTTGAAGCAATAGCAATCAAAATGCTTTCTGAGAGCATATGATACACTGTGAGTGAAGGGCACACAGGAAGACATATGAACATGAGAGTGCAGTTTGATGGTAGACTTTGATGACTTAAAGGTATAGATTATAATTTGTAGCTCAACCATTAAATGTAGCCAGGAAGAGAGAGGTATTATATGCAGATAATATATCATAAGTGCTATTTATGACTCTAGATAGCACGACTGACAGTCATAAGTCAATATAGGAGATTAAATGGATTCAAAAGAAGCAATTCATCCCAAAGTAGCCAGAAATGGGTAGAGGAGCAAAATATAAATGCCACAAATATTTTTTTTTTTAATGAGGACTTTTAGCCAATCATTTTAATCATCAGATTAAATGTAAATGTATTAAACTCTTCCACTAAAATAAAAAAAAATGTAAGAATTTAATGCCTCGGTAATAGACTCTGCACTTTAGGTGCTTAACAGCTGCACGAGACTAATGGTGACCACACCAGACAGTCCAAATGCAAGCACGTCTGTCATCACAGAAAATCCTATTACACAGCACATTGTAGAGTGCAACTAACTCAGAATGACGCGAGAGGTTGGGACACTCCAGGATTAGAGTTCTCTAATGAGGATATATAGGTGCCAGGCAGTATAAGTGAACAAATACTTTAAGATAATTTGAACGTTTAGGAAAAACGGAGAGCTCATCGGGGAAGTAAATATAGCCATAGCATTCCATACTCTGCTGTAAATAGTGTCTACATGGGCAAAATTTTCCAACAGCGGTCTTCGGTCTATTCTAAATTGGTGGATAGCTGTTCTTGGGGGCCATGGTTGGGAAGGGACATGAGTGGTGGTGACTGGGAAAGAAAACTTCTTCATCTACTGAAGCAGGGATTGCTATTTGTTATCAACAACCCAGAGAGACTTGATTATTAAACAACAGATACATATTCTATCCAGGTAATAATTGTGTGGACAATCACAGAATATAATTGTCTCCTATCCCATTCATATCTGGCCAAAGAACCAATGGGTCTGCTGGTGATCCACAGAGGCCCCATTCCATAGTAAAACCTGATTTATGTATTATGTGGTATATATTAGAAAACAAGTAAAATATTAGAAATATAAAAAACAAGATGAAGATAAGCTTTCCAAAGTAAGATGGAAGACGTGCATGTAGAGAGAGCACACTGGGTCATATGTGTGTGGACAGAAAAGAAGGCAGAAAGCTACTGTGTGGCCAGGAGTTTAAGGTAGACCATGAGCCCCACCCACAATCTGCTTCTTCTTACATGGAACACACAGAGCTCGCACAAGGACAGCCTGCCACATACGAGCGTGGGAGAGGCAGATGCTCTGTGAATGACTTATAGAAGGACTCCCAGCCTTCTGAGCATACGCCTTCTCTCAGCTCGGTACCCCACTCACATTTTCCAAAGTATCTTTCTTAACAGCTCATCTCTGTTTCTTACTGTTTTTTCCCCAGTGCAATCTTTGGTCTGGGATCCTAGAACCTAGAAACTTCACTCCTTTCTCCCAGAACTCAGATCTTTGCCTATAACATTCCTATTGTACAAGTGGCCCAGAAAGGCGCCTACTCAGAATTAGTTTTCCTTTCCCGCCTCAGCCAGCTTCTGTACTCGTGGAAGGTTCCCACTGGGGAGAGCCATTCTGCCAGTAGGAGGGTGACCTTCCTATACCCTGCCCATGAGTCTTCACACACTCCAGGCTGTCAGCGTCCCCTCAAGGCTTGCCTTACCTTTCTCCTTCCTCCCTCCTGTGCTAACGTGTTACAAAATTGTTCCCAGTCCTACATCTTGAGTCACAAACCACTGGGTAGAACACCACACCAGGCAGTTAACTGAATTGTCTGCTCAGGTGGTGAGATGCCACACCAGGCAATCGTATACCCTGATCAAGAGCTGGCGGGGTACCAGGAAAGATTCAAGCTTGCAGACACGACACAGCACACTGGTGGAGGCCACAGGCTTAACCTCTCTGTCGACTCATATTGCTGACTCGGGACGCAGCCTGTGTGCACTGGTTCTCCCCTCTGCGTCTTCATTACCCTCCGCTGTATGGAGATTAAAGTTCAGTTTTACCGAACAGGAAACTGTTGGTTAGAAGGTTAAGCCAATTGTTCCAGATGAAGGGAGCAGGACAAAGGATTGCCCTGCTTCTGGCTTTCCTGCATGTGGGCAAGCTCGCTTGCCCTGCTTCCTTTGGTCATCTAGCAGTGTGCCTCACAGGAGAGACGAAGCTCAGCCCTGATCATGTATCTTTGCAAGCTGAATTCCCCAACAGCTGGGCAATGGAAGCAATCACTGTTGGGAAGCAAAATTTAAAAAAAAGTACTGCAGGTTGTGAAAGAGGAAACCAGTTGTCTATACTCAGCCTACTGACTGGGTTATACAGACTCGGAGACTGAGTGGCAAATCACTGTGGCAGCCTACAGTTATCTTCTGAAGAACTGTGTCTTTAATCAGGTTAATTGATAGTCTCTGGAAACTAGAACCATGTTCCTTTCTTGCCCAGAGATCCTACTGTCTACTCTGTGACCTAAATCATGATCGTGGACATCATTGCAGACGTTGTAGTCTCATGCTGTTTGTTCTTACCTCCCCTTCTTCGCCACTCTCTTTAGTCCTTCATCCAGCCCTACTCACCTGAATTCCAAAATAGCTTGAAAATCTTCCCATAGAATTAGAGCTGTGGAGATGAGCCTTAGGGTCACACTGGCTGGGGTGAAAGCCAGCTCTGCCTCTTGTGTCTACAAGACCATGTCCAGAGGTACATTGAAGGGCCCTGATGCCCAACCCCCATCAGCATCGATATGTCACACTTAATATGCTCCCAGATAGACAGTCTCCAGATAGCCTTTGGCTTTAGTTTCAGGGTTCATTTTTCAGTTAAGCATTAAATGTGTTGTTGGGTCACCCACACCAATTCTTTGATTATGCTTTTTATGTAATCTTAAATCGCTCTGACAATGAACAAGGGATGAAGTTAAGGAGAAAAAGTAAGGAGAAAGTGTTAGGTGGTCTCACCTCTTGTCCCCTGCCCCTGTGTCTTTTTTTTTTTTTTTTTTTTTTTTGCCAAGTATTATGTCACACATCTGTAGTTCTAGCATTTAAGACATTTAAGCAGGATAATCGTGGCCTGAAGCTAGTTTGGGCAACATAGCGAGACTCTATCTTGCCAAAAATAAAACAAGCCATAAGCAACTCCCCCCAGCAAATAGTAGTTCCTGTTGTTAAATGTTAGGAACACCAACTTCTGTGTGTAGTCTCATTTACATTGCCTGGATTATCCTTAGCATAATAAAGCAGATTCTTCATTATTGTTCAACATTTATTGTCTAGGCACATGACATTAGCGTATATCTCCTTTCATATTAGTGAATGAGACACTTCTTCAGCTTCTGTTATATTATTTAATTTCCTTAGAAAACCATTAAAAGACACAGATTATCCTTTGGAATACTGTGAAAATGATTTAACTCTTGATATCTTCTCTTACCAATGTTAATAGAAGTTGTACTGTTTTCCCTCATCCAGCTCTCTTCTTCAGGGGGGATTTAAAAAAAAATCCCACTAAATTAAATGTTGGGCACATTGGAAAAAACCTGTACTGACACTGACACTCTGACTTTCCTCCTGACCCACTGATTATCAGCAATACTTTCCCTCTAGTATTGAGGGCTGAACCCAGGGCCTCACATAGGTTGGGTAAGCATTCTACTACTGACTTTTATTCCCAGCCCCAACTGTGTGCCTAGGGATGAGAGGCCTATTGTTTCTCCAGTGTGGTCTGTGTGCTTTCTGGAGTCTGTTTGTCTTCTTGGCTTAGTCAAAATTGACATCATGTTTTGCTTTCAGTCACCAGCTGTATGAGAAATCACGGTAACATTTTTACATGCCACCCAACCACCCTGTCTTACTGCATGGTAAGATATGAAAATACAAATTTCAAGGGCTGGGTCCATTTTCTCCTTGGACAGTTAGAGCAAGAGAGGATCATTTTTATGTTTCTGTGTGAGAGCCACCAACAACAGTCCTCTGTAGAGAGTGTGGATCTGGGACCATGAAATTTTTAGCCTCTGTTTTGAATGACTGAGATACCAAATATGTCCTTGTCCTGTGTCTGATTCAGTGGACCAGAAAGATTTTTTTTCCTCTAGGACAATGAGCAGGGCAGTAAAGGTTGAACCAGGAGGTCTAGACAAGGGTATTGGCCTTACCATGACTAACTAACCAACTCTAGTAGGCAAATCTCTTCATTTTATCAATATAGGTTTACTCATCTTTAAGATAGAGTTGGGTTTAATCTTCATATGTACCAATGTAATTATCACTAGATCATCTACTTAGGCTGCTCTAAACACAAACTGACAGAACTCATGGTTTAGTTACAGGTTGAGCTATGACTATTGGTTGGCCTTTCATCTATGCATAGGGGTCTAGGCATGAATGAATGGGACAGGGACAGAAGGATGTTGTGCATGTGTTAATGAGGATGGAGTGGGTTGCTTAAAGGACACTTTAGAAACCAGAGGCAAATTTGACCTACTTTGAAGATTCATGCAAGACTTCTTTGGGCCTGAAAGTTCCAAGTATGGATTAAGTACCGTGAAAAAGAAAATTGGTACCACATAGGATTGTGTCCCGAGCCTTCTTCTTGCCTCACTGTGCACATACTATCTCTGCACAATTATTTCATACTTGCTTTTCATTGTATTTATTTATTTTTTTGCTTTTATTCTTTTAACTGGGTTATTGAGTGGTTTTTGAGACAGGTTCTCACTGTAGCCCAGGCTGGCCTCATGCTCATGATGCCTCAGCATCCTGAGGGATACGAGTGGAGATATGCTACCCTGCCTAGTCATACTCATTCTATTTTACTTTGTCCACTCATCTATGTCTTTTAATCAGACTTCCAGAAGTCAGACACTGTTCTTACTTGCTTTTAATTCCCAGCTTTTAGCACAGTTCCTGGTCAGAATGGTCACAGGATACACACTTACACAGAAGCAAACAAAATAAACACACAGTCTGTCTACAAGGACAGTTTCGCCTGTCACACATCTCCTTCTTGTAACCCCTGTCCCCGTAGCGCCACAAGGACAACATTCTTTCAGAGATACCTTGCATGTGTGGGCCACAGCAATCTGCTAACCTGCTTGGGAAAATAAATATTAGAATAGTTGTTTTGCTTTCCAGTGGCTTTACTTGCCAATAATGCACTAGTCATGGAGATAGCCTTGCAATGTGATGTGTCCGACAAGACTGTAGTGAACACATGCATTTCTGTGACCTGATTTCTTACATTAAATAATATTTGAACCAGTTTGTGTCATGATTTTCTTTTATAGGAGAAAATGCCACATAATACGAGTTAAGGCAATGGGGGCCACTATTTCATTGCCCGGCACCATAATCTATTAAGCCTGAGATATTTTCAGGGAATTGCCTTAAATCCTTTGGTGGTTTAAAGTAGCTTCAGAAGGATTAGTGGCTTAGAGGTAATTGTTATTGCTAATATTTTATTTGAAATGTCCTGTTCAGCAAAGGTAATGTGACATTTTGCTCACTGGAAATGCTGTCTTTCTAGGAAAAAGGATGAGTCAAAAGGTCAGTGCCCAGGAGGGAGAGGAGGGAAAGGCTTGTGTGAGACAAAGGACACGGGCTTGAACTGAGGGAGATGGCACAAGTTAGCTGAGTTAGAATAGCTTTCACACAGACCTTGGGGACATAGAATTTTAATTGTATGGGAATTGTGAGATTAATCTTGACAGTTAATCAGCTCTGAAGAGATGTCTGAGTTTTATTTAAAAAAAAAAAAGATTTGCTAAGGAGAATGAAGCTTATCCTGGTCTTCTTTGTGGTTTTCTTCTTTTGAGGGGAAATGTTGTTGTTCTTCAGAGCCTCTCTGTGTCTCTCTACAATGGATCTCACAAGGAGATTGCTCCAGAAATCACTTGGGTGCAGCTCTTGCAGAATACAGGTTCCCTGGGTCTACCACCAATGACTGATTCAGTAGTTCTGAGATATCCCCAGACATCCACACTACAATTAGAGAGCACCAGGGATTTCCACATGGATACTTCTTGGACCCACAGACTCCCAACCTCTGGCTTGTCTATCCATCATACCATTTCTTCCTAATTTCTATCCATACCACAAATGCCTCTGATTTATGGATCCCTGTATCAAAATGATAGTCAAAGTGTCAGTGGCTGGAACACTTCAAAGATACTCCAGCCACCATTTTCTAGGCCTTCCCTTCCAATTACCCACCGGGTTTTCAGTAGCCCAGCTTCCCATCATCATTGAGTCCTTCTTCATCTCACCTCAGCAACAGCTGGCGTTTGTTCTTCAAACTGCTCTCTGGAGACAGAGAGGCTCTTTCAAACTGTGTGCTTGAGAGCTGTACCCGTCCACAGAGACACTGCAGTGACTTCCCGTTATTTCAAGGTTAGGATCTGTCCCTTGGCTCACTTGAGCTTGCCTCGCAGCACTTCCTGGCACTGTGTAAGAACCACACCTTTTTGAGTTCTGCAGAACTTTCACACTTGATTCCTGGCTAGGTGTGGCGTTCAGTTCTGAACCAGTATTTACTTCATCCCTTTCCTTTTTTCCAGTGAACATATACATCAGCTGACACCCCAAATTCTCCCTCATAATCTTCTTCCTGCCTAACTCATGTTCCTTACAGTACACCCTCTGACACAGGGTATGCTATATTTACTTTCCTAAAGGTTTGATAACTACCTGTCTTTCTCTAAGCCTGAAGGCCCACAAAAGAGCAGTTAGGTAGGCGCTCTTTTGCTCATAATTGTAGCCCCAATGTCTCTTCCAGTGATTATTGCATGGGAGAACTCAATAAATGCTCATTGAATGGGATGCCTACAGGCTGAATGAATGAATGTGTATTGTATAGAATTATCTCATTTTAACAGATCACAGACAGGAAAATCACTGTAGGACTAGCAGAGACAGAAACTGAGGCTGTCTGGCAGCTAAATTGGGTTGCTAAGGTCATTAGCTAGCTAATTAAGGCAGGTAGGACAACATAATTATAACTTTTAAGCACAATGATTAAATGTACCCAAACTTTGTACTTAGGTATATAATTTTAAGCTTGAGCTGACTTTTCAGTGACAGATAGTTAAGACATTTTGAAAAATAATAGTGATCCTGATTAATAAATTATTAGATTTCACTCAAATTAAGAATATTTAGAATAATAAGTGCTTTTCAGATTAAATGGAGTCTTGTATTAGGTGTCATCTCGCTGGACTATTTTCCTTCAAGCTTCTGAACTGAACCAATAATAGGGTTCTACAAGGTTTACCTGAACACCCACTCATTCTTTTTCTCAACTTTGACACTTACTCTGGAAAGATGCACTGCAAACGTTCTGAGCTGGTGACACCTTCTGAATATGCAGGGGGTGAATGCACTTGTTAACTCACTTGGAACTTTAGGTCGTACAGATTCTATCATTGCAGTCTGTGATTTACTTGTTACAACTTTATGATCTTTTCAAAGGAGTTCAGACAGTTATTTATTTATTTATTTATTTATTTAAAATAGCAATCACAAACTGAAGAGATGAAAGAGAGAAACACAGCTGTTGGAATTGTCTCCAAAATTGATCACATACTTGGACACCAAGCAAGTCTCAACAGATACAAGAAAATTGAAATAACACTCTGATTCCTGTCTGACCACTATAGATTAAAGTTGAATATCAAGAACAACAGAAAGTTTACAAACTCATGGAAACTGAGAAACTCACTACTGAATAAAAAAATGAGTGAAGGCAGAAATTAAGAGAAAAATTAAACTCTTTTTTAATTAAATGAAAATGAAAACAGAACATACCAACATACCCAAGCTTATGGAACACAATGAAGACAGTTCTAAGAGACAACTTCATAGCACAAAGTGCCTACATTAAAAAAGGAAAGAGAGAGATCTCATATTAGTAACTTAATAGCACACCTGAAAGTACCACAAGGAAAAGAAGAAATCACACCCCAAAGGACTACATGGAAAGAAATAATAAACTCAGCACTGAAATCAATAAAATTCAAACAAAAAAGAATACAAATGACAAATGAAACAAAGAGTTGGTTCTTTGAGAAAATCAGTAAGATTGGCAAAGCCTTAGCTAAATTAAAAGGTAGAGAAAGAAGACTCAAATTAACAGAATTGGAGATGAAAGAAGGGACATAACAATAGACACTGAGGAAATCCAGAGAATTGTAAGAACATACTTTAAAACCTATACTATACCAGATTGGAAAATCTAAAAAAAATGAACAATTTTCTTGATATATATATATATATATATATATATATATATATATATATATATACCACTTACTAAGGTTAAATCAAGAGCAGATAAGCAATTTAAACAGACCTATAACCTCTGGTAAAATAAAAGCAGTAATTAAAGGTCTTCCAACCAAAAAAACCCCAGGGCCAGATGGTTTTAGCACAGAATTCTACCAGATTTTCAAAGAAGAATTAATGACAATGCTCCTCAAATTATTCAACAAAATAGAAATAGAAGCAACATTGTCCAATTATTTTTTATGAGGCCCCAAGAAAAACCCAAGAAAGAAACAAAATTATAGACCATTTTCCCTAATGAATAAAGGTGTAAAAATTCACATTAAATACTTGCAAACCAAATCCAAGAACACATCAGAAAGATTATTCTCCATGATCAAGTAGGCTTCAAGTAGAAATGCAGGGATGGTTCAACATTTATAAATCAATAGATGTAATCTACCCTATAAACAAACTGAAAGACCAAAACCACATTTGATACAGAAAGGGTCTCTGACAAAACTCAACACCCCTTTGTGATAAAATCCCAATGAGACTAGGAATACAAGGGTCACACCTCAACATAAGAAAGGCAATTTACAGCAAGCTCACAGCCAGCATCAATTTAAATGGAGAGGAATTCGAAGAAATCCCACCAAAGTCAAGAACAAGACAAGGTTGCCTACTGTCTTCATACCTCTTCAATATAGTACTTGAAGTCTTAGCTAGGACAACTGAAGGAACTCAAGGGGATACAAACAAGAAGTGAAGAAGTCAAAACATCTTCATTTGCAGATGATATGATTGTATACATGGATGACCCTAAAAATTCTATCAGGAAACCCCTGCAGCTGATGAGCACTTTCAGCAAAGTATCAGGATACAAAATTAGCTCACAAAAATCAGTACCATTTCTCTATATAAATTGTAGATGAACTGAGAAAGAAATTAGGTAATCCCTAGCAAGTGAAAGACTTGCATAATAAAAACTCCAAGACATTGAAGAAAGAAATTGAAGAGGATATCATAAGATCTTCCACGCCCATGGATCAGTAGAACCCAACCAAAACAATCTACAGAGTCACTGAAATTTCCAACATAATTCTTTACAGAACATGAAGAGACAATTTCAGCTTCATATATGAACACAAAAAATCTAGGCTAGCTAAAGCAATCCTGAACAACAAAAGAATTGTTGGAGGCATCACCATTCCTAACTTCAAACTGTACTACAGCACTCCAGTAGTAAAAACAATGTGGTGCTGGCATAAAAACAGACATGTTGGTTAACAGAATCAAACTGAAGGCACAGACATAGTCCATAGACCTATGGACACCTGATTGTTTTTAGTAAAGAAGCCAGAAATGCACACTGGAATAAAGATAACATTTTCAATAAATGGTGCTGGTCAAACTGGATGGCTGCCTGTAAATAGATACATATTTAACCACCCTGTACAAAATTCAAGTCTAAATGGATCAAAGACCTCAACAGAAGAAAGCAAGATATACTGAGTCTAACAGAAGAGAAAGTGAAGAATAATCTTACACTTATTGCCACTGGAAAAGACTTTCTGAACAGGATACCAATAATAGAACAGGCACTAAGAACAATAATTGATAATTGGGACCTCATGAAACTGAGAAGCTTCTGCATATCAAAAGGCATCATCATTCATACAAAGCATCAGCCTTTAGAACAAGAAAACTTTTTACCAACTACACATCTGATAGAGAGCTAATAGCTAAAATGTAGCAAGAACTTAAAAACTGGACACAAAAAACAACAAATAACCCGATTAAAAATGCGGTACACTAAACAGAATTCTCAAAAGATAAAACATGAATGGTTGAGAAATAAAGAAATATTCAACACCCTTAGTCATCAAGGAAGTGCAAGCCAAAACTACTTTAAGAGTTCATCTAACACCATTCAGCTTGGCCAAAATCAATAAAACAAATGATAGTTCACACTGGCAAAGGTGGAACTTTCATCCATTGTTGGTGGGAGTGCAAACTTGTACAGCCACTGTGGAAATCAGTGTGATGGGTCCTCAGGAAGATGGGAATAGAGCCATCTCAAGATCCAGCTATATCACTCTTGGGCATATATGGCCAATGACTCTATGTCTTAACACCGAAACACTTGTCCAGCCATGTTCATTGATGCTCTAGTCATAACAGCCAGAAATCAGAAATAGGCTAGATGTCTATCAATGGAATAATGACTTTTTAAAAGTTGTACATTTACACAGTGGAATATTATTCATCAGTTAAAAATAAAATTCGAGATGGAGCTCGAAATACATCCTGAGTAAGGTAACCAAGACCCTAAAAGACAAATATTGTATGTATTCACTTATATATGAATGCTAGTTGTTAAGTCTTCAATAAGTAGACTATAATTCACATAACCACAGAAGTTATGTGTAGAGTGAGAGACTGGGATGGTCCTAGGGAGGGGAAATGAATAGATAGTTATGGATGGATTGGGGAAGAAGACTATGATGGCAGGATCAAATGAGGAGGGGGGAGGGAAAGAAGAGAATATGGGTAGAGACAGCTAAAACTAAGGACCATTTGAGGAGTTGCATGGAAAAATCATAGAGTAGAAACTTCCTAAAACAGATACATATGTGAAAGAAATCTAAATGGAATCACTAAATAATGGGGGAGCAAAGCCACAACAAGTTATCTCTTTAAAAACTTTTTTGCCTAAGACTTGGTTTCTTTTCTTTTTTCCTTTTTTTCTCTTCTTTCTTTCTTTCTTTTTTTTTTTGAATAACATTCTAACATCAAGGAGGTTGATATCTTTACTTGTGTGTTTATATCTTTGTGTAATTGCTTAGTGTTTCATGTATTTCCCACTAAGTGAACTGTACTCTCTCCCTAAGAATCTAAATCATTCTAAAATGTTGTCATTGGCAAGGTGGTCTATCAATTTTTGGGACACCCTTTCCAAGCTATCCTGGCCTGTTCCCATATTAAGCTCCCAGGCTTTATTCCTGGAACTTTCTTCTCCCTAGAATGCTACACAAGAGACTTCCTTTGCCTCCCTCTTATGGTGACCTTCTGCATCTGTCCCTTCTTTCACCTCTTTGGTGTAGTGCTGTGACTTCTCAGTGACTCTTAGGAACATTGATGCATAGAAAGAAAACCAAGACCTTGCACATCATTAGCCCAAATCAGTGGCTTGCTAGGTTATAGGACTCTAGGCTTGAACATAATTTCTCTCAGAATTTTGGGGGTTATTTCTTCATTGATTTCCAATGTAGCTACTGAGAAAACTGATGTCTGTTTGATTCTTGGTTTACTTTGAAAAGTGGTTTATTTTCCATCTATCTTTTAAAAATTAAGAATCTTCAATAGTTAGTAATAAATCATGTTTATTATATGCTCAAATCTTACAATTAGTCATTTTAATACATTTCATTAAAATATGACATCTAAACAAGGTCAAGCTTTCTATTCAGAATTTAGCTTTCCTTCTAAAGGGTCTTACATGAATTTAATATTTGAGCTGGGTGGTGATGGCACACACCTTTTATCCCAGCACTCGGGAGGCAGAGGCATGTAGATCTCTGTGAGTTTGAAGCCAGCCTGATCTACAGAGCCAGTTTCAGGACAGATAGGGCTACCCAGTGAAACCATCTTTCAAACAAACAAACAAACAAACAAAAATCAACAACAAAAAAATGAGAGAAGCAACAAAAAAATCAATTAAAAATATGTAAATGTATTTTGGGGCCAATGGGTGAAAGAATTAGCATAATGGTTATAATGAATGTCTTTAGGCAAACACCTTTAAATTATGTGCATGTGTCTTCCATGAAATGTGAGAACCAAGTTAAAATATAAGGAGAGCACTTGTGAAACATCAAGAAAGTGGGGATGCTGCTGGCTAGGATCGAGGCTGGCTTTGTGTGTTCATGGACCACCTTCAGCTGTTATCGCCCAATTAGACAAGTCTCCCTGGGCTTGGCCCTAAATCATCGTTGTGACTCAGGGTGCTTTAATAATTCTGAGATCTTAATCATGGCAGAGGCAGTTCGTCACCAGGGAATGGATGCCTAGAGCTCCCATGATGAAAAGTAATTGGTATGCCTACCGTTGAGACCCTCCCTCTACTGAAAAGTAGAACTCAGAGCCGTGCACATGTTAAATGCATTGCAGAGCCTTTAAAAAGTAAGACTAGCACTCTGACTGCACTGCACTGCAGTAACCTTTGGCTAAAATGGTTCTCTTGGTCATTTATCACCCCAAGCCCTAGACTTAGGTGGGAAGCAGATTGAGCTATTTGTAAACTACATTAATTACAAATATACAAAGCCTGTCTTCTTTTACCATCCTTTTTCCAAAAGTCAAATTGATTTTTTTTTCTTTTCTAAAGCCTATATGGAGTAAGCTTCCCAAGTAATATTAGCATTTAGAATACACACCACCTCAAATGACCACCCACCCTGCTTACCCATCCAAGGCACCAGATATTAATGATTTTTAAAAACAACTTTGTCTGGCTTTCCTAAGGTCCCTCTAGAGACTTCAGGAAAACACAATGAAAGCACAGCAAATTTTATGTTTGAGGAGATTCTGAGCCCATTTCCTTTTTCAAAATTGGAGGGTTCTTGGATGTTGTTGCCATGCATGTTTACGAGTGTGCTCTGCTATAATTGTTTTCACTAGCTACCCCATCCTCTCTGCTCCTTATTTGACCACATTTCTACAGATGCCATCCCCAAACACCCATGACTTATTAAGCAACTACTGATGAAGACAGATGCTCCAAGAGGAGGTGTATTTTCAGCTTCCTCTACCTTTTCCTGTTGCCAATGTCCATTTGCCTAGTGTGGCTGTGGCTGAGGATTTAATACACAAGAACACAAAAAGAAGGAATGGAAGTAGGAAGAGGAGGGGCAGCAAGAGGAAGAAGATGAGGAGGATGCAGTGAGGACAGGGGCAGTAGTAGCCTGTAGATTCTGAAACAAATACTCTCTATTATGGATGTGTTCAGGGGAAGCAAGGGTCAAGAGCATGCCTCTTAACATACCTGAGGCATTAAGGTTAGATAGCCTAGGTACTGACTCTATTGGCAAGGCAAAGAATCCTCACAAGATTCAGTCGTACTATATATTAGTGACAACCTATTTTGGTTTCCAATAATTTATTTTACCTAAAGTGTTAGTTTTATTGATAATATTATTATCCTCTGTCATTTTTTTTTGCATTGCATGTTTTAGCGGCATACAACCACATTCAATACATTCAATACACAAATACATTCATCCCACACTAAAGCCTCATCTACACTTATGTGTTGAATGTACCTTCTATCCTCTAGGAATGTGGGACCTGCAAAAAAGAAATTCTTTTGATTGTTGTTGTTGCCTGGGAACCCAGTAATTTCTTCTGGCCCAGTAATTTCTCCTGAGATATAAATAGAGAAACTTATTGTATTAGTTGAGGTTCCAGAAGGTTCATTAACTTCTATTTATTAGACATTTTAGTGTATACTGCTCATGTTAGTGGTATTTGGGACAGAGCTAAAAAGAAACAGAAAAGATTTAGGGTGTGCCTTCAAGAAGTTTACGTGAAGGGACCAAGCGCTCATAAAACAAACCAATAAACACAGGAGATAACACTGGATCGTGATGGGTCTCATGCCAACTTTTGAGTAAAGTGGCTTGACAGAACTTACCCTAAGTAGCAGACCGCTTAGAAATTGGCATTTCCTTTTGGATGTAATCTTGGTAGTTCAGGGATGTATGCATTGCTGTGATATGATTGCAAAGTTGTCTCAGAAATATGTCAGAATATGTGAATGAAAAACTCAGGAGAAATAGCAGCTCAAATCATTATTGGATTTCTTTTCTTTTCCTTTTTTATTCTTGTGTGATGGATTTTCCCCTTTGTCCTCATGACTCTGATAATTACCACGATTCCTGCATTACTGTGCCGTCCTTGAATTTGTAATATTAGTGACATGATCAGAATGTATTTCTGAGTAAATAATGTCAAATGCATTTCTGACTTCTTAAGTGTAATTTTCAGAAACATTCCCAGTTTTGTTCCCTTGTGGCAATATATCTGTCATATCTAAGTTCCTATAAATGTATCTTTCCTGTGGAATTAGGAAGCACTGTGCCAAAAACAGATGCAGATATACTTAAAAATGAAAAAGCAGGTGTTTGGGGCCAGACTCTGGAAGGATTATTGCAATCATTCTATAAATAAATGGCAAAAGGTAGGTGGAATTTTTTTATCAAAGAAAAGAAAAACTAAGCAACATTTTTTTTTTGCCTAAAGTATGTACTGTGACAATATCTAGGAAGAGCTTTTCATGCAAAAATTTTCACTGTTATGTTGCTGGATTTTCTTTCTCTCCAGGTTCCGCCACCCTTCTCAGCCCCAAATAAACACACGGACACTATATTAATCATAAAACTGTTGGCCAATGGCTAGGGCTTCTTAATGGTTAGCTGTCTCTTAATTATTAACCCATTTCTAGTAATCTATGTATTTCCATGTGGTCTCATCTTACTGGAAAATGTTCAGACTTGTTACTCCTTCCTTGGCTACATGGTGTCTCTTTAAGCACCCACTCTGCCTACCTTTCCCAAAATTTTCCTTGTCTCCTAATCCCACCTATCTTTCTGTCTCTATTGACCAAACAGTGTTTTATTCATCAACCAATAAGAGAAACATGTATACAGAAAGACATCCCCCGTCAGTGTTATGGCTTGCCTTTGAGAGAAAATATGGGTTAGAAGATTGGTTCGCTTCTATTAGTTACAATTTAGGAAGGTACACATTATTTTCAGTGGTTCAAAGCCTTGTTGGTGATTATAGGTCCACTTAATAGACATAATGATTAGTAAATATTTCATTTTATTTATAATTTCAGTTCCATGGGGGTAAGGGGAAGAAGGACATGAGAATGTGAACACTTTTCCTATAGGTGGTAGATTTTGATGCCAAGGAAAGTGTAGCTGGACTGCCTAACCACAGACTCAGCTATGACTGTTTTTTTTTTTTTAGGAAAAACAACACTCAAGAAGAAAGTGAAAACCTTGCAACCCCCTCTTACAAAGCAACATCAAGTGTCAGATTTCTATTTTTATACCAAGCAGAGCTCACATAAACTATTAAATGACTTGTTCGTAGAGAATGAGTTAATTGCCCCAATATTTTTTCATTCATTCTTTATTTTTTATGTGATAATTTTGAGTGACTTATTAAAATGGTCACAGTAAATAGATGATGACTTTATATACATGTTCCATAAATGTCTCCTTTCTCTTTCTGACTGTCTTTTATCTTTATAAAGGGTAAGCATTTCTTATAATAGCCAATCTAACATTCTTGCACTTGCTTTAGAGGCATGCTTTTTCTAACAGTAATTAGAAATCCTACAATAAAGAACACGGTTAATTTCTCAGGTAACATAACTTGCATTTATTTAATAAATTTGAGGGTTAACTTTAAATTGTTTCAGTAATAATTGTTTAGTATTCACCACCAAGTCTGCACTGGTCAGCTCACACTCTGGGGAATTCCATATCTGTCTTGTATATTCAGTTCATCTTTTTGCAACTATATTGGCTAACTTTCAAATTTCTCTGTGTGTGCCTAGTTGGTTATATAGAGAAAGCAGCTACTCTCTGGGGTGCTAATGCCTCGTCTCCACCAATCAGGATACAGTTCATGATTCATTAGGTGTGCTGGTGAGATTATTTAACTTAATTCAATATAAATTATTTAATTTCTCCAGCCATCCTGGTGTTCAATATGAATGAAACAATTATTTCTGGACAGAATCATCCAAATAACACCACACAGTTTTACCAAACCCCAAGATAGCCATTAAATCACAGCTAGCCACTGCTTTACATAAAGTTTGCATGCTGAGTTTTTGAGGGAATAATATTCCTGAAATTGTTCGTATTCAGTAAGATTATGCTATTCTATATTTAATGAGAAAACATCCCAATTACATAGCAACATGAGAAATCATAAAATATTTCTAGGTAGCAACTTTGCCCCATTTTTGTTGTGTATTCTTGTCCACTGGGAAAAGAAGAACTCTGGGTTGTTATTGTTGTTGTTTTATGTTACGATTGCTGCTGGGAACTGTTCCAATAGGTTAATCCCAGTTCTTGCTCTCATCTTTGACTGGACAGTGGCTGAAGAACAAAGCATGTATGGCTGGTGTCCGGGTGATAAAATAATGAAGTAGTCAATTTGAAATGAGGAAGGGCTTACTTTATTT
This sequence comes from Cricetiscus sungorus, assembly GCA_030556225.1. Taxonomy (NCBI): domain Eukaryota; kingdom Metazoa; phylum Chordata; class Mammalia; order Rodentia; family Cricetidae; genus Cricetiscus; species Cricetiscus sungorus. The sequence continues at coordinate 5,174,359 of JANBXA010000411.1, read as the reverse complement.
TTTAAGTTATTTTTAATTATGTATATATGTGCATATGCACACAAGTGCAGTGCCCATGGAGGCCAGTAGAGGTCACCGAGTCTCCCAGAGCTGGGAGTGCTCTTAACCACTGAGCAATATCTCCAGCCCTAAGGAAGGGTTTGTTTTAGTTGTTATTTCAGGCCACGGGCATGTGGGCCTATGTCTGGGTAAAGTATCATGGTGGAAAGAGCATGATGGAGGAAGCTGACCCCTTCATGACATCCAGGAAGTGGGGCGGTGTGGGGGGGGGGGAAGATGGACCGCTGTGCTAATATCCTCTTCAAGTATCATTCATCAAGAATCTAACTTCCTCCCACTTAGCACCAGGTCTTAGCCTCCACCACCTCCTAGTGGCTGATGACTACACCTTTAATTTATAGGTCTTTAGTAGAAACTTATCCAAGCTGTAGGAGCTAATATACATTTCATATGTAAGTCATATGACATGTGTCTGCGTAGTGCTGTCTGTTGTAGATTGGGTTCCATGGAAACAAGTCTTTAAGACAGAGAATCAGGAACTGAGGAGCAGCTCGAGTAGGTCTGTGCTGAGAGGGCATCTTGGGGCACCATTAACCTTCTACCATCTTCCTACAGGAAACTTGGGTGGGGAATAAGAAGGAAACAAGACCAGGGTGCAGGATCGTTTTCTTGACATAGCACCTCCACTCTGCTCTTGCCTTGGAGCGCAGCTCTGATATGTAGAAACCCACTGCCTTTCTTTGCACTTTCCTTGCTCTCCTGCGTTTGCCTTGCACACAGCCATGGATGCAGTAATCTGGGCCCTAGAGGGTTATGACCCTGGAGAAGTGCAAAGTGTGTAGTGCATCTCCTGGGAGGCCAAGCCTGAAACAAGGGAGGTGGAATTACTGAAGTCTGCTGAGAGACCCAGGCATGAAACCACACCTGAGAAGAGAGGAGGAGGCAGAAGAAGGGATTCAGTTTCAGAAGGTTCTAGGTCACAGACAATGGCTTGTGTCTTTCACTCATGACTCCTTGCTGAAGCCAGTTCTCTAGCTAGTTGCACCATCACCACCTTCAGTCTCCAGAAGGTATCTTTCAGCATCCAGTGGGAGGCTGAGCTGTCCTTTATATCCAAGTATTTTCTTCCCCACATACCTTAGCTTCATGATCTGTCTATGATCCTTTCTTCCAGTCATCATCTCATAGCCTTTATTCATTCACTCATTTATGGAACTGCCATGAACCTCTGACTCTACCCAGAACACCCACTGACACTTTCTCTGCTTCCCTTCTGGTTCCTGTCTGTATCCTGAATTTCACATTAACTGACCTCCATCTTTTCTGTCCATATATACGCTGGGTTTGGTTAGGCTCCTAGTTTCTGATTAAAATTCACTTTTCCTCAGGCAACAAGACTGGCTGAAAGCCAATGCCCTCTCAATAAGATCTGTGAACGGGTTTCTGAAAAACTTTCAGCCTTCAAGTCTCTACCCATTTCCTCCAATCTTGGAAATTTTCCAGATACCTAATTTGTTCAACTACTGAGATGAAGATGATCAAGAGATAAACATGCCTCAATGAGAATAACTGTGGAAAATGCTACATGGGAAATTTAGAGTGCGTGGCTGGGTACAGCACTCAAGGGTAGGGAAAGTGAACATAGGACAGATACACCAAACCAAACAGTCTGCCATTAGAAGCCATTTCTGAGAATTTCTTTTTTATTGTTTGAAAATTCTGTACAGGCATATAATGTGTTTGATGAAAGCTGCCCTTATTTCCATCCCCTGGATTCCTCTCCTATCCTACCCACTACTTTTCGTTCATGACTTCATTTTTGTTATTTTAGTTTGTTGTTTGGTTCTACGAAAGTTTCTTATTCCATAGGGAGTTAGTCCACTGACTGTGCCTCTTTTGATCTTTCAATGTCTCTGTTTGTCTTGGTCCCACATGGAGGACAGTAGCGTAGCCACATTTCCCTACCTGCATTGCACCTCTTAGCTCTTGTAGCCCCACAACTGCCATGTGAACATCGGGTTTTTAAAATGCTATGTTTACTTTAAATTATGTGTACATGTGTGTATCTGTGTAGGGCTTTGTTGACATGATTGCTGTGCCTGTGGAGGCCGGGAGAGAGGATGTAGGGTTCCAGGGAGCTGGGGTTACAGATGGTTGACTTGGGTTCTGGGGAGGGAACTCATTTCTCTGCCAGGGCAGCAAGTGCTCTTAACTACTGAGCTATTGTGCCAGCCCCAACTCTGCTGCTTTCAGTGTACAGCTAGGGAAACAGAGGCAGGAAGAGCGACGGGCTTTGCTAGGATGCTCAATTTCAAAGCCATTGAAGTGGACCACCTGGAGAGATCATAGCAACCTCCAATGGTAAATGATGCTTTGGTTTCAAATGCTTCCTACTGGCCCTCTGTGTACAGATGTGTGTGTTCATATGCATGCACGTTCATCATTCTGCTGTGCTTACTCAAGCCAGGGCACTGCTGGTGGGAATTCATTAGCTCTGTAACTTAAATGTGGGGACCTGCTCTTCTGTCTCACTTTTTTTTTTTTATTGACTTTTCATATGCCTCCTGCTTTTTACTTGAAGATGTGTTAGGAATCTCTTGGCTCTCCCTATTAACTTTTCCCCTTGCCATGATTTTTTTTTCCATTTAAATTTCTTGACAGTGTTATTTGAGTTAGTCAAGATAGAACTTTTATGAAAGACTCAGCATGAAAATTAAGTTGCACTGCAAGGAATTATGGGTACAATTGGCAGGAAGGGCGTTTAAGAATCTCTATTGAGGCTCTCTAATACAGTCTATCTGAGGCTAATGCAATAGTCTGTGCTTGATTTATGATGATATATTCCGAGGCATAAAATGCTGTTTGTAAATAGTTTAATAAGAGGCTATTGCTCCTAACTCCAAATTAGTAGTGAGGCTGATTTCTATAAGAGCAGACATTTGTGGACGGCTGTTCTCCTGATACTTAATAAAGCGAGTTCTTTCTCTCCCTATAATACAGACTGCCGGCTTGTAGCAGAGCTCTGGGGACCTGCTGCTATGCAAAGGATAAAAACGTATCTCTGCTCATTGTTTATTTACGACATTGTGGGGTACATATGGCAGAAATCACTTTCCTTACAGTTCCCAGATCAGTTTTTTTCTTCTTCTTGATTATGTGTTAAAAATCTGTGCATGCAGTTTCCCGGTTCCTCTGCTTAACTGTGCGAATCTCCAAGCTGCTTTCATTCAATGACATTTCTAGTATTTTAATGAGGCTTTGACATTTTCACATGTTGCAATTTTGCTTTATTTTTATATTCATTGAAGCGACTTTCGTGTGGCCTTTGTGTTCTCGTGATTTACCATTCCCAAAGGTGCTTAGAGACGCCTATTCAGAAGGAAGACGTGCACTGGGAAATCATTCAGGGTTCTCAGCGTTCCTGTTCAGAGGAGGGGATTTGAGAAAAGATGACTTGCAAGGCTTTAAGTACAGAGCTTTTGTTCCGAGCAACATCAAATATAGGTTCTTTTGAAATGGCAAAGGCCAGACTTGATTTAGACTCAGGCTTGCAAACTCAACACCTGGAGGGCCCAGTGGGTAACATAAGTAAAGGAGGCAGCCCCCAGAGAATTGTGGAGTGGGGTCAGTGGCTGGCAGGCCGCATCAGAAGAGGACGTGCTGGAATGGCCATTTTTGAGGATCGCTGTGAGAGGATGTTGGTGTCATTAGGCTTCTAAGTATTGTGAGGGGATATGGGAGTCTGGGTGTTGGGAGGAGACAGTCTGACTTTTAACTCTACTATTTCTGGTTGGTGTATGCTGCACAGGTGCCGTATCCACAGTGACTGGATGGAGCTCTAAATAGACAGGAAGGCAAGGTATGGTTGGAGATTGTCCCAGAAAATCAGAACCTCATTCCAGGAATCTTCAGTTGCCTACCAAGGCAGAGCATCACGGAGATTGTTCTGCATTAGCAGAAGTGATCTAGGCTGTGCCCTCATGTTGGTTGGAGAACATTTGGTCTGTTGGGAGGCCAGAGACAAGGCCAATGGAGCTGACAGGTCACGCGAGGAGTGGCAAGACCCCAAAGGGAAGGCTAACCAAAGGTCAAGGGAGGAGACCAGGGACCCCAACCGTGATTGCAGTGGGTGGGCACACGTTCAAAGATGATGAAAATGGACGAGGCAAGGTATGAAGAAAGACACAGGTGGAGGAGGATGCTCAGAAACCAGGGACTAAAGTGTAAGGTGGGGGAGTTGTTAAAGGGAAGCAAGAAAGGAAGGGAGAGAGTCTCATACGAGGAACATCAGGTGCTAGACAGAAATTCATTATGCTTATTTTGATGAAGATTGATGCTTGCTACTTAGTTATTGGTGTATATTATTTACTTGCACAAATAGGTTTTGTCATGATATTTTCATCCATGTATAATACACTTTAATCATATTTACACTCCCAGACTTTTTTGTCCCTTTCCCCTCCCCCTAACTCCTCTTCTCTCCCGTGTAGACTTCTTTCCACGTTCATGTTTTCTTTCCCAGACTTAAATTTAGAATCTATGTATGATAGAAAACACGCCATTTTTGTCTTCCTCTCTGTAAGTAGAAATTTACATTTGACAAGATGACAAAACAGGAGGGGTGCATTTGCTGTTTGTTCAGTTTGATTTAAGCCCACCCTTGGCCTTGTTTTCCCCATCCGGTTGCAGCTTACAAGAACATTCTCAAGTGCGATGGTTGGCCCCAGAGGTTGGATCTCATCAGGTAACTGTGCTTATTGCTGTGCAACTGAGACACCAGCCTGAGATGCATAGCCAACATGGCCTTCTTATAATGTGATGCTGGATTCACAGGCCTTCCTCTTCCTTCCTGGCTGTTAAGAGTGTTCTAAACAGAGAGGACACAGGCAGAACAGTGGCCTGAAGACTGGGTGAGATCAGAAAGGTGACAGGCCCTAGGTCATAGAGGGCATTGTGCTCTTACATCTCTGGGAAGCCACAGGAAACTTTCTGGGCAAGACACGGGAGCCCCACCATCTCAGATAGACTGACTAGCCCGCCAAGCTCCACCACCCAGAGCATCTGACTCTCTCTGCCCGTAAATGCTGAGGTTAGAGACATGTGCCACCATACTCAGTGATAGCAGCTGTAGTTTCCTCCTCCTCCTCCTCTTCTTCCCCTTCCTCCTTTCCTCCCTCCTTCTCCTCGTCCTTCTTCTTCTGATCCTCCTCTCCTTCCTATTTTCCCTTTCTCCTGCCCCCTCCCTCCTCCTCCTCCTAACTTAGGTTCTCAGGATCTGAACTCACGTCCTCATGTTTGCACAGCAGCCATTCTTACCTACTCAGCCGTCTTCCCAGCGCTGAATTTGTTTTCTTGCTTTGTCTTGCTTATTTTCTATCTTTTTACTTCATCTCCTTTTTAATGTCTACTCTAAAACTATTTTCTGGATATTGTTTTCAAATGTGTCTTCTATTTATACATTTATTTCTGGTTTGGTTTTTGAGATAGGGTCTCAAACTCATGATCTCCTGCCTCATCTAGAACGTGCTGGAGTTACAGTTATGTGTCAACACACTTGGCTTCTACCAAGTGTCAGATGTTAAAGTTTTAATTAAAAGCTCTAATTATCAGACTTTTGAGTATCCTGATTTATTTTAGGGACATGTGACTGTCTTTTATAATCCTAAACACTGATTGCTGCTTTGGTGAACACTCCTTTTCATCCCATCTCCAGTTTCAGATGAAAAGTCACAAGACCTCAAACACCAAAGAACTTTGCCTATTTTATACTTAAGAACGAGGAATTATGTTGCCCAGGATCCCGGGTTATAGGTGTGGAGTTAATGAAGTAGTAACTCCTCTAGGACAATAAGGTGGAAGTTCAGCTATCTTGCTGGCATTACCAAACTGGAAGTGAATTACAGGCTAGAGAACCCCCTAATCTTTTGCAGGAGTGATGGAAAGAGTCAGGGGTATTATAAGCCCCAAATTCAAATTTCTGATACTGTGTAAGCAGGTGAGTAGGGGAATCTTGGGGAAATATGTGCATTTTCCTTTAGTTACCCACATTTCAATAACGTATTTCATCTTTGTTACCCCACCCACTTCTTCACTGTTTCACAAAGAACCTTGGAGGGTGATGGTGTTTGCATCCATCCCCTGTAACCTGCTGCTATGTTCATTGTGCCCCTGAAGCAGACTCAGGTGCACGATACTGAGCGGGACAAGAGGCTACCACAGTATCTGTTGTCTGTGCCTTAGTGTTCCTTCCTGGTGCTCCCTGAAGTGGAGGTTTCAGAAATATTCTTCTGAGTCCCGAGCAGACTCAGTGCCATACAACTGTTCTCAGTGTCTGGGTCCCCTGAGTTTTCATGGTGCCTTCATGCCAGTATGGCAGGTCCCAAGGATTGACTCAAACTACTGCCCCTCTGCCCCACAGCAAGTTGATGCTCCCTGTCTGTTCCCTATTTGTTTTCTTTTTCAAAAATCCTTCCCCACCCTACTTTATTCTGTGAACATTCCTCATTTCACAGTGACTGTGTTCCGTGTGACACCATTGTAAGGAGGTGTTTGTGCTCTCATCTACCGTTGGTCCCCATCACTCTCCTTCGGGTACCAGCTGGCAGGGGGAGGACGATGGTGATGGAAGCCAGGAAGGTTCTTGTCCTCTTGTAGCCACACCCTTGACCACGCCTGGCTTTTTGACATTATGTCTGTACATCTGCCATCATATCTGCAGGGAAATGTATGGGTTTGCTTGGGAAGCAAGGGAAAGGCCCCTTCAACAATGCTCTGCAGTGCTCTGGAAGAAACATGCTGCTCTTCACAGGTTCTGAAAACAGTGAGGTGCAGATGACATTCCTTTCAAGCAATATGCAAAGTTTCCCCCAGAGAAAAGAGATTCAAAGACAACATTACTATTTTCAAGACTGTGAGTCCTGATTTCTACTAATTGCTTAGATTTGCCCCCTGCCTATTCAGACTGGTGACATTCCATTCCTGGGGACCCAGACCTGCAGAGAGAAGTCTTTCCTTTAGAAAGTGCCCGCTGGAGCCTTCTAAAATGTCTAATGTGCAAAAGGGACTGGACATGTCCTATAGGGACGCATGACCTACAGTCTTGTACAACCATGTCTCACCAGCAGTGAGGACTCAGGAAAGCCCCTCTACTGTGTCCATAGCAGGAGAATGCACCCTAGAGCCACATTCCGAGTTCAGACTCCTTCCCAGCTTTGCCTCTATCTTCTATGAGACACCTCGCCTCTCCATGACTGTGGGATCTGGCTACATTTGAACCCTTTTCAACTAATGGGCACCTCTACCTCTATCCTCTTTTTCCTGAGGCATATCCAGTATTATTTGCGTAGGGATAGCGGAATGTGGGCTTGGACACTTTAAATGGGGCTTAGTGGACCACAGGAAGAGCATCACAGAAGATACTGATGTTGAAAGCAATGCAGATTATGATGGCCTGGCTCCAGAGGTTTCAGAGGAGAAGAGTGTTAATAAATAGCCTAGAGACTGTTCTTATGATATTTAATATTTGTTTTCTGCTCTTGTCCACCCCCCCAACCAAAAGAAATCTGCCTGAGGCTAAATTGAAGAGTTTTTGATTAATGTCATTGGCAGAGGAGATTTCAAGGTTCAAGGTACCTAGTATTGACTGTGTTGGGTGACTATTAGTGGTCCCTCTTTTGTAGATCTATGATGAAACAAGCAAGCTAAACAAGGAAAAATACAAAAGTACAGTTTGGTGAGTAAGGGAACACCAGAAAGTATCGTGGAGCTAAATCCAATGCTCAAGGAGATAAAAAGCTTAAAGAAAAGCACGATGCTAAGTGGAGTAAAGGGGGTGATGACCTCAGGGCATGACCCCACCCAGTAAGCTTCCAACTTTGTGAAAAGAAACTTTAAAAAGTTCAAGCAGGGAAGGAAACCATCCAAACAGAAACAGAAAGCTGATGCAGTTGTAATTACACTAAGTGGCCGCGTTCCAGCCCCAAGCAGAACTTGGCAACTTGGCCACGTAGTTCTGGTTTTAGAGTCAAGGATACAGGAAAGGGGTCAGGAATCTCCCTCTATAATGTTCCTAAGGAAAGCCCCTGAGGCCAGGCATGTTTCAGGGGAATCTGGGTGTGGAGGCCCAGGCAGGCCTTTTCTCTAAGCTGTGAAGGTGAAGCCTGGGTTGCCAAGATGTTGGAGATGCCACAGCCAGGGGATACCTGCTGCCTGGGTGTGGAACCAGATTAAGAGAGAGAAGTGTATTTGTACTCAACAAAGCGGAAAGGAGCTGGAGACCTGAAGGTGGCTTTGACATCAGACACGGAGATGCAAAGCTTGGAGCCCTGCTGGTTTTAGGCCTTCTCCCAGTATTTCCTCACTGTGCTCCCATTTGGAATGGTAATGTATATTCTGTGCCATTGTATATTGGAAGTGTGTGATTTGCTGTTTTATTTTGCTTTTACATGGAGTTACAGTTAAGAGATTGCCATGAATCTCTGAAGAGACTTGGAACTTTTAAACAGTGTTGAGATTGTGATAAACTATGAACGGAGGCTTTTGAAGTTGGACTGAAAGCATTTCTGCATTATGTTATAGCTCCAAGCCTATGGTGGCCAGGGAGTGGAATGTGGTGGTGATTTATATATATATATATATATATATATACATACATACATACATACATATACGTGTGTGTGTGTGTGTGTGTGTAATTTCTTTTTACTTTTTGTACATTGGTGTTTTGCCTGCATGTATTTCCCAGTGAGGGGGTTAAGGTCCTCCAGAACCGGAGTTACAGACAGTTGTGAGCTGCCATGTGGGTGCTGGGTCCTTTAGAAGAGCAGTCAGTGCTTTTAACCTCTGAGCTATCTCTCCAGCCCCAGACCCATATATCTGAATGCTTGGTCATTAGGGGATGGTGCTTCTTGACAGGGATTAGTAGGTATGGACTGTTACAAGTAGGTTTTTCCACCGCCAGTCTGGTCCCGCCATCAGCCCCCAATAACATGCAGAGACTCTGTATTTGATATAATTTTGTTGGCCAGTTATTAGTTTCTTATTGGCTAGCTCTGTTTTAATGATTAACCCATTTCTACTATTCTAAGTATTTCCACGTGGTCATCTTACCTGGGAGCGACTGGCCAGCATGCTGCTCACTTTAGGCTCTACATGCTGACTCCTCCTAACTACTTCCTCTTTCTTCCTTGTCTCCTAGCCCTGCCTACCTTGCTTTCCTATTGGCCAACAGTGCTTTATTCGTTAACCAGTATGACCTTAACCAATGGCCTTCTTGGAGGAAGCGTGTCCATGGGAGTGGGCTTTGGAATTCCAAATGATCAAGCCAGGCCCAGTGTCTCCTTTCTTTCTTCTGCTTGTGGATCCAGATGTAGAACTCTCAGCTCCTCCAACACCATGTCTGCCCTCATGCCACTATGCTTTCCACCATGCTGATAATAGACTAAGTCTCTGAAACTGTAAGTGAGCCCCAATTAAATGCTTTCCTTTATAAGGGTTGCTGTGGTCAGGCATAACACTTATAAAGGTCAGGCATAACACTGGCTAAGACACTCATTTTCTCATTTGTTCTGCTTGTGTTTACCACTCCACTACAATGGATACAATGTATCCATGAATGAACATCTGGTGAAATCTGAAGCAGTGCAGATGTAACCTTTCCAAAACACACTAAATAATAATGCCTCAATTTATATTTACAAACTATGAGACAAACCTGGGTTTTGTCTTTGTCGAGCATATTGACTATAAGAATCTCAACTACAATATAAGATGAGCACTTGATGGGGGCAATTCAGTCACTAATTCAGAACCAAGTCACAAGAGTGACCTTTAAAAGGGAATCTCATGGCAGGAAAGGTGATAGGAACTTAGCATACAAAGAATGAGGTGTTAGGCAGGGTGAGGAGTGCTCCAGACACAAGGGCAGCACCAAGAGGGGTTGATGGGAAGGCGAGCCCAGCCCTGCTTGAGAGGCTGAAATGATGATGTCTGAATACAGAAGTCACGGATGGCGACCTGGAAGAGTAAGCCAAGCAAATGCTTCCTCCCCAAGTTACTTTCATCCACCAGAGTTTTTTCTTTCTTGTTAATCACAGACAGGAAACTAGAACACTAGCAGTCAGAACGACTGCTCTAGTCACCACAGGAGCATAGGAATGATGGGAGATGTTATTCTGTAAATATGTTTCTCATACTGGTTCATGAATAGAGCACTATGGCCAGTGGGAAAGCAAGATAGGCGGGGCTAGGAGATAAGGAGGAAAAAGGAAGTAGTTAGGAGGAGTCAGCATGTAGAGCATAGAGAAAGCAAGATGCTGGCCCTCCGTGCTCGGATAAGATGACCACGTGGAAATACTTAGAATAGTAGAAATGGGTTAATCATTAAGACAGAGCTAGCCCATAAACAATAATAGTAACTGGCCAACAAGATTATATCAAATACAGAGTCTCTGCGTGTTATTGGGGCTCGCGTGGCAGCTGGACGGGGCGGCCAGCAGGGAGGAACAAATAGTGGGACCAGACTGGCGGCGGCGGTGGGGGAAAACCTGCTCGTAACATAGGGGGAAATGTAGAAGGAAAGAAGGTGCCGATCTGTCTGGTTAAGTGTAGGCTGTGTGTTTAATGATTTGTTGGATTGGCTTACAGGATGTGTGTAGGTAGTTCAATAATAGCTGCTTCACACTGGAGAGGCTAGGATTCTAGTTTTGCCTAGTTCACCAGGTATCACAAGGCTGGATACCTGAGTAGTTCCGATCTGGGGCTGAAGGTCTGGAGGGTTCCTGGCTAGCTGCTGGTCTTGGTCTACAGTGGAATCCTGGAGAAGTTGGTTCTAATACTGATGAAGGAAGGGCGCAGCATAATGAGGAGGGTGATGAACTTGCCAGAGCAAGAGTGGGCAGGCTACAAGCAAACCCTCCTCCATCTGTGTCCTTTTATCCAGCTGCCACTTAACGGGGGTCTTCCACCTTCAAATAACCTCGTGAAGGAAATCCCTCGCAGGAGTGCCTGGCAGCTTGTGCATTAGTGGATTCCAGACACAGTCAAGGTTTCCGTGTCATTTCTAAGTCCCAAGTGAGTCTACCCTGAGCCTCTTGCTTCCTCTCATCTTCCGAGTCTGATGCCATAACAAAATACTACATTCTGGGTGGCTTGAAAAACGGAAAAGCATTTATTGTCTCACAGTCAAAGATCAGGGTGCCAGCAGGGTTGGTCTCTGCCTAGGTTCTCTCCTTGGCATTGAGGTAAGCATCCTTGCTGTGTCTTGCCTTCTCTCCTGGTGTCTCAGCATGATCTGACTTCCTCTTCTCCCAAGGACACCCCAGGACCCACGTAAGGGCTTCATCAGAACTAATTCACACCTTTGATGGCTTTCTTTCCAAATACACTCTGAGGTGCCGGGAATTAAGGCTTCAGTATATAAAGGGGTGGGGGCTAAGCAAGCAGCCCATCGTTCCCCACTTTCCTTTCACAGCTGCTTTGGTATTACCACCATGCTGACACTAGGAATGGCGAAGCACGTTTGGAAATGAATGCTTCTCTAAAGTTGATTCTCTCCCCCATGGCCTGGCTCCTTGGGTTTGATCCTTATTTCCTACTAATTACACAGACCAATTATTTGTGGGAAAGGCTAGACTATTTTTTTCTACACTAGAAGAGATCTTTCTTTTTCTCATAGCAAAAGAGTTTCTGTATGTTATGCACTGTTACATTCTTCCTTCGTTTTTTGTTTTATTGTATCTCACCTTTACACTCCAGTGAGGGTCTAACTCTCTGGGTACGCTTTTCATGTTGCCTTGAATAACTTCCCAGTGAATCTGTATCTTTCCTTTCCTTTCTTCCCTCACGGTCATTGCTGAAACCCCCCAGGATCTGGAAAAGCGCATTACATTAATGCCCTTCCAATATCTCTTGCCATCAGCCAAACTGAGCCAGCCCACACGTGGCTACTGCAGTCTCTTTAAGGCCAGGGTTTCAGTTCACTCCCTTGCTTTTGTCCACGTGTCTTGCGGCTCAGAAGGGCCCCGTATCCCTGGCACCCCATGAATAAAGGAAATCACACGCTGTAATAATGACAATAGGGCACCTACCCCTCCACCTGCCTGCCGAGTCAACTGTTCTTTTGACTATTTTGCAAACCATAACGACTCACTGGAGGTTTCTTTCCACCTCCCTGATTCCAAGCCTGGTGAATTATAAACATATTTTATTTAACAAATTCATTTTTTATTACTACAGTCAGCTCCTATCACCATGGTTAAGGTTCTGTTTGCAGGTTCATAACTTGGCTATAACATTTTGCTTCAGGCGGGTACTTTGTTCTAATGACTCTTGGCACAAAATGTCATTATTAGAATCATTTTGTTTTAATACCTAAGAAAGTCTTAAAAAAAAAGTGCTGTTACTTAAAACCCTAACTTTTCAAACTCTAATATTTTGTATTAAAGACATGTTGGTCCCCAACGTTAGCAGCAATGAGAACAAACTACCGAACTCCAGCTCTCAAGATTCAAAAAGGCAGGACAGCATGGGACACCCCTCTCCCTGCTGCTGCCCAGTGGGATGCTGGTTGTATTTTGGGGCACAGTTCTCCTTGTGCAAATCTAGCTTGTACAAAGCATGTCCCACATTTAACATCCCTCATGCCCATTTCTGCTCTCCTCTTTCCTTCTCTCCTCCCCAACAAATCGAGGGAAGGGGTTTGCTTGTGGACCAACAGCAGTCCTACCTTTGTGTGGTCTCTGTTCATTCTACCCCCCGGAACACTGACCTCTCAACTTAGTGCCAGTTTACTTGCTGGAGGTGGGATTAAAGATCATCCCAGAGGCCTCATCTCAGGAGTCGTCTGTGGGCCATTTTCTCATCTTTTCCGTTTGCTGCTGGCTTCCCCTGGAGACTGCCGGCTGCTGGTTGCTCTTCAGGGTCAAGTGACTCTTGGTAGTCTGCGGACAGAGACTTGCTCCACCCATTTCTTGCCATCAAGGTGTATTGACCTTCGCTTATGCTCAAAAGTCCCTGTTTTCCAACACGGCTGTTCCTATAACAATCCAGTCTTGACAGTGGTGACCTTTTGTGTTGTATTTCAATTGGTGCAGACGCTGAAAAATCAGAAAAGATATGCTGGAACCTCACCTACATCTAGATAGCTCACTCTGTGACAAGTGCTACCCTTTCGTTGATGGACGTTGGGGTGGTCAGGGATGATCTGGGGGAGGGGCTGGTGGGGAGGGTCAAAGAGCACTTGTTTGTGTGAATCAAGGCTACACTATGTATGTGTATGTGTATGTGTATGTGTATGCCATGTTTGTGCAGCTACACTTGGAAACCAGAAGAGGGCATAAGATCCGCTGGAGCTGGAGCTGGAGTTACAGGAGGTTGTCAGCAGACTCATGGGGATGAGGAAAACTGAATTCTGGTCCTCTGCAAGAGCAGTATACACTCTGAACTCTGAGCCATCTTTCCAGCCAACAATGCCTGTTTTCATATGTAACATCGAAAGTCCCCATTTTACCAGACAACAATAGTTCTGTATGTTTTCTTTGTAATGAGATCATAACTGAAACTTACCTTGATGTAATTTGAAGGGAAATTCTCACCCTAGTGTTAAGTTTTACTTTCTTGATCTTGTGTAGAGCGCTCTGTACTAGTCCAACCTTCTGTTCGCCTCAGTACTATGTATGGTCTCCATTACTGTGGCGTCACTAACAAGTTTGGTGTTAGGTAAGTCTGCCCTCCATTTTCAGATTCTTGCCACTACTTCTGTAAAATCATTTTTGTGCATTGTAAATAGCTTTTGCTGTTGTTGCTATTATTTTAAAATACAGACTCACATTCCATAGCACAGGCTGGCTTTGAACTTGTGATCCTCTTGCCCCTAAGGTTGTAGTCGTGCATCATTCTCTCTCGTGTGTGTGTGTGTGTGTGTGTGTGTGTGTGTGTGTGTGTGTGTGTTTTATCAAATTCCTTCTCATCTGTGAACCTCTGCTCTGCAAATTGCCTTAAAAAAGTTAGAATGATAGAAATATACTTAAATATATTAAGGAAGAGTCAACACTCTCTAGTCTTTCTAGTTAGAAATATTAAGAATTTGTCTTTGTTTTATAATCATTGTTTATATTTCTCAGTAAATTGTTGTAAACAGAAGTTCCAAGAAAGCAGCTGCACCTCTCGGTGACCCTTCTGCAAGGCTGATCGACTGACCAGAACTTCAGTGACTATGAAGAGGTTGGGATGTTGCAGGTCCAAAGTCTAGTTATGATTTACCCTGGGCTGTATTTAGCTCTCTAAATATCCATCTCTTGCCCACCTCTGTATTTTACTTAGCATCCTATGAGTACAGTTAAAACCTTTTGTAATATATTAACTTAATAAGACATCAGTTCCCATCAACCAAAAAACCAAAAATGTCACCTGATTTAGCACCCCCACTGTGAAGGTTCCCCACTTAGCTTTAACTACTTACCTGTCTCCAATGTATTTGAAAAGTGTGTTGATTTATGGCTTTTGTTACTATAAAAAACGTCATGAGACTCCATCTGAGCTGGGTTGCAGAATTTCGAGTGACCCAAATTTCTGTTCCTGGGCCATGGTCACTAATATTTGGCTTCACAATAAATTATCTCTTCTCATTTTTTGATGTAAGAACTGCAGTTTTGCATCAACACGTTTACTGTTACCTCGAGGTAGGTTTGCATTGCTTTTGGGATCACTGCTTCCTTAATTTTTTGGTTAGTTCTGTTACTGACAGAATTTTTCTCTTGATACTAACTAACTAGATTTGGTAGAGGTGGGTGCTCTACCCCAAGGCCCCGTCACCTACGTGCCCTCCTACACACTGGCGCATGCCACCAACAGATGCTCCCAGTTGCCACCTTCCCTAACACGGATTCTGACATGAGTGCTTGAAGTCTGTGAGAGCCCGCCATGCTGGCGCAAGTGCACCTCAGCTCTGTGTTGTTCTCACTTTGGGCGAACAAAACTCAGGAAGACATAAACATAATTGTCTATTTTGACTAAATATGACTTCTTCTTAAATACTCACAATGGGACTTGTCTTCTGAGAAGTTCTTTGTACCAATTACAAAGGGGCTCAGAAGGCACATTCAATAATGGTTTCTCTCAAATGTCAGTTATTTATTAGAAGGAAGGATAGTTGTAGAGGGATTAAAAGATATATTTTCTTTTCAAATCTGTGGTCCCTTTAAAGTTCAGGGATAAACGTGCAATTACCTCTGCCTACCTGTATCTTTCTAAATAACCAACAAACCTGTTCCAGAAAAAATTCAATTTCTCCCTGAAGGGGTGTAAGTGAAGAGAGGGGAGCTTAAATTCAGATAAGATTGCTTGACAAGCTCTCCAACAGCAGATGAAGCCAGACAAGGGTTGAAATAGCTGCGGGGAGCAGCAGTCGGTGCCTGGCTAATTGTGTTAGCTGTACTTGAGGGACAAGGAGGAAAGAAATTGTGGCTAAGGGGAAGCTGCCTTTGGAAGAGTCAGGATTATCTCTCGTTGCAATTATGCCTTTGCATAAATAATCCAATAACTCAACTAGAAGCCATTAAAAACTTGGTATTCTCTTCTCAGGTAACAGGGGAAGATTGTGGGTGAGGACCATTGCTTTTTGTTGTTGTTGTTCCTGATTTAAACTTCTTTTCCTGCCACTGGCTCCCTGAGGATTTGTCCTCCAAAAAACAGAGTTTTCTACCGAGCAAGTGGTGTGTCCTCCAGCTGGATTTCCTAACATGCTTCTAAGTTAAGCTTAAAGCACTCTGCCACTCCAGTTCCTGCCTGTGTTCTGGCTAGGGAGAGAACCATGGCTATCCGGGGGAAAGCAGTATTAAAATGCTATTAGGAAAGGAAGCCCTGAACTCAGGAGGGGAAAACAAGAAGACACAACCAGCAAACAAACAACGTTCAAATCGACTGGGAACAGAGCTGCAGTGGGTGGGTGGACAATCATCCCTCGTGCTCTCTGAGCTCTGTAGCCTTTGCTGTAGAGCCTCTCCCTTTGGGGCCATGGATAGGTCCTTCTTGTGACTGCAAGAGGACAGTGGGGAAAGTCAGGCAGAGGCATGAGGGGCAGTGGGTGCCCAGAGCTCCCCCCTCATTGCCTTGGCATTCAGTACCCTCTATGTGGTGCTTTCTTCTAGAGCTTCTAAATCTTAACACGTTAACACGGAGCATTTGTGAGTTGGAAGCATGCTCAAGCCCAAGCCCATGTGGGACAGACCAGAAGTTAATACTCCTAGTCACATTCTCACCAACGGCAGGGAAAAGTTGGTGGATAAATAAATAGTCCAGTTTCTTTGCCCTTCAACGAACCAACTTTCAGGTAGACTCCCCCCATGGCTTAGAAGTCCAATAACAAGTGTCTACAGAGCTGCTCTGCTCATGACCACACCCACCTCAAACATCTGTCTTCCATGGCTTACGTCATTCCTAAAAGAGCACATCCCAATATCGGTTGCACTCGCGCCTTCCTCTCTCCTGAGAAAATCTAACCTAACACACCTAGGTTCATTGAGAGATAGGTAGTTACCAGTAACAAAAGCCCAGCTTCTTGTAGAATGAGAAGTCAGAGCTTCCTGGATTCCTTGTTTCACTGTCTGCTGGAACCAGAATCAGGGTCCCACATACCTCAAGGAGTACATTATGTGGAAGAGGCCTAGAGCAGTCAACTTGGTAACAAGATCTTGAAGAAACCAAGGCTTAGCTCCTGTGCTCTGCACCCAGGACCCTCTGGGTTTTTCAACCTTTCCTTCCATTGTCTAAGCAACCCATAGGCCCTCACTGTTGGTGGTGTCTTAATTTATGTCTGCATTTGATTATACATACTGCTCTTTACGCTGTTACTGTAGTCCTCACACCCCTTTCCGATACTTGTTTGGTTACAATGCTGAACTCTGTCCAGTCTCTCACCATTACCACAATAATTCTTCTATCTGGCCTTCTATCTCCTCCCATCCATGTGGTCAAGCCATCGCGGACCCAGGAGTCCTGCTCATATGCACTGCTGCCCCTGGCTTGTTTCTAACTCTCTTAGTGCTTGATAAGCCTGCTCCTCACTCTCTTCTTCACAAAATACAGAGCTTGACATGAATCGTTGCTTCTCGATCAGGGGCCAGTTAGTGTGTGGGAGAAATACAAGATGCATCGCTGTTTTTCTTTTTCAAGGACCATGGGTTCAGGAACACATAGTGTTTTTCATTTGGGGTTACAAGTACATCCTATAAAAGCTATAAAAGCACTGGCCATCTTATGTTTACCACTAGACCACTCAGTGATTCCAATGAGTCAAAATGTGGAAGCAGATGAACATAGTTTCTTTTGCCCAATGCCACCAATATAATATTTAGATGATGGGCAGAAGTTGAATGGGTAGCCCATTTCACTTCTGAGATTCATTGTGAGAGTGGATGCTATTATCAAGAATGTGGTTGAGCTGTTGGACCCTGCCCTGCACTCAGGCAAGGAACAAGCCAGACTCCCCTTTCACATGCAGGAGGCTTAAGTGACTCACTTATTCCCACAAGCATCTGAGCAAACCTGGCAGAAGGCAGATATCACTGCAAAAGATGGGCAGCTATAGATGGGCCTAGAAGGTCGGAGCCCAAGAAAGGGATCCAAGATAAAGCTTGTGAACATTTTAAAACCATGAAGGCAAAGGAAATGTGGAGAAGAATGATGACCAATGAGGCTAAGAACGAAGGTGTCTGTCTCTTGGAAGCTTTACTGTAGCTGAAGGTCATCCCAGCAAGTAGCTGACTAGGAGCTCTAAGAACATTCCTAACTCAAAGCCACATGTGCTCAGAAGATGACTGTGTATACAACCCACATCAGTTTTAAACACATTTTTTTAAAGGAACGAGAGAGAACATTTATTACTAATTGCTATCATCGGGGTGAGGATTGTATCTTGGCAAACTGCATGGGGAGGTTTTGCAGAGAACCTTATGAAAATCATCTGTGATTCATGGAGACTTAGTCTGGCAGATGACAGCCCTGCAATTCATACTGTCAGGAATAGCGACTGGGGGACTGGGAAGAGCATTTCTTCTTACCAGCAACTGTTCCTTGCTCCCCTGCTATCCAGGGTGTCACGTCTGTAGTGAGATTTTCACAAGCAGAGAGACCAGGAAACCTCCCTCCTCTGCATGCCTCGTAGCCAAACACTGTGTGCCAAGGCAGGATTGTCCAGCCCCGGGAAGAACCCCAGAGATCTCCTTTTTGTGCCAAACAGATTCTAGGATATGGCAGCTTGGAATGGGTTTGCATAGCCTCAGAGGCTCAGGGTTCCCCACCCCGTTTTCTCACCACACTTGTTGTTTTCATGTCTCATTGCTTACTGCAAACTGGCTTTTAGATTTGGTGTGACACAATGATGTATTCTTCACATGAGTGTAGCCTTCAGGGCCAGAGAAGAATTTAGTCACATTTTAACCCAGGGCCCAAGATGGTTCATTTCAAAGTAACAAACACTTGATGAATTGAAATTAACATTATAATGTTTTATTGGCACAAAAAAGCAAAGCTTCCAGAATAATTACTAGCCACAATGCCCAGGTATGTAATTCTTGCACAGAGCGTTGACATTAGCTTGTACAAACACTTCTAGAGTATCTGCAGATACTAATGTACTGTCTGAACCCAAGGAAGGCACAACCTTGAACTCAAGGGACTCACACTCCCACAGTTAGTAGAATACGAGAAATACTAGCACATCTGTTCGCAGCCTGTTCTTGGCTAGGTTGTAGAGGTTTAAGGTGAAAAGGTATAAGGTGTTGGTTAAGCTGGAGAAGGGCTGTCATGAAAACTCAGGTTTTTTATAATCTGCCAGAAATGTTAATGCCAGTAGGTCACTTATGCCAAGGATCTGGAGTGTTGGCCAATGTGTCCCAGGAGCCATCCTCTTTGCAGCTCGGGACAGGGTGTCTTGAAGTGGATGACCTTTGCAGGGATTCACAGTTTGAGGGATCTGTACCCTGTGGGGGTTGACTTTGAGTATCCTGTGTCTACAAAGGGTGATTCTCCTCATCACAGGGTTTCTTTCTAAGCTCATCCAGACACCTTCATGTGTCATGATAGTACAGTGACTGTGACATTTGGGTCCATTGTAGCTCAGAACTAACCTCTTCAAAGAGCAGCACAAAGGTCAAGGGCCTCCATAGCCAAAAATGCAGCCCAAAGATTTAAACTGCTCTCTGCAGCCGCCTGTCTGTTATGCCAATATCCACACGAGTTAACAATTGTACCAATAACTTTAAATGCAAATATTTAGAAACAAAGTGGGGGGGGGTGAAGGAGAAGGCAAGTGTGAACATTTGGTTTAAAAACATTGGTTTAGGGTCCAGCAGATAAAGGTGCTCACTGCCGTGCAATTGTGAGTTTGGTTCTTAGAACCAACCTGGGGGAAGAATAGAAATAATGTCTTCAGATTGTCCTTTGACATCTACACCAGCACTGTGGCTCATGTGCACATGTGCGAACACACACACACACACACACACACACACACACACACACACACACGGACACACACACACGGACACACACACACACGGACACAGACAAGGACACACAGTCTCAAAAATACCAGCTTTATCCTCAAGTCGCTTGTAAATCTGGAGTTACAAGTCATGCTTAGATGTCTCAGAGACAAAGACAACGATGACCTGTAGAGGAAGTGTAACCAAATCACCCTGCACAAGAAATTGTCATTTGTTTGTGTGTGTGTCGGTGTGTGTAGTCAACAGCAGTATCAGTCAGAGCACTGAGAAGCAGCTAGTCTCTCTTAAAGCACCACCCTCTACATGTGTGTATGCATATGCATCTCCAACACAAAGATAAAGGCATGCCTGTGGGATTTGTAAGCCTTTGACTTCCACTTTCAGATGTGTGGACCGTGTGTCTGAGCTCCGGGAGGTCCAGCTTCAGTGTGATGTTCAAGTCATGACCAGCGTCATGAGATGTCCTGTGTACATCAGGTGTCTGTGTTAACGTGAGAGGGTAGGAGCAAGAGAGATGGAAAGACCTTATGAAGAATCCCTGTGGCAGCTAAAACAAATCCAGGCAAAACAGAGTCTACAGTACATTTAATGAAAAACAATTTCCTCAAAATGACATCCAACATTTAGGGACACATTTCCTGTTCTACAGATGCTATCAAAGTATAAACATAATGCAAAGATAATACTTAAGGGACTCAAAACATCACACAAATTGCTTGATGTAAAGTGACAAAATAGTCTGTTGTTATTGTGTGCTGCTTGGCAGAGTTCTTTCTTTGTTAAAACATTGGAGTAAAGTGACATCAGCTTGTCACTTAGCAAATGGCCCTCTGCTTTCTAAACGGTCCGGCAGATGGAGTAGGTGATAAAGTGCAGCCCCAGTGTGATTGTGTTTTTGCTAGCAGCCTCTACTCCGCACTGCTGCCATCGCTCAGCTTCTCTGTCAGGTCACCTCATCAGGCTGTCATTCCTCAGTGTCCCACACCCCAGGTCACATGCATCACAGTCAAGTCACACAGCTCTAAAGTTAAATTACCTGCCTTCTTAATGTCAGCTCCTTTGGTGGATTTTCCCCCCCTATTCTTCATGTGCCCCCCTCAAACTCCACAAGGTTACTCTCTCAACATCCCTGCACTGAGGTGAAACCTCCTGGAATTCTCTAAGAAAGAGTGAGAGTTCCCTTGCACTGTGTAGCACCCTCTTCCTCTTTACGGAACATAGAGTTGGAGGAAGCCAAGCGAGACACCACTCCTCCCAGCCACCCCAAGGCCAAAAGAAAGAGATGAGCATAGATTCTAGTTTATCATGGACAAGAACTCCCAGAATTCCAGTGTTTCAACTCACCTTCTTCCCTCACTGGGCAGAATGAAAAGATGGGCCCCAGCAGACTACAACTGGCTGGCGTGGGAGTGGCCCTGCACCTTCTGTACATAGTTTTAAGCTCGCCCCTCCTAAAATGGGTTTTTGTGAATTTAAACCACTATGGTCTTTTCACGGATGTGCTAAGTATAGACTTTTTCCCTCGTGGCTACTCTTTACATTCATTGATCTTGAAAAAGAACCAGGAGCTGCTTATATTTTAGAGATCAGAAAAGGGAACGGTCCCCATTGGAAGGAAGAGATACAGTGACCCATGAGAGCTGGTAGGCCTTGAGAGAGGGAGATATAATGTTGGCCCCTAAGAGGCCCATGGAAGGGCTAACCACCTCTTCAAGAAGAACATTTGTGCATAGGACCACCATATCTGTGACATCTGTGCACAGAACCGCCATGTCCGTGACATCTGTGCACAGAACCGCCATGTCCGTGACATCTGTGCACAGAACCACTCACGGTGTCTGTCAATGGTTTCTTAATTAGAACAAGAAGTGTGTAGTTGCTCACTGTATTTAATTATATAGCTGCATAAAAGTAAAAAGTGACTCTGTTTTCATTTATTTCAAAAATCACTACCAGATGAAGCATGGGATTTTGAAACAAAGGTAACCAACATCATATTTTTTTAACCAAAATCTGTTAAATGATCTGTTGGTAGTTCATGCTGTAGGTGGTGGGAAGTGAGCAAAGATGCAGAAAAGACGGGACCTTCATATGAGATGTTCAAGGAACTCAAATTCATGCCGCAATTCAGTAACATGAGCAATGAAACCATACATCTGACTTTCTGTACTATTACATCTATGGCTACAATGATCATGTCATGGTGGCTTTTGATTTTCACGTTGTGGCCTTAGCTATGACTTGAAGAATCTGATCTTGTTCTCTTTCTGTAGGTCTTCAAGCGTACTGAATGTGATCCCATGCTACAGCCCTCACAGTTTATCCTTACTGTCCCTATAGCCAAGTGCAGCAGCCATCTAGGCTTCTGATTTGTTTCAGCTGGCTCTCTAGCCCAACCATCTATAGGTGTTACCCTGACTGCAAATGGCTTGCTATCATCCCATGTCCCTTGGAAATGTGATTAATATCACTAAAACCCCTAAACATGATCACAGAAATCCCCAAACCCTGCCTCTTGGGATTACTTCCAGAACCAATTTTCTATCTATCAGAGTCCAATCAGTATGCAGAAAATATACAGTAATTTTAAAGGCAAAAATTCAATTACAGCAGTATACTATTTACCTAGCAACTACTGTCCCTGGAGCTGGGGTGAGATGCTCTAGGAAGGGACATTCTTTTATATAAAGCTAATATGTGACTTAGAGGACATTGGATGCTCTTTTTGTTGTTGTTAATTAGCTAGTACCACAGCAAAGACAACCTAGAAGGTTCTGGGATCAAGAGGGGGTGCCTAGACCATGGCTCTCATTGGGAAATAATATCTATATTGCCTGGGGACATTGTTAGTGGGAGGACGCCAGCACTGCCCTTGGAAGCCAGCTGAAGGAGGGTATGGAAGGAAGATACACACTAATGGCCGTGGTCTGCGTGGGAGTGGTGGAGTCTGCTGCAGCTGGGCGCTGTAAAAGCTATAGGGCTGAAGAAGCTACCTGCTGAGTATTGAATGCTGCGGCTGGGGCAACACTGGAGCCAGGAAGAAAGATTCTTCCCATCTAGAGTCTACCATGTGCTCATTTTGATTGGCCCTTTACATACTTTATCTTGTTTAGTACCATTGTGCTGATATTAAAATAAACTGCATCTGTAAGTCATTTACCCAAGGGCAAGCACTCTTTGGGGACAAATTTGCTTTACTTTCAAAGATGATATGGCCATCTGGGACACCACTGCTGTGGAATAGAGCAAAGGGGAGTCTCTGAGCAGGTGACAGGGACAGTGTGGACAATGTAAGGGTAGCTCTACACCACAGCAAATGTCCTGGCACAACAGACACTCCAGTTTCATTCACAGACTAGAGAAAGATGAGTTCCTGTTCACCAGGAGGTTTCATACAGTGATAACTTAGACACTAAAGACACTTTCTGTCTATGGCTTCCCTAAACCTCCTCCTCATCTTCATTCGTCATCGCAGTCATCCAGTGGGGGAAGAGAACACGGAAAACGTGCTCGTTTCTTTAAAATTTGACCTGAAAGACCAGAAAGGGAAGCAGACTTAAGGAGTAGACAAGTCTTTGTGGCAGGGCCATGTGTCACAAGGGACACATGTCAGCACTGCCACAATGCTTGGCCTTGTATCTGGCATTTAAATATAAGATTAGAGGTGAGAGGGTGGGATCTGGTGAGGCTGGGATCTAGCTGGGCCTCAGCAAAGCAAGAACACAGGCCATACATATTCATTAACAAAAGGAAAGGCAGGAGGCATGTTTCTGTCATTTCCAGAACTTCGTTTTATAATGTAGCATTTTTAAGTTGGGTGATGGAAATGGAAGAGATGATGGCATCCGATGCTATTTAGTGTGATTAAGGCATTAAGGCTGCTAAAATGCCTAAAAGACTCAGACAAGAGGAAGAAGATGGGGGCCTAGGTCCTGGAATAGGGACTGGGGACTTTGGTCTCAAAAAAACCCCCACAAATTGAAGCACTAGGGGTCCCATGGTTAGAGCCTAGGATTAGTAGTAAGTTGGACTACCTTGTCATTGGGCTCTGTGTGTCCCATTACAGTTGCTGAGAAGGGTTTCATTTGCATCATAGCATGGCATGGGATTGGTGTTTTTCTAGTGGAGCAGTGAACAGACTCCCCTGGGATTAGGAGATAATGAAGTCAGGAGCCAAGAGGGTAAGGATAATCCTGTCTGAGGTTCAATGGAGAACTGATCAGTGGGATGTGGGGAGGAGTGCAGGATGGCAGTAAGATACAGGCTCAGAGAAAGAGAGACTTGCTAGTAGCTATGCTTCTCCTCCTCCTCTTCCTCCTCTTCCTTCTTCTTCTTCTCCTCCTCCTCCTCCTTTACCTTCTTTTCTTCTCCTTTTCCTTCTTTTCCTTCTTCTTCTCCTTCTTTTCCTCCTCCTTCTTCTCCTCTTCCTCCTCCTCCTCCTCATTCTTTCTCCTCATATACATATATTTGACTTATGGACCTAGGATCAATGCTTGATCATTACTGGCAAAGAAGTAATAGCTTTTGTCATTGTGGTTTATAGCCATTGGCCTCTTAATAATTCATAGAGAAATGGCAATCAGAAAGAGTGTCTGGGAAAAGGAAATGAGGAAAAATGATCAAAGTCAGGTTTTGTTGTGGTTTTTTTTTCTTTTTTGGGTTTTGTTGTTGTTGTTGTTGTTTGTTTATTTGGTTTTTGTAGTTCAGTGGCTGGGTAAAGGGCTCCATTCTTTAGTATTGCTATGTGATCTCTCTCCCCGTCACCGAGTTGACAGATTGGCTTGGCTGGTAGGACTGAGATTATTGTGGCCAGATGGGTCCAGATGGTCTGACTGTCTCTGCCTTTCTTGTTTGGGTCCTTCAGGATGGGCAGAGCCTTACTTGCTGGAAGCAGCCTGCTCTAGAGGGATGTATAATCTCAGTGCTCAGCTATTTCTATGGCTAGCACTCCTCTGTGGCTGTGAATGAAAGTGTGAGCTGCCTGGTTCTTACAAGCTCTGCCACAAGAGAAAAGTACAATTACAAGCCAGGGGTGGCTGCCCAGACCCCAGTGTGTGATGGCACACCATTCAAGTGCCACGTGACCTT
Source organism: Cricetiscus sungorus (assembly GCA_030556225.1). Lineage (NCBI taxonomy): Eukaryota > Metazoa > Chordata > Mammalia > Rodentia > Cricetidae > Cricetiscus > Cricetiscus sungorus. Next base: position 5,149,769 of record JANBXA010000411.1, on the reverse strand, counting down.
GAGACCATCGACTTAATTCAGCTTGATGGTTGTACAGATGTCTATAAAGTACTTACAGTTTTATAAATCACGTTGTTCACTATCCAGCCTTTAAGATATTTACCTGGGAAATTTTTCTACCGATACTGTACTCTACCTATTGCGTCAGTCTCACTGCACATTGGGCTAGTAGTCAGGACATCTAGATTCCTCTTTGGGTTTTTGATATGAAACTCTGAGCTCTTGGGCAAGTCCATTTTACTCCTCTGATTTTTCTCGTGCTTAAACTCAGAAAGCGGGGTTGTGGACTACCCGAGACCCTTTCATTCAGCCACGTACAACACGTGCTTCACACAGGACTGGCAGCTCTCAGCTTGTAGCAATTTTTTGGCTCTCCATCAAAAAGTCTTAACTCAACCTACAAAGAGCCTCCTGCCGAGTGCATGTGAGAAGAGGATTCCATCTTCCTATCTAGATGGGAGTAAGACTTCTGAATTGTAGCGAGTGAAGAAAGTCTGGAATATAAGCAGTTCAGACCAATGAATGCATAGCCTCAGACTTATGGCTTTGCAATGGCACCATTGGTGGTGGGTTACCCAGAGCTATCCACGGCAGCAAACCAGGGACTGTTGCACACCGACATTTATGGCAGCATTACTCATAATAAGCAGATTATGAAATAATGTGGGTGTCTAAGAACAGAAGAATGGATAAAAAATATATGATGCATTACAAAGGAATTTTTATTAGCTGTAAAGAATGTTGGTATTAAGTTCCTTCATTCTAGTGAGGGTCCGTGGGGCTTCCCTAGAGAAGGGGAGGCAGGGGCCCTAGGGGGACCAGTCTCCACAAGTAGAGAGAAGCTAGCAAACCAGCATGGGAAGCCAGATGTTCTGTCCACTGAGAGGGGGAACCAAAGCCACTTAGGGCGCAGAAAATGTCTTACGCACCCGTCCGGCAGTGCAGCCAGCTCTCTGCCCTGATCCACCCTGAGCTCTCCCATGTCCCGGCCTGTGGGCCCAAGAGGGGCCAGGAACACCCCAGAACTGCCAGTGCTTGCTTCTCCGCTCCCCCTCCCGATACCGCCTGACTCTACCTCAGACACGAGGCTCCTCCCACCCCCTCAGCCCTACCCCACTCCCTGTGCAGTTGTCGTCTGTGATGCATGCTGTCAATTAGTACTGCATTCCGCATTTCTCAATAAAGCACAGCAGTGGAAAGAAAGAAAGAAAGAAAGAAAGAAAGAGAGAAAGAAAGAGAGAGAGAGAGAGAGAGAGAGAGGGAGGGAGGGAGGGAGGGAGGGAGGGAGGGAGGGAGGGAAAGAATGATGGTATGTTTTGTAGGAAAGTGGGTACAATTGGAGGTAGCCATACTAAGTAAATTCAGCCATCCTCAGAAAGACTATCGTGTATACTATCATAAACTAGTTTCAAACTTATGGAGATCTGACTGTCTCCCAAGTACTGAGATTTAAGGCATGTGCCACTACACTGGACCTTACCATTTACTCTTCCATTTTCTCATGCAATGGCCTCAGCCACAGCTTGATGGGACCTTAGCACCCACAGTGGAGATTACTGGGACTGGAGAAGTCTGGAGACTTCTCTACAGGACAATTGGCTTATATTTGGTTTATATGCATATTGCAGTTTATATAACATAGGCTGAAGGCACAGTATAATGTCCAGGAATGTTTGCAACTAGCTTGTGAGAGGAAAATGTTTAATGTGGACTTCTCTTAAAAACAGTACTGCAAAAAATATTATAGTAAATGGGTTAACAAAATGACCCAGTGGGTAAAGTCACTTGTCTCCAACCCTGTCTACCTGAGGGCAATGCCTGGAACACTGATAATGGACAAAGAATCTTACAGGTTATCCCTGATATCCCCTGAGCACCACAAGAGAGTCTTGGTACACGCACACGCACACACACGGGCACGGGTGGACTAAAGGTCGAGGGAGGAATATCAAGAGATGAGGATATTATGTAGTTTAATCCTATTAATGAAGTAGGGACCTTACAGTGTTTTCATTTCAGTTTTAAGAACTCATCAGATTGGCCAAAGGGACACAGCCTACCCGGGTCAGAATCTGTTTTCCTGAGCACGCTGGCGTTCTCAGCCCGGGACTCGCCACTCCACGGCAAAGAAAGACTGCCCCACGCCACAGCTAACAGAGCAAGGCTCGGAGGCAAGCTGCTGTCTTCTCTTTTTAGTTCCCCCTTTCTCTTCCCACGGGGGACGCTTTCATTCCTTTCGTTTATTTTTGGCTATGTCTTGTGCAGTGGCTGGAAAAACACCCACCCTCCATCCTCTCTTGCCCCTTCCTTCTGTGGATGGCTCGGTGTTGGGGTGGGGGGAAGACCACGCGAAAGGAAATGTGTGACATACTTGGTTGGGAAGGAGAGGCTGCAAACAGTCGAGCCTATTATGTAAGAGACGGGGAGGGCTGTGCACATATGGTCAAATTTTCGACAAGTGTCGTAACATCACATTCACATCGGGACTGAGGAAAAGACTTTTTCTTGATTCTTGTGAGTGAGTAGAATCAGGTGGTCTGTCAAGTACAGTGCCATCCTTGTTCCCAAATGAAACCTAAACAGGTGCACGAACACTTCACGCAGCTTGCTGAACCCCACTTATGGTCGTGAGCCAAGCCCGATGGGCAGGGGTCCCCGGCACGGCTGGCAGTGCGACCGCGGGAGTTCTACTTAGTGAAGCACCCGAGTGTGGGGTCCCAGGGGCTGGGAACAGAGCAGCTGAGAGGACTTCTAGAGCTCATCCCAGACAGATCGTTTGGAGCTATTCTTCTCGGGGATCATTTGGAGCTATTCTTCTCGGGGAAGGATGCCTTGAGCCTCCCATGGCCACACTCTCAGGGTTCCAAGCTGCCCAAGGGCCACAATAAGAATGGGGTGGCTTTATACACATTTCTCACACTGGTACTTTAGTTAAAAGCAAATGCGTCAATGTCCTGCCGCATTTAAAAGCTCCGTTGTGATGTTTTCGGACGTACAGGGCTCCTTTGTATGCTTTGCAGCCACATCTCCATAGCAGTGAGGGTTGCCAGAGAGACAGGGCCTCTTGAATGCACTATGCAAATTTATGAAAGCAACATGTAAATCAGTAGAGTTCTAGTGATTCAAAACAAACAAACAAACAAACAAAAGAAAAGGGAGTGGTTTCTATGTCTCATGAGGAATTTCTGACTGCGTCCATAGGGTTGTCCGTGTGTGTGTGTGTGTGTGTGTGTGTGTGTGTGTGTGTGTGTGTGAGTGTATGTGAATGTGGATGTTGTGTGTGGGGTATAATGTCTAGATGATTATACGTGATTCTGTGTATGGAGTATGTGTGTGTATATGAGTATATGTGACTATGTATGGCATGTATATGTGTATGTTATGCACATGTATGTGCATGTATGCATGTGTGTGTCTGTGTAGGAGGTTTGTGTGTGTATGTGAATGTGTGTGTGTGTGTGTGGGTGGGTATAATGTGTGTATAATTATGTGATTGTGTGTACAGAGTATATGTGTGTGTGAGTACATGTGACTATGTATGGCATGTATGTGTATAAGTGTCTGTGTGTGCACATTCATGCATGTGTGTGTGCACGTGTGTGTGCATGTGTGTATGTGTGCCCCTTTGCTGTTCCTGAGACCCAGATCTCTCCCGTGTCCTGAGTAATGGGTGTTATTGGAGTAAAGTGGGGTTATGTGTCTATTGCACTGGACTGTGCTACAATTCAGGAAAGATTCTCAAGGCTGCAATCCAGAGCAGGAGGACGACTCCCTCACACTCTGGCTCTGAGGCCCAGCCAGGCCCCAGTCCGAGGCTTCGTCCCTGGCGGTCTTCCACAGGGGTCTCTACAAGAGCATCTGCGTGGGCCACTCCGGAGCTTGTACCTCCTTCTGATTTGCATTCTGGGCACCTGGAGAAATATGTTTTCTGGTGTTGAAGTCAACTAGCTGGCCTGTTAGGAAGCTACTTCTCTGGTCAAAGGATGGGGACAGACCACATTCTGTAGTTTACTAATGTCATTCTGTAGTGACATTTTGATGGCTGGTCCTATGGTAACAGAGTTTCATTCAGTCCTTGTATTAACAATAGTGAAAGGGGACTCGATCAGGGATACTTTCTTGTCACAGGCCAGCCTTGAGTGCCTTATCATCTTGAAGTATCAGTTGCCTTCAAGCCTTAGCTGCCTCCTCAGGGTGAAGCTGAGTTGGATGAACATTAAGAGCTCTGGAAAATAAGCATCACGGGAAAGCAGGGGAGGAGGGAGGACTTTTAAGAAGACTCTGTGTTTGGTGCCCCACAGGAGCCCTGGTTTGAAAAGGTTCTGTGCCATTTGCATATCAGTTCTCAATGGTTTGGTAGTCTGTTATATTCCTCAAAGATGGTGGCACTGGCATATCATATTTGCACACACTTGTAGGGTGTTGCAGTAATTAACTTAGTGGAGCTAATCTTGCTTTCCTAATTTTACAGCCTCTGGACTTACTGAGTTTATATTACAGCCGCTGGACTTACTGAGTTTGTGAAAACAATATGCAAATAAGAATTCAAGTGTTTTAAGTAACTCTACCAGAAAGGACTAAGCCTTATAACTTGAGTAATGTTTATAGTTAGCACCCTAACTAGAGCTCAAGTCACAAACGTCACACTTATCTTATGCTAACAATGTAGCAGTTTTCATCTATGTAGTTATCTAATAAGTTGCCAAATAATTTACCACTGAAAGAATTCTTGCAAATATTCTTCAGTCTGGACGCATAGATGACAGGAAAGTAGGGTAAATCTGAAGCAAACTCACCCCAAAGTTCCCCATCTCCCACGCCTTCTTTTCTGTCCACGTTGTCTTCCCCACTCATAAATAACTAGCTAGCATATCCAGTGGTCAGAGACTTCGTAGTTTGGTTTCCTTTGGCTTTGTAGAAAAGTACCCCAATTATCCTACCAAGCTTGAACCCCTTGATTCCAGTGTGTCTGGTACAAAGGCTGTCTTTTCCAGGCTCATGGCACTGCCTGATCCATTTGCTTACCACTGTCCTTGGAGCATGGGACATCTTTGTTTTATCCTACAGGTACAGGTGTATATGCAGGTAGGGTATAGTGGCGGAGTGCAGCCCGAAGGGCATTCCTCATCTCAGACTTCCTCTATTGCTTCAACAAACTCAGGTTCAATAGTTCAGAGCAGCATCAATAGCTACAGCGAAACAGAAACGGGTAAAAGCTGTTTCAATAACATACTTTATTAATAAAGATATCCAAAATATTATTGTTTCCATTTTTAGTCAATACAAGGTCTTAACAAGGTACAAAAGAACAAGTAAGTGAAACCTGGTGTCTGCTTTGCACTCAGCGTGTTCATTTGGGGCTGGCAACACTTGAAGTGCTTAGTAGGCGCATGCCACTGATTGTTGGGCTGGATAGCAGACATGGAAGCCTTCAACCTTCTTGACAGTTTGCTCAGGACCTCGGGAGGCTGAAGATGGGAGATGTGGAGAAGCCTGCTTCCAAAAGCATGTGCTGTGTTTGTGTGAATTGTTTATCTTCGCAGTAATATGGATAACCATTCTATCCTATGCCTACTTATGTAATTAATTAGCATTTATATAGCAGTTTATGTTTGCAGAGTGCTTTATTGATGTAGTTGCCAGTATATTTATCTATTTCCATGTTTATGCTTTCCTATATGCCTACCTGTGCTAATTATGGCTATAATTATCAAAGTTATTTAAGAATACAACTCATAGTTACTTTCAAGAGCACCAACGACTATTTTAATAGCAACAATAAATTGTATCTTCCCTTTCTAAGATCTGCCTGTTTCACAAAGAAATTTTATACCACCATCCAGTATTCTCTAAGTTCTTATTCTGCCTAACAGCAAAAAGTACATTTAAAAGCAATTTAGTAATTGTCTTTCCCCCTTTGTCAGCTTAAATTTCATACAAATGTGATAGAAATTGAATGTCGTATCCCATAAAAACAGCCTCAAAATACACAGCCTTCCAACATGAAAAGAATAATTGCAAATAATGACATCACTGTCAAAGAAGTCTATCTTGTTATTGAGTGTCATTTCCCAGTAATCATCTAAAATTTGTATTTAGTGTGTGTGTCTGGATGCACATAGATGTGTTCATGTGTGAGTGGAGGCCAGAGGTTGATGTCAGGTGTTTTCCTTCATTGCTTTTTACTTATTCCTTGAGACAGGGTCTCTTACTGAACCTGGGGCTCACAATGTGGTTAGGCTGGCTCACCAGCCTCTGCTGCTCTTTCCCCAGTACTGAGTACAGGCACATGGCTATTCCCATTTTTTGTGGAACTGCTGGGGATTCAGACTCAAGTCTCTGTGCCCACACAGCAAACAATTTATCCGTTGAACCATCTTCCCAATCTTCCGTTTAAAATTGCTTTCTGACAAATCATAGAGCCCGCAAGTAGAAGGGGAATAAGAATGCACAGGTAGAGTCCAGGGTATTGAGTCCTGGTCACTCCGGGCACACAGTGTTAGAGCTGGCTCTCTAAGCATGAGAGCTGAGGCACAATGAATGGAAGAGAAGGGGGAAATGGAATTGTGTTGTGGTTGGGAGATTTCCACCGCACCCACTGCTCTTCCCATCACTCCCCTCTTCCTCCCAAATCAAATGAGAAGGGAAAATTGCAGTATTCCAATTCATTCCGTGATTCTGCAGCTCATGGTGACTGGAAATACCATTGAGGGGAATGCCACACATCACACAACGAAAAGAGAGCACAAAAATTTGTACAAACAGCTACAAAATGCAGCCAGCTCCACAGCAAAACCAGGCAGCTCTTGACTACAACAGCCAACACCACCCAAGAGACTTGAGACCAGCTCCCACGCCGAAGCAATTTTGTGAGCCCAGTATTGGGGATTAGAGCTGAACGTGAGAGATCTTACTCCACAAATCACCACACACGCAGCGCTTCTGATCCCTGCTCTGCTGTTCCCCTGGAGAGAAGGCTCTTTCTGTCTCTCCTTAAAATGGGAGCTAAATTAGTAACTTACCGCAAAGGAGTGTTTTCTTAATTACTTGCGTACAAATTACTTGACATTACTGAATGAAAGGTATCAAGGAGAATGCAAACTATTACCATGATTATTTTTGTTCTAATATAAAGCTGTGGGCCAGAAGCCCTTTTTATCTGTGGATTATGTTTTTAGTTCCGAAATGCTTCAGGGACTGGTTCCTAAGGCTCCAAGCACCGTTAGTACAAGCAGCCTTTCAAGGCTGACCAAGAGGGGCTGGCAACCCAGGCTGAGGCTTGCTGGATGTAGAGTGGAAATCACAGAATCAGGGGGAGGGAACAGGGGATTGGGTGGTTGCCTCATCACGGCTGGCCACAGTGTGAAAAGATACATTTCTTATGACCACCAGTCTCCTCTCATCCTGTTGCAGGTCTCCCAACTTGGTGGTACAGCCTGGGGAGAGATGGGTTCCCAGGCTCTACCACCATCACATGACGGCACAACAAAATGATAGACATCAAAAGTAAATATGGAGAGTTCAAGGCTAGCCTGGCCCCAAAAGTTCCAGACCAGCCAGGACTATATATTGTAATTCGTCCCCTGTAAAGCCCACCACTGCCGCCACCACCACCACCACCACAAACACCATCACCACTGCCAATAACAAAAATAAACAGGGATTGGCACAGTATAGCGGTGCTAGAGATGAGAGGGCAGCTTCCTCTAAGATATAGCTGAGCCTATGTGGGAAGAGGAATGGAAGAAAGAACTTTGTAGTCTGGCACAAGAATCTTGATTCCTTCCAAAAACCACCAGCGGGAGGTTGACACCACAGTAAAGAGCAATCATTTTAAAGAGGGAGGGTCCTGCTGGGAAAGAGGGCTTGGGGGCAACCTAAGCGGCCTAGGGAATGTGAGTGCCCATGTTGACCTTGATTCACTTCTGCCTTTCTGAAGCAAGCTGTGACATTGTCTTCACGGGGATGTGGGGAATGCGGAGTCAGGAGAAAGTGACAGCCTGGTGATTACTTCAGACAATTGCAAGGCAGTGGAATAAAGCCTTGGATGCTTCCCATAGAACCCTTTTGATCAGAACATTTACTCTGCCAGAGCTAAGACTGCAGGACACTTCTGAATAATTAGACAAGTTCCTGTCCAGTGAGATGGTGAGAGAAGAAGCCACACCCACTGGGTTTCTCCTTTATAGAGAGATGTTTTATTCGCTGCTCTGAAATATCTTCCCTATGAATTTCAGTGTTATGCTTACTATTAATGTCTTAATGATGGTGACAGGAGACTGTTTAAACCTCGTTTCATGGCCGACTTTCTACATAGAAAAGCTCTCTCTCTCCTCCCATATGTAATTTTCTGTCCATTCATTAATTGTACTGCTGCTCTCCTAGGTTTATTTACTGCTTCTGAATATGTATCTTAATTTACATGTCAAGTCCCACGGGGTGGCCATAAAATGTAAAATCTTATATAATAGCAAAAGCAGCCACACATGTTTTATATCCAGGGCTGCTTCTGAATCCTAATTCTGCAGATGGTGTGAGGTTCGTTTTTATAGAAGCCATTGAAAACTAATAAATGCCATCCACATCATTCAGCATTGTCAATAATCTACCAGATTGTGTGCCCAGGGATGCTCGGAAGCAGGACGAGAGCCCAGCCCTTCCCTCTGCAGCCTCCGGCTGCACAGCCACAGCTGACTGGTCCTATCAGCCCCCACAATTCTGTACAGCTCAGCAACAAGGCTGGGCTTTTTGCAGTTCTCACCAGCCAGGGGAGAGACCCTTGCAACAGGGTAATTATTGCACAGGGCATGCAGGGGAGAGAGGTGAGCATGTCACTCCTAAATGCTTATTGCATTTGCCTTCCTCGAAAGCAATAGGTGAGCAGAGGAGGGAGAGAAAGGAAGGAGCAGCCAGAAGCCATGCATTCCTGACTCGTCCCTTGCTCTACGGTCCGACGTGTAGCCAGTGTCTCCACGTTCATACACACACACATGCTTGTGTGCACACAAGTGACAGGGCCAGAAGTCAAGCTCAAGTGTCTTCTTCCATTGCCTAATTTTTTGAGACAAGTTTTCTCAGTGGAATTGGAACTCCCTGACTGGGCTAGCCAAGCTGGCCAGCAAGCTCCTGGGATCCTCCTGTCTTGGCTTCCCCAGGGCTGGGAGCAGATACTTGCCATCCTGGGATCCTCCTGTCTTGGCTTCCCCAGGGCTGGGAGCAGATACTTGCCATCCTGGGATCCTCCTGTCTTGGCTTCCCCAGGGCTGGGGAGCAGATACTTGCCATCATGCCAGGCACTCTGCGTGGGTATTGGGATCCAAACTCAAGCCTTCATGCTTGTGTGGCAAGCACTCTAGCAGATGAGTCCTACGTCCAGGCAAAAGGCATTGTGACGCATGGTGATAATGATGTTCACACCTGAAAACTGTGTGATTTAACTACAAGAATAATCACAGGAGATATTTGTTTCAAGCTATTTTGCATTGGAATGTATTCACAGCCATCCTTGGGCTCATGAGGCCCATAGACCATGCATTGGACATTCCTGCTTAACAATTTTTCCTTGTTTTTTATTTTATGTATATGAATGTTTTCCTGCTTGCATGTATGTGCACCATTTACATCCCCAGTGCCCACAGAGTACATAAGAGGGCATCAGATCCCCTGGATGTGGAGTTATGGATGCCTGTGAATAGCCATGTGGGTTCTGGGAACCAAACCCAGGTCCTCTGCCAGAACAGCAAGTGTCCCTAACTGCTGAGCCTTCTCTCCTGTCCCCTCCCCACATTTTTCTTTGTGATAAATTCTCTTGGTCAGCAAAACAAAGCTGATGTGTTTTTAAAATCAGTGGCAAATGGGGGCAGGATCAGAATTAGATTTACTGAATTTGTGATTTCTGTTTGCATTCTTCCTGTTGTCAAATGGGTCTCAGTTTCCTAATGTGTCACAGGTACCGCTTATGCAAGGCAGTGAGTATACGTATCCAGAAACTTACATTTGGCATGTAAGTAAGTGACCCTGCCCCAGAGTGACTGACTGTGTATAAGTGGTGTTCCAGCGATAGCAAGTCACAGTAAGTAGTAGAGGAAGTGCTCAAGAGAGAGAGAGAGAGAGAGAGAGAGAGAGAGAGAGAGAGAGAGAGAGAGAGAGAGAGAGAGAGAGGGGAGAGGGAGAGGGAGAGGGAGAGGAGAGAGAGAGAGAGAGAGAGAGAGAGAGAGAGAGAGAGAGAGAGAGAGAGAGAGAGAGAGAGAGAGAGAGAGAAGCTGGCCTTCCTGGGCCCTGAAGCAAACCAATGCTTCCCCAAGCCAAAATCAATTCCTTATTTTTGTCAGCTCCCTTAGGATCTGCTTGCCTTCTTGCAGAATTCTCTTTGCTTTTTCTGCCTCACCACCGTCTCTTTGAACTAGATTTTTGTCTGAATGCAATACAAAGGAAGCACGAGGATGGTCTGCTGTTCAGCCACCTCGGGAGATGCTGTGAGGACGCTGGCCTGCGTGGTGAGTGGCTCATCAGGGAGATTCTGTGAGCAGCGTGAGCTCAGAGAAGCCAGAGAACTTAGCAGCTTGGTGGTAGAGGGGTAAGCAAGTTGCTCAATGGCATTTCTCCTTCAGATTCGCTGAGACCCTGATTGGGAGGCGTCGGGAGAGAAACCCTGACTGCAGACACTCCTTGCTGGTACAGCCTACCTCACCTAAACCTCTGTAACGCTCCCCTGTGTGTGTTGTTTTTAAGGTAGCTGGAGTAAAGATGCCTCCCATGTGCGTGATTCTCTGCTACTAGGATAACAAATCCTAGCCTCCACGGGGCCTGCATGTGCATTGGACAAATTCTAGCCACTTCCCCTCTTCTTTAGTCAGCTGTGGTTGAGGAGCCAAGAGTGTAATGATTGTACACGGTGCCATGTGCCTGCGATCCCAGCACCTGACAGGTTGAGGCAGGGAGAGCATGACCTCAAGCCAACCACGTCTACATAGTGAATCCCTGTCTCAAAAGCAAAAAAATGCACATGGGCCACTGACAGTAGTCTTTGGGGCCAAGATTTCAGGAAGAAGACAACTTCCAATTCCTGCCAAGGGTGCTGTGGGGCAGGTGCATTCAATACCGCATGGTCTCATCTTACAGGGCACTGGTGGGTGGGATGGGAAACTGGAAAAATAAGACGTCTTATACTCCCAGCGCTGTACCACAGTGGTAGGAATATGAGAGCAACCACGGGTGCAGGACACAGCAAGCACCCAGAGATCCTTGGGGACTCTGCAAAAGGAACTCTCATCAGAAGCCAGCATAGGCCAGCATCAGAAGGCAGCTGCCACGCGAGGCATAGGTTCCGGGTCAGTGAGGCAGAGCCTTAATTTTGTGCTTACACAGAAGTCGCGGGGGCCCGTGAGGAGCTGTGTTGAGGCAGCAGGAATCTAGAAGTGATGTGGAAGAAGTCATCCACAGTTGCACAGACATGCCTTTCCTGCAGCATTATTCCTGCAGGGAGATGGAGCAGTGTGCATGGAAGACAGCAGCCTGACCTAAAGGAACCTAGTGCTGAAATGATAAGCAGGGACGATTCATCCTGAAGAACTTACTAGAAAACAAAACTACAGAGAGAAAGACAGTGCTGAGATAACACACTCGGTAAACTTTACTCATGTCAGCTGATGCTTGTTGTTGTTGTTGGGTAACAACTCTAACTGTATTATTCCCCTACTAATAAAAAGTCAATGCCTTGTGCAATGGGAAGTTAAGACACTTGGGGTTACGCAAAGAAGTTTTAGCCCATCCATTGCTCTCTCTGATTTGTCAAGGAATAGTCTAGAGAAATCCCCAAAGAGAAAGAGTGCCCTCGACTAACGGGAGGACTCCAGCCATTTACCATTCTTGTCACTGCAAGACTTTGTTCTATGTGCACACACACTGAGTGGTACAGTCATAGTTGAGGTAAGATGATTCAAACTGCATCCAAAAGATGGAAATCATCAAGTAGGGAGAAGGCATGCAAACTGAGCTAGCAGAAACAAAAATTCACATGACAAGTAAAGGCAGCTAAGGAAAGTGGTACCATTTACTGTCCACACCATCCAACATCATTAGCTGAGCATCACTAGGCCTGTGCTGGGCTCTTCCATGACATAATATTTTCCTCACAACCCACCTTCCTTTGTCCTCTGTTATTTGACTTTCTCCTTTAGCCTGTTGCATTTTCTTAAGCTGAAGAAACTGGAGTGGATCATTTTCTAACACGGAGAGTCATGGTCAAAGGGACCACACTCAAGTCTTCACAGGGAATGGCGAGATTAGAGACAGGAAGAATATTCTAGAGAAACAGTCTAGAACACAAACGCTTCAGTTATTTCACTCTGGAACGGGATTCAGCAGTAGCACACACTCTTGGCAAAGTTCCCACTGTCCTCTTTTAATGTCTGCTCAGTAATACTAAATATGGGATATATAATCTGCTGAAAACCTTATGAAAATTTTTATGCCATTTCATTAATTCCCAAATGTGAGACAACTGTGGTCAATGCTCTTTTCCTACAATTTGTTGGTACTGGGTGATCCTCGAGAGCCATTGCTTTAGGACAGTCTGGGAAGCATTTTAGAAGGCCCCACTTCAAGCCTAGGAGAAAATGCCTTGAAAATTGTATCACCACAGCTCAGACTCACCAAGGTGCTGTTTCTACCTGGTGTTCTCTCCAGATGCACTGAGCACACTTACATGTCTGCTAAAGTCATTCTTTCCTTCTTTTAGAAATAAACTCTTCTTGAATCTGAGTAGGGCACATGGTTGTTCATCAAACGCCCATATTTTGTAGATTACGGAGGTAAATGTTAACCAGTGGAGGGTAAGTAGTTCACTCTCATCTTGTGGCTTTATCCTTTATGTCTGAGGTGTAGTTGTGACCCCCCAAAAGTACATAGATCAGATTTGATCAATGCACAAAAAGGAGACGGAGTTTCGGGGTGAAGGATGCTGGGTAGGAGTCAGATTATAACAAAGGCTCTGCTTACCTTGCTCATGAGCAAGGATGATTTTGGGAACATCAGGTTGTTTTTCAAGTCTTTGAACCAATTAAAAATCTTTCAAGTCTTTTATTGTCTTCCTCTCTTGAGAAGAGGTAAATAGTCAGCATTCTATTTCATTGGGTTGTTATTGGGACTCAGCTGAGTAGGACTCAGCTCTGTTTGAGCAACATATGCCATTTTAAAACTATGGCAAGTTATGGTTGCAACTACATGCAAAACAACGTGCATCTGACCAGCAAGAGCAGCTATCTAGAGGATGAAGCTTCTCGGTTTGGCGTTCTAGAGTCTTGCCTGTTCAAAAACAATAGGATCATCAGGAAAAAGTATTTGTTACTAGGCCCTGAGCCTGCCTGGATTGCCAGTAACCTTCCTATGATGCTGCCATTCTCTTTGCAAAGGATAATTCTTGTTGTCATCAGCTGCAGACATATTTCCTGTTTGGATAAATTTGATGGAGAAAATTATCCTGCCAGGAACTGGGCAGATGTATAACTGCTGTACTGCTATGTGACAAGTTGATTGTCATGGTAGATGTCTGTGGACCCTGTGTTTATGAAGCTAAAATTGGAGCCCCTAGTATTGTAAGGTGTTGTGTCAGTTGTCTGTGAGTCTGCTCACAAAACGCACTCTCTGTTTCATTTCAGAGTGGTCCAATTCATCTTTTACATCCTCCTCAAGGCGCTCAAACCCCTTTGTGCACAGAATCCATAGGCCACACCTGTTAACCCTCTGCATCCCTTCAAATACAAAACTGAGTATCAACCCATTCAAAGTTTCTTTCCAGTACCACTAAAGGGTTGCAAAGCAGAATTTGAACCATTCTTCAAGATTCACTGTGAGCTTTCCAAAGCAAAATGTTTTAGGAAGGATGTTTGCATGGCTCACAATAAGCCCTGGCAAGGTCTCTTAAAATGGCTAATCACTTCTGACCCCTTATCATATTGCATCTCTTAGTTACCTTGTTCTTAAATGGTTAGGCATCACAAAAGGCATTGATATGGACTGTTCTACTAAGTAACTCTGTTAGGAGTGGGATAAAGATGTGAAAAATCTAAAGATAAGACTTGGAAAGGATAGTTAGCCAGAGTACAAAAGCAAAAAGATAAACTAAGAATATAATCGTCACATACAATTGCCATAGCACCAGCACTAGGGACTGACCCATAGAGTCTGATGACAATGTGAATTATGTCATCTAACATTCTAACATTCACTAGAACCACAGTGGCTGAAATGCCTCATTACCTTGGATAGATGCTGGATGTGTTATTCTGCAAAATTCAGAGCACCTGGCAAACTGCTGACTTGCTCCTTTGATAATTTCATAATTTACAAATTTAAGGAAGTCTACCAACCAGGTGGAACTGGATCATGACCTAGAAATGACAGAACCTTTGACAGACATGGGCTCCATGTTAAAGTAGTCGGGGCCATGTCATAAATCTAACGAAATTTCTATGAACGTTGACAAATAAAATATGTAATAGTAGATGTATTGGGGATATTTACCTCAAAAAAATGTTCATTTTCTTCTAGAAACTGTATCTATTGATGACCCCATCAATAGATGACTCCAATGACTGGAGACCAAAACCTCAGCCTAGGCCAGCATATTTGTAATCTGAATCAGGGATGGTTCTGACCCACTGCTAGCCAATGACTGGAATGACTGTGTTTAGTTGCTGTCCTCTTAACCTGAAAGGCCCTGGACAACAAGGGCCTTACACTAAGAGGAAGCCACAAAAGCTGATTGGTAAAGAGAGGAGAGGAGTAATTGGCAAATGACCTGGGAATGTAAAAATGGGGGTGAGAAATAGAGGAAAGCTAGACTGCAAAGGTCCGAACAACAAAATGGCTGCATGTTCTGAATTGTGAGATAGGCGTCCATTAATAGGTATTGATAGGGTAAGAAGGGGAAGGTGTCTTAAGACTGCTAAGTTTCAGGCCCAGTGAGGACTAACCATGCTTAGCTTAAAGTGATATGGTGCTCTCTGCAGGTGCTATCTGAGGTCTACCATAATGGATGTTTGTTTTTCTTCTTTAATTTGAACTTGCTATATGATGTATCGGCTGTTATTACCAAAGCAGCTGGAATCTTGCATAGATGTGACCAGAGTCTCTAAGCAAGAACCCACAGCCCTGATTTTGATGTGAGTACCTCTTTCTTGAATTTCAGCTAAGCAAATGCTCATTGCATATACTTCTGTTACTCTATCCTATGTCTAATGCTTTAGAAAGCCCCCTTCCAACAGGGAAACATTTTATAACCTAGAACAAGACATTCTGGGTATCCTGTAGTCTAACCATGGCTCCTTTAAATGATTTTTCCCATGACTTTCTAATTGTGGTTCTACTCACAAGACAATCATTCATGTAGTGTCATTCTCTTGGACTTCAGACATTGTTTATTAAACTGCTTTGTTAAGACTTTATTTCAGATGGAACAATCCAGAAAACCCCCAATTTCTCTGGTAGATTTCTTCAAAGTTTAAGTGAGGTGATCTTGTCTATTAGCAACATCAAAGTTGAACAACTCAAAATCTCTGGTTCCTAAGCACAAATGGATGTTCTGCTGAAGATTTCCTATCTGCCCTCACTCCCAAATAGAGACTTGGGGGTGGGTGGGTGGGGGGAAATCATGTAATTACACCACCTCTTGGTCTGCCAAATTCTTAGATAATGTTTTTTTAATGACAAGATTGGGTATATTTATTTTTGTTTGTTTTTTTTAAAGTTCTGTGCTGTTTAATGATCATTTGATTTAACTCTTCCTTATGTGAAGCAACTACATTGACTTTGCAAGATGCTAATATGGTATTATCTTGAGACTCTAACAGAGTGGTTAAATAAGTAAGCTATTAAAATAGTGCTAGAGAATAATTCCAAAGAAGGAGGTATAAGTATTCTTATTCAAAAGTCTTCATTTCGAGACACGTTGTTTGATGTTATTTAGATGAAATTATTTTTCTGATTTCTTAAAAACAATTTTTAATTGATATATTTACATTGTTTCCCTCCTCTTTTTTTTCTTCCCAACCTGTCCCATTCTTCTCCACCAATTCCCTGCTCTCAAATTCATGGCTTCTTTTTCTTGGATTGTTGTTGTTACACACACACACACACACACACACACACACACACACACACACACACACACACCCACACACCCTGATGAGTCCATCTAGTGTTGCTTGCATATATATGATTTCAGGTCTGACCACATGATATTGGATAACCAATCAGGGTGAGGAGTTGTCCCTGGGGTAAAACTCTTTCTCCCACTTTCAGCATTCCTCTGCTGCCTTGTGTAGGAGTGGAGCCTGGGCTTTCCTCCTTCCTTGATCATATCTTCTGATGCTGTTCTTGTTCAGATTTTTAGGCGGACATATTGTTCAGGTATCATGGGTGCAGCTTCTCTTTCATTTTAGGAGACCCACTTTCACAGTAGATTTCTTGGTCCTTTGTCATGTAGAATCTTTCCACTCCCTCTTTTTCTGTGTTCCCTGAGCCTTGAGTGCAGGAGTTGTGTTGTAGATGTAGCCACTGAGAATTCTGACCAGTTGTGGTTTTGTGGTGCAATCTCCAATATTGTGAAGAGAACCTTCTTTGATGAAAGGTGAGATCTATACTTATCTGTGGGTCTGAGAATAAGAATTTAGAATGGAGGGGTGCTATCAGGTAGATCAGGAATACTTCTCCATTATGAAAATGTGGGAGCATCTCTTTTCTTATGTCTTCTGTTGAGGGAAGGCTTTGGACTCCTCTAGAAAATGTGGATGGGGAAATGGTCTTCCATTTCTTTATCTACAAAATAGAGATGTCAGCCTCTCTGACAAGCTATATGTTCCCTTAATTTCTGATTATTTTATATAATATTTTATAAATGAGTAATACTGAATAGCAAAAGAAAATGGGTGTGGACTTAGCTTCAACTGAAGGGGTCTCATCCATTTGGGAAGTAGAGAGCCCTGCAACCAGACCAGATACTTACTTCAGTGGCTCTTTTAGAGCAGATGAGAACCGGCACAGTGACTTCCCTAGATATGCTGCAACCGAACCTAAGGTGAACCATGTCATGGGTCTTGGTTGGTGAGAGTTAACTTTTTAGCATTCTGTAGCTGCTGTCCATACTCTTGTTTAGGATCACACTTCAGAGCTGACCTAGCTCATAAACATTTCACAGTCTCTAGTTGAAAAGGAACCCATCTCTCTTCTTCGGCTGTCACCACACCATCCATCTTCCTTTCCAAAGTCCCATGCACACTACAAATGTTAGTTGGCACACATTGGTCTTGCAGTTGTGCGCACAGAAGACAATCAAGTCTGCCTCTCTATCTCTTTCTCCTCCACCATCTATGTCCTTTGCCTGTGTTCTACCAGCTTTTATGGTTGGAACTTCTTACCTTCAATGCAGAGAAAATATCACTCCATCAGAAAGGGAATTTTAAGGGAGAAATCGGGCAAATAAGGTCTTACAGACAAACACTGTTTGCCCTGTGGCAATAAAATGGATTGCCTTCCTCTGCTTGGTCTATTTAACCACGAGGGGAAGATGCTTAAGGGCTAAATGCAAACACCTGGGTACGGTAACGATTTTTCTTTTGTTTTACTTTGTTTTGCTTTATCATTGATTATGTGGAAGAAAGGTACCTGACTATTTGATGGTTGGAAATTCCTACAGGCAGCTTATACTCTTTTATGATGCCATAGACATGACATTCAGGCCTTGGCAACAGCTCCTCTCCAACCCAGCTTATATTCAATGCATTGCATCTTCTGGAATCGCAAAGGCTCTGAGTTGGGAAGGAGCCCATGCCATGGACAAGGAGCACAGCTTGGATCCAAACCCTGGAAGACAATGGAGTCCCATTGTGACTGACATGGTGAGCCACTGGATGGCACTGTGGGTCCATGCAGATGAGGATGGGAGGCCATTTGTCTTTCTTTTTAAAAGGCCATTTAAGTTTGACAGGTAATTTGGCACATTTTGAATTTGAGTGTGCCAAATGATTTGGCAAATATTTCACTTACCTCTGAAAATAGGCACACCTGCTGTTGTGGCCTGTAGGAAGGTAGAGGTTGGTAGCTTCTCCCTCAACTCCCTTGTTGATGCTAATTTCAAAGATTAAAAAAAAAAGTTTTGAGTAAGAAGAGACAGCCTACCATGGTTTTCAGTGTGGTACCATGCTCTGAAAATGGTCAAATGTTTGTGTTTCTCCTGAGCCCAACCTCTGCATTCTCAGAGAACATGTTTTTGTCTTCCCAGTGCTGCCCCTGCCCCAAATAGGTAGCTCAGCTGACTCTTGACCAGGTAGAATGGGATTTATATGAAGAGTAGTGTCCTCTAGTGGTCCTCCAAACAAGAGCATTGGGAAAACTCTATCCCCAACTTTTCCTGTTTTTGAGAAACCTCTGCTTATTACTTGATGTGTTTAATAACCAGGAGACCCAAGCAATATGGGAATGCCTTCTAAGCTGCCTCTTAACCTTCCTGAAGGCATTACTTTGTTGAACATGATGGTGACAGTCACATGTGGAAAGCCCATACCTGTGAGGGAATGTGAGTGACAGGCTGGAACATGAGGTCTAGGCCAAGTTCTTAGTGTGACACATTCAAGTCCATCTCCCATAATACATGCTGCTCAGTATAACTTTAGTGTGAGCTAGTCTTTAAAATGGTACCACATTTTCAAATCCAATTACTATAGCCACTGCACCTATGGTATGATGTGGGACCACTTGCCAAATGCTTATAACACCCAAAACAGGTTGGGAATAGACGTGTTAGAGAAGAAGTATTAATGAGCCCTATCAGAGCCTTGCACTGACGAGCTAAAGAAACAGTAACTGTGTCAAATCTATCAATCTTTTGAGGAATGCCAAGGAAGCGTGTCACAGTGGAATGTCTCTGGCTTCAAATGTTGAGGAATGGCTTCTAGTCCCAAGCCCACCTAACAGCTGTGCCTCAGTGAAGACATTATTAACTCTCTAATCTGTTTTCCTACCTGAGCCTGGAAAAAGTAATTCGGATGAACTCTTGTGGCTTGAAGTCACTGGGATTCCCTTCAGTTTAGGCAGTCTTGAACTAATGTATCTCGGTTTATATTAGGATAATGCATAGCTATAGTAAAATGAGAGGGCACATTTATTTAAGTAAAGTCTAAACTAAATAATTACCATTTTAGTGTAATTATTTGCAGTGCCATTAAAAAGAAACTTTGGGAACAGTGAGATGCTTTATGAAAAATACACATTTATGCTTTTAACATTCAGCTTATCAGTCTCAATGAAGCTCTTTCCTAGGTTTTTGTCTTTAGGTGCTTACTAGTTTTTTTTTCTTTATTCATCCCTCTGAATCATATCACTAAAGCTTTACTTCATGAGAGGCCAGATGGTTGGTGAACATTATGGAGGTTGATGGTGAACTTGCCAAGAGGCCTCTGTGGTCTGACAGAGTGGAAACCTAGTCGGGGCAGGTGAGGGGCTAGTGACACGACTAACTTCATTAAGTGTTTACAGCACAAGTGTGTGGGTGACAGTCTGGACCATCAGCAGCTACATAGAAGCTGCATAGGTGGGGCTGGAAGATGACCCAGAGGGTAAAGGCACTTGCCACTGAGGCTGAAAGACCTCAGCCAGAATCCACATGGTTGATAGAAAGGAATGGGCTCCTTCAAGTCAGCCTGTGACTGCCACACCTACACAATGGCATGCCCACTCAAAGAAGAAATTAATGTAATTAAAAAACAACAACAACAGAAAAATCTGGGCATGCACGGTGATCTGCTTATATTCCCAGTGCTTAGGAGAGGACATAGGATTCCCCAGTGTGTGCTCCTTAGATTAGACTAGTCAAATCCCAAGTTCCTGATTCTGTGAGAGTGTCTGCCTCAGTGAATAAAGACCAAGAGAGCAACCAATGTCAACTCTCGGCCCCTAGGATGCTTACACTCACACATGTGAGTATTAGAGCATGCATAACACACACACACACACACACACACACACACACACACACACACACACGGTCCTTTGTACATATTTTGCATCTGTGAATTCCACTAAACACAGGTTGAAAATATTCAGGAAAATATTATGTACGGACCAGGTGTAGAATCTTTTATCATTGTCATCACTTCCTAAACCAAACCACATAACAACTGTTTATATTATCAGTAGTCTAGAGATA
Source organism: Cricetiscus sungorus (assembly GCA_030556225.1). Taxonomy (NCBI): domain Eukaryota; kingdom Metazoa; phylum Chordata; class Mammalia; order Rodentia; family Cricetidae; genus Cricetiscus; species Cricetiscus sungorus. Next base: position 5,129,566 of record JANBXA010000411.1, on the reverse strand, counting down.
ATTTTAAACATATAGAATGATGGTTGTAGATTACATGCCAATAAGGCTTAAAGTTTGTGTACACCCATGGGTTCTTAGCATCCATGAGCTTCCTGGAACCCATGTCTCAAGATTATTGAAGGAAAAGAGTATTTACAATTCTTACAAGGATTTTTTTAAAAGGAAAAAATAAAAGCCCTAACCAACCAACTAAACAACAACAACAAAATGGCCCAAACCAACCAACCAGCCAACCAACCAACCAACCAACCAAACAAACAAACAAACAAAAAACAGGAAAAGAAACAGGTAGTAATGAGTACATGAAATCTAGAGAGGGGCCCTCTTCTGAGAAGGTGGACATGCTAAGATTCATTGCATCTAAAGGAAAATATAAATATACTTAATCATCTATCTGAAGTTCTCACTAGAAGCCTGAGATCTGGTTGTAGACATTGTGCTTGTTTTAATAAAGAGCTGGACCATCTTGTGTGCCCCGTGTCTTTAAGCAGAACAGTCAGGGTGGAGGAGGGTCCAGGAGCACTCCTTGCTCCTGCCAAGTTACCAGGCTTGGATTTGAGAGACCATATCATCCCAGAACTGGTCAATCACAGCATCCAAACCTCTCATTAAACTGACTGTGGAATCTGAGGTTAAGAAGACTTAGGGGTAAAGCTTTACTCTCAGAATAGTATTGGGTAAGGGTTTAAAAAGTGGTGTTGGGACTAGAAATAGCTCTGTTTGGGAGTAGTTCTGCCATCATTTATCAGTTGAGTAACTCTTTAAGCAAGTTATCCTTGGTTTTCACTGAATGAGGGGACTCTATACTATTTCAACAAATAAACATTGGAATGAGACATTTGTCTTCTATGATTGTTGTGGAAATAAACACAAAGAAGACAAATGCTTATTCCAATGCTGGGTATGAGGTCAGGGCAAACTCTGATGCTTGTTAGCCATTATATGAGCATTTGCATGCATGGAAATGAAATGTTATAAACTTGCATGTACAGAAAACTTCTAAAAATGCTATGGATACTTCTACAAATGGAATATAATAAACACCAGAGAAGGCACACCGGCCACAATGTTTAGTCTAAGCCTTACTAAGTGCATGCCAGCTGCAGTCACCACACTCACAGGCTCTTACTCATGGTTGACTCAAGTCTAGGGCCTTTTCCAAACCATGCTGGCCTGCCCGTGTACAAGGGTTATCTTCTATACACAAACTTTAGAGACGCCGCCCTAGCCATCTGGGAGCAGGATACCTCATTCCTCTCTGGCTCTTTCCCCTGGAGCTCCTTGTGAAGCAAACCAGGAATTTAAATTCGCTGGTTGTGGCTAAGGGCTGCCAGGTGGCTGCCAGGAATGAAAACCAATCCTCTTTCAAAGGCTCCAGACTTGGCTGATAGGAATGAAATGAGAGCACAGAAGCTGTGCACGCAAGGCAGAAAGGGTGAGGAACACAGAGGAAAGCAAGCCTTTCCAACCCCACCCCAAGCCCCAGGAAGAATGCTGTCAGTCTGCTTCCCTTCAGCAGGCCAGACAGACAACAGCCCTCATTTGGCCAGAGCCTTTGGGTGGGTGTCCACCTATGCTGCCGCCCCTTGCCCCAGTTCTTGAGGTTTGCCCAGACCCTCTTTGTAACATCCAAGTAGCTTAGGATGTTTGTTCTATCTCTCTTGAGAACCAGTCCCCCCTTTTTATATATAAATTCCAGCCACCACTTTGCTTAACTCTATTTTCAACGTTAGTTTCCTTCTTGCTGAAGATGAGCAACACAGGGCCAAATTAGAACTCATAGAGCAGCACAGGTTAATTGGAGTCTGAGAAGATAGCTCAGCTTGATAAAAACCCCACGAGGTTTGGAAATGAGTCTTATGGGAACCAAAAAATAAAACAAATAAAAAAGAACCTGTTTTCTCTTGCCCCAGGGATCCACTTATCAACTTTCTATAGTAATCTCTAAACTTTTCAACTTCAATCAAATGCTTAGTTTAAACAAACAATATGTTTATGCTTCTACTTTCTATAGACTGGTGAAAAAGTGTTTGAGGTGCAAAATAAAGCTTTATAATCTTCTTAGTTACTGACAGAAACTAATACGGTAGAAAATATTGTAGTAGAACAATTGACTTCTTTTTTGATGGAGTTGACATGCACATAATTTTGTCTTTATCAAATATACAAAAAATAAAAACCCAAAAATACATAAACAAAAATAAACAAGTCCAGCCATCCTACATAGTCTAATGCGTCTGCAGTTTTCCTTTCCATTTTCAAATTTTACTTTTAGGATGATGATATAGCTTATTTGGTAAAGCACTTTTCGTACAAGCATGAGAACCTGAGTTGGAATCCCCAGCACTCACATAAAAAAGTCCGAGAACAAAAGTGCGCATCTGTGACCCTGTGCAGTAGAAGTGAGTCTGTGGAGCCCACGAGCCGGTCAGGGTAGCCAAACAGCAAGCCCCGAGCTCAGTGAGATGCCTTGTGTCAAGTGAGCAGGCGAAGAATGATTGAGGAAGACACCTAGCAACCTCTCACTCCTGTGCGTGTGCACAGGTGCATCCCCACCCTCGCGCACACGTGCGTATGCACAAATACACATGTACACACCTTACAGTTTTAGAAAATGTAGTTAGCACTGAGGAAGTCCTCTAAGCTAAGTGCCAAGTGGTAATAAACTAATCAGGGTGATCATGACACAGATAAGAACTACCATTCTGGGCTTCTGGGTAATGGGAAATAGAACAGTTAACCTTTAGTCTATCAGCCGAATTTTGGCTCAGAATGTAATGACACAAAGTCATTACCCCCTGAAGGTCCAGGGCCTTTGGGGGAAATGAGTATAGCGGTTTCAGCTCCATCCCCCAAAGAGCCTGGAGTCTCCATCAGAATGGCTGCCATTACAATTACAGCTAATTGTCACTAGTGCTGTTGGAAACAAGACTGGATGAGAAGGCAGACTGAAATCACTTATGTGTACCATTTAAGGTAGCCTGGAGCAGCTAAAGGCTGCCCTTCACCAAAGCTCATGACAACCTTACCTTTGAAATTTAGAGAAAACAAATGGAAAGCATGAAAATGCCTACTCGTCAGTTTAGCCGCAAAGCCGTTCTTTCCATACAGAATAGGGTTTTAACACCAGTATCCATTCAGGCTATATTTGATCAAAGTTCCATCTGTGCTGAGACCATGAGCAAAGACAAGGTAAATCAGTCTACTTCCAGTGTGAACCAAGGGTCTCCGTGGACAGCTACTACTAAGTCTGGGCTCTTTCAGGAGAAAGAATCCTAACTATTGCTTGTTCTGGCAATGAAAGCCAATGCTGGTTCTTCCGAAGAACATCTGTTGGAGAGCTTTTAAAATTGATGCGAGATGGACACTTAGAGGTACCGGGTGTTCACTTCCTCATTTACTGGAGGTTGTATTTAAGCTATAAACAGCAACAATGATTCATTTTTAGGATAAAAGAGGCAACTTAATATAAACAGTGAAGTGAAATAACCCTGGGCTCTTTACATATTTATAAAGAAGTTTCCTACTATGTAACTGTTTCCTGTGAAATGCCATAAGGGATGTGGACAACTTGTCTTCCGATTGACATTTCTAAATCGGTGACATGCAATTACCTTCTCCGTATTCACACTGCTAAGTAAGTTGAAAATTTTAAAACATATACTTGTAGCTCATTGAAGTCTTCCCTGAGTCTAAAATGGACATTCTATGTCTTGAGAATTGATTTTAAAATGTTAACTTCCCTACTCTCCTGAACAAAATGGGCCTCCCTAGAAAATTCCTGAGGACAAATTGCTGCTATGTTAAAACCACTTCCTAATCTTGGAACTGTTTCCTGTGATTCCCTTGTTCTTGTTACAGCATTACAGGTGAACCCTATCCAGTGGGAAATTCTGCTTATGTTCACAATCCAAGGAGCAGAGACTTTGAATTGGAAGGTAGCCAGGACTGAGTGGGCTTCTGTGATAATTTGCGTGTTTGGTAATCACATAAATTGTTTTGTATGATAGTCTAACATAGGAGATAAGTTTTTTTAAAAAAAAAAGTCTGAAAAAGGACTTGAAGTTTAGAAACTGAGTCATTCTGTTATTTGTTTTGAAGCTGGGCAGTTGTAAAACATACATTAGTACTTGAAGAGTTGCCCACAAATGTTATGAGTTACTGTATATTACTTCAACATGGCTACATGGAGGAAATGGCTGAAATTTAACATACAGGTGTATCAAGGAAGAAGTCATGCTAATCCAACTAGTGAGGGTCCTTTAGAGGAACAGAAACCAATAGGATAGAGAGAGATACACAAGAGGGCATTTGTTATAGGAATTGGCCTATGTGGTTTTGGAGGCTGATGTGCCAGTAGCTAGCTACTCAGTTGGTTCTGAGGGCCTGAAGGCCTCAGGTATAAGTCTTGGAATCATAAGATTCCAAACCCAAGAGCACTGATTTCTACACATAGGAGAAAGCAGATGTTGCAGGTCAAGGGGGGGGGATGCAGACAGACAGAGAAAGAGAGAGAGCATGACTTTCTTTTTGTCCTGTTTGGTCCCTTGGTAGATTAGGCTGATGCTCACTACAATGGTGACAGCAGATCTCTAACCAGACTGCTGATACTGTCTGGAAATACCCTTGTGGAAAAAAGAAATTATGTTTTGCCCATCATCAAGGTATTCATATCCCACATTCATATCCCAGTCAGGTTGGCACATAAAATTAACTGAGTAACAGAGCAAGTTACTCAGACACACAGGAGGGAGGGAGTCCGGGGTTCAGCACTCAAGGCTCAGAGGAATGACTGAATCTGAATTATAGAGCAGTAAGGCACAGAGAAGTCCCTCCGTGAAGGTCTAATGGATGATAAGACATCTGGCAGCAGAGCTTTCAGGCACAGTCACCATTCAGGAAGGGGGAAAGTTGAATAAAGGAAGTCGAGGACCAGCTCTAAGAAGGCAAAGATTGTAAAGAAACGTCATGTCCCTAAGCAGAGACACGGCGTGTTAGGAAGGTAGAGTGACCTCTGGTGTCAACACTGGAGAAGTAAGATATAGCTGAAAGGATGTTCATTAGATATGTCCGTACTGAGGCCATAGTGACTCTGGATTTCTGAAAGCAGTTTCTGTGGCAGACCCTGTGGCAGACACTGCAAAGTTAGAAAACAACAGGGGAGAGGAAGCTGGGCTGTGAAATGAAATAAAAGTAATAATAAAAAGAGGAGGTAATCAGGGCAACGTTTGGGGATTTAAAAATCCTCCTGGTTTTATATATATTTTAAAGACTTGAGATGGGTTTACAGGACTGGCCCCAGAATCAACTAAGCAGGGTCACAGGGGCTCACAGGGACCCTGGGTGTGTCTGAGCTAGGTCCTCTGCATAGACCTGTGGTTGTGTAGCTTGGTGTGCCTGTGGAACTCCCAACAGTGGGGTGGGAGTATCTCCGACTCTTTTGCCTTCTCTTGGAACCCTTTTCCTCCTAATGGGTTGCCACATCCAGCTCTGATTTGAAGGTCTGTGCCTTGTCATATTGTGTCTTGTTAGGCTATGTTTGGTGGGTGGATATCCCTAGGGTGGCCCCCTCCTCCTTTTATTCTTCTTTGAAGAGCAGTAGAGGAGAAGCTGATCTGGGGAGGAAGGGAGGTGAGGGGGTGGCCGGGAGGAGTAGAGGGAGGGGACACTGTAGTCGGGATATAGTGTAGGAGGGAAGAGTGTAAGTTAAAAAGTTAATTAATAAAAAGATTGTGTTTAAAGAAAACCCCATGGAAGGAGAGATCGGATGCTCAGGGAGTCTGGGACTGAGGGATGGGGCTCTGGGAGAGGTGAAAGTGTGGTCAGGTGGGTTGTGACTCCCCAAAGGCAGGAAGGGACTCCTACCCCAGTGTCTAAATGGGTGGGAAGACGGGAGATTTGGATTTGAACACATCTGTGGGGAAGGTGCTAGAGAAAGACTTTTATGGTGACTTTTATTTCCAAAAGAAGTTTTCATCAGAGAGTAAAGAAGCTGCAAATGAAACAGAATTTTAAAAAGCTCAAAACCTGAAACTGGTTAAAAAAAAAAAAAAAAAAAAAACTAAAGAAACCAACAGTCTGGAGAAATGGCTCTGTGGATACAGCCACTTGGTAGCAAGCCTGGTGACCTGAGTCCTATCCTGGGACTCTATGCTAACTAGGGTAACTATCGCTGTGATGAAACACCATGATCAAAAGGAACTTGAGGCAGACAGGGTTTATTTAGTTTACACTTCCATGTCATAGTGCATCATGAAGGAAGAGTCAGGACAGGAACTCAAACAGGGCAGGAACCTGGAGGCAGGAGCAGAGGCAGAGGCCACGGAGGGGTGCGGCTTACTGGCTTGCTCCTCAAGCCCTGCCCAGCCTGCTGTCCTATAGAACCCAGGACCATCAGCCCTGGTTTAGCCTCCTCCATCAATCACTAATTAAGAAAACATCCTACAGGGGTGATGGTTAATGTCATGCTTTAAGTCTAAATTACTGTGTTTAAGAGCTCTATAAAAACAAAAATGCCTCTGACCTGTCAGCCCTACATGCCCAAGGACAGACAGCTTCCTGGAATACTGGGGGCTGTTGTTCTTATAACAAACCCATGCATTTTCTTGCTTCTGCCAACAAGCTTGGACTGCATAGGATGTGTGCTTGATTACACACGGGCAGGAAGTACTTTGGGATGTGTGCTTGCCTCTGATTGCACAAAAGTGGAGAGTAGCCATCCTTTGTGAAGGTTGTCTTTGACGAGTGTAACTAACTTTTGACTAATGTCAACTGGTACCATACTCTGAGCATGAGTTTTGGGTGTGGACCTGGCCGGCTCTGGTCAGTATTTAATAAAGTCTCTTATTTGCTCAATTTTATTCATTGTCAGACTGGTGAAAGTCTAAACAACCACACACCCATAATGCAGGTTTACCTACAGCCCATCTTATGAAGGCATTTTCTCAATTGAGGCTCCCTTCTCTCCGATGACTCTAGTGTGTCAAGTCAACATAAAACTAAACAGCCAGCACAGAACAGACTCCTACAGGGGAAGGAGAACACAGACTCATCCAAGTTGTCCACTGATGTACATATAAGCATGCAAGCATGCATGTCCATGCATACACACACACACACACACACACACACACACACACACACACACACACCAGAGAGAGAGAGAGAGAGAGAGAGAGAGAGAGAGAGAGAGAGAGAGAGAGAGAGAGAGAGAGAAAACACATGAATAAGAAAATAAATGTTAGGTTTACCACAGGCACTAGGGGAGAGGGCACTGGCAGGATAGGTGGAAAGAGGGCTTTGCTGGAGAAATGTGTTGTGTCTGTGGCTCAGTAAGCTAATTTAGAGAAACTAAAGCCAATTGCCTTTACTTATTTTGCAGATAAGTAAACAAAGGAGGAAAACAGATGAGGAAACATGGAAGGGTTTGTGATGGGGAAGAAGGTTCCAGCAGAGGACAGAAAGAGGCTGAACAACGTTTTCAGCTTGCATATCTCCTGGCAAATCACAAGCTGATCTTGTACTCCTAACAAGGAGTCATCCCTATGGTGTGACTTTCTGTCCAATTAATACTTAGTCCCAAAATTTAACCAAGGGAGATTGTCGCATCATTGTCAATCTGCCACTATTTTGAGGGCTGTTTTTTGTTTTCTCCTAACCTCATGGTTTTGTTTGTTGTTTGTTTGTTTTTTAAAATCACTGTTATTTTGGTAACAAAATGACCCTGGTGACTGCAGAACTAAGAGAGTCCCAAAGACCCTGAAGCTTGAATTTTTATTAGGATTATTGTGTATCCCTAGTGGGTAGGTTTTATTTTTTTTAAATATGGAATTGTGATGGAGGTATTTCAAGTTGTTTCACTGGGGTGGGGGGAGCAACTCCTGCTGAGAACTTCTCTTTCTTAGGCCATTGTCACAAGCTAACACTATTCATGTATGGCTGCTGCATGGCTGCATGTCCCCCTTGTCAAAGAGTCTTCAAAACAAAGGCAGTGAAACGATGCTCCTCCTTTCTCTTTTACAAGCTTCGTGCTAGAGACACATTCATAGCGATGCTGGATGGAGTTTTCTGACTGTCTGAGTTCTCACTCTCAAAGATAAAGCAGGGAAAAGTGGCATTGAACTAATCCATTCTTGAAAACATCTTAACATTATAAGCAGAACAAAGTGGTACAAAATGTATTCAGCCTCACGGATTTCTCTAGATTGTAACCAGAATAGAAGGTGGCAGAATGTATTAATTCCTAAGATAAAATTATAATGAGAACAGAGAATGGTGCGAGATGAATTAATGTGATGGCAGGCTTCTGTCTGCAGAGCACGGGACCCTCCAAATACCCAGCACAGCACTCAGGGTTCCCTTGTAGTCCATATTCTAACGATGTTCTAAAGGCAAAGCTAGGCCATATTTCCACCTCTAGGAGTACTGCCACAGCTCTCTGACACAGATAGCCCTGGGGTAGTGATGAATGGACTGCCTGGCGGGCACAGAGGAGATTCAACTCAGATATCAGCAAGATTTTTATTACCGAGAGCCTATACTGACATATTCCCTCCTCTAGCAGGCCCCCTTCAAGTCTGCTACTTCACGGGAAATTTAGTCAGAGCCGTTGCAGTTTGAAAAGAAGAATTTGCGCTTTGTGGAAAGAAACCCTTTTAAGAAGTACTCGACATCGAGGTTTAAGCATTTAGATTTTCTAAAAGTTCAAACCCTGCCCCCATCTTTCTGGGGTGATGCTCAAAGGGGCAATGACCAAATTATATATTCGAAATGAGATTATTTTTTTCATCCACATTATCAATATAGTCATGAAGAGGCCAGGTATGGGTTTGGGGAGAGATGGTCCGTGCAGCTGTGTATCTGCAGTGTCATTCAGATGCATACTGTTTTAGAAGCTTTGGGCCGTTCACTGAAGGCGGATGTGCCAAATAATAATCAAGGAGACGCATGGCTGCAGACACTTGGAGAAGACTGTGAGTCCGGGAGCCGTGGTGGAAAGCCTCAAGGGACTCTATTAGAACTTTGAATTGTTTAGTAATGCTTGCCCCGCATAGCTTTGCATCCTCCATAACCTGATCCGATTGCAAATTTTTAATCGGGAAATTTCATCTGGCCTTTTAATCAAAATGGTTTTGCAGGCTTGATTGACAAAAGAATTGTTCTTGTTTTGAATGTTTCTGATGCAAGAAATTTGGATCGAAGGTTTGTCGTTGTTGCTGTTGTTGTTTTGTGTTTTCTCTCTGCGTTACTACTACTGCTCAGGGCATGGCTAGGTTATCGGAACAATGAATTAGAGTTTTTAATAACATCAGCATGTGGCATTAGCCATGCTGCCTGTGATTTCAGATGCAATCTGCTAACTCTATGGTAATAAGCAAGAATGAATTGTGCGTTGCCAGGATGTGTTAATTCCAAAGGATACTGTAGCCCAGGCTTACGCACTTTGTGCTCTCCCTCTGCTTATGTGATTGGCCGTGACTGCTCTATGACGTAACCTCTACAAGTGACCCAGGTGACTTGAGACTGGTCCTCATGATTCTCACTGAAATTCCCACAAGTTCAACTGTTTTCATCTTGCAGGTACCTTGGGAATGAAGCTGTTTGTGCCTCCTCATTCTGCAGACTCAATGAATAGTGATGTCGCCCCTTTAAAATGCCATTAAAAGGACAGTACTCAGAGAATACAACCCACCATGCCCTATGGGCTATGATGAGAAGCCAAAACCTGTAGGTAAACAGCACTTCCAAGCCTGTTCCTAGGAATTCTATGAAAACCAAATGGCCTTTCTTTCAGGAGAAATTTAACCTGAAATATCTCCTCCCCGCTGTTTGCAGGCCAGCACATGCAAAATTTGCATTTTCCTTTTAAAACATAATAAGGAGAATTAAAGGCCTATGATTAAGCACTTAACATAAAATTAAAGGGCCATGGTTATTCATTAGGAAAGCACCATGTAACTAGAATTCAATCGGATTTCAGACAGACTTCTTTCTTCTTGTACACAATTGCATGTCATGGATTTGACATTTCTGTCTATTCCCTTTGTCTTTCAGGCACAGTTTATAATATTTTATTCATATCTGCAGCACTGTAGGAACAGGAGAACAAATTCTCGTGAGTTTAGCATGGGCTGGCTTCCCATTTCCCCCAGTGAGACCTATTCCTCGATTCCCTGTGTTTCTTTCAGTTGAAGAGAGAATAGCTTGTGATAGGCTTAACATTACAACAGTGACTTTGCCTGATTGATGAAACATGCAACTTAGAAAGCAAGATACCTTCAGAAATCAGTCTTCACATTTGTAATACTGTCCTGTGATATGAGAGCTCTGATAATTTAATCAAAGTTGAATAGTTGGAAAGAAAAATATCCAAATGTAAATCCTGACCTTCCCCATGTCCCACAGTCTATTCCAGATTAAAATAAAAACCAGAAGGAGAAAGTGAAATGGTCCAGATTAAAATAAAAACCAGAAGGAGAAAGTGAAATGGGAGAATTAACCTGGTCTCTATAGGGGAAAGATAGCCTGCATTTGAAAACAGTAGAAAAAAAAAATGGCATAAGGACGGGGGAAAAAGTGTGAACAATATTTTAAACAAAATTAAAAAATAAATGAAACTAGGAGACAAACACAAAGCAAGGAAACAGTTCACAGTAAAGAAAAAGAAAGAAGAAAAGAAAAAGAAAGAAGAACCAAGTTACCTATAACGTAAAGAGCAATACACAAGTAGGATGACAGCAAATAAAAGAGTAAAACAGACAAGCTGCCGAGAGTCCAGAGAGAGAAAAGCAGCACAGACCACCACAGACATACAAATACTTAAAAAAAAAATGCTCCTCAAGTTTCCATACAACAACAAAAACTATACATCGTAAAGGCAGTGTGTGGTGATGGTTGGCCGTGGCTGGAGGAAGTGGTACTTCACTGTCTATTGAGACCATTACCCTTTCTGGAAATCAACATGACCTAACTATGCCAGGATCCACAAAACGGTTACACCTACCATGTCCATAGCGCATCTCTAGCTGCAAAAAAAGAAAACTGCAAACCAGCATCTTTTTGTGATGTGATTCCATTTTCTTTCTTGGGAGGAAGAAATGATAGAAGAAAACAGGGTGGGGGGGAAAGCTAATTATATGTGTCTATAAAGACAAACTGGTGATTTTGTTTTCTTCTTTACATGTCACAGCAGTGTGTTTATAGTACTCCTATATTGCAATCAGGGAAGGTAATAATCTTATCTTTAACAAGAGGAAGAAACTTGTAAAATTTCTTCACACCCTGACCTACTGGTTCCCTGTTTAGAAGAATCAGTCAAAGGGAAAAAAAACCATGTTGACATGTTGTGGTAAAAATGAAGACAGCACCAAGGGATTGTTTAAATAAATTCTGGGCCGTCCGAAAGATAGACTGTTATGCAGCTGATATGAATTATGTGTCAGAAGGATTTTTGATGACATGTTAAGATATATCTGACAAATTCTAAGCAAACAGAGTAAAACAAAACAGAACGGAAAATTGTATAAGAGGACTGATTCCCAACCTCAAAAAATTCCACACCAGCCTCTAGAGAAGCAAAACACACCAAAATATCGATGGGTGTTGTTCTGGGTAGATTAATTATGGAGGATTTTTTTCTTTGTCATGGGTTATTTTTGCTATTGGTTGAAACAACCACAATGCACTGCTTTTGTAAGTGTGTTTGGGGACACCATAGATCGTTTAACCTCTCAGTTTATGTTACACAAAAGTGCAACAGTTTTCCCCAGGAAGGGATTTCACTACCGTACTTTAAACTAGAATAAGACCCTTAAAATCTGCATACCACTAGGAAAAAAAATCGCCTGTCAATAAGCAACAGGCATTGATGTCCTTTGCTTCCTTTAACGACACCACACCAGCCAGCCATTGGGCGTACTTTGAATGAGAAACTATACAGAGAAACAGAACCAGCCAATACTCCATCCTCAAGTGATGGCCTTTCTAGAAACAGCCTCCAGAAAGTCAGTGGCTCGCTAATGCTTCACATTGCATAGAGAGTCTGTGGTCCTGCCTTGTGCAGCCCCTTGGACGACTGCGTTGCTGGGTGCCTTGGGTAATTGCTAGGTAAACATCCGAATGCAGATTGCAAAAAGATACTCCTGTGGGTAGTAAAAATGCTGTCTGTTTGCAGGTTGAGGCTTACCCCTGTGTTTCAGAGATACCTGAATTGGTTTGGCTCTTTTCCAATTACAATCTGTTCGTAATCACCCAGGGTCTGTAACATCAAGCGGCGTTATGAGGGAATTAATTCTTCCTATGTGACAGTTGTTAGTGTAATTCATGTCCTTGTTTTTAATTGCTGGATCAAATTACTTTGTAGATTATTTCATATTTCATCCCAAGAGAAAGGAATAGAAAAAATGCACAGTGCCTGTGGTGACTTATTTGTTTAGTCTACACGGGGGGAAAAAACAGAATTAAAAAGATTGACTTTCTAAGCAAAAGGGCTCTTCTGTATCCTTGGAGTATTTTTTGCATGATTTTAGATGGAAAGTTTAAACACTCCAGAAACTAAGTTTATTTTTGTAATGGTCTTGCCAAAATAATGGCCATAAAGGTCACAGGCAGTGTCTACTAATAAATGCCTTTAAATGGATTTACAATTCAATGTTCTTTCATTAAAAGAAGCACCTTGAAGATAAGAAATTAATGAGACTTAGAATAATTTATTGAGGAATATCTAATAGATTCTCGAGAGATTCAAATGTCAAGATGTTTAAAAACACACATACAATCACACAAACTTAGAAAATGCAAATTATATTTGGGGAGAAAACACAGTATTTGAAAAACCTTATAAATGTTTATTTTTACTACACTGAAATTTACTCTTTGTATTTGAATATGTACCCAGTAGACATTTCATCCATGTTAGGGGTCCTAGTCGCCAAATGCTTTTCATTCTGTTGTTTAGACTCTTAGGAAGAATTAGCCATTGCTGCTTAGGTGACTTAGGAGCTGAGAGTTTACTTGCAGTCTAATGGGTGAGTGAACGTCCAGCTAAAACAAGCTTCCAGAACAGGAAAGTCATAGATCAAGAATTCGTTGTTCTATTTATTTTCACTTTCTGATGACTTGTGTTGAAAGGGAAGTGTATGGTAATATGGGACACTTGAAATGAGCTGTCACTGTAACTGAGGCCAGCTAATATGTATATTGTCTCATAAATAGTCATCGTCTAATGTAGTGATAAACAGGAGGAGCTTATAGATCACTCACTTAAAAGCAAGTGGCAACGTAACTGATAAATACTGCCTGCAAATAAAAGCATTTTGATCATTAGAACAGGAGCTGGAATTTGCTGATTGCTAGGAGATTACAGTAAAAGACAAACGAACAGATCTACTCACAAAGGTACCACGAAGTTCCATTATTGAAGTATTGTCAACACAGAAAGATCCTGGAAATAAGACCTGAACCCGCCATAAGCAGATGTAGACACAGACACAGCTCACAAGCTGGCAGTAACCAAGTTGGTTTTCTTTGCCACAGCAATGAATGTACTGCTATCATTGTCATCTTTAGGAAGAGAAAAGAGATGTCTATGACAATAGATGTCTTGCCTATCAAATAGCTATGCAGAATTTCTGAGGCCACATATTTCCTCGTAAACAGATCTCTACTACATTCATTTTCATGTGTATGTTCCCTTTGGCTGTGTGTTGACCAGAAGAAGTGAGTTACCTGTTGTCTGCTAAGTCGATTCATGGCTGTGGGCTCCTTAGCTCCATTTGGTCCTTTGCAAAGCACAACTCTATTGTGAATTGGCGGTGTAACCATGTGGATTGGGGAGGATGCCACATCATCGCTGTACTCGGTAACTTTATTTTGATTGGGACAGGAAGTCAACAGAGCAGTTCAAGAGTTCCTCCTTTGTATTAGTAATATCTTAATATGAGATACACTAACAAGGCCAACTGATACCCCCAGAACTGCCCTGAAATGAAATGCGAAAAGCCTCAGTTGTATCAATATATATATATAACATATGCATGTACATATAGTATGTAATATATACATATGTATATGTATATATATATACACATACATATAATTTTTTCTAGATTGGCTGCCATACAGCTCATGCTTCCAACTCACTGTGTAACCAGTGATAAGCTTGAACAGCTAATCCTTCTGTCTCCACCCAAATGCTAAGAGCATAAATATATGTGACATGATTGTGTGTTATTCAAGATTGAACCCAACACTTCATGCACGTGATGGACAGGTTCTACCAACAACACCACATCTTCAGTTCCCATCATTTGTGAGTTGAGTCTGGCTTATTTTACTTAATGTGATGATCTCCCATTTCATCCATTTTCTTGAAAAATGAGTAACTTTAATTTTCTTTATAGACAAACAAAAAAAATCCATTATTCATACACTGTATTTTATTTACCTATTCATGGTCATATAGACTGGTCCCATAATATACTTATTTTTTTTTTGTCTGAATGTTTAACCTATTCACATGTAATTCATCTTAATGATACATTTAAATTTACTATCTTACTATTCTGTCCCATCTGTTTTCAGCCCCCTTCATTCTCCTTTGTTGACATGTTTTAAACTAATGAGGTTCTACTCAATCTTCCCTCTCCAATGATAAATGTTTTATTATTCTTTTAACAGTTACCTGAAGACTGTCAGTACTCATCCTTGACTTTTTAAAATCTCTCAAAATTAGTACTTTTTCCAAAAATGGCAGTTTTAAGACTTTATAAAACCTTAAATTGTATTTATTTATTTATTTATTTATTTATTTATTATTTTACAGCTTGACCTCCCAACCTCTCCTCTACCCCTCTGCCCACTCCCCCAATTCATTCCTCTTCTGTCTCTCTTCAGAAAGGGACATGCCTCCCATGGGTATTAACAAAATATGGTATATCGAGTTGCAGTAAGACTTAGGCCTTGTATTAAGGCTGGGCAGGGCAATCCATTATGAGAAATGTGTTCCCAAGAGCCAGTCAATGTGCTAGGGACAGTCTCTGCTCCCATTGTTAGGAGTTCCACAAGTAGACCAAGCTACACACTGTATATAAGCTCATATATGTGAGCCTAGGTCGGTCCCATGCAGGCTCCATGGTCATTGGTTCAGATTCTGTGAGTTCTTATAATCCCAGGTTAGTTGTTTCTGTGGTTTTTGTTGTGATGTGCTTGACCCCTCTGGCTCCTACAGTGCTTCCTCCCCTGTCTTCAGCAGAATTCCTGACCTCTGCCTAAAGTTTTGCTGTGGGTCTCTGCATTTGTTTCTATTGGTTACTGGATAAAGGGACTCTGATGATAATTGAGGTAGTCACCAATCTGATCACGGGACATGGTCAGCTCAGGTACATTTCAGCTATTGTTAGGAGGACTTTATAAACCTTTCACTCCTGAGTGCTTTTATCACCTAAGACAGTTTTACTCTTGCTCAGTCAGTGTTCCTCTGATTCAATCGTGTCATTCCAGTTTCCGATTCTTAGTCCTGCCTTTATTTCAATGCCTCCATTTGGATCATGAAGAAACCTCTTTAGTATTTCTGTTAGCACAGGTCTGATGAGTAAGTCTGCAAGAGTATTTTTCTTTGTTTTTGGTTTGAATAGATATTTACTGGCTTTCATTTCTAAGGATGTTTATGTCAAATTCTAGCTCACTCATTTTCTTTTAACATTTTAAAGGTACAATTTTTGTTTATTTTTATTTATGTATGCGTTTGTGCCTTCATGTCTGGCATATGTGTGCAGGTTCCTGTGGAGGCCAAAGAGAGCAATAGATCCTCTGGAACTGGAGTTACAGACAGGCCAGAACTTCCTTACACGGGTGCTGACAACTAAACGCAGGTGAAGAGCAGCAAACACCCTTGACCTCGAACCATCTCTCCAGCCCCTTATTTGCTTTCTGAGACAGGGCGTGGCTTTGTTGCTCGGGCTGGCCTCATACTCAACCTCCTGTGTGCTGGGCTACAAGCATGCCACAACGCCATCTACAGGTCTACTGTCTGCTACAGAGTTTCATCGAGGTACAAAGATGGTGGCAGGTGGGGGAGCACCCTGTCTTCCTCCTTCTTCCCTGATCTCTGTCACTCCTCTACTGGCTGACTGTGCTGTAAGCCAGGAGCCCCTGAGCCAGCCAGTCCTTCTGTGGTGCACCTCAGAATATAGAGAAGGCCTGCGTAATGGCTGATGTCCCCAAGTGTTTATTTCTGTTTCTGTACTAATTGTATTACAAAGGAAAAAGTAAGACTTGGTTGCATTGTTATTTTTAAAGTTCCCAGTGGTTAAATGGACAGTAATGTTTTTTTTTTTTCATTTATGTTGTATACCTAAAACAGACTGGAGCTAGCCTCTGATCCACACATAGGGCTCAGGCCGATGGCTGTTCGGTAATGGTTTACCTGCGTCTTCTGGAATATGTCACCTTTTATATTGCCACAGCAGAGAAAGGGGTGGTGGTGCAGGGTGGCATAAGCCTTCTTTGTTTCCTCCCATACCCTCCACCATAGAATTAGGTACGAGGTGTTACGAAACGTGGAGGGCTGTGTGGGATAGATGCTAAGGGTGACGGACTATTTCTAATACCTATAGATTAACTATTTTAACGGTAGCTAACAGGACCAAGGGGAAAACTGCGTGGTTGATCATTTTGCTAGCATGCACCAGATCCCAGGTTTTTGAGCTAATAAACTCTATACCCTTACTCAAAAAGCCACTGGAATTTCATTTTCTACTGTGTCCTCCCTGCCAACTAATTTCTGAGAATTCCTCTGTTACTCAGTCATGATCACAAGTTGTGCCGATATTTCCTGGAGGTCACTGGTCGCCTCTACCAGTCACCCTTTCTTCAGATGATTTCCGGAGCCCTGGGAGGCATGCAGCTCCTGCCTGCTGACATCTCACTTCCCTGAACTACTGTTTCTGCTTGACTCCAGTACAGACATGACTATTGCCTTTAACCTCACACCTATGGCCAGAGAGTAGCATCTCTCACACATTTCCAGGTAGCTTAGCAATGCTAAAGGGAATCACCAGCCAGGAGAGGAAGGAGCCTTTAGGTGTTACTGTATTTCTGTTCCTGGGTCATGGTGTTTACCATGGTTTCTTCCAGCTGCCACCCTGTTCTTGGCCTCCTCAGCCTGCTGTGCCATCTGTAGTGACTAGCTCTCACCACAGTGTCTTTCCAGGTCCTCTTATCCAGAGGTTAGCTTTGCTACTGCCATTCAGAGATGACAATGCCTTCTTTCTCTTAGCTCCAGAGGTATTGTCTTCAAGGGCAGTAAACCCACCACACTGTGTGGTCTGGGTAGTCACGCAGTTTGACAGTGGGTTTCCCAAGGTCTGGATTATACTACCTGAAATTATACCACATTGCATATGGGTTTTCAGACTAGGCTAGACTTCAGTGTTTGCCATCTGGTTCCTTTTAGATCCACACATACCCCCCACTCCCCAGTATAAGGTCAAGCTGTGCCTCTCCATCCATGCCCTCTTCATTTGGTTTGGGCTACAAATATCTCATAGCTAATTTTAAGATAGAACCTGTGTGTGACACACACACACACACACACACACACACACACACACACACACACCAGAAACACAGAATAATGCACAATCAGCTGGGTTTGTAAAAATCAAATTTGGCTTCATAAATCTTTTCAAGGATACACTCTTGCTAAAAATACATACATTTGCAATGATAAACAAAGTCTATAACATGTCAGTTTGAAGTATTTGCATCTAGGTTATTGGGTGACAATCTACCTCAAAAATAATGAGCATACATTTGCTTTACTTTTGGGTCAAAGAAAGTATCTTCTTCCAATTATTTTCCTGAAACAAAGGAAGTTTTTCTCAGAGATGAGTTGCTGTCAACATCAGTAAAGATAGAAAATTGCTCACAACTTCTAAAGGATATCTTACTAGTTTCAAAATAGATGTCTTTTTCTACCATGCTATCTTATTGCATTAGGGCTGGTACCTAAGGAAGGGAACCGGGATGATGTGTATTTGCTTATCATATTATAAGAAAATTATGGCTTCAGACAGTTGTTACATGCAGGTGTAAACCACCTCTGCCACCCCCATTAAGTTGTGTAATGGAAAAGTCCAGAGTAGTAGAGTCCAATAGAAATACAATGTGACCCACAGATATGGCTTTAAGATTTCTGGTGGTACATTAAATAGTCGAAAAAAGATGGAACTACTTTTAGCAATGACAGTTCATTTATCCTGATGTATGTAAATTATTTTACATGCTGTTTATGCTTATACTCTTTTTAAAACATTCTTTGTTATTATTGTATGTGCAAGATGTGAAGAGGGAAAAGTGGGAATGTGCATGCCAGAACACTCATGTGGGGATCAGAGGACTATTGTATGGCGTTGGAGTGTTGGTTTTTCTCTGGGTTCCAGGGATTGAACTCAGGGGAAACTGGAAGGAAGTACCTTTACTCACTGAACCATCTCACTGGCCTGTTTGAATTCTCTATAAATATCAACTGTATTGAAGCATATAGAGCATTCATAGAGCATTCACCAATAACATGGCTAGTGACTGCCAGATTGGAGTTGCAGGGAGATTGCATGCATAAGTGGAGAACCCAATGAGGGTTTCTTTTTCTCCTGGGCCCTCTAGTCTTTGTTGATGCTGCTTGCACTCATGGTGGGAGAATCGCCCTGGTAAAAGCAAGCTATCTTCTGGTCCAGTTTGCTCAGGGAATCCCTTTTCCCTTAAACAGAGCAACAAAAGACCTGAACCAGCTGGCCTTGTGTGTGTGTTTGGGGAGCCGTTTCTGGAGCCAGGAGAGGAGAATGGTGCTCACAATCACACGATACCCTCTCCTCTAAGCTAGTCTTACATTTCTGCTGCGAATAAGGACCAAAGACATGCCTCACAAGGGAAATTAGGACCAGAAAAGAGTGGCTGGCTGGTGGTAAGGAGAAAATGCTGGAACAGGAAGGATTCCCGAAGTCAGATCTCCTCTCTAGGAACTAGCAAATGGTCCCTGAAGCCCAGGTGTGGGCAGACTCCCTCATGTGAAGAGAGGCCAGGAAAAGCAGGCCTGCCAAACTTCAGATCCTAGTAGCCAGCGGAGGAAGCAGGAAAAGAGACGGAGCCACGGAACCGAAGGAAGCGAGACGGAGAAATCAGTGGCTGGCATGGAATCAGCATGCCGCATGAAACACAGGCTGTTCCTGAAGAGGCCAGAATAGCTCTGAGAATGTGATGGGCAGAAGGTAGACGATGAAAAGCTGAAGGGAAGCAGAAGCAGAAAATGGGGGAAAATGGGGGAGCTCTCCTGAGAAATTTGCATGTCAAAGGGAGAGTCTATGATGGCAGGGCGGGGGTCATGCTATGGTAAGCAAGGGTTTAGTAAATATATGCAATGAATTTAAGCACTAACATTTTTATTGCAAACTCAGCAAGCATGTGGTATGGTGTGAAACTGGGTTGGACTTCTAGCCCAATGGTGACTCTACTAGCAAGTTACTGGTTCCTCTGCCTTTACTTCCTCTTATGTCAATGGGGGTGTTATGCTGATTCCACGGGTACACTAGGCACGTGAAATTAATGTAAAAGAAAGAATGGAAGACATGGAATTACCCGTGGTCACTGATGAATGACCAGCTTGCTCTCTTTTTTCTGTCTTTCCTTATTTTACTTGGGGTGTTTCCTACTCTCTCCCAGCAGCCTGGTGACCACCTTCCATCTCCTGTTCCAGGATCTAAGCAAGAGTGACTTTCTACTCTGATGCTGTCTGTCCTCAGGCCGTGGAATTCCTTTGCCAGCTTGGGTCTCTAATGCTCTGGAATCCATTTCTGCTGACCCAACCTGCAATATCTCTAGTGTCCGCACGCTAGGTACCTCCTGAAAAGCCACTTCCTCGATTGAGGAAGATGCATAGTCCTGGGCAATTTGAGACTCTCTGTGGAAATTTAATCTTGGACAGTTCCCTTCAACAGCGTGCCTGCGGACCCACCCTCCTTTGCGATGATTCTTCTGGCTTCTTCTGTTCCTTTGGTGGCAGCACAATGCTTCCCGGCAGAGCAAAGCTGTGAGCACAGATCTCCACATGCTGCTTTCAGATGACAAATGGATGCTGCTGACTCCTGGGGCGAAATGCTTCCTCCAAAATGTCACTGTCTGTGAGTACTTTCTCCTTCAGCGCTCTGGCCGGGGAGCAGAGCGAGGAATTCTAGGGAACACAAAGTTGCATTTCTCCCTTCCTTAGTACGCAAAGCACACTTGTCTATGTTGACTCCTCTAACCGAGTCTGAATCCTTCTTGCTTCGCCCTTGCTTGGCTTCTGCAACTGCACTTGAACTTGAGCCACTTTGTGCCTTTCCAGGCTTTTGCTATTTAACCTTTTCGATAGTCGTGTATGCGATGATAGTGTCTTGTCTGTGTCATAGAGGGTTGAGCTGAGGCTGAGTGCTGTCTTTGGGCCTTCGTTGCTTTAGTATATAATTTCAGTGTTACCAAAGAATGGGTAGAAACACTGTGAGAGCCAGAGGTCGTGGAAAACCAGTAAGTGAAACATTGTCTTCTGAACAAGGCAGGACTGATGTTTTTACAAACTCACAAAAGCAGCTGTGGCTGCCTTCACAAGACCTGCGCAAGATCAGACCAGTCAACACACCGGAATGAATGGGGTATGAATGGGGATAGGTCACGCCAGTTCCTACTCCTAGCTGAGAAGCTACTGATAGTTATTGATGGCTGCTATGGGAGAGATTCGCTTTTCTTTAGGGGTGTTGTTAGGTTAAACAGACAGGATCATGTTTATTGGTGCACACATTGAGGCAGCAGACTCTTCCCCTGGAAAGTTAACTGTCTGCTGAGAAAAAAAAGGTGACTTCAATCCTTTATAGGGGTGTGGGTGAGGAGTCCAAATAGTTGCTCTGTTTAGACCGTGTAGTCCATGCAGCGTATAGCTTGTTTCCTACCTGCAGCCCTCCCTATCAGTATCCCATCGACCTCACCTATCTGCAAGAGAAGCTGGGAAGTGTTGTCTTTTAGCTTCACACATATTTATTTATATTTATACGGACAGTGGTAATTGAACTCTGTGTGTGTGTGTGTGCGCGTGTGTGCGTGTGTGAGAGAAACATAGACAGAGACACAAAGACAGAGAGATGGAGAAGCTGAAGTTGGAAGAATCTGGGAGGAATATAAGAGGAGTTAGGGGAGGGAGTAGAGGTGACTATGATAAAAATACATGACATACATCTCTGGAACTCTCAAAGAATAAATAAAATATTACATTATCCAATTAAATATAAAAATAAAAACCTGATGTGTTCAAATACTTGGACATTCTTCATGTATCCTTCCCACACGGGATACACACAAATGTTCTCGTGTCCCAAGTTTTTCTGAGCTCCCATTTCTTAAAAGCTGGAGTGTAGTTGGGGACAGAAGTTGGAAGCTTGGCAGTAGTGACTCGCTTTTTTAATGACTTCTGCTCTTGAGTGACTTGCTCCACAGCTGGAGATTCCAGAAAAGAAGCTCAAAAGAGATTGGGCTTCAGATGTTAACATTTTACTGATTGTCTTAAAAGACTGATGTCAAGAAATCAGTAATCAGAAACTGTTTTGAGAAATGGATGGATGGATGGGTGGGTGGGTGGGTGGGTGGATGGAAGGATGGGTGGGTGGATGGAGGGATGGCTGGATGGATGAATGGATGGGTGGAAGGGTAGATGTGTGGATAGATGGGTGGATGGATGGACAGGTGGGTGGGTGGATGGATGGATAGATGTGTGGGTGGATAGAGGGGTGGATGGATGGGTGGATGAATGGCTGACTGGCTGGCTGGCTGGCTGGATGGATGGAAGGATGTATGGATGGAAGGATGGATTGATTTGGATGGGTGGGTGGGTAGATGGATGGATAGGTGGATGGATGGATGGATGGATGGATGGATGGATGGATGGATATATAAATGGAACATGTTTTGGACACAAATAGAATGAATTTCTGAATCTATTTTGTTGTTTAAACATGTTCACTTCCCAATAAAATCTCCTTTGAATCCTGAAATTCCAGAGGACCAGAATGGTTTATTTTGGCTGCTAAAGCAGGATTCTACAGGCCTAGCACAGTGACAGGGAGCTGAGCAAAGGTAGGATGAACACTCATCAAGGAAGCCAGGGCTGCATTTGGCCTGCTCAACTCAAAGCCAGCTCCTCTGCACTCTGTTCTGTCAACAAACCCTCCCAGCCACTGCCATGGAGGCAAAGCAAAGCAGGCTGATGGATTTTGCCCAAAGTTGTTAATCTGTTAACAATTGGCTGTAAAAGTATGCATATGGAGACAAATAGGAAAGCTAAAAACCAACTTCTGCAGTATAAAGATATAATTGCCATGCATAAGCAAAAAGCAAGCCCCCTCACAGATTGCAAATGTTATTTTAACACACTGGGTTTAATGAATTTCCTTTGACCATCAGCAAAATGGAGTTTCAGCTCTGAATCATTTTTTTTTTGTCCTGCTGCTACTTTTTCTTTTCCTCATCCACCCTTTTGAATAAAATGAGATCCTGACAAATTCATCAGGCAATTGTGCCATTTATTCAGCATATGACCTTAGGTAAATTACTTAACTCTCTGAGTTTCGAGCTCTTCATTTTTAAAATGGGTCTAACCATCTCTTAGTCAGATGACTGGTTGAAGTGGTGTGTGTCACACATCCTACAGAGTGCCTGGGATGGAGTTGAGCTCAGTGGCACATTTACAAAATAGTTCATGGCTATAGAGTGGCTGGCCCCACATCCATAGGGCACGTCAGCAGACTGGAGACATGTGGCCAAGCCTCTGCTGTAATTTAAGTTTAGAGGCCATCTGCTGCATGATTCACTCTTGCTTATGGTCTTTTGTGACATTCAGGCTTTCAGCTGATTGGATAGGGCCCACCCACACTGTGTAGTGCAATCTGCAGACACCATTGATTTAAAGGTTGACCTCATCCTTGAACACTCGCACAGAATCATCCACAGCAGTTTTGGTTACATAAGCACCAAGGCTCAACAGTACTGCTATATAAAGATATGAATGAGAAAATTCCCCAAATAAGCTGTGCATAAATTGAAATGTTACCATTACAATTTATCGTGGATGACCTTTGTCCTCCTAAAGACCCATTCCTTGTCCACCTCTGTGGCCCCTAACATCTGACTACAGATGAAAACCTTTTGGAATGTATTAACTTAACGAAACCTCATTCTCCACCAACTAAAGTGTTAAAAAGTGCTATCAGACAACATGGAAGGCCTATAGATGAGATTTTTCAGTCTAGTGAGCCTGCCTTCCTGATGTTTCCACTGAGGTATTTTGAAAATGCCTTGTCTCTAGCTTTCCTTTTTCTATTATCTCAAAATTCCATGAAAACTGCTTTCACATTGTAATGCGGGACTTGGAGTAACATAAACACATCTTTCCAGGCCACCTGGATCTGGCTCTGGAATAAAGTGTATCTTATCCCCTTTAAGGTGAGAATTTTGTTTTTGTGTTGACAAAATCAGCTCTCTCACTTTGTCCTCTCTAACACTCAGGATTGTGCGAGGGGACAGTTACCTCTCGGCTTCCTTGCGTGTCTCCTTCTAATGCATTATGAGCAGTAGCGAGAACGACTGTAAAATGAAGCAAATCCTTCTATCTGGTGCTTACCCTTCATAACCACACAAGCGTTCTGGGGAAGGGGCTCTGGTGCACAGAGGACTCACTCCCTGAACTTCTTTTTCTCCAGCTTTATGGATGTGGCCCACAACATCCTCTTTGGGGGTTCCCGCTCTTCCTTTTGCACGGATGCTTTCTCTGCACTGTAAGCTCCTTCCGGTCTTACACATCTTAGTTCAAATGTTTCCCCTTTCCTTTTGAGTAGAACTTAATGGGTACTATAGGTAGAACAGACTCCACATTCCAAGTTTAGCAACTTTTATAAGTGTCTTTTGTTATAACAGTAGCACATACTTTTTTTTCTTTTAAGCTGTCTCCATGGAAGTAGGACACTCCATGAAGGTAGAGAATCCATGTGTCCTTCGGGACCATGTTCTTGCACCAAGCACATCCTGATGCTGCTTCTGAGTAACTGAATGGAACAGCTGTGGCGGTGCTTTAGGAAGGGCGGCATCCTTCCTGACAATGGTCTGATGCAATGCAAGTAAACACATTCTCAGTACCTCTCACAAAGGTACTAAGTATCTCACAAAGTGACACACTGCTGTGGCTTTAATATTGTGACTTGACCGTACTCACCAAGAAAGACCATGTGCCCTGCCCCGGAAGTGGAGAGAGAAGGAAAAGTAAAGCGGGGGGGGGGGGGAGAGAGAAGAGAGCATCAGGCCAGTGAGGACTCAACAACTTGGATGTTCCTTGGAAGTGTCACAAGCTGAGAAGTTTTCAAGAGATAGGACTAGTATGGATGGTGTTTATTTGTTTTGTGCATTGCAAGTAAACCATAAGTTCCCAGATATATAAGCTTAAGTCTGATCTGCCTTATTTGCATGGATTTTGTATGAACAGTGTGTGTGTGTGTGTGTGTGTGTGTGTTCTAGAGTCACTTAAAACTGAACAGAAACTGCGTTGAGTACTAATTCACCGCAGAGTCTGGGGGGGGGGGTCAGACAGACACTGAACTCCAAAAGCTAAGCCATCTCCAGAATTTAAAGTTTCAGGAATTCACAAGAGTTTGGTTAGAATTTTGTATTCCCCACGGGCTAGGGAAAGATTTGCATGTGTCTACACTGAGTTGCTAATGCCTCCGGGATGTCACCAGATGCCCCCTTTAGCCATTTGACTTTCTATTGTTACAGTCTTCACAGTTCAGTAGGGCAGACAGTTCCTAGCCCTGCTGGAATATAGGCAAGGTCAGGGAAACTGGTTCTGGCCAATGAAACGTGAATGGAAATAACACTCCACACTGGCTATAGCACAGTAAAAAGCCCACCCCCCCCCCCGCATTCTTCTGCGGTCTCTTATTCACTTACCAACTGCTGTCAATCACAAGGAATTATCAGACAGCCTGACATCAAGATGTCTGTATCTATGGAGACCAGGCCTTCTAGATGCCTCCATGCTTCGGGGAATTTTGGATATAGATCAGAAAATCTCTCTGTTCGTTATGTTTCTGTGGCTGTGATAAAATGCCATGATCAAAAGCAACTTAAAGAAGAGATTGTTTGGTTCCAGAAAGCTGCATGTCCTTAATGGTAGGGAATGTGTAACAGTAGCAGAATGACATAGGATCGCTAAATCTTTATCCACACACAGGAAACAGGAGAGCAAGGACTAGACGTGGGGTGAGGCTCTAAGTCCCCTAGTTCACCTCCAGTGATGACTGCCTCCAGGAAGTCACCTCCAAAAAGTTCCTGCAACCTTCCCCTAAAACAGCACCAGCTGAGAAACCATTGCTCAAATACATGAGCCTGTGAGAGATACTTCTCAATGAAATAATAACAATCTCCATCAAAAACAGAAAAATCAAATGCTTTCATAGCCGTGTTTCTTCCCTGTTTCCTTGTGTACTTAAGAAAGATGGACAAGGTACCTAGTCATGTAAAATACATGCAGACAAGTCATGTGTCTGGCAGATGGCACTTCCAGGAACCTTGAAATTAGAGTGTTTCTTTATTCCTTGTTGCCAATGGAACTACTTATTTTAAGTCAACTATTTCTGGTGGTCTTTTATAAGTCATTTCATAGGTAAGAAGTCTCTCGGCCGTGGGAGGATGTTTGAGCCTGTGAAGGGTGCTGTTATCCTTTCTAGAGAGTGGTGAGGTCAGGAAATGAAGTGGTTCTTCCCACATGGAGCAAAGATGAACCCACTGCATAATCCTGGAGTGGAGAAAAGATGGGATTGTTTGTTAATCTCTTGTCCCTTATGTTGAGGTCTTGAGTGTCATCTCAGAATGTAGGGAAGTCAGCAAGATTGGCTAAGTCCCAGAACCTGCAAGGTTAGGGCAGAGAAATGCTAAACTCTTCCAGGGTGGGGTAAGAATGGAGACTGAGGTAGCATCTTCATGGTTAGTGATGGAGCTGGTGAGTCGTGGGTCCCACACAAATCTCAAGGGCAACTTCCTGTGAGCCAGATAACTTGCAAATCTGTGGAGAGCAAATCCTGTTGAATTTTCCCACTTGAAATGTCCACGTTGTAGACTGATCCTGCAATATCCTCTCCTCATTCAGTAAAATTCTTCAGAGGATGCTTGGCAGAATCCTGGGTTGAGAACATCTTTTTGGAAGCCAGCATCTAGATATTTAAAGTTAAAGCAGAGAAAGAGCATCTCTCCAACTTCAGGTTCCGAAAAGCATTTGTCTTCCTCACTTTAGCCCAGACTAATGGTTTGTGTGTAGGAATGACAAACGTGTCCTGGAGGTCCTACTGCCCGCGCACGATGAAGCCGGCAGTGCATCATACCTGGCTTGTGGACAAACAGAGAATAGCAGCTTCCATTTCACAAATGCATCCATTCAGTGGAAGGACTTTCCCTTTCAAGCTGAGGGGGCAAAATGCCCACTCCAGAGCATTTTGCATGTCCCCAAGCTTTAATATATCTCATAGCAGCTCTCCTCAGCATTCCACATGATAAAATCAATCTCTATTTAAGTAAGAGGGGGATATTTATTTCTTAATTTTTTAATAATGTATTTTGTGATTTGTTATAGCTTCGGTGTTGTATTATTTATTTATTGTGCCTATGGGGTACACTGCCACTTGATAATAGAGCAGCTATGGAAACTTGAGACCTAAGCAGAAATGAGTTCGATAATATTGCTACACTGAAAGACTTCGTCCCACATGAATAGAAGAACAAAAGTGCAAGGCCATGATAACCCAACCGACAGTACTAAGGGAGTATTTAGAAAGAAATAGAGATGGAGATTTTTTTTTGTTTATGGCAAACAGGAACAATTGACAAATGGGTGGGCTGTTTTAAAACCCAAAAGCATTTCATAATTTCATAAGCTTCATAAAACTAGATTTACTATATTCTTGATGTATGTGTTTGTGTGTGTGTACATTCATCTGATATTTTACTAAGGTAAAAGCTGCCCAAAGGCCTGATAGAACTTAAATATATTTCTCCCCCATCGTCTTGCAAATCATATAGGTGAAAACAGTGACGTGTGCAGAGTGGGATAGAGATGCCTTCGTTTTCATTCCAAGGCTTACTAACAATTTGCCAAAAAGAAAGCATATATTCATATGGAGGTACGCTTTGGTTGTTTTTTTTCTCATTATTTATTAAAAAGCATAAAATTGGCTCACACAACTACTTTTTGACTACTCATATTAAAGTAACAGAAGATACATCACAGTTGAAAATGCCTTCATATGCATATACATGTCATCATAATGACTGAGGACAGTTAGATAAAGCCAGCGTTCGATTAAATATGTTTAAGCTCAGCGGGTTCTGCACCTGTGGGACACTACTCATGCCCTGGTGCTTCTGATAAGCTAGTGATAATTGTCAATGCTCTCCAATAATTTTGACTTTTCTAATTCTCATTATTCCTGGTGTGCGTTTCAGGAAAAAAAAATTGTATCATGCTGATGGCACCATTTGACATTAAGCAATAAATAAAGGCACTGAAGGATGCTTGTCCTTCATCAAAGATGCCATCTCAGCTGGTTGGGCAGCCAGCCAGTCCATCACCAGCATTTATTGACTGTCTGATGAGAAGGTGCTGTGAGAGCTCGGGGCTCGAGGGCATTCAGGACAGAGGCAAAGGCAGGGGAAAGACAAGAGGAATGGTTGCAGAATTCCGGAGAGGCCGTGTGTCAGCATGGGCAATCTGAGGGTGGGCTGGCTTGTATTCACAGAGCATCTGAGTTGGCCCAGGTAAAGGCCATGTCAATGAGTGATCTCTTTGGAGACTACAGCAATCCTGTGCGGGACATAGCGTCAGTTTCCTTGTCTGTGAAATGGACTACACCGAATGGTCAGGAGGCAGGATAGACAATGTCAACGTGGTGTCTAGTACTTACCTGGAGGCTGGTGGGCATGGAAACTGACAGAGATGGAGGTGAGAAGGGATGAGGTGTCCTCTAGAAGTTAGAAACCTCTCTCACGCTTATTGAGGTTATATAGCTCAAAGCGATGTGATTCTTGTTTTAAGATCTGGCTTCAGGTTACCCCCCCCCCCCAAAAAAAATTACAAATGTAGATTTCGCACCAGCACATGCTCAGTTCTGTCATATCTGTGGGAATTATGTCAGAGAAAGGAAATGAATAAGTGGACGCTTGTGTACTCTAGGAACTCTTCAAGGATACACAGCACGGTCTGCTGACTCCGGTCTGTTCTGTAAGGTGTTTCTCTTTAGTGGGTAGTGGTTCTCGTGCTTTTCCTGTATGTCCTGGAGGAAATCCCACAGAGTGGAGAACCCTCCTAACATCAGAAGGCTCGTGCCTTCCTGGTGCCCCTTTGAGTCAAATTAACAGAGGTGAGATTACCTGGCATTTGTGACTAAACAAGAACCGTACTGACTTCAGCTGTATCTGCCTGAAGCTATAGAGATGGTTAAAACTAGAAACCCTTCATCAGTACGTCAGTTGTTTAATTTTGCCAAACACAACAAAGAGTTTGACTTTCCTCCTTGTCTCTTTTTCACTGTAGTGACTGATTCTGAGTAAGTGGGAGTTGGGGCAGCATGACCGTGTTCTCATCAAACTGCTCAGCCTCTACAAGGCTAGGCAAAGCTCCCATGAGAGAAGCAGAAGCCAACCAGACATGGGTGGAATGCAGCCCTCGGAGCAGGATACAAGACTTGAATATGCTCTAGATTTATTCCTTATCTCTAAAATTAAAAAACATTTTAATGATTTATTATTATCACTGTTATTATTATTTTATATCCCAATTGTAGTTTCCCCATCCTCATTTCCTTCTAGTCTCTCCTTCCTACCTCCTCCTTTCCCCCCTCCCACCCTACTCACTTCTCTTCTGTTTCTATTCAGAAAAGGGCAGGCCTCCTCCTATGGATATCAACCAAACATGGCATATCACATTGCTGTAAGACTAGACACTTCCCCTGAATTAAGGCTAGACAAGGCAACCTAGTGTGAAGAGTAGAGTCCCAAAAGCCAACAAAAGAGTCAGAGACAGTCCCTGCTCCAACTGTTAGGAGTCCCACAAGAGGACCAAGCTATACAACTGTCACATATGTAAAGGGCCTAGGTCAGTCCCATGCAGGCTCCCTAGTTGTTGGTTCAGTCTCTGTGAGCCCCTATGAGCTCAGGTTAGTTGATTCTGTGAGTTTTCTTGTGATGTCCTTGACCCCTCTGGCTCCTACAATCTTTTCTCCTCCTCTTCAGTGGGAATCTCTGAGCTCAGCCTAATGTTTGATTGTTTCCATCAGTTGCTAGATGAAGTCTCTCTGAGGACAATTGGGCTAGGCAGCGATCTATGAGTATTGCAGAATATCATCAGGCATCATTTCATTGACATTTTAAAAAATCCTTACCTTGAATTATAGCATTTCTAAGTGAATTCCTTCTAGTTTAGGGAAATGGCTGTAACTTTCAACACAAGAAAACTTCTCATTAACTTCAATACATGTGGATCACATACCATGGATCAACAAAATACACACTATTGGGACATTAGAAAAGGTCATCTTGGCCCATTCTCCGGGAGTCCCTTCTATGGTGAGGAACCAGATAAGTTTGCAGAGCATGTAATACCCATGGATGGTAGATGTATGATCAAGGTTCCATGCTGCTCAGCAGAGGTCATGTTTCTTGGCAGACATATAAACTGTGCCTTTAGGGCTCAACTTCAAATAGATGTTTGGAAATAAGGGAAACAACTTCTGGATTGTAAGGTTTCATTCACTGGTAAGCAGGGACTTAGGGACTCAATAGTTACTCAAGCTAATATATGGGAAGGGGTGGGAATGTGCTAGGAGGCACAGTGGCTGAAGTTGCTCAGATGCTGAATATCCATTTTCTTCTGTTCACATTGAAGTCTTTCATCCCTACATGGAGAAATACTCTCTGGTTGCACAAAGCGCTGATCTCACTGAATGCTGGGAAGGAGGAAGCAGAGCGAAGCCCATTGATAGACTTTGGAGGGGCTGGATTGGGAGGGGGGGAAATGAGCACTTGTCACAATACTGTATCCCCTAAACAAGGTGAATTTTGATCAGTCAAGTCACAATTATAATGGGCTTGGAAATTTAGTTCATTAAAATGGCCTATGAACCAAACCAAAGCTTTTAAATTAAAAAAAAAAAAACAAAAACAAAAAACCCAGAAACTAAATCAAATGAATCCAGAATAAAAATAAACAAACACCATCATAGGAGCAATGACAAGTCAAAGTAAGACTAGACACTTACCAGAGTAGCAGAAGACCTCATTTGAAAAATGTCATTCAGTCTTGAATGCATTCCCTCCTTTTACCTTTCACGGAGTCTTCCTGTCTCAGCCTCAGAACCATTTCCGTGGTGAGGTCCTCAGAACCCCAGAACTGGACGGATGGGTGTGGCACCAGCCCTGTCCACACTGCTTCCTGTACCATCCCATTAGAGTACTTCCTATGTCGCCATAGCTAACCCTCTGCATAATTGTATGCCTTCGCCAACAGAGTGGGGAGGGGGATCCAGTAATATAGGAGCAGTGGTTACTATTCAGTTGCTGCATGGTCAGTGTATGTGACCGTCTGAAGATGGACTTCATAGGACATGAAACAAGGCCTATGGAAGAGTAACAGAATGGCCCGACACCTCCTTTCTGGAAACGGGACGTAAGGTGACTTCTTTGAGGAGCCTGGACTTCAGCTCTCACTTTCCCCTGGGTTAGGTGTTCTTCTACGGTGAACAGCCCACCCAACTACTCCCTGAACACCTGCAAGGATTCTCATATATTCTGGGTTTCAACTCCAGCAACATATTAGCGAAACTTAGACCTTTGTTTATTCTTTTAAAGCACTGTCCTTGTCTAAGCTGTAATCTCAGGCATCTGGACCTCACTGGCTCTGGAGCACTGGCTTACTTCAAAGGCCCCTAGGTATTCAGCCTGGAAAGAACCACAGTTTGTGTTTTTATTGTCTTGACCACCACATGGGAGGCCGTATCACGGAGGTGTGCTGGCATCCCATGGACATGCTGGACTGCGTTTTCCCCTGGAAGGTTAACACCAGGGGTGAGAAGCAGCACCTCTGCAATCACTCCCAGGAGGCTTTGCTTCTATCATCTTCTTCAATTGCCCCTACCTTCTTGGGATCACTGAGGAAGTCACTAATCGACCTCCAGTAGCACTTCTACTTGGGACTCTAGCTCAAGAGTATGGGAGCAGAAGTCCTGAAGGAGGTCTTGCCCACTCACATCTGGTTTTGTGGCCTTGGGAAAATTAACAGCCTTCTGCTCCAGTTCCCTTGGCTAAAGAAAAAAAAATTAACTAATGACATTGACTCAGTTGCTAGGAATGTCTTCAGATTTCACATGCAAATAATTGTGAGGTGTTTCATGATTGTAAATTGTGGTACAATTCCCCAAAATAACTTATTGCTAAACCTCCATAGAAATCTGTGCTGTCCCATTGTTTCAGTCACTATTTCATTTATGCATGGAGGACAGCATTTGCCTAAAACCCCTTTCTTACATGAGTATTGCCTTTGATTTATTCTCTTTCGCTCTGCTGGTACACAGCTTGACATACACATAAAGGATCTGCAGGGGGAAAAATCACTTAATGCATAGCATTTTCTTTGTTGTGACTGTCTTGTCATGAACTGTTATAGTTGTCAGTTATTCTCAGAAATTTGCTAGTTTTTGTTCGGGCTTATAAATACTCACCTTGGACACGGTTTATAGATGGCATAGAGAAAACAAATACATATGCTGACATCGTCAACTTAGATTTATTCTCACTTAAGAGAAAAAATCTTAAAGGTTTAATGTGTGCTTGATAGGCTATGATTCAGCCTGGAAGAGGCAGTTTATATTTACTCTCCTGGGTAGGATCAGCATTTATGGTCTCAGCCTTTCCCAGTGCCTCTTCAGCAGGTTGTACCTTTCCCAGAAGGGCTGGCTGATCTCAAAGTACAATTTCCGCACACATTATTCTCTGAGGAATAAGGATGTTAAGCCAATGGTGTTTTATGAAGAGTTGAGCAGGGAGATTTGGGCACATGAGTGTTTATTAAAGAGCCTTGAGTGGCCTGGCTACTGATATACCTGAGTCTGCTCATAGCACCAGCCCACTGAAAACTCATGAAATAGAAAATTTGCCCTCAAACCTTTTGACAACAAGCTCCACTCTTGGAACATTATCTTTCCTATTAAGAAGGAAGCTGTTCATATTTCTGGAGGTCAGAGAACTGTGTTCCAAAGGGGTTTGCTCGCTGAGGAAGACCAGAGCCTGGTGGTAACATCCCCACCCCACCCCCTTGGGAGGAGCTCACAAGACCCTGCCCCTCTTTGAGGACTTAACATGCAGTTAGTTAATGTTTAGTTGGGAAGGGAGAGGCATCTTCAGTGGTGTAGCCACTGGCAAGGTGCCTATGCTTCCGTAAATAACCCTTATGTCCTTGTAAGCAACCCTAGTCAAACTAACTGGATACAACATACACACACACACACACACACACACACACACACACACACACACACACACACGAGAGAGAGAGAGAGAGAGAGAGAGAGAGAGAGAGAGAGAGAGAGAGAGAGAGAGAGAGTCGAAGGCTCATTAGGAAGAGGAAGGGGATCAATGGGAATGGAAATGGGACAAGAAAAGATAAAAAGAGATTAAAAAAAAAAACCAAAAGTATTTCCTTTGTCAGGGATGTTATTTGTGAAATATCTGCCACTTTAAGCCCTGGTACCAGCTTGTTCTGAATGGAGGCTTGGAAGCTCCTTTACTTTTCCTGAGCCTCAGTTTCCTGCTTTGTACAATGAAGATACAAATACCTAATAGATGTTTTGGTTCATTACAAAGGACAAATGACCACACCTGCATGAGAAGGCCTAACACAGTGTTGAATGCATAGAAAACACTCTTAACTTTCATCAAATTTCAATTAGAGAATAACTCTTAACCCACAGAGAAAAATCTGCATTGAAGTGTTTCTTCAAGACAGACAAGACTGCAAAGGAAAGCCAACAGACATTTATTACAGAACATCTAGAAAACTGTCTCTGCCATAGCT
Source organism: Cricetiscus sungorus (assembly GCA_030556225.1). Lineage (NCBI taxonomy): Eukaryota > Metazoa > Chordata > Mammalia > Rodentia > Cricetidae > Cricetiscus > Cricetiscus sungorus. The sequence goes on along the minus strand of JANBXA010000411.1, from coordinate 5,096,385 downwards.
AGCTGTGTGGCTTGGGTAAGTCCCTAACCCAGGAGTTCTCAGCCTTTCTAATGCTGTAACCCTTTAATACAGTTCCTCGGGTTGTGGTAACTCCCAACCATGACAAAATTTTTTGTTGCTACTTTATAACTGTAATTTTGCTATTGTTATGCATCGTAATGTAAATATCTCATGTTTTTGATGGTCTTAGGTGACCCCTATGAAAAACTCATTTGACCACCAAAGGGGTCACAAACCATAGATTGAGAACCATGGTCCTAACTTCTCCATTCATTAATCACTGAGCTGGAAAATGGGAATAATTATGTCTACTACACAGGGCTCCCAGGAAGATTAGACAGAACAACAGAAGCAAATCCCCAGAGAAACAGAAGGGTTGAGTCAATGGCAATGGCTTGCCTTGGTTAATTTTTAGTAAATAATTCTTCTGTAGTCCTTCAATTATTGATGGGTTAGAGACCGACCTTTTGAAAAAAACAACAGTATCACCATTATAAACCCATAGAAGCTTTTTATTGGATATACACAGAAAAGTCTGCTTCTAGCTACCTTTGTGCAGTCATAAGATATGTAAGTCAAATTACAGAAGGCTGGTGTTTCTCTTGGCAGAGAAAATACAAACCAGTTCTGACTACAGCCTGAGCCACTTGTAAACCTTTATCTTTTGTAGAATGCTAATCAGTTAAGTTTCCTTTGTGACTACTAATTTCTCATGACTTCATGGAATGATTACATATTTATGTATTATTTATTACGTAAGTCTAGTACTATAAATTATTTAAAGTCATATTAATTGTATGTATTATTTATGATCAAACTATATTAATAAATATTATTTCAAGTAGATTTGGTTAGAGCTTTTGTCCCCGTGGATCATAGTCACTGGAAGTCCGTATTCTACTGGAGAACAATACAGTTCTCTCTTTCTGAGGATACTAACAGCAGGTCCTCAATGAGCATCTTTATCACAGCCTAAGTCTGTTCAAGAACCCTACCAGGAAGAGGCAAAACTCCTGGGCTTCTCTGCCTGCAATCATGGCTAGATAATGCCATTCCTTTGAAAAACCATGAAGTAAGGAATTTGAAAATCCACTTCCTCTGATGGCAACTCTCACTTCGTTACATTGTAGCTCTAGAAGAAAGCAAACAGGTGACGTTATGAAAACAAATCGTGTATTTCCTGCTCTTCCACGAGTCCTGAGTTCAACTCCCAGAACCCACGTGGAGGTTCACACTATAACTCAAGCCCCATGGAATCCCATGCCCTATTCTTGTGTGCAGACAAAACATCTGAACACAACAAATAAATAAGTATAAAAAGTGAAGAAAATGAATCATACAAGAAGCTGGTATTAGGCAGGCTGTATTTGGCTACAAGTCACTGAAATGTAGTACTGGTAACTTATATCATCTCATGTAATTTAGGACAGGAAGGTGAACCCAAGTGGCTCTCAATATAGGAATCAACTTATGCTTTTCTTGCTTTCATTGTGCATTAGATACTATTCTTGATTGTTAGCATAGAGATGCAAGCTGATTGGCACAGATGCATACATCAGATCCTTTCTCAAATGTGATAACCCAGAAGAAATAGTTGAAACGATAATCCTTAAAGATAATGAACCTCAAGGAGCAAAGTCCAGTGATTTCTAAGCAACAGGAGCAAGTGAGATGGAATGTAGCAGATGCCCGAGTGAAGACTGACTGTGTCAAGTCAAATAGAGATGTAGACGATGAGAGTAGGCACGAAGGACAACAACAAAGCTTTGCCCCATCTGCAGCTGCTTGCTTTATCTGGGAGCCTTCCCCCTAAATTCCCATGCACATTGTGTCACACCTCTACCTTGATAACATTGACTTTTCCAATAGCTTAGAGCAAATTATTCTATTCCCCAAGGCTCAGGACATTCAATCCCAAACAAAACTGAGGCTTATGCTAGCAAGGAAAAATGATAATAGTTAATTGTGTGGGTAACCATAAATGTCTGTCTTGAGGACCCAAGGATGTAATGGGTCATTTTTTTCTTTTTTACCACAAAATTTACATTTATAGAAGACTGGAGTTTTTAAAAGACTCCAGTTGGGATTTCAACTTGCTGCCCAGAAATATTAACAGGGACTAGATTTGCTGCCCTACTGGAAAAAACAATGTGGTGATCCAAAAGAAATAGTTGAATCGAGTTTTCAAATTTTTTTTAATTAATTTATTTTTTTACATTCCAATTCTAGTTCCCCATTCTTCCTCTCCTCCTACTACCCCCCACCCCCACCTCCCTTCTGCTCCTTGGAGAGGGCGACCCCAGATGATCCTTTATTGTACAGGTTAGTTTTGGCTATCATAGAGTTTTTGTTTTTCTATATGAAGTTGAGTAGTATTGTTCTTTCAAAGTCTGTGAAGAATTGTACTGGGATTTTGATGGGAATTGCATTGAATGTGAAGATTACTTTCGGTAGAATTACCATTTTTACTGTGTTGAGCCAAGAGCATGGGAGACCTTTCCATTTTCTGATCTCTTCTTTAAAGCCTTGAAGTTCTTGTTATACAGGACATTTACTTGTTTGCTTAGAGTTACCCCAAGATATTTTATGTTATTTGTGGCTATTGTAAAGGGTGACATTTCTCTGATTTCCTTCCCAGTCCATTTGTCATCTGTATATAGAAGGGCTACTGATTTTTTTTTTAAGTTAATCTTGTATTCTACTACATTACTGAAGGTGCTTATCAGTTGTAGGAGTTCTCTGGTAGAATTTTTGGGGTCACATATAAATGATCATATCATCAGCAAATAGCAAGAGTTTGACTTCTCTCCCAATTTGTACATCTTCAGTCTCCCTTTGTTGTTGTCTCATTGTTATAGCTAGAACTGTGAGTACTATGTTGAATAGATATGGAGAGAGTGGGGAGGCTTGTCTTATTCCTGATTTCTGTGGCATTGCTTTGAATTTCTCTCCATTTAGTTTTATGTTGGCTGTTGGGCTTCAGTATATTGCTTTTATTATGTTTAGGTATGTTCCTTGTATCCCTATTCTCTCCAAATCCTTTATCATGAAGGGGTGTTGAAATTTGTTGAAGGCGTTTTCAGCATCTAGTGAGATGATAGTGTGCTTTTTTTCTCTTTCAGTTTGTTTATGTGGTGGATTACATTGATAGATTTTCATATATGCTGAACCATCTCTGCATCTCTGGGATGAATCCTACTTTATCATGGTGGATGATTTTTCTGATGTGTTTTTGAATTTGGTTTGCCAGTATTTTATTGAGTATTTTTGCATCTATGTTCATGACAGAAATTGGTCTCTAATTCTTTCTTAGTTGTGTCTTTGTGTGGTTTGGGTATCAGGGTAACTGTAGCCTCATAAAAAAAAAAGTTTGGCAATGTACCTCCTGTTTCTATTGTGTCAAATAATTTGAGTAGTATTGGTATTAGATCTTTTTCTGACATCTGATAGAATTCTGCACTGAATCTATCTATAGGTGTATTTAAGTTGTTTATCTGTTCTTGATTTAATTTTGATATGTGACACTTGTCTAGAAAATTGTCCATCTCCTTAAAAAGTTTTCCAATTTGATGGAGTACAGGTTTTGAAGTATGATCTGGCAAGTCTCTGGATTCCCTCAGTGTCTGTTGTTATGTCTCCCTTTTCATTTCTGATTTTGTTAATTTAGATATTTTTCTCTCTGTCTTTTGGTTAGTTTGGATAAAGGATCATCTATTTTGTTGAATTTCTCAAAGAACCAACTCTTCAACTCTTTTTCTCATTGATTCTTTGCACTGTTTTCTGTAGAGAGCTGCGAAGTGCCGTGCCTTAAAGATGGCGCTAGCTTCCGCCTTCCACTTTCCTGATGGTGAGTGCTCTCTGGCGTAAACAAGTCCTTATTTGGCTAAGGCTGAGATCTAGACTTGCTTCCGCGTATGTGGACCTATCTGCATTCACCACATGGCGTGCCGGGGTTGGCTACCCCAAGGCCTTATAAGCTGTGGTCTGGCTTTCCCCGGGGTCAGAAGATTGTTCAAGGTTCCTGAATAAAGCTGCTTAAAGAAGAGTCCAAGCATTGCGTCTTCCTTGCTGGTCGAGGTGTTCGCGACAGTTTTCTTTGTTCCTATTTTATTGATTTCAGCCCTCAACTTGACTGTTTCTTGCCATCTCCTCCTCCTGGGTGAGTTTGCTTCTTTGTGTTCTAGCTCTTTCCGTTGTGCTGATAATTCCCTAGTGTGGGATTTCCCAGCTTCTTTGTGTAAGCATTTAGTGCTGTGAACTTTACTCTTAGCACTACTTCCATTGTGTCCCATAAAGTTTGGGTATGTTGTGCAGTCATTTTCATTATATTTTAGGTCTTTTATTTCTTTCTTTATTTCTTCCTCGACCCAGTGATGGTTCAGTTGATCACTGTTCAGTTTCAGTTTTCATGTGTTTGTGTTTGTGGGCTTTCTGAAATTAATGTTGCTGTTGAATTCTAACTTTAAGCTCTCTGGTGATATGAAAGGGTACAGGGTCTATTCCTTTTTTTTTTTTTTTATCTGTTGAGGTTTGCTTTGTTACTGAGTATGTGCTCTATTTTTGAGAAGGTTCCATTTTTGAGAAGGTTCCATGAGGTGCTGAAAAGAAAGTATATGCTTTTGTGTTTGGGTGGGATGTTCTATAGATGTGTGATAGGTCCTTTTGAGTCATAACCTCTGTTATTTCCCTTATTTCTCTGTTAAGCTTCTGTCTAGCAAATCTGTCCAGTAGTGAGAGTGGGGTGTTGAAGTCTCCCACTTTTAGTGTGTTGGGCTTGATTTGTGATTTAAGCTTTAGTAATGTTTCTTTACAAATGCAGGAGCCTTTGTGTTTGGGGCATAAATGTTCAAAATTGAGATTTTCTCATGAATTTTTCCTGTGATATTTATGAAATGCCCTTCTTTATCTTTTTTGATTGATTTTAGTTTGAAGTCTACTTTGTTACATATTAGGATAGCTATGCCAACTTGTTTCTTAGGTTCATTTGATTGGAAAATTTCTTCCCAACATTTTGCTCTGTCTGTCTGTCTGTCTGTCTGTCTGGAAGTTGAGGTGTGTTTCCTGTATGCAGAAGAAGGATGTTTTCACATCCAGTCTATTAGCCTGTGTCTTTTTATAGGTGAATTGAGACCATTTATATTAATGGATATTAATGACCAGTGATTGCTAGTTCCTGTTATTTTTGTTTTTGTTGTCAATGGCATAGTGCGTTCAATTCCCTTCTTTGGAATTTGCTGCTGTAAGCTCAATTTTGTGGACACAAGTGATTTCCTTGGGTTGACATTTTCCTTCTAGTACTTTCTGTAGGGCTTGGTTTGTGAATAGGTGTTGATTAAATTTGGTTTTAACATGTAATACCTTGTTTTCTCTATCTATTATTATTGAAAGCTTTGCTGGGTAAAGTAGTATAGGCTGACATCTAAGGTTCCTTAATGTCTGCATAACATTTGACTAGGACCTTCTGGCTTTCATTGTTTCTGTTGAGAAGTCAGTTATAATTCTGATAGGTCTGCCTTTATGTTATCTGGCCTTTCTCCTTGGAAGCTCTTAATATTCTTTCTTTACTCTGTATGTTTATTGTTTTGATAATTATGTGGCAATGGAACTTTTCTTTTTTTTTGAAATGCTGCTGTTGTTTCATCTGGTGATTACTCCTTGCTCCTGGGCCTGAAGCTGGGGTTCTCGGGTCCAGTCTATTTGGTGTTCTGTAAGCCTCTTGTATTTTCATAGGCATGCCCTTCTTTAGGTTGGGAATGTTTTCTTCTATGATTTTTTGAATATATTTTCTGTGTCTCTGAGTTGGACTTCTTCTTCTTCTATCCCTATTATTCTAAGATTTGGTTTTTTCATGGTGTCCCAGATTTCTTGAATGTTTTGTGTTAAGGGTTTAAAATTTTCTCTGACCGATGAATCTATTTCCTCTGTCGTATTTTCAATGCCTGAAATTCTTTCTTCCATCTCTTGTATTCTGTTGCTTATGCTTGCATTTGTGGTTCCTGATTATTTACCCAGATTTTTTATTTCCTGAATCCATGGGTTTGTGTTTTCTTTATTCCCTCTATTTCAGAATTCATGTCTTGAATCATTTCCTTCACTTGTTTGATTGCTTTTTTTCTTGGTTTTCTTTAAGGGATTTATCAACATCTTCCAATATTTTGTTTGTCTTTTCCTCCATTTCTTTAAGGGAATTTTTCATTTTATCTTTGAGGGCCTCAATCATCTTCATTTGTTTTTTAGGTCATTTTCTTCTAATTCATCTGTGTTGGGATATTCTGATGGGAGATGTTATTCTGTATATATGTTTCTCATACTGGTTAATAAAGACCTGTTGGCCAATAGAAAACTAGATAGGTGGGGCTAGGAGACTAGGAGAAGGAAAGAAGAAGTGGGAAGGAGGAGTCGAGATGTAGCCCAGGGAAGAAGCAGGACGCCTGCCGCGGCTCCCTGATAAGACCACCACGTGGAAATACTTAGATAAGTAGAAATGGGTTAATAATTAAGGCAGGGCTAGCCTATTAACAATGATAGTCATTGGCCAACAGGATTGTATCAAATACAGAGTCTCTGAATGTTATTTGGGGCTCACGTGGCAGTGGGATCATGGCGGCAGGACCAGGAGGCCGGCGGGAAGAACCTGCCATAACAATATTCTTGTATTGCTGTTGTACCATTACTAGTTTCGTGGTGCTGTATTGCTCTTTATATCACTGAGTGTGTTCTTACCTTGTTGTCTATGCACCACTTCCTCTAATCAGTATAGGTGGAGCTTGTGCTCCAGTCTCTCTCCAATTCCTATAGTTGAGGGCTGTGGCTCTATTGACTGCTCCTTCAGGCACAAGCAGAACAGAGTTTCCAGTGAACGCTCCTCCTGGTGGAGTGGGCCCAGTGCTCAGGTAGTCACTCCTTGAAGTGCAAATGGGGCCACAGCTCTGGTGGACAGTCTTCCTGTTGGAGGTGTAAGTGGGACTGAGGTTCCAGTGGTCGCTGTAGTACCAGAGTATCTATCTCCAAATGAGAGTTGATGCTGGGTGTGGCACAGGTGCTGTTTCCCAGAGGAACTTTTTGCAACAGTTTCTGGAAGGTACTTCTGGAAACCACTGCTGTTGTTTCATCTGGCGACCACTCCTCGCTCCTGGGCCTTAGGCTGTGGCCTCCCTCTGATAGTGCCCAGGTCTTAGGCTCATGGCTCCTGTGATGCTGCTTGGGACCTGAAGTTCGAGCCTTCCTCTGACACTGATGCCCCAGGCCTGAAGTTCAGCCTTCCCTGTGATGCTGCTTGTGGGTCTAAGGCTCCTGGCTCCCTTAATGCTGCTGGGAGTGAAGTTCCAGACTCCCTCTATTGCTGCTTCTGGGCTGGGATTCAGGCCTCTCACTGATGCTGCTCCAGGCCTGAAGCTCAGGAAATCATACAGTAATTTTGTGCAGATAAGTGTACATGATGCTTTTTAAGTGACCTGGGGTAGTGGAACTCTTCATTTTATCTTTATTGTTTTCTTTATACTGTTTACTTCTCTGGCATAACTTCTGTATATTTTAGTTTCACTCATGCTGTGGCTGGCTGTGTAGCTGGGTCCAGGGTGGTTGGACTCTAGCATGTTGCAGATAGTTCTTCCCACTAGCCTGGTCCCACAGCCACATCAGCCCCAAATAAACACACAAATGCTATGTTAATTTTAAAACTGTTGGCCAATGACTGGGGCTTCTTATTGGCTAGCTCGGTCTTAATTCTTAACCCACTTCTATCAATCTAAATTTTGCCACGAGGCTGTGGCTTACCCAGTAATGCCCGGCATGGTGTTATTCCTGTGGCAGCATCGAGACTCTGTCTGGCTCCTCCTACCTGTCCCAGAATTCTCCTCACCTCCTAGTCCCTCCTATCTTCCTGCCTCATTGGTCGAACAGTGTTTTATTCACCAACCAATAAGAGAAACATATACAGAAGGACATCTACCATCACTATTGTGCTGTTTCCTTGTTCTATCATGATCTTCTTTGATGGGAGATGTTATTCTGTAAATATGTTTCTCATACTGGTTAATTAATAAAGCACTGTGGCCAATGGGAAAGCAAGATAGGCGGGGCTAGGAGACAAGGAGGAAAGAGAAAGTAGGAAGGAGGAATCAGCATGTAGAGCCTAGAGGAAGCAAGATGCCGGCCCACTGTGCTCGATTAAGATGACCACGTGGAAATACTTAGATAAGTAGAAATTGGTTAATAATTAAGACAGAGCTAGCCCATAAACAATAATAGTAACTGGCCAACAGGACTGTATCAAATACAGAGTCTCTGAGTGTTATTTGGGGCTGGCGTGGCGGCGGGACTGGGCAGCTGGCGGGGAGGAACAAAGAGTGGGACCAGGCAGCAGCGGGAAAAACCTAGGCGTAACACCTCTTCTTCCCATATTTCTCCTCCTGTTTATTCTCTCTGCCTGCCAGCCCTGCATATCCTTTCTCCTGCCTTGCTATTGGCCCTGCTATTGGTGTTCTAGACAGGCAAAGAATCACAGCTTCACAGAGTTAAACAAATGCAGCATAAACAAATGAAACACAGCATAAACAAATGAAACACACCTTTAAATAATATTCCACAACAAGTAAGCAATGATAATCTAGCATTCCATGGACCTAGAAGAAATCCTGAATTGTCCTTCAGGCTACCATCTGCACATGCTCCAAAGACTCAAGTAGGCACCACACTTGGAAAGGAATAAGAAGGTTCTTAGCCTTTTCTGTACTAATGGAAAAAACTGCAAGGATATCGATCATTTTCAATAAATGAGAGCCCTGGCTTGTGCAATAACAAAGCCTTGCTCTCATAGAAGGAAAGGCTAAATGAAAAGTAAGCATCACTCACCTACATAAAATCCACATAAACTGTCCTTTTAAAGCATATTCCCCTCACCCTCCCATGTAAGAATATTTACTCCATGATGTATGGATTCGCAGTCTCTCAAATCTCAAACTTCTGAGGGTAGTCGCTGATGTCCCCACACCCACAGACTCCAGTCTCTCCCTGTGGGAAAGTGTTCATGACCCAACTGACCCACACAACTGTCTGGAGGAGTAAACCCTTTGAGGAATGCTGTGTCTCCCATCCAATTTTCCATGATTCTCTGCTTATTTATTCTACTTAGTTATCCAGTTCTCTTTGTGCTTTGGCTACTCAGTTATTTTTTCCGAAAAAAAAATTATTTTAACTTTGAATTTAAGTTTACAGAAAAATTTCAAAGTTAGAACAAACTGTTCGTGTATAAGCTTCACCCAGCTTTCCTGAATGTTAACATCTTACATAACGACAGCACACCTCTCAAAACGGGGAAATGAACATTCTCAAGACACACTAACCCAAGTGCGGACTTTATTTGCATGTCAGCAATTTTTCCAGCTAATGTCTTGCTCTGTTCTGGGAGCCAGTCCAGAAAAGCATATCACAGTGAGTCGTCATGATTCCTTAGTCTTCTCCAATCAGTGACTGTTTATTATTCTTGTCCTATTTTTCATGACCTTCTCGATTAAGAACTATGTGTCAATAGCTTTGTCAAATGTGTCTCAATTCATGTTTGTCTGACAATTTAGATTAGCTTACAAGAGTTATAGATTGAAGAAGAAGAGCCCTGGAATAAGTGGTCTACTCATCACTGTAAGAAACCAGTATCAGCTCAGGACTCCCAAAACCAAATTCTGAAAACAAAGATTTATTTGCCCCGGACGGACAAAGGGCAGGGAATAAAAGACAAAAACAAGAGATAGAGGGTGAGGGAGAAGGGAAAGGGATCAAGGGAAAATGGGCAGGGTTGTTTGTTCTGGAGTGAGACAAAGGACTGCCTGTGGATAGAGAGCAGACATATGTGGCCCATAGAAAAGTGTCAGTTTAAAGGTAAAGGAGGGAAATCCATATTAGGATGAGGTGTTTAATTTTGATCGAGTGTGTTAATTAGATTTTGATTACTGCACTTCAATACTTTGATAGGGGGACCTTGGTGGTCTGATGGGAGATGTTATTCTGTAAATATGTTTCTCATACTGGTTAATGAATAAAGCACTGTTGGCCAATAGTAAAGCAAGATAAATGGGGCTAGGAGACAAGGAGGAAAGAGGAAGTAGAAAGGAGGAGTCAGCATGTAGAGCCTGGAGAGAGCAGATGCGGGCCCGCCGCTCTCCAATAAGTTGACTACATGGAAATACTTAGATAAGTAGAAATTGGTTAATCATTAAGACAGAGCTAGCTGGTAAGAAACTAGTACCTGGAAAACAGCCTTATATCAAATACAGTATCTCCATGTATTATTATTTGGGGCTGGCGCAGCGGTGGGACCAGGCAGGCTGGCGGAAAACATACTTGCCTCAGGAGGAGGAAATGGCCAAATAAGGGAACCCTCAGTGGCTAGCTTTAGAAATGACATCTAATGGTTTTTTAGCAAGGCAGAGGGGATGGCAAGGTCTGCCAGAGCCATATTTGCCGGGCCTGAACTGGGTAGAGTTCTTTCAATCGCTTTATATCAAAAGACTCTCTATCCATCAAAACTCATCCCTGCTGGTATGAACTACATTTCCCAGATCCCCCTTTCTACCCTGCATTGTTCAGAAATGAGTTACTAGCCCCACCCTCATAAAGGATATATATATATTTATTAGTGTCCTGTCAGACTTCCTGTTTTTCCTCCATTTCCGTCATTTGTGCCAGTGGTGACTTGTGGATAGTTATTTAATGCTTTATGATTTAGAAGTCTCAAGGAAATTATTTTGTTGCAGAAATTGTTGCAGATTTGTCTCCTGGGAAGTTGTTGAGATGAGTGCTGTCTTTCTTGGTGTTCAGATTTCCTCTTGCTCCCTCCCTTTCTTTCTCTTCCTCCCCTGCCCTGCCTCTCCTTCTTAACTTCTGTTACTATAAGACATTCCAAGCATGTCCAGCATTTTCCTTTCCTGAGACCTATGATCAACTAATTGATCAAGGCCCCCTGGTTTGTTCTATAGAACAGTGGCAAGAAACCAAGATCCAGGTCCTGAATGTATTATTTGCTAATGACTACTGGGATTAATAATTGGGACTATGAAATATGTGTATATATACTTATCCACATAAGCCCATATATTTCACACACACACACACACACACACACACACACACACACACACACACACGCACATACGCACGCACACACGCACACACATATATATATGTCTGTATGCATGTATGTGCATGTGTCTATTCGTATGTACGTATATGTGCTTGCATTTGTATTGACATAGCTGACTCCACTGCAAGGATCATTCTAGCCTTTCTTCCTTCCTTACCTTCTTCTCTGACTTTGAGAACTTATCTCCTATTGACTAGACTTCGCTTGTACCAGACACATGAAGTAGCTTTGGAACTGCCAGCTTACATCTTTGTGAGAAAGGAGAAAAGAATCCACCATCTGCAATTCAGTATCTCTTTGCGGTGTTTTTGTCTTTAGCCCCATGTATGTAAAATGGTCAAAGCACCATTTTACAAAGTTACACAGGTAAGCTCCTTTCATTCCAACCTCTTCCTGAGTTTGTGACACACCTGGACTCAGGGGCCAGTTTGAATTTCCTGGTAGCCAGCTCCCTAATGTCCTGGTTGGTCTTCAGAAACACATATAAAATGTCCTCTTTGTAGTATACAGTGACTCTCGAGGTGTTACACAAAAGTTGAAAGTGTGCTGTGCTGTAGTGCCATGTTCTAGATCCACCATTGTGTGGTCTGTCCAGGACCATGGGACTTTGGAACCACACTTTTGTTTTAGTTTGTTTGTTTTGTGTTTTGTTTGTTTGTTTGTTTTTTGATGAAGATGACTTACAAGTTGCATGGACTAGTATTTCTTAACGTTTGATCCAGTTAACGTTTGAACACAATCTCTTCCTTTGCCTTAATTTTTACTCACTGTGGCCCTATCCTCCAAGTTTCTTGGAGACAAACATTGCTTGGGTCCCAACCCTCAGCCACTGACAATAGCTCTCTCAGAGATCCCTCCTACATCTGTACATGGGTAATTTATGGGGCTTGACTAAGGGCAGGCTATGGCTTCTCCAACACCCTAACCTCTATATGCTCCCTCTCTCACAATTTAATTGTTAGCAAATGCTTTTTCCCAATAGACTCTCTACCTCGTACCACTCAGGGAAACAGTGGAAGACAATGTGAATGAAGGATTTTCCCCCTAGACTCACCATCACAACTTCAGCTAAAGCTTTCTCAGCGGGGAGGCCAGCCTACAAAAGCATTTTGTTTGAACTTCAAAGCCTGAGAATGTGATTATTATCATTATTATTTCATCCACACCAGTGAGTAAGCTACATTCAGGAAGCTAGGCACACTATTACCGAGTAAAGTGCAGGGACCTGTATCACATCTCACAGACACCTGGTCATCAGGACTCTTTCCTGATCCGGTTGGCTCTGCCAGCCTGTCATCTCCTCAAGCAAAAACTTCATGCTTCAGAACACACAACTAGATCCCTGCTAGAGGGGATGGTTATCTAGAAGATTGTGCGCAACCAGCCAGACAGAGCCCAGCAGCCGCCGGAAGCCTTTTCAAACTGTTTGAAAGTGTACTTTAAAAAAATAAATATATAAAATAAAACGAAGGCAGGCAAGACAGAAGAACTGACCTCCCATCTCTTCCTAAGCCCTGGGGGAGCCCTCTGATGGCCGCTCTCAGGGAGCACAGAGCGCGGTTGACAACCATGCCTGCAGCGTGCAAGGTGCACAAGAAGAATCGTCTAATATTGATTTCTGAAACAGAGACAGGGACTAATGACAGCATTTGCTTGACTGTGGGTCTCCTGTGGCTAGCAGCAGAAAGATAGCACAGAGGCGAGACATTTATTCGCCCAAACTTTCTCCTGCCCTGGTCCTCCCCAGCCGCTGTCTCTGCCTCCCATTTTCTGGTGGGTACTTACTGTCTTTATGGAAAAGACTTGTGGAAACGTCCATCTGGACTTGTCTGATGTGTAGGGGGAGAGCAAGAACAGGTGGTGTGGTTCCCCTTCAAAAAGCAGAAGGAAGAAAACAAGCAGCAAACACAACCCTCCTGGTGCCTCCATTGCTAATAAGTAGGTAAGTAAGTAAGTAAATAAATAAGTAAGTAAGTAAGTAAGTAAGTAAGTAAGTAAGTAAGTTAATAAATAAATAAATAAATAAATAAAGTCCTTTATAAGGTTGTTTGCAGTCCCTGTGGGCGATGGTCTCCCTGACTTGTGTTCCCTTCGAGACAAACAGGCTCTTCTCTTCTGTTTCTCGAGATATTGAAGGCAGATGAATGAAAGTATCTTTGACTCCATCCCACACTCATGTCCACAAGTCTTTTCCATAAAGGAGGTTGTGGCCCTAGCAGAGGTTGTCTACTCAAGGCCCACTGCACAGACAATCTGTTCCCATCTAACAATGGTGCTGAAAGTTTTCTGGTGGGGGTTGAGATAAATGGAAGTTACCAAAAGCAGCTACCGGTACTTGTCCTAGAGACAGGACAAGTAGATGATGCCTTCTGTGATGATCAATCCTGGTTGTCAGCCTTACTGGAGTGACAGCCATCTAGAAAACTAATTAAACATACTTCTAGGTGTGGCTATTTGCACAGAAAATTGTTATGTGTACTATAAATAGATGTGGGGATGTATAACTTGAACGTAGGAAGCCCTGTCTCAGGGTTGGGGGCCCTAGAAGAAATGGAAAGGTAGGAGGAGGCTCACACAAGCTTACCCCTTCTGGAACAGATAAATCTTTTACTGTTGCTGTGATAGATGGACATCAGCTGCCAACTTGCTCAGTCTTTGAAGGTGGACTCTCACCAATAACCCTCCCAGGGGTGCTAGGCCTTCATTCTTAGGGGAGGCTGTCAAATCTCCCCCTTCTTAGAGCAGCACCATGTCCCCCAGCTCCTCAGCTTACACGTGACCACTGTGGGGCTATCCAGCTTTCAAACTGTGTCGACAGGTCTAAGAAGATCCCTCTTAAACTTCTGTATGTATTCTTGGAAGCATAGGGGAGGGTTTTCTAACACTAAATTTCTCTGAGAAGGACGTACAACAACCTACTGCCATAAAAGCTTCCTAAGATATACATTAGAAAAAAGTGTCAACTGGTGTTAACTCTACAGTAGGTAAGCAATGCTTCTACCAGACAACATAATCCCTGCCCCCAAACTCAGTGTCTGGTATGGATTACCTCGTTTTGAATTGTTGGATAGTTGGACCTCATAGCCTCTTCTTCCCAAACATTACAGACTATCACCATTGTTCTTGGTTACCCTCCAGAACTTGATGGTGAGGCCATGTTGCTGAAGACATCACATACTTGAGTCATAGGTCATGGAGAAATCAAGCTGATACTGACCTGCAAGCTTTATCCCTGCTGGGTAGTTTTCACAGTGCTGGAAAGTTTCTGTTTATGCTCTGGTGTGGGAGAAAAAAGTAATCAACGGTCTTACCCAACTGCGAACCCCTTGAGCTACAACAATTACTGGTCTGGTGAGACAGGTCCACATGTGCAAGGAAGGCATGAGTGTAATGGGCATAATCAGCCACTTCTAAATGAATTTAAAGCAGACTCCATTTACAGAACTCATGCTTAGTACTGTTAGCTGAGCCCAAAACTTGTGACTGGTTAGACCATAGGCTCTAGGATAAGAGCAAACAGTATTACTCTGTTAAATGGACATAGTAATAAACTGACCACTCAGTTCTTATCTTTATACCCATAGATTAGTGCATCTCTCATGTTGTAGAACAGAAGCTTCTTTTGCCCATGGATGGTGATTAATACAGAGATTCACAACTGGAAAACACCCAGAGAATATGAGACCATTGACTTCTCAGCTTTAAATGGGATTTCTATATCCCATCTCAAGGTCCAGGAATCATTGCAGAATAAGAGGAAGAAAAGATAGGTTTAAGAGCCTGAGGGAGTGCGTTGTCTGGAACAAACATGATAAGGCTATTGAACACATGAACTCACAATGGTTGTGACTGCATGCACAAAACCTTCATAGAATCAAGCCAGCCCAAATCCCAGAATGGACAAGCATATGAAAGTTTTCTTTAAGGATGCAGAACCTGAAAGGCTACTCTTGTGTTCTACACCCATACCCATATTGGCAGCATTAAGTGGACTCAGTGGGCTTAGAGAGAGAGAGAGAGAGAGAGAGAGAGAGAGAGAGAGAGAGAGAGAGAGAGAGAGGAGAGAATCTTAGGAGGGCAGGAAGAAGTGAAGAAGGAGGAATTAAGGGGAGGATTGGGGATGGGTTTGATCAAAATAATTATATTCATATATAAAATGTTCAAGCAATATAATGAAATAAATAAAATCATATGCCCCCTTAATTATACATGTATTCTAATGGTTTTACTTCCTTGGAAAACAATGATAATGCAGTGTCTGCCTGTGGTTAAGACTTCTTTTGTTTCATGGCTGTCAATACAATCCACAAAAACGCTAGGAAACTCTCATCCTGTAGGAGAGAAAAGACCTCTCTTTGGAAAGGATACCCTTAGAGTCAAGAGTGCTGCCCCCTGCCTGTCATCACAACACTCAAGAGGCTGATGATTTTCGTAAGTTTGGGGCCAGCTTGGACTGACTCTAGGTGAGGTATGGCCAAGATAACCTGATCTATGGTCTTCTGCACCTCGCAGTGCAGAAGATGGCATGTGGTGGTATAGTGGGCACGATTACTCTGCACATTGAAAGCCAACGGTTGAAGCCAACTGTTTCTAATTTAAATTTTAAAAAGAAAAAAAAAGTATTTCAGAGTGAGTGACAGACTAGAGGTCAAAGGAAGAGTTACATATATATATATATATATATATATATATATATATATATATATATATATGTATAAAGCCTTTGAAACAGAACTTCAGGATGTTTCTTCCTTCCCACCCTCACCCATAGTCTTTAATTAGTAACTGCTCTTCTAGAGAGGTCAGAGAAAGACAATCAAGGTGCATTTTTGCTTTTAATTCAGTAAACAGAACTACATGATGTCCTAAAGGGCTAGGAGAAAAGGGATGTTGAAGGAAACAGTGGGTCTTAAACGTGTCACTGCACAGAACGGTATGTCCCATAACCAAGCTATAATATTTTTAGAGTCTTCAGAAAGGGTGGAGAAAGGAATGTTGACATTCTTGCTGTGAGGTTTCCTAAGGACTTCCCGTTACTCTAGGCACAACAATTGTTCTTCTAGATTGTACTTTGAGAAGATGTTTCTCTAAACCAACCAGGAATGATAGCAACAGAACTCTCGTATATGTATAAGTTAGATTTTAAAATGTAAACACCAGACAAATAATGCAGAATATCTAAGCAATTTTATTATTTGGGGATAGAATGACTTAGGCCCAAACCAGAAAGGAGTGGTAGAAGTAATGACAGACTGGTAGTCATTTCTAAGTTACCTCCTTCTCTTTCTGTGGGAAAAAGTATGTATGTGGAGCTCTAAGAGGTCTGAGAATGGAAAAGGAAAGAAAGAAGTTCTGTAGTCTGTTATCCAAACAGAGCTGTCAGGAAGTAGGCTGGCTAGACACTGACCCCATTAGCAGCAGAGAGGGAGGAAGCTTCCCCACCACTCAGTGATGGAGGTATGGGCAGGTAGGGTGATGGACTGGAAGAAAACAGTCTCCAGAAACATGGGGGGGGGCTGAGAGTCTCACGTAGAGGACACTCTAAAGTGAGGAGTATAGCACCAGGGTGCTGTTGAAGTTGAAGATATCAACCAGACAGTGAACGGGACTTGGCGGGGGAAGAAGGTGTCAAGTCATCTGTGAGCTGGCTCTTGGGGATGAGCAAGGAATCGGTGGATTGGAGACACTGGGAGAACTTTGTGGGATTCCAAAGCTGCAGCTGGCTGAGGACAGCAGCTGGCATCCTGGAGCTTCTGCCTCTGCTTCCTAACTGTGAAGCTGGCTGCTCTCTAATTCAGTCATTGCCTAGTTCCTTATATGCAAAGTTAGGATAATATTAGTATTTAGCGCAAAGTGTTGGTGTGAGAACTGACCGAGTTATATATATTCAGTGTTAACGGGGATGGTGGCATGCCACATACCCATAATCCTCGCACTTTGGAAAGTGGGGTGGAGGATGTTGACTTTGAGGCCAGACTGGGGGTATGGCAACACTGTCTCAAAACCAAACCAAACCATGTTAAGTGTTTAGAGCACCAGCTAGAACGTACCGAGTGCTCAATAAATATTAGCTCTTAATGTGACTTCCCGTCTGCATCCACAAGGTCTCAGTGTTCTAGGGAAGAATGAGTGCCAGTACTGAGCATACTCAGGGTGCTTCATTGGGAGTGCAAGACCTGGTCCCCAAGTGTCTCCACTGCATGGCTGCTCTCACAGTTTAAAGTAGCCACCCTCCTCTTTGCCACCTCCTCTCTGCCTGCCTCCCCAAAGTAATACCAATCTCTTCATGAGGAAAAAGACAGACAGACCAACCTCCTACAAATACTCAATTAGTCCAAAACTGTCAAGGTCATCAAAAGAAAAAAAGTATGAGAAACAATCTTGGGTAAGAATGATCTTAAGGATAAATTGCAACTAAATGCAATGTGGTATTCTCTAACAGGAAAAAAAAACAAACAAGAAAATCTAAATGAAGTATTAGCCCTAGTTAGGAATAATATATCACTATCGGTTTGTCAACGGAGACTGTGGATATGTATATAGAGTTTTGAATAGTAGGAGAAACCATTTGGGAGCCATAACTTTCATAATATTATTTACTCTAAATATATTTTGAAGATTAAAGTTTACTAACATGGAAAAAAAGAAGTCGGAGAAATTGTATACCAGTCTCAGAATTCTGGCAGGTGAGCCACCATTAGACTAAGCCCATTCTCAAATTAACAACGGCATCTCCTCTGCCCATAGGGCTCTCTAAGTTCTTTAGAGAGGTAAGAACGGTGGTGACCAAAATTGTCCATTCAGAGTATGAGAGATGCCCAGATTCACCCTTCCATTGTGTGCAGTCAGCAGAGCACATGACTGATGAACACCATGGACTCGGGAAGGAGGCAGCTTGCTTCTGTAATGGACTCTAGTAATGTTTCAGCCTGTTTCTTCATCTACAACACAATTAATAATAAAAATAATACTCACATAAAGTGGGTGAGGTTATATGACAAAATAACAAAATGCTTAACGTGGTCCTCCTTAGAAAACTCCCCTCGGAATGTGGAGGCTACATGGAGGTGAGGCAGAATTGCATCTACTCCCTAAAGACTTCTCGGTCATCTGATCGTCGGTGTACATGTCACCAGGAATTGTTTCAGTGTTTGGCTAGAGCCGGTTCCGGATCCCAGGCCGGAGCTTACGTCAGCTGCTTTCAGTGACTGTAGATTCGGAAGGGAAGCCACAGTGAGACCCACTATTACCCCGAGGTCACCCTTGGCCATTCTCTGACTGCATTCATTTTCCACAAAACCAGGAAGCTCTGTTTAATCTCCATCCAGTTTTCAGCCTACACAGTGATTACAATCAGGTCCAAACCAGTTCAAGCAGAATTTTGCCAGTAAAATGTCATGAGACAGCACAGCTAATTCTTATTACTTCAATAAATCGAAACATTCAACAGCTACAGCTTTTCTCCCAACCAATGGCCACCGAGTGTCTGGCATGGTGTGCTCTCGATGCTGGGAAGGCCTCTATGGTGTGGGAGCTTCGCTCTGTCCTTCCCACTGGCATTGACCAAGGGCCTTCCCACATTTGCTTAGTTGATCAGGTAGCGGTGTTGGTGACCATCACTCCTGGCACCGCCATCCCTCTTTCCCCTGAGGACTGGCCAAGCAACTTCCTGGCTGTCTCCACCCAGCCTGGGTAATTTCCTGGCAGAGTGGACCAGCTGCAGTGCCAGCTCTTGGGGTCAAGTTTCCAGCCTCGCAAGTCCCAGCTTAGGCTTCTATTCCCCTAAGTGTTCCTTCCTAATAGGCACAGCAAAGCAGAATCCCATGATGCCTCAGGCAAAGGCCACAGCATCTTTCAGGACAGTCTACCATCCTGCTTTATTTTTCTGCTTTCGGTGTACTATAATTTACCTATAATAATAAAGAAAGTCACTAGCATGTTCAGTAGGTACATTGGATTAAGTGCAATATGGATTCATCATCATGTTTACTGAGTACACAGCATTCATGACTGGAGCTTCTCATTATATCCACAGAGACAAGTTACTGACAATTTGTCTTTTCTTTTAGCCTTGTTTTTACTATTATGTGTTTTACTATTTCCATAATAACTTCAGCATTGATTCTCTCTCTCTCTCTCTCTCTCTCTCTCTCTCTCTCTCTCTCTCTCTCTCTCTCTCTGGTGTGTGTGTGTGTGTGTGTGTGTGTGTGTGTATGTGTGTGTGTGTGTCTGTGTGTGTGTCTGTGTGTGTGTTTTTTATGTGTGTGTGTGTTCTGTGTGTGTATGTGTGTGTGTATGTGTGTGTGTATGTGTGTGTATGTGTGTGTGTGTCTGTGTGTGTGTGTCTGTGTGTGTGTGTCTGTGTGTGTGTGTGTGTCTGTGTCTGTGTGTCTGTGTGAAGGCAGCACATGTACAATGCGGGTCATGGGGTGGGGTGGCTTCTTTACTGCTTTCCATATTACATTATGAGGCAGTCTCTTGGTGAATCAGGATCTTGCCTTTCTCTAATCTTGCTAGCCAGCTTGACATTGAAGCACTCTGTCCCCATCTGGGTCCTGGGATTACATGCAGGTCACCTGCCTGCCTGCTAATTACATGGGTGCTAGGGATTCGAACTCATGTTCTTTCTTGGGTTGAATGTACTTTACCCACTAAGCCATCTCCCCAGTCTCCCATATGGAATAGTGTGGTGGTTTGAATGAGGATGTCCCACATAGGCTCATATATTTGAATGTTTGGTCCCCAGATGGTAGAAAGAATTATTTGGAAAAGAATAGAAGGCATGGCCTTGTTGGAAGAGGTGTGTCACTAGGGGTGGGTTTGGAGGTTTCAAAAGCCAATGCCATTACCACCAGTTAGTGTCTTTTTCTCTGCCTTGTGCTTATGGATCAGATGTGTTCTCAGCTACTGCTCAATGCTATGCCTGCCTGCCTGCTGCCGTGTTCCATGTACTGACAGTCACAGACTAACCTTCCAGAAGCATGAGCTCCAAATTCAATATTTTCTTTTGTAAGTTGCCTTGGCCATGGTGCTTTGTCATGGCAATAGAAAAGTAATTGAGTCAGACGTTGGTACCAGGAAGTAGACTGGTGATCGTAATGGTTTTTTGAGAAATGTGGGAAATGTTAGGAGTTTGAACTAGTTGAACACGCTGTGGGGAGCTTAAAGGGACATGCTTGTAGGAACTTGGAAGACCAGTGTGGACTATAGGGGCCCAGTTGAAGAAGTTTCAGAGGGGAACAATATTTGCAACTGAGCTAGAGACTATTTGTGTGATATTTTGACAAAGAATGTGTCTGTATTTTGTCCTTGTCCTAAGAATCTGCTTGAGGCTAAATTGAGCTGTTTTGGACAAATTTCTTTGTCCAAAGGGGATTTCAAGACAGCCTCATATTATCTGTGTCCGGTGGTTATTAGTGATCACTCTTTTAAAGTTCTGTAATAAAAAAAGAGCAAGCAGAACAGAAAGAAATACAAAATAAAGTTGGGGGGGGGGGGAAAGAGCACCAGGAAACTTCCCGTTGGAACCATGTTTTGTGTGGAAAGAGGCAAGGGAAAATGGGATTAACGGAATGGTGCCCTCAGCGCAAGACCCAACCCAGCTAATCTTGCAACTTGTGAAAAGAAAAGGCCTAAGAAATTCTTTGTTCCCAAAGAGCAACAATAAACCAAGGCTTGTGCAAGTATAATTTATGGAGGAGACCAGGTTCTATCCCAAGCAAGCAGCAGAACTTGGCAGCATCAGCCACATGGTTCTGGCTTTAGAGTTGAGGATGATGAAGGAGTGAAAGGGCTGTAGAATTGTCCTCTGTGGTTAACTCAAGACACTAAGGCCAGGTGTGTGGCTGGGGCATCCCTCCATGGAGGCCCACAGAGGCCATTTTATGAAGCTGTGAAAGTAAAACCTGGATTGCGTTTGAGATGCTAAACTGTTCGAGGTGCCAGAACCATAAGATTCCTGCCCAGGATGCTGCACACAGGGAGTGGAATCAGCTAGAGAGAAAGAGAGGGAGGGAGGGAGGGAGGGAGGGAGGGAGGGAGGGAGGGAGGGAGGGAGGGAGGGAGGGAGGTGTGCTGCAGTCAGCAAAGCTTGAAGGACAGAGAAGCTGGAAGGACAGAGCCATGACATTGGACATTGAGTAACAGGATTTGGAGCCTTCCCTGCTGGATTTCAGTCTTGCTTTGGTCCAGTATTTCCTCCCTGTTCCCCTTTTGCTCCCTTTTGAAATGGTAATGTGTGCTCTGTGCTGTTGTATATTGAAAATATGTAGTTTGCTTTCATATTTCATATGGGGGTGGCAATTAAGAGATTTCCTTGAGTCTCAGAGGAGACCTTGGACTTTTAAACAGTGCTGAGACTGTAAAAGACTATGAGGACTTTTGAAGTTGGAATAAATACATTTTGCATTATGATATAGCTACAAGCCTATAGGACCCAGGGAGTCAAATATGGTTATTTAAATGAGACTACCCCTGCCCCCACCCCCTGCATGTGCATACCATAGGCTCATATATTTGAATGTGTGGTTCCAAGTTGGTGAAACTGTTTGGGAAGGATCAGGAGGTGTGGCCTTGTTGAAAGAGAAGTCACTGAAGACTGGCCGGTGCCATTTCCTGTTAGCATTTTTTTGGCTTCTGCTTGTGGATGAGATGCGAGCTCACAGTTACTACTCCAGCACCATGTCTGCCTGATACCATGTTTCCTCCCATGATGATCATGGACTAAACCCCCTGGAAGCATGAACTCCAAATAAAAATGATCTTGCCTTTGTCATGGTGCTTCATCCTACAATAGATAGGTAACTAAGACAAGTACCGTAAGCCTTAGGGTGTTTTTCTTTTCCCTTTCCTTGTTATCTTGTTCTGTGAGTCCTGCAACAAAGTAATCTTAATCTTAAAACATAGTAACAATTTAGGATTTCTTAGCTGAATTCGTACTGAACTTTCAGTACAAATTTCCCAACTGTTCCACTCTGCTATGAGCAGCTGGTTAGTCCTAGTCTCAGGCCTCAGGGAAGGGGTAACTAATGTTTGGTGCACACCTCTTAGTCCTGGTCACTTTGTAAATCACTCTTCAGGCAACCTTTGTAGGGGTGATTGGCTACAGTCAACCTACGTGTGCAATTTCTTTGTTTTCAGGAAGTTTAATATCACGTTTGCCTGAGTATGTGCATGATGAACTACAGTAAAATATCTGATTGGTTGTTTAATATGTGACCTGTATATGAAGACAGTATTCTCCTACAAACCTGGGTAGCATCTTTATGTACTAGCCAGTTATAAGCTATTGACTTGAATGTATAATCTCAGTTTTAAATCTTCATGTAGCTACCAATCTCTATTTACATGCATAAAGGAATAATATAAAGGAATTTTGTAGAAGAAAAACCTAAATTGCTACTAAAATTATTCAACATGTAGACAAATGTTTTAGAATGGTTTCTGGCATTTAGATCCGTCTTTGTTCAGTGTTTGGATCTCTTATTAACAAATAAGAATCAAGCAGTTATTTGAGTTATTTAAATGATGGGGTAACAGGTTAACTTACTATAAATACTTTCGAAAAGCCTGGCTGTGAAAGTGAAAATTAGATACCTGAGAACTCTCACCTGCATAGGAGAGCACAGTCAGTTCAGGTTCCCCCTCAGAAGCTGGCCATACTTATTCAGGTAACGTTATATCGTGTCAGTAGAAGAAAATGAAACATCCAGCCATTTGCAAAAGTGGATTCGCTGAAAGTCCATTGTCCACCTATCTGCATAACCTGGGAGCACTAATGACAAGAAAGACAATTCATCCATCTTCACAGAGATGAGACTAGTACAGTTAAACCAGATAGGAAAGAACAAAAAGTGAGATCCAACTCAATTTTTTAAAAGTGCTTATAATAACTGTGTGAATGACAACCATTACAAATACAATTCAGTGAATGCCTTTTGACAATGGTCTAGGCTTGGGCAGGCCAACCAACCTAGACAAGATGGTGAGCTTTGGGTTTAACAAGAGACTCTGTCACTGGGGAGTAAGGCAGACAGTGATAGAGCTGGATCATTGATAGCCTTGGTTGCTAAGTAATTTACAGTTAAATAATAAGCACGGATGGATGGATGGATGGATGGATGGATGGATGGATTTTACTGCAAGAGAAAAGCTTATAAGGAAGAAGATTGGTCGAATAAGTATATGTAACTACACTATCAGTTATCAGGTATGAAATGACCACATGAAAGGCAGAGAAGATGCTGCAAGGTGAAGATTAGAGATCTAGGTCTCTGATAGAGATATACAGGGATAGAGCCCACAGGGAACGGACAGGGGCCAGGCAGGGTTTCCTTAGACAATGGGAGCCTGGGAGGACATTTAAAGTACAAAAAACTCAATGAAGCTTTCTGATTCAGAATGAACTGCAAAGTGTGTTAAGCAGATTGGGAGAAGAAAACAGAGATAGGAAGACTTGTTAAGGAAGGTCTTGAGTTAAGATGGACAGTAGGACAGGAGACAAGGAACTTCTCAAAGACATAACTACATTCTGGAGTAAGGCCATCAATGAGGGGCATAGCAAATATAAACAAAATATCTGTATCTATGTAGACATATACATAAAATGCAGTGTCTATACCTGTATCTATGCAGTTATACACACATATGAAAATGCTATGCTGAGTATATAACTAGATATTTAATAACTCTGGTTTTTATATTTTTGAATATCTAAACTTTTTGGCCTTGACTACTGAACATATATGGAATATCAATGTAAGAGAAATGACATAAAAGTCTAAAATTGAGACCAATGACAAAGTGATCTTGGGGAGGTGGTATGTATCTGTGTCTGTCTGTGGCCCTGTGTGTGTATATGCGTATGCAGGTATGGGAATCAGAGGATGATGTCAGGTACCTGGCTCTATCATCGTCTGCCTTACTGCCTTGTGATAGTGTCTCACTGAACCTGATGCTTGACATTTGCTAGGCTGGGATCCACTTATCTCTGCCCCTGGAATGCTGGGTTGCAGGCACACGAAGCCATGCCTGGCTTTTATATGGATGCAGAGGGTCTCAAGTCAGGTCCTGGTTTTAGGGCAGCGAGTGCTCCTACACTGACCCATCTCCCCAGACCAAGACGATGTTTCAAACAATGACATGTGGAGATCGGGAGGGGTGGAGGAGACTCTATGTTTTCTCTTGTATCTTAGTGGAGGGAGGCATTATTGTGAGCTGGGAAAGCAAGGATGTCAAGAGCATGGCATAGGAGAGGAGCTAGTCAGAAATGCAAGAGAAAAACAGCGTTAGCAGTTATTTAATCCTCCACTTCAATGTTCATTGAAGCAATTATTTAGATATTAGGTCTATAGAATGGTAGACACTGAATATTTTGTAATAACCTGATAAATTACAAGTTTTTTTTTTTAATTTTGGAGTCTGAGATCTCATAGTAACAGCTGCAGCATCTGGTTTGTTTTTCATATTAAGATTCTCAATCTCCATCCAAGAATGAGAGAATATTAAGTGTCATCAATTTATCCAGGATCTCATAGGCAGATGATAAGTTAACCCAGCATATGGATTTTGGAAAATGTTATTTTCTAATGAATTTTCTGTTTAAGGCTAGGGCTAGAAAAATGAGGATTTCTTGTAAAATAGGAAATGAGAAAATCATTTTGTTCGTTTTCAAGTGACTGCAAAATTGTCAGCATTTTTAGTGAGGAGGGAAGTTTCTATAAATCAGGAAAAGTGAATGAAAAAGCAATGATAGCAGAGTGTGGCTAACGCTGTTTTTCTCTATAGCGCAGGAGCTAGGGCAAACTTGTGATGTCACTTTGGAAGTCATCCACCTAGAAATAAAGGAGCTTAACAAAATGCCACTGCATAGGGTGCAAATGTGGACTGAAGAGAGCCGAATCCCATTCCTGGGGACCGATCTGGAGCTGCCCGGAGAACCGGCAGAGAAGGATGGATGGTAAAGGAAGGGGGTGGCAGCCAAAGGAAGCGCCCGCCCAGGAAACAACCGAAAGCCTTTTGGATCTGTAGCGGCTAACAGAGAAGGGCAGATTCTCCACAGCAGCTACGGGTGTGGCCTTTCACAGGTCCTCAGTGACCTCGCTGGAGAGGACACGGAGCAGGTGTTGGAGGCAGATGCCAGATGCCAGATGGCTGTGGAAACGACCCGAGAGGCTCTTCTACAGAACTTTGACGATGAAATGGTCTGAAGTGAGATCATTAGGAAGAGCTGTTGGAGGGGATGTGATTCTAAGACAGGAGACAGCAGAAGGAAGAGATGATAAGACACCGGAAGGGTAGATCTAAGAGCCATCAGGGCCGGACAAGGGCGGGGCGGGAGGCGGGTGCTTCAGCTTTCCAGGAAGAGGTATGAAATTAAGAATACACTTCATTTCTTCCCCGTCATCTCCTCTCCTTATTCCACACACTGTGTCAGGCAGGGGCATCTATCCTTGAGGGGTAAGGAGGGCAGATGCAAGAGGTGAGACAGTCATAGCATGGGGGGGAGTTCTCTCATGCAAGGGGGGCTGGTTCAAGTAAGTACATGAACTAAGTAAGGGAGCTGCCTTGCTCGCTGCAGCGGAGGGCTTCAAAAATACCAAAACTAAGGAAGCATTGGAACACATTTTCTGATTTGGGGATTAAAGATGTGGATATGATGATATGGGATTCAATATAGTTGAGTAGATATGCAAATAACTATAGAGAGGCGGTCATAGAGGCAGATGATAGATGATGGATAGATAGGTAGATAGATAGATGGATGGATGGATGATGGATAGATAGATGAATAGGTAGATAGATGATAGATAGATGGATAGGTAGATAGATGGATAGATAGGTAGGTAGATAGATGGATAAATAGATGGATAGAGATAGATAGATGGATGGATGAATGGATAGATAGATGAATAGGTAGATAGATGATAGATAGATGGATAGATAAATAGATAGATAGATAGATAGATAGATAGATAGATAGATGATGAATACTATAATTCCATACATGTATTTTCTGGCTCTGTCTCCTGAAAGGAAATGGGACTCAGCAATTCTTCACTGCAGTGAAAACATGTAGTATAAAGTTGACTTTAAAATTAAACACTTTATGTAAAGAAAATAAGGACTGAAGATAGGGAAACAACAAACAGGCGCCTGACATTGTGCCAGAGATAGAATCTGTGTCAAAAGGACCAGAGGCCAGCCTTAAGTGCCTTCTACTAGAAAAAAAAATGGTGACAATTTCAGATCAAAAGAATGCTAATAAAAGATTATATTTATTGAACAAAATAAGAAATCATGCATCACTACAAATACATAGTTAAGTTGATAAATGTCCATGAAGAACAGGTATTGTATCATTTCAAAGCCCCTCCCACAACATGTTTATAAACTTCAAAGGAGTAAAAAACAACTTTCCAAAAAGAATGTGGGCTAATGCCACTTTAGTCAAGTAACCTAAGAACATCATCAGTATCAGGCCAAATGTGGATTGTGGGACACCTGACAAGTCACAAAACCCATGCCTCACTCTGTGAAACTCTTCAGAAGGTTCTGAGCTGGAGTCGAACCATTCAACAGACAAATGCCAGTAGGGACTGCCAAGTATACTGCCTAAAACATTACACATTCCTACTCTTTCAGACAAGTCACAAAAGCGGAGAAAGATGAAGGAATTAGCCAGACCATGGGCTGACCAGACACTGCAGTGTTGCCATGCCCCTATCTGCAGAAATATACATCAAATCCTGGGACGTAAAATGGAAGAAACTGTGTGTAGCAAACAATTTCATACAGTTCAGAGAAAACTTGAGTTACATTGCAACTTTTTTTGCTTGTGTGATACTCCATCAAATTTTTGAAAGTATAATTTATAAGATGTGTTTAGTACATTACTGGGTAACCAAGAGCAATGGAAATAGACCATATTATTTTTGGGGGTCTCTGGGACCCCTTTGGTCAACAACTCTATAGGGATATTCTATAATTGGCACAAACCCTATTGCTGAAGATAACCATACACTTTGATTACAGGAGATGGAGAGATGAAGTGGGTATCAACCAGGAAGCTCCCTGCTTGCTAGTTTGTCCAGTGCTGCAAGGTGTTTTGTTGACAGGGGGTTAGGGAAGAGTCAGGCCACATCTTGCTGACATTTACATCTGATAGGGCCAATCATCGTAGCTTGTAGCAAACAGCACACAGTAACTGGAGGAAGAGTGATAGGTGGATATGATCTAAATATACTGTGTTCATGCAAGAGATTACCAAAGAGTAATTTGTTGTAAAAGCATTCCTTACTTCGGCCATTCTCTCAAAGCCATAATGGGCTTGTTCCTAAATAGCTGCTTTCCTCTAAGCGAGAGTCCTTGGAGGAACATGCATGGGGTTGACATGCAGCTAGAAAGCCCAGTTAAAAGCAACAGAGCTGAGGTCATCCCCCAGTGAACTCAAATTTGGAGTGGCACAGCAGTGCTGAAAATGCTTGCAGCAACTTCCAGTGGACGATTGCTTGGCAGAAGTAGGTCACCAAGAGAACTTTACTCTCTCCCGTTTCTACAGAGGGAGGCATCAGTTTCGGGAGGGTGCTAAATTGTAAAGAGATTTCTCTGTCCTGCCCTGTCCCACCCTGTCCCTTCTAAAGAATCGCTCAGAGGCTTAATATTAGTTACAGAATGTTTGGCCTCTAGTTCAGGCTTACAAATAGCTATCTCTGATATTTAAAGTAACCCATTTCTATTAATCTATGTTTTGCCACGTGTCTTATGGTTTTGCCTGTGCTCTAACACATCTTGTCCCTCAAGTGAATGGCAGGCATCTCCTTCAACTCCATCCCTCTTTATTCAAGTCCTCAGTTTATTCCACCTAACCTTATCCCGCCTTACCATAGACCTAACATTATTAACCAATGGGAGCAATACATAGTCATAGCATACAGAAAGAGCATCATCTCACAGCTCCAATCCCATCACTCCAAATCTGAGTCATTACTGCTGCTGCTTTAGCACCAGTACCAGCACCAGCACCAGCACCAGCACCAGTACCTCCAAAGCCACACTGCTCCTCCTGTGACTGCAGTGGAAGCTTTGTGCTCTCTTCTCTCTCCCATCGTTCCTTCCATCCAATCACAGGCACTGAGCTCTCTATCACTGCCACAAACAAAGCTAGGGGCCTCCATACTAGACCACAGACACAGGGAGGAATCAGCTACCTTAGTCCTGTCTTCCAAGCATCATGAAAGTGACCCAGCCAGGCCCATATTTCAATGCCACCTCCAAACAATCTTTGAAGTGCAATGTTTACTTCTTGAGCCTTTAATATAGGAAAGATAATAGGATAAAGATGAAATAGGTGTGAATTACCAAATCATCAAGTTCATCAAGCAAAGCAGAGAGAGTGGGAAGGGGGAAGAAAAGAATTCACTTTATTTAGACAGTGGCCAATAGCATAATAAAACTCAACACCGTTAAGAAAAAAAATGTCATATACATTTTAATATAATAATGTGTACAATGAAATTCTTAAAATAGTAATTCACCATCAATATACGATTAAAAATGTTACAAAAATAATACAAACGTCATTAGAAGGAAGTCTAAAAGCATTGATTGCGTTGGGCTGTGTTGGTTTTTGATCCATGTGCAGCAGTTCCCATCTAACCTGGTGGTTCTATTGTCACATTTATTCATTTGCTTTTGGTTTGGGACTGGCAGTTGGGCAGGGCTCCACTGCTTAACTCATCGCTGGTCCAGATGTGGGCTGTGCACATGCAGCATCTTCTTGGACAGCTGGCTTGCTGGTTCCAGAGAGTCTCACTCCTGGGTCCAGGGTCTCAGCTTTGATGTTTGGACCACTCACTTTTGCTGAGGTGGCTCTCATGAACTCTCCCACCCTGAAGGAAGACAGAATGGACTTGTTTACAAAGTGACGTCACTCAGGAGGTTGGAAGAGGACACTGGGAAGCCCCTCTCAGAAAACTGAAAGACTAGGAGTCATGTAGTATCATTCAGCACATCTTGTTGTGTAGATAAATTATAGACAAGCCCTGAGGCAAAGTATGTAAAAAAAAAACCCTTTGATATGAAAAGCTACAAGAATTTGCAGCCACATTTGATGTGCCATGAAGGACATTCATTGCGTCTGTCAGTATCCCAGCACTATGATAAATACTACCCCCTACTGACTAATTAGAAAAAAGGTTATTCTGGCTCTCAGTTTTAATGGGGTCAGTCCAGTAGTCCCTGCTTTCAATGAGGCAGCACATGACTGTTAAAGAACACAGCAGAACAAACATATTTGCCCTTGTGACCCGGAAGCAGAAGGAGACAGGGAAGAGGCTGCCCACCCTGTCCTCATCTGATGGGAGATGTTATTCTGTAAATATGTTTCTCATACTGGTTAATTAATAAAGCCCCCTTGGCCAATAGGAAACTAGATAGGTGGGGCTAGGAGGCAAGGAGGAAAGAGGAAGTGGGAAGGAGGAGTCAAGATGGAAACCAGGGAGGAAGGAAGACGCCAACCGTGGCTCCCGGATAAGATGAGCCACGTGGAAATACTTAGATAAGTAGAAATGGGTTAATAATTAAGACAGAGCTAGCCCATAAACAATAATGGTAACTGGCCAACAGGATTGTATCAAATACAGAGTCTCTGAGTGTTATTTGGGGCTCACGTGGCGGTGGGACCATGGCGGCAGGACCGGGAGGCCAGCGGGGAGGAACCTGCCGTAACACTAATCCCCTCAAGGGCCTCACCTCAGTGATCCAGGACTTCCAACTAGCATCTCCTTCTTAACGGTTCCACAACCTCCCACTGGTAGGTACCACTCTGGGGACTAGCTGGTATATAATAGTACTTAAGAAAGTCTAGCAACCTTTCTGTGGCTTCAGAATACTAGGTAATGGTTACACTGTTCATTACATTAGTTCCTGTCCCTGGACACTGTGTTTGAAATATGGCTGCATCTTCCTTACCCTACTCAAAGCCCCAGAGACATTCTGATTCTTGCATTTGTCAGAAAATCATTATTCAGCGCCCTCTTCTTGGTTCTAGAATCTAGTCCATAGACTTGTGGAAGAAAGAAGGAAGGAAGGAAGGAAGGAAGGAAGGAAGGAAGGAAGGAAGGAAGGGAGGGAGGGAGGGAAGAAGGAAGGAAGGAGGGAAGAAGGAAGCAAGGAAGGAAGGAAGAAAGAAAGGAAAGAAGGAAGGAAGGAGGGAGGGAAGGAAGGAACGAAGGGAGCAAGGAAGGAAGGAGGGAGGGAGGGAGGGAAGGAAGGAAGGAAGGAGGGAGGGAGGGAAGAAAGGAAGGAAGGAGGGAAGAAAGGAAGGAAGGAGGGAGGGAGGGAAGGAAGGAGAGAGGGAGGGAAGGAAGGAAGGAGGGAAGAAAGGAAGGAAGGAGGGAAGGAAGAAAGGAAGGAAAGAAGGAAGGAAGAAAGAAAGAAAGATACCCTCACAAAAAACTTTTCTGATGAAACATCAACTGTATTTGGAAGGTTTTTTCTCTGTATAGTATGTTCATGGCTGCACAGGTGTTGAAACCCAGTGCTTTGGCACAAATGTGTTAGGCATCTACTCATGGGCACTGATTTGCGCAAAGAGCAAAGGAAAGCTTTGGACACATTCTGCCCATAATTATGTTAAGGGATACACAGATACCAGGTGGACTGGAGTGGCCCCAGTGGGAGCCAGATTTCACAGTGCAGGTGGTGGATTCTCTGGAGGTGTGGCACAGCATATCAGCTTGACAGCAGGACCCAACAGAGAGCCCTGGGTCTCTGCAGCAATTAGTGCTGTTATCATCCCATACAAACCCTGTGCCATAGATAAGACTTCACAGGGCTGTTTCTAAGGATGCTCAACCAGCACGTGATGGAAATGATTTTCTTAATTTTTAAGAATTACAATGAGGCATACTAATACTTGTCCTGAATTATCAAGGTAAGGTAACAAACAGCTTCATAAATGCTCCCTGTAAGAGAACTCTGCAGGAAAGGGTTTTCCTCCAGTCAAGGTGATGTGTGACCTGACTCCATCAAGACTGGAGTTTTAATCAAGAGACACCAACTCTCGGTGGTTTAGATGCTGACATTGAATTTCTCTTTTCTCGGCTTTGATACAAGTGACATTTAGCAGCTCTTTGATTACAACATGTTTTTGGTATCTATATGGAGCTCATTTCATATCCCAGAGCCTCGGGACACTGGAAACATGTTTAGAATGTGTTTTATTCAAGTACGGAATTGTAAGACTATTCAGGGTGAACCTGGCCCCCCACCAGGGTGAGGTGTCCATATGCCTGCCTCCTTTCCTCTTCTTTGACAATGGTGGGGTGACTAGCTACTACAGTGGATCTGGCGAACTTTCTTTTCTTCCTTATATCAACACACAACTATTTCCCAATACTTATATTTTTGTTAATATTGCTAAACACTATTATGTGCAATCGAATTTGCCAAATTCAAACATGCAACTTGAAGGGGTTTAACAGATGAATAAAATTGTGTAATCACCACTACACTCATGATATAACATTTTCATCAAAAAATTCTTTTGTGCTCCTAGAAATCCCCCTGCTTTTATTTCCGGCATCCTGCCAATGAGTGATTGCCTTTTTATCACTACAGGTTTTTCCTTTTCTAGAGTTCCACATAAATGCAGCCATACAGGAAGTTGTCTTTTGTGTCTGGCCTTTTCACTTAGCATAATGCTTTTGAGATGAATGCATTTTGCTGAGTGTTTTAGTAACTCAATACTTTTTTTAATTTTTCTTTAACAAAATTGCATATTCTAATTAACTCACAAATAAAATCATCACACAGCTAGTTTAAGAAGCCACTCAAACACTTGCCTTGTCCCAAACTCTATACATTGTCGTCAACTTCTATATGGTTAGAAAGGCCATTCTGAAACAATGGTGCTTTGCTAGGGTTTTAAACACTCATAATCAATTATATTTATTCATTTATCTACCATAAAAAGAAAGAAATCATGATGGAGTTGAAAGCAGAAAAAATAGTGTTATCATGCTGACTTTAGCTTCATATCATCTCTCATTCCCTTTTGACTCTGAGTAATATTCTCTTGTATACTATCATTTATTTAAAGGGCATTTGAGTTGTTCTTAGTTTTTGCAATATTAATAGAACTTCTTTAAACATTTTGCATACAGAATTTTCTGTCAGTGTATGCTTTTATCTCTTTTTGGAATGTGATAGTTGATCACAAAGAAATTATTCATTTAAGCTTACAAGAAATTGCCAAACTGTTTTCCAGTTTGTGTTTCCACCTTCAGTGGGTGAGAGTCCAGTTCTAGTTGCTAAGCATACGTGTAAAACATGTTTTCCAGGATAACCACAAAAGGAGGCCAGGACAGGGGTGCAGAAGAACCCACGGAAAGAGAACAACCAAGTTGCTTTACTTGAGACGAATTCAGAAGTTAGAAGAAAGAGTGTGATAGGAAAAAATGGTGCAAAAGAAGCAATTATCACTTAAAAACAGCCGTGACTATGTGATGAAATGAGAAGAATTAGGGCTGTGAAAATGGCCTGTGGCAGGCAGAGTCGGACGAAAAATAAACAAGGCTTCTTCTGTAAATAAGCCAACAGTTGGAAAAACAGAATTGATGACAAAAGAGGGAAAGTGTTAGCAGGGGCTGTTTTCCCCACCTTGGGCTTTGCATTGGTAAATGTACTGTGTTTTTGTTATTGTAAGATGACTACCGCTCTTAATCGCAATGGACTATTAATTTGTGTGGCATCCCTCTACATGAAAAGCACAGTTTTCTTAAGACATAATAGGCACAGGAATGAGGGTCTGATATAGTGCAGATGCTAACCAGGTACCAGTGCAGATGCTAGACCAGGTTGTGTCTGAACTTTTTCCACTGAGGTTGCAGGAAGGGTAGTGTTGCTGGGCTACAGCTGTGGTGTTAGGTTCAGCTCTAGATCTGGCATAGCTGTGTAAGCCAGGAATACTTCTCAACCACTCTGCTTTTGGCACTCCCTAGCAGTGTTGTGATGATAACAGAAGCCATGTTCTTAGTCCAGCACCCAAAACATAGGAGGAGCTACATATTTCTGCAGGTGTCTATAGGTCCCATTGTCTGGGACAGCTGGTCTACCAGCCTTGAACCATATTGGTTAAAATTTTGTTCTGTGTTTAAGCTTCCCTTAGTCCTGTCCTGTACTTCTGGTAGCAGCCACTGGTTCTGCTAGTGGTGCTAATTAAGGGAGCTCATTCAGAGCCACTAGACTGAGACTGCTCTGGCCAAAAAAAAAAAAAAAAAAAAAAAAACCATTGAAAGCATGTCAAACAGAGATTAACCGTTTGATAAGCCTCACCTGGTGGAAATGTCACAGGTTCAGTCCCGTGGGGTGACGTAGATATTTCTACAGGCAGAGGTGATGCTCAGAAGGTACTCAGACAGAGCATTTGAAAGGATTTCCAGTCTAACCCAAGGGCTCTGTTGACAGCTAAGAGCGCTGCACCAATGTGCCCTTCTCTCCATGGCAGCCAGGCTCTGGATCAGCCCCAGCAGCAAGTGAATAGATGTTCTTGAATTGTTTGCATCCTGCCCCTTTATCTGCCTCCAGCCCTGGTGTGTGTGTCCTAATTGGTCCTCTGGATCCAGCCCTCTATGGCCTGTCAGCTCAGCTCTGTGTACACAGCGCACTTTCATCTTCCCATTGCTTGGTGTGTTGCTCTGTTCTTTCTGTTTTCTGATGTTAAAATGCAGTTTGTAGAGCCTGGATGGTCTTCATGCCATTTATGCCTCCTTGTTAGTAACTGTATTAGAAAAACAGCTGTTAATCTCAATTAGGTTTTGATTGCTAATTAGCAGCTACCTGTCAGGATCAAGCAGCCCCCTTCCCGGTCCCATCAGCTATTTCTCATGCTACTGGTACACTTGGTTTCCATGAGAACCGTTTAGCTAAATGCCTCCTCAGCCAACACTGAACCATCTTCTGCAGTTCTGATAATCTCTAGTATACTGCAAGTGACATGCCTCGTCTCCTTCCCGCCTTCTGCACTGTCTGCGTGTTAACATCCAGGCAGACTTTCCTGTGAAAGCTGTTCTATACATACTGTCACCACAAGCCCATTTTGGAAATGGGCATGGGACAATTACTAAGTCCATTCTTCACAGTTTAAAATTTCATCTGTTTATGATGTGTGAGGTTTTGCCTGGATCCCCTTTACCTATATGGGGAGCTGGCAAGCTAGCCCATGGAGGCAAGCCTGGTTGGCTGTCTTTTTACACCTACAGAGCTTTATTAGAATATAAGCCCATGGTGTCACATGTGGCAGCAATCAATTACAGCAGCAGGGGAGTATTATCAGAGACTCCATGGTTCACAAAGCCTGGAATATTGACTTTTTATATGGAAGAAGGGTACCAACCCTTGACCTTCCTGTCTTTAAGGTGTGGTTTCCTGGAATGACACAATAAATGTCACCTGGGAACTAGGACGTTACAGTCCTAGGACCCCCACACCAGGGCTAGGGTTCAGAAACTCAGAGGGCAAAATTCAGCAATCTGTAGGTTTGAAACATTTTATTTAAAAATAAATAAATGGCAAATAAATATAAAATGCACATTAATATATATTGTGATTATTTGATGTATCTCTGCGTAATGGTTACTGCGGTCAGGATGATTACTATCCCTTGCTACTTTGCTGAACATCAGAGTCCTGAAGCTTGCTCATCTTATAGATAATGCTCCATACTTTAATTTTAGAGATTCGAAACATCTAAGCCACAAGTAAAAATGCATATATTCAAGGTATGCAGTATAATGATTTTATATGCACAAACATTTTTACAATGATTCTCAAATCAAATTCACATCCATTATGATTCACATTGTACCTTAGAGCCCAGTAACTTGCAAGTCATATGACTAACCATTTGCATGTTCTGGTCAACATCTTTAGTATCTAGATATATATGTGAATGTGTATGTATAACTGTGTGTGTGTGTGTGTGTGTGTGTGTCTGTGTGTGTGTGTGTGTGTGTGTGTGAGAGAGAGAGAGAGAGAGAGAGAGAGGGTAAGAGAGAGAGAGAGAGAGCTGGAGCCTGACTTTGTCTGTCTATTACTCTCCATCTTATTTTTGGATATAATGCCTCTAACTAAACCTAGAGACCCTTGACTGGTGAGATTAGCTGGCCAGTGCATGCTTAGTATATGACAGGAATTGCTCCTCCCCACCCCACCACCACCCAGGGGTTAAAATCATCTACTCCACACAGCTTTCTATGTGGGTGCTGGGATCTGAGCTCAGGTCCTCATGCACTTTACTCACTGAGACACCTTCCCATGCATCTCTCCAGCCCAGTCCTCCTGATTTTAAGGTCCCTTGAGGTGATGTGGGTACAATGAGAACATGGAAGCCACTGACTTCTGCCATTAAAACCTTAGAGTCCTTTTTCCATGATCTATGCCAAAGATGAAAGAGAAAATCTTTGACTGAGCAATGGGTATGTGGACAGGTTTCAGGAAGGGGATTTGAATCAGGGATGTGCAAATATATTAGATGTCCCTAAATGGTCAAGCCATGAGATGCCTTTGTTTGTGGCCATAGGTCTGGTGTAACTTTGTAGTGGGACATTCACTTTGTCTGCTTCTGTGGCACTGACCACACCCATTGGGGGTGGAGCCAGGGGCGGAAGTGACCCATGGAACTAGGTCTGAGGAGGAGCCGGGAACGCTCTCTTGCTGGCTGGACACAGAGAGAAGAGCTTCCGGTTCAACCTGCTGGTGTTCATCTGTCTATGTTGTGAGTTATTTCTCCCTGAATAAACATCTATTCGGCCTATTTGTTTATCCTGATCCTTATTAAACTGCAATATAACTTAGCATCTGTAATCGCTTCATTGTATGCTTTGCCCATTTTTCTGCTTGGACTGCTATGGGCCTTCTGTGTTCTGGTACAACTAACTCCATATTAGCCTGCATTTACTACTACATAGGCTGTGTTATTATGAATTTTACAGGCAGGTAATTTACATGTTTGCGTAGTGCAGTCAATCAGGATGCTATCTGTTGTGACTCATTTGATTATTTCTTTTCTGTTTCCTAGATCTTTTTCTCCCAGGGCTGTTGGGCCTTGGGAGTGGCCTCATTAGCAGCATTTTGTCTTGGAGCTCTGCTCTTCATCTTTCAGTTGTGTTATGGAGGAGGTAACTTCCATCTGCCAACTCACGTCGTTCAGGGCCTGGGCTTCGCCACTGACACTGCTGTGTTAATCTTCGCTATAAGTCTAGTGCTCCTGCTTGTTTCACGCTGACTTGCTCTTTTGTGGGAACAGTGTTCTCACAACTACTTGATGGTTCTCTAAAGCTCTATAGAATTTCCTTCTTCTTTTCTTCTAGTAACTGTTTCATTGCAAGTGAGTCGGGGTAGGCAGTTAGAGGTTCCCTCAACGTTTGTCTCTTAGATGTCGGCTCACTTTTTAAATTACATCTATTTATTTACTTAGTGTATATATGTGTGTGTGTGTGTGTGTGTGTATGTATGTGTGTTTATGTATGTATCTGTGTGTGTCTGTGTATGTGTATACATCTGTGTGCCTGTATATATGTGTGTGTATGTATATGTATATCTATGTATGTATGTGTGTATATGTGTGTGTTTGTGTGTATGTGAATCTGTATGTGTATGTGTGTATGTCTGCATCTGTACGTGTGTGTCTGTGCGTGTATGTGTGTGTGTCTTATGTGTGTACCTGTGTATGTATGTGTGTGTGTGTCTGTGTATGTGTGAATTTCTCTGTGTGTGTCTGTGTGTATCTGTGTGTGTCTGTGTGTGTATATGTGTGTGTGTGTATGTGTATGTGTCTGTGTGTACCTGTGTAAGTATGTGTGTATGTATATGTATGTGTTTGTGTGTATGTGTGTGTGTGAGTGTGAGTCTGTGTCTGTGTGTATCTGTGTGTATATGTATGTGTGAATTTCTCTGTGTATGTCTGTGTGTATCTGTGTGTGTCTGTGCGTGTATATGTGTGTGTCTGTAAGTGTGTGTTTGTATGTGTGTACCTGTGTATGTGTATCTGTGTGTGTATATGTGTGTATGTCTGTGTGTATGTGTGTGTAAGTGTGTATGTTTGTGTATACGTGTGTATGTGTGTATGTGAATTATGTGTGTGTATGTGTGTATGTCTGTGTGTATGTGTGTATATGTCTGTGTATTATGTGTGTGTCTGTGTGTGTATGTGTGTATGTCTGTATGCATGTGTGTGTATGTATGCTCATGTGCACGCTGCCATGGTGCATATGTGGAGGTCAGAGGACAACTTGTGAGAGTTAGGTCAGTCTTCCCACAACGTGGGTCGTCCCAGTGAGGCTTGGCAGCAGGCCTCCTTACCCACTGAGCCGCCTCAGCGGCCCATCTGCTCACTTTTGAGTTTGAGATTCTCCTCTCGACCAAGACTGGCAGGCTGTGGCCCATGGGCCACATTCAGCATGTCTGCCACTTGCCCTTGGAGATGCTTTCTCTCAGCGCACCCCACCCCTGCCCCTTTATGTATTGTCTCTGGGAACTTATCTACAGCCACTTTTGTTTCTACGGCGATGGAACTGAATAGTCGAAACAAAGAACTGTACAAAGCCAAACATATTTACTCACTGACTCTTCACAGAAAACCACAGAAGCTCCAAACCGAGCACATTTCTTTTCATGGTCCAATAGAAAAAGTTTCCATGGATACCTTGCTTTATAGCTTGCGTATTTACATTCTAGTGAAGAAGAGCTCTGAATACAGATGGTGTAGAGGGGAACAAAGGGCAGATATTGTCATAGACGGAATCTGAAATATCCCCCAAAGCCTCATGCTTGAGTGCTTGTTCTCCAGCTATAGAGCTACCATGGGCAAGTGTGGAAACTCTTAGGCGGTAGGTAGGGCTCAGCCAGAGGAAGTGAGTCACAGAGGGGCGGGGTTGGGGCAGGTCATGGTGTTCATTACCCTTGCCTGCTTCCTGCTTTGCTCTCTGTTTCCTGCCCTGCCGCCAGGGGTGTGAACAGTTTCTGCCACCACACAGGGAACTATCCCTCTATGAATTTCCACGACAGACGGCAACTCCTGGAAACCATGGGCTCAAATAAATTACTCCCCCCTGAAGTTATTTCTGTCAGGCGTTATGGCCACAGGGATGCATAAGTTACTAGTACAAACAGCAAGGTGAACATTTTAAGATTTAAATGAGAAGATTCAGTTTCCCACCACAGGCATGGGTTTAAGTCTTCAGCCCACCCCAAATGCTGGTGGGTCCCTTTGCTAAAACAACTTCTTCAGGAAACCATGTATTTGTAAATCATTCTTTGGAGGAAATGAAAATCTTGTTTCCTTCACTCTGCAAGTATCAAGAGGCTAGAAATTTCTCTGGTCCTGTGTGTCCCCTATTGTCCCCACCCCTATCACTTCAGCCACAGCAATCAATACGGTGGAACTTCTTCTATAAAGCGTGTGTTTTGAAAGGCCTTCCAAAGACCTGACCTTGAAAGTAATTGCCCTCACTAATCCTTGATCCATATTTAGGACAGTGGGGTGGGGGCCTCTTCTCCGAGCTCCTTGGAATGGAGACACACCCAAATGACCATGATGGAACCCATTCTGCATGGGTATTTGACTTTGAGCAAAGAAGGCAGGCATGATGTGCACCAGCCTCTTTCAGAAAGAGCGTTACAACCTAGGGTGTTGGGTCCCAGAATTTTAGACCCAAACAGGTCTGCAGCGGGATTCAAGGCTCTGTAGTTTAGGCAAGCTCCCGGGTGCTATGGCTGCAGAGCCTTCCTGAGAAGATCTCACCTGTGAAATGCCTCATGGCCTTTTTGCCTTAGCTACAGTCTCCCTCAATCCTGTACCCACTCTGTGTTCCATATTCCTGGACTTCACCAATGTCTGGTGCATTGACAGTGCTTATTTTGTTTGTTTTCTAACAGATTTAATTTTTCCAAACTTCTCTTTCTTATCACTTTTATGAAGAGGAGGGTGTAAAACATATTCCATCTTCCGCTTAGCTAAAGTCTTCCTTTGCCATTTCTGCTTGAAGAGGAACTTCCCCCAGTTGGCATTTATCTCTAGTATTTAAAATGCTAAAAAGCACCCACTGCAGTTTATTTCAGATAAAGGTATTTTAACTTTGTTTTTCCAAATGGTATCCATTTGTTCCATATCATTTATTCAACAATCGTGCTGTTCTCACCCATTTTCAATGCCACCTTTAACATGAGCTCAGTTTGGGGTCGATGTCTATGATATCAAATCCATTGCATTGAGCCTGTTGATTCCTTCAGCAATCTGCACTGCTTTAGTTACTAAATTACATTAACTAGTAAGTTCCCTTTCATTATTCTTTGCTTTCAATACAGTCTTTATTATCTTTACCATGTCTCTTTAAAAATCCCTTTATCATACTCCCTCCTCTTCATCTATCTTGGGTTTTTAAATGAATATTTCATAAATATGTCAGCACTTCCAAAAGCAAAACTTTTGCACCAAACTTTTCTAGTTGCAGAGAGAGGCCATATATTCTTGTACTGGCCAGTTTTTATGTCATCTTGACACAAGGTAGAGTCATCAGAGAGAAAGGAACATCAACTGAGAAAATGCTTCCATAAGATTAGGCTGTAGAGAAATCTGTAGGGCATTTTCTTAATTTATGTGATGAGGATTGCATTTTGGTGACTCTGTGTATGATTGTGTAGAAAGTTAGAAAGTGTGTGTGTGTGTTTGGAGTTGGGGGCTTGTATGGACTCATAGGTATATACACATTTATGTGTGATATGTGTACAAATGTTCAAGTATACATGTATAGGCCAACAGTCAACTCTGGATGTCCTATTGTTGTCCTATTCAAACCCTGTCAACCTTGGTTTTTTTTTTTTTTTGAGACAAGGTCTCTCACCGAACCTGGAGCTCACCAGTTCCTCTAGACAGTCTAGCCATCAAGCTGCAGGAATCCTCCTGTTCTACCACCCTCCCCCTCCCAAGCGCTAGGATTACAGCTGTACTTTGCCTTGCTCTTATTTCTATGTAGGTAGTGGGGAATCTGTGCTCAGGTCTACATGCTGGCTCAGCAGTCCCTTTACTGACTTGACTTGTCTTCTGAGCCCTGCTTAATGGCTCTTGACTTAAAATCTATAGCAATAAGTCTGCATTATCCTGAGTTTTTACAATAAAATGAAAGAATGTGTAAATGCTCACCACACCAGAAATGCAATTTATATCTGAGCTGCCCTTTAGAGGCTGGGAACAGTGGAGAGCTGTGAGCACAGAGTAAGTAAACACTCCTCTTTGTCTGTGTTAGCCATGGGACCTGCGCTTACTACCCGGATGGTATCAGAATATATCAGCCCCTTAACAATCTAGTTTAACTTAGTTCATGTCCCAAAATTATCTTTCTGGTTGTGGGTGATGTTTTGTATATCGCTAAACTAAAGTTTACAAAATAGCAACCAAATGAAATCTTATCCTTGTATTAAAATTTATGCAAGCATGGTGTAAAGAATATGAAAATGCTGCTTCAGCCTGGCCTTTAAAACTTAAAGCTGGAGGGAAGGCCTAGTCCCTACTGAAAATGACTTGACAGATTTAGATGACCCCTCCTGGAAGGCATCACCTTACATGTGGAGTGGGGGAGGGGGGAAGGGAGGGGAGGGGAGGGTGGCCGGGGGCATGGGAGGGTGGAAGAGAGTGGACAAGGGAGGGAAGGAGGGAGAGGGAACGGGGATAGATACGTAAAGTAAAAATAAAAAACAAAACAAAACAAAAATCTTAAAGCCATCCATACACTGTCCATACAACTCTATGTGAAACTTAGGAAATAGGAAAAACATACTTTAGAAATTTAAGCAGCCACAAATATACCCTTCAAAAAAGGAAGAAAAGGAAAAACAAAACCTCTAACCTAAAATACCATCAAATAAAAGTAATTCTTCCTAACTGGGGCAAAGCAGAGATAAGATATGCCATTATTTTGTATGCTCCAAAGATGAGAAAGGATTCTATCAGATAAACTGTGTAAGTCTGTAGATGGTAAGGTTTGTGGATTTCAATGATTTAAAAATGGGGTGGGATATGTGCCTTTTAGAATCAAACAGAATAGAGCAGAATAGGGAAATAAAGCTGTTAAGGCTTTGTTGTTGTTTTGCTTTGTTTTTGTCAGCTTGACACACACTGAGAAAGGGAACTTCAGTTGCCTCCATCAGATTGATCCGTAGGCTACTCTGTGGGCCATTTTCATGATTAATGATCAATAAGGAGGGCCTGTCTCCCTCTGGGCAGGGCCATCCCTGTGAAGGTTTGTCCTTGCTTGTATAAGAAAGAAACTGAGCAAGCCCAGGGGAGTGGGCAGAAAACAAGGTTCCTTCATGGTTTTTCTGCTTCCATTCCTTCATCCAGGCTCTCGCCATGCTTGGGTTCCTGCCTTAGCTTCCTTTGGTGATAAACTGGGATCCCATTACATTCTCAACAATCCAGATCCAATCTGGACGTTCCTTAGACAAGTTACTGTTGAGATCGCAGTCACTTGATACAGTAATGGATCTCTTCTCCTCTGGTCTCCTGAAGAGACGGTTGAACCTCCTCCCCAGACTTGGTCAGATATTGAGACCATTGTCACACACATACCTACACACACACACACACACACACACACACACACACACACACACACACCTCCCAGAGACAGACAGACAGACAGAGAGAGAGAGAGAGAGAGAGAGAGAGAGAGAGAGAGAGAGAAATCTAAAACGTTTTATAACTTCTAAAAGGTCTCTGGAGAAACAGATCGAGCCTGTCAGCATGTCTTCGATGGTTTAAAAAAAGAGCAAGAGAGGAAAACTGCTTTCTTTCTTTCTCCCCCCACCCCTTCTTTTTTCATCAGTGAGGAGCAGAGCAGGAGTCCTCAGAGCAGGCAAGGACCATGATGTAAGTCTCCCTTCAGTACCATGGAGAGAGCGCTTAGGCATCCTTACTGGCTTGCAAATGTGTGACAAAAGAGGCAAAGAGAGAGGGCAGTATCTTAAAGCCCACGGCTGGCTATCAAACATTTCAAATAAACAAATAAGAGTGAGGGCCAGGGGGATGGCTCAGAAGGTAAAGACACCACTTCCAACCCCAGTGACCAGAGCCTGATCCCTGAGATCCACACACGAAAGGAGAAAACCAACTCTTGCAAATTGTCCTATGACTTCCACATGCAAATGCATGCCCCCACACACATACACACATGCGTACTCAAACAAATAAATGTAATTGTAAATTGAAAAATAGGGGGACGGAGAGATGGCTCAGAGCACTAGCGGCTATTGTAGAAAACCAAGGTTCTGTTGTCAGGCTGCGCATGGTAACTCACAGCTACTCCAACTCCAGCTCCGTGGCATCTGACACCCTCTTCTGGCCTCTGGGATGCATATATATACTTGTAGACCAGACATCTATACACATAAATTTTTAACAAAAACATTTTTTAAACCAGAGTTTCTTTTACTTGTGAATGCTTGCCAAAGGTAAGAGTTTATATTAATTAACAAAGATTAAATGCAACTTAGAAATTATCTATTCTTCAGGCACACTGGACATATTTTAAGTACTTAACTGTTATATTTGGCAGGTATATAGAACACTTCTACCATTCCAGAAAATGCTACTAGACCATGCTGATCTAGTGCAGGGTCAGCAAACGGGAGCCCACAGACCAAATCCCACCCAGGGTGTATTTTTATATAGCCTGCTAAGTAAAAGTGGTTTTTATGTTTTTAAATGGTTAGCAAAAAAATAATATTTCATGACATGAAGGTTATATGAAATTCAAATTTTAGTTCCCAGAAATGAAATGTTTTTGAACTGAGCCATGAGCATTTACATGTGTGCTGTGGTCGGAGCTGCTTTTATACCACTGTGGCCTGAGTAGCTGGGAGAGAGACCGTATAATCACAAAGCCTAAAATATGTGCAATCTGATCTTTTAAGACAAGTTAACTAGGACCTGCGCTTCAGAAATGGGGTGACCCACTGGTCTGGGAAATGATGGTAGAGTCCATACTTTTCCTGAGTTGGTTATGTAAGGACCTAAGATAGAACCTTCACAATATTAAAGAGATGTTTGGAAGGACAAAACAGAATGGCATCAGCCAGACCCACCAGAACTGGCAGGAAGCTCACTAATTGTTCATCCTCTGTGTGGAAAGTGTTCACAGGCTGCAGGGTCTCTACCAGCTGAACAAAGACCGTTTCTTTCCACTGCACTGAAACCTGTCCTGACTTAGCCACTAAACTTTGAATCTATTTTATGTTCGTGATCTCACCTAAGGTTCATTCTGCCTTAGTCATGAAAAATAAATTTTGTATTCAGCTAATGTCACATTGCCACCACTTGCATATTATACAAAATGTCACTCCAATTCTTTGTGTCACAACCTTCATTTATCATGTTCTCTTCTTCCTACTCTCCTGCTTTCTCCAGCGGCTCCCTGCAAGGAGTTAACTGCTTTATTTCCTATCCCTTGCTTACATTTCTTACCTTTCATTTTTATTTTTTATTTATGAGTGTGTATATGTGGATGAGTGTTTGTGGGTACACACACGTGTGTGTGTGTGTGTGTGTGTGTGTCTTAGGTTTTTATTAGGATGAAGAGACATGAAGAGACACCATGACCACAGCAACTCTTACAAAGAGAATATTTAGTTGAGGTGACTGCTTTCAGTTTCAGAGGTTCTGTCCATTACCATCACGACAGTAGCATGGCAGCAGGCAGCCAGACGTGGCACTGGCTGCATCTTAACCAGCAGGCAACATGAAGTCAACTGCTACACTGAGTGTAGCTTGAGAAAAGAGACCTCAAAGCCCGCCCCCACAGCGACACACTTCCTCCAACAAGACCACACCCACTCCAACAAGGCCACACCTCCTAATAGTGCCACACCCTTTGGGGATATTTTCTTTCAAACCACCTGTGTTTGTGTATTTGTGTGTGTGTGTGTGTGTGCTTGCGCGTGTGCGTGCACACGCATGTGCGCACGCGCACACACTCCCCTTCATGAGTTTATGTGTACCACCTGTGAGCAGTGCCTGCATATGCCGGAAGGGGTCACTGGATTACCTAAAGTCACAGGTGAGCAGCTAGCTGGTGTGCCTGCTTACAACAGAACCCAGATCCTCTGCAAGAGCAGGAAGCACTCACAACTGCTGAGCCATCTTCCCAGCCCCAGATTTCTCCCTTTCAAGAGGTTCCTGCCTAATTAACTTTGGTCAGCTAATTAAGAAACACAGTTAAGATATGGATATTTTTTTTGAAAAATTATGTTATTGGCCTTTTAAACTATATAAATGTAATCACTATCTATTCATTAGTTGACCCTTCCTCACTCTAGAGTATGCATGAGAACAGATTTAGTGCAAGTTATTACAACATACATTTTACAATGGACTTTGCTTTTTAGAGTACTTTTGACATTACATTTGGGCGTCTTCCAGCCTCCACATGCCTAACCACCCCCAATTATTACCTCT
Source organism: Cricetiscus sungorus (assembly GCA_030556225.1). NCBI lineage: Eukaryota > Metazoa > Chordata > Mammalia > Rodentia > Cricetidae > Cricetiscus > Cricetiscus sungorus. The sequence goes on along the minus strand of JANBXA010000411.1, from coordinate 5,051,740 downwards.
CCATGCACACCTGAATGGTACTGACGAACCTTCATTAACATTTATCATAATCACCCAAAGTCTATAATTTGCCTTAGTGCTTAGTCTTGGTGCTACTACACATTCTCTTGGTTTGGGAAAAAAATACATGCACTGTGATGTAGCCACCATTATAATACTTCAAAAACTGTCTGCAAAATTCTGTTTTTAATTTAATCATCTCTAACATCGAGTAGCTACTGAGCGTTTTAGTGTTTGTAATGGTTGGTTTTATTTGTCAGTTTAAAAGAATCTAGAATCACCTGGGAGACAGGCTCTGGGCCTACCTGTGAGGGATTAGCTTGAGGTATTCTTGATTTTGCTAATTAAGGTGGGAAGAGCCATGCACTGCAGGAAACACTAAGCCCTAGATGGTACGTGCAAAGAAAGAAAACTGAGCCAAGTATTGGCTCATTGTTCTTGGCTCTCTGCTTCCCGACTGTGAACAGGATGTGACTAACCCCCTCATGCCCCTGCTGCCATGGTTGCCATGGATGACAGGCTGAACCCTGGAGCTGTGAACAGGATGTGACTATCCCCCTCATGCCCCTGCTGCCACAACACGCATGGATGATGGGATGTACCCTCGAACTGTGAGCCAATACAAACCCTTTCTCTCTTAAGTTGCTATTGTCAACGTATTTATCACAGCAAGAGGAGAAGTAACAAAGACACTGTCTCCACAATTTTGTCTTTCCCAGAATGACAGGCAGTTGAAATCTTTTCAGATTGGCTTTCTGCCTAATAATAGGCATTTAAGTTTCCTCCATGTCCTTTCATGGTTTGACAGCTCATTTCTTTTCAGTGCTGAAAAATATTCTATCCTGGGTAGATTAGTACCACAGTGTATTTATCTGTTCACCCACTGAAGGACATCTTTGTTGCCGCTGACTTTCAGCAATTATGAACAAAACTGCTGTAAATATTCATGAGTAGGTTTTTGAATGAACATGTTTTTAATTCATCCAGGTAGTTATCTAGGGTTTTGTTACTGTACTGTATGATGAATGTGATGAGTCTGTTCAAATTCATTTGAATATTTTTTTGTTTTCTTTTTCTTTCTTTCTTTTTTTTTTTTTTTTTTTTTTTTTTTGAGTCAAGGTCTTGCTATGCAGCTCAAGCTGACTTTCAATTTACTATGTAGCCCAGGATGGCCTTGAACTCATTATCCTTCTCATACTTCTCAAGTGCTTGGGTTACAAACATATGACACCATGCCTGCATAGACTTAGTTTTGTTTAGCTTTGTAAAGCTGCTTTCCAAAGTAGCTATACCATTTTGCATTTAATCATCTTGCTATGCTGTCTTTTGTCTGAGATAATAGTATGATTACATCATTGCTCCTTTTCTTTTCCTCCATCCAAATCCACATATTCCCTTGCTCTCTTTCAAGTCTATGTCCTCACTTTCATTAAATTGCTGCTACATGCACACACACACACACACACACACACACACACACACACACACACACACACACATCAGTCTATAGGCTTTTAGCCTAATACATACAATATTCAATATCTATGTACCAGCTTCTTGTACTTCTATCTTTGGATGCCATTCTTCTGCCTCATCTCTATCTACCTCGTTTTGAGATTTACCAGCTTATTTTTGCCTGGAGCTCTCACGTAGTAGGCTAGGCTGGTCAGCTATCAAGTGCCAGGATTCCTCTTGTCTCCACCTCCCCAACGCTGGGATTTTAAGTTCACACCAGGCTTTTATCTGGGTTCTGAGGACTGAACTCATATTATTGTGCTAGTGCTAAAGCAAGCACCTTACAGACTAAACCATCTCCCCGGATCCTATTCGTAAGTTTAAGCGTTCTTTGTATGTTTTAGACAGTCTTTTACCAGGTAACAGAAATTACAATACTAATGAAGTCCAGCTTATCAATTACTTATTTCATGTATTTGATTGTCATAAGCCATATAGATTTCCTCTTCTGTTTTCTTCTAGGAAACTTCTGGTTTATGACGCACATTTAGGTTCATACTTCTTTTTCCAGTTAACTTTTGTGAAGGATAGACGGTAAGTGTCTTAATTTTACTCTTTTGCATGTTTTTCAAGACTAAAATAAAGGTCATTTTTTTTCTTCCCAATATCACACTATCTTGATTATTTTAACTTTATAATAGATTCCAGAATTGAGTAGAACCCGCCGTCTATCTTTGTTTTCCCTCAATAGTATGTCAGTTATTCTAAATATACTGTGTTCCATACTAACTTCATATTTTTGGTTGTGAGCCTAGCCTTTAATGGCTGAGTCATCTCTCCAGCCCCCATACTAACTTTAGATTCAGTTTGTCAACAGCTACAAACTAACATTTGGGGAATTTTGATTGGTATTGCTTTGAATATACAAATGGAAAGGAGAAAAATTGATATCTTGGTAATACTAAATATTTCTAGCTATAATCATGGACTATTGCTCAAATTATTTTGCCTTTCTCTTGTCTTCCTTCATAGTTTTGTACTTTTTGTCATATATATATATGGTACGCTCATATGCACGCACATATGTACTGTAGTCAGTAAATCTGGATCGAAGCTTCATCTAAGCCCTCAGGTACTGTTTACAGGGCTACAGGATTTGGATTTTGTCCAGCTAGGTTTCTTTAGTACAGTATTTCCTCACCATTCTCTTTTTCTTCCCTTTTGGAATGTTAATGAATATTCTACGCCATTGTTTGTTGGGAGTATATAATTTGATTTTGATTTTATAAGCAGCTACAATTGAGAAATTGTTTTGAGTCTCAGTAAACTGAGTTGAGTCTGTGAAAGTCAACGGGGACTTTTGAAGCAGTACTAAATGCATTTTGCATTGACATGGTTGCAAGTGTTTGTGGGTCAGGCGTGGAATGTGATGGCTTTAATGGGAATGATCCTCATAGACACATACATTTGAATTCTTGGTCTTCAGTTGGTGGAACCATTTGGAAAGGATTAGGAGGTGTGGCTTTGGAGGAGGTGTGTCTCTGGGGTGGTCTTGGTTGTAGGAACTCCATTCCTAGTTAGCTTTCTTTGCTTTCTATTTCATAAGGATATAAACTCTCAGCTATTGCTCCAGCACCATGCCTGCCTGCCTGCTACCATGCTCCCTGCCATGATGTTCATGAACTCTAAGCCTATGAAACTGTAAGCCCCTAATAAACTCTTTCTTTTGTTAGTTGCCTTGTTCTTGGCATCTCCTTAGTGCTATAGAAAAGGCCCATTCAGATTTCCTACTTGTCTAAGTTTTAGCAAATTACAGGCCTTAAGCATTGCTGTATTTCACCTAGCTCATCAATTTTGGAAGCCAAGCTGTTCAGAACAACCTTTTACTATCCTCTTCATGTCTGTTGAGTTTATAATTATGTCCCCATTTTTGTTTCTAACATTACTAATTTATAACCTCTCTTTTTTCTTGTGAGTTAGCCTGTCAATTTTATTGATTTTTTTTTCTTTTTTTTTTGAGACAGGGTTTCACCATGTAGCCCTGGTAGTCCTGGAACTCACAATAAGTTTTATTGATGCTTTAAAAGAATAGTTGGGTCCTTACAGTTGATTTTCTGTTTTCAATATCACTCACTTCTAAACTAGTTTTTATTGTTTCTTTTTTTTTTTTTTTTACTTTATATTTAATTTTCTTTCTTTTAGTTTTTTGTTTGCTTTGGTTTTGTTGTGGGTTTTGGTTTTGTTTTGGTTTGGGGTTTGTGAGGCAGGTTGTTTGCTTGTTTGTTTATTTTATTTTTTGTTTTTTTTGAGACTGGGTTTCTGTGTGTAGCCCTGGCTGTCCTGGAACTCCTTCTGTAGATCAGACTGGTATCAAACTCAGAGATCCCCCTACCTCTGCCTCCTGAGTGCTGGGATTGAAGTTGAGCACTGCCACAGCCCAGGTGTCTCTCTTAATTTCTAAAGTCGAAGCTTAGATGATTAATTTTTATGTGTTTCCTTTTAGTGTGTATTGATTGGTATACATTTTCTTCTAAGCACTGCCTTTGCTGTATTCCATCAATTTTTATAAGTTATGGCTTCATTTTAGTTCAATTTCAATTTGAATTTTTTTCTTGTGAGTTCTTCTTTAACCCATTTGTTATTTAGACATGTGTTAATTAATCTGTACATTTGGAATATTCCAGTTCTCTTTCTGCTATTGATTTCAAGTGTTTACCTTTATGCTCTGAAAGCAGACATTGTAGGACCTACAGTACTTTATGCTTTTGAAGATATGTCTTTTGGCCCAGAACGTGGTCTATCTTGGCAATTAATACTCTGTTGTCATGGGATGAAGTGGTCCATAGACGTCTGTTTTCACTAATGAAAATGTTTTAATTTAAACATGTCTTCAAGTATTGTGTAGCATTTCTAGTTCTTCTTCTGAGAACTATCTAGTCAGCCCATTATCCCATGGATAACTTTTTGTGTGTATTCATGTGAGTGAGTGAGTGAGTGGTGTGTGTGTGTGTGTGTGTGTGTGTGTGTGTATGTGTGTGTGTGTATGCGCATATGTGTGTGTATGCGCATATGTGTTTGTATTTACACAGTTCTTTGTACATCTCAAGTATTAGTCCTTTTTCTGATGTGTGGCTGGTCACAATCTCTTCTTCCATTCTTTTCACTTTTTGTTTTAGAAGCCTTTCAATTTCATAAAATCACATGTATCTCTTCTTTGGATTGTTTAATGTGCAATTGGAGTTATTAAACATTTTCTGCTTTTACTTAGCATTTTCATTAAAGCAAACATTAAAATCTTCCATCCATTTTGACTGATTTTTGTGTAGTGTGAGAGATGTAGATCTAGTTTCATTCTCCTATACATGAAAATACATTTATCCTAACACCGTTTACTAATGAGGTGCCCTTTTCGCCCAGTGTACATTTTAAAAGCTTTATCAGAATTTAGGTTGCTCTACATTCCTGTTTTGATATTAGAACCCTGCTGTTGTTGTTACTATAGCTCCACAACGTAATTTGAGATGCTCTTTTTGCTCAGGATTGGCCTATCATATGCCCGTAAAGGGTGTCCAGCTTTTTTTCTCTACATCCATGAGTAAGGGTATCAGAATTTTCATGGAAAGTGCATTGAATCTATAGAACACTTGCAGTAGGATAGCCACGTTCCACAATATTAATTCTGCTAGCCCATGAACATAAGAGGTCTTTCCATCTTCTATTTTCTTTTCATTTATTTCTTCAATGTCTTAAACATTTTGTTGTAAAGGTCTTTCAAATCCTTGGATACAGTAACTCCTAATTAGTTTGTTTGTTTTTTGAAGCAATTGTGAATAATATTTTCCTCAGGATATCTTTTAGTTTCTTATTTTTATTATTTTAATGTTTATTTGTTGGTTTGAGGCACACACTACAGATGTAGAGGACAAAGAAAAAAATGTCAGAGTCATTTCTCTCATGTATGTGTTTCAGAAATCAAACATGGGTCCTCAGACCTGGCAGCAAGTGGTTTTCCCCAGTAAGCAATGTCATGACACGATTTCTTTCTTGGTAGGCTCTTTATTGGCACCCAGAAAATATTGATTACTATACACTGCATTTTATATCCTGATACTTTGCTGAAATCACCTGGCCTAAGGACTTCCTGATGAAATTTTCGGTGTCTTTTAAGTACAGTATCATGTTGTCTGAAAATAGGGATAAATTAGTTTCTTCCTTTCCCATTGTGTACTTTTATTTCTCTTGTTTTATTGCTCCAAATAAGACTTAGAGCATTATACTGAATAAGTGGAGAGAACAGATGCCTCTATCTCAATCAAGATTCTAGAAGAAACTCTGTTTAACCATTGAGTATGATGTTGGTTATACCTTTGTATCTATCACCTTTATAATGTTATGTTTCTTTTACTGCTACTTTCTTTAAAGTGTTTGTAAAGGAGTGTGAAATTTTGCCAAAGACCTCTTTTTTATAAATTTCCATGTTATTTTTGGTAATACTGAAATATTTATGTGCTGAGTTTCACTTATTGATTTATTTATATTTAATAGACTTTGTATGCCTGGAATGAAGCCAACTTGGTCATGGTGTATGTTCATCTTAAAGTATTCTCAAATTCTATTTGCAAGAATTTTATTGACAATTTATGTCTACATTTATCAGGGAAATTTATTTGCAGTTTTCTTTATCTGTTGTGTCTTTATTCAGTTTGGATAGCAGAGCAATGACTTTGTAGAATGAAGTCTTCTCTTTATAGAATGGTCCTTTTCTTTCTATTTCATGCAATAGTATGAGGAGCATTGGGGTTAATTCATTTTCAGAAGTTTGCTAGAATTTGGCAGTGAACTCATTTGCTCCTGAGATTTTTATTGTTACTGTTGTTGGCAGACTTCTTATTGCTATTTCAATCTCATTGGTTCTTATGGATTTTGAAAAGTTTACATTTTCTTGACTTGATTTAGTAGATCATGTCTGGAAGTTTGCCTGCTTTCCCTAGACCTTCCATGTTTTTGGGGGGGATGTAAGTTCTCAAAACGATCCCTAATACATCTCTACATTTCATTGAAATGTGTGATAGCCTCCTCCCTTTCATCTCTAATTTCGTTAATGTGGGTCCTCTCTTTGAGTTAGTTTGGCTGGGGGGTTGTCAATCTTACTTTTTCAAATATACAACTTATTGATGTGTTATGTGTAATTTCATTAGTTTCATTAGTTTCTTTCCTGGTCTTCATTATTTATTACCATCTGTTGTGTTTAACTTTGGATTGTTCTTGGTTTATTTATTTTCTTTAATAATCATGAGGTATCATTATATTATTCATTTGAGATTTTTCTGATTTTTAAAGGTAAGTTCACAGAACTATAGCTCTGTAGTAGAGCTTAAAGTCAGGGATGGTGATGCATCCTGAAGTTCTTTTATTGTACAGGGTTGTTTTGGCTATCCTGGGTCTTTTGTTTTTCCACACAAAGTTGATTATTATCCTTTCAAGGTCAGTGAAGAATTGTGCTGGGATTTTAATGGGGATTGCATTGAATCTGTAGATTGCTTTTGAAAAGATTGCCATTTTTACTATATTTATCCTTCCAATCCAAGAGCATGGGAGATCTTTCCTTTTTTGGGTATCTTCTTTAATTTCTTTTTTTAAAGCCACATAGTTCTTATTGTATAGGTCTTTCACATGTTTGGTAAGCATTACCCCAAGATACTTTATGTTGTTTGTGGCTATTGTAAAGGGTGATCTTTCTCTGATTTCATTCTCAGCCTCTTTGTCATCTGAATAAAGTAGGGCTACTGATTTTTTTGAGTTTATCTTGTATCCTGCTAGTTTGCTTAAGGTGTTTATCAGCTGTAGGAGTTCCCTGGAATGGAATCAAATTGAAAATCCTGATATTAACCCACACACCTATAAACATCTGATTTTTGACAAAACAGCTAAAAGAATACAATGGGGGGGAGTAAAGCATCTTCAACAAATGGTGCTGGCACAATTGGATGATGGTGTGTAGAAGACTACAGAAAGACCCATGTCTATCACCATGCACAAAACTCAAGTCCAAATGGACCAAAAACCTCAACATAAATCCAGCCACACTGAACCTCTTAGAAGAGAAAGTAGGGGTACCCTTGAACAAATTCGTATAGGAGCCTGCTTCCTGAACATAACTCCAGTAGCACAGACACTGAGATCAACAATTAATAAGTGGGACCTCCTCAAACTTAGAAGCTTCTATAAGGCAAAGGACACAGTGGACAAGACCAAACGGCAGCCCACAGACTGTGAAAAATTTTTACCAATCCTACATCTGACAAAGGACTGATCTCCAAAATATACAAAGAACTCAAGAAACTAGTCAACAAAATACTAAATAGCCCTATTAAAAAATGGGGTACATAATTGAAGAAAGAATTCTCAATAAAGGAAATCAAAGAGGAAAGACACTTAAGAAAGTGTTCAACATCCTTAGCTATCAGGGAAATGCAAATCAAAACAACTTTGAGATACCATCTTACTCCTGCCAGAATGGCTACAATTAGAAACACCAATGACACCTTATGCTAGAGAGGATGTGGAGAAAGGGGAACACTCCTTCACTGCTGGTGGGAGTGCAAACTCGTACAGCCATTTTGGAGATCAGTATGGCGATTTCTCAGGAAAATGGGAATTAGTTTACCACAGGACCCAGCAATTCCACTCTTAGGTATATACCTAAATGACCCATATCCATGCAACAAAGACATGTGCTCAACTATGTTCATAGCAGCATTATTTGTAATAGCAAGAACCTGGAAGCAACCTATATGCCCCTCAACTGAAGAATGGATAAAGAAGATGTGGCACATCAACACAGTGGAATACTACTCTGCAGAAAAAAATAACGGAATTGTGAAATTCGTAGGCAAGTGGATGGAACTTGAAGAAACCATCCTAAATGAAGTAACCCAGTCACAAAAAGAGAAACAGGGTATGTACTCACTCATATATTGATTTTAGACCTAGAGCAAAGGATCACCAGCATATAATTCACACCACCAGAGGAACTGGGTTACAAGAAGGATTCTAAGAGATTCATATATGGTCCCTCACAAAAGGGGGAAGGGACAAGTCTCCCAGAGCACATGGGAAATGGTGGGGCAGTGAATGGAGACAGAACTAGGAGAAAGAGAAGGGGAGGAGAGGAAAGTGTGACTAGGTAGATTGACACAGGGTAGGAATAGAAGACAGAAAAGGGAGGGAGAGAGAGAGAGAGAGAGAGAACATACAAAAGGGAGCCATTATTGGTTTGAAGAGAAAACTGAACCTAAAGAAAGGTCTAAAGACCTACAAGACTGACTCCAACTAACAATTTGAGCAACTGTGGGAAAGCTACCATAAATGCCCTTCCCTGATAGTGAGATCATCAACTAAATTATCCACCATCATGGAGCCCTCATCTAGTACCTGTTGGAAACAGAAGCAAACGCCCATAACTAAACACTGAGTCGAACTAGAATCCAGATGCAGAGAGAGAGGACAAGACCAGGTTGCAGAAACACACAAAGACAGCAGACCTGAACAAGGAGGAGCTAATGAACCCCCAGACTGATAGCTGGGAATCCAGTATGGGACTGACTCGGACCCCCTGAACATGGGTCTCAGCTAGAAGGACTGAGCAGTCTAAGGGACCTCAGACAGTAGGTTCTATTCCTGGTGCACAAAAGGACTTGGCAGACACATCCCCCATGGAGGGATACTCCCTTAACCTAGAAACAGGAGAGAAGTCCTAGTCCCTACTTCAAATGACTTGACAGATTTACATGACTCAACCTGGATAGCATAGCCCTACAAGTGGAATGGGGGTGGGGGGATGGGAGGGGAGGTGGCCAGGGTTCATGTCACAGGGGAAAGAAGGTAAGAGAGAGGATGGAAGGGAGAGAGGGAGGGAAGGAGGAAGAGAAGGAGGGAGGAAGGGAGAGGAAACTGGGCTCGATATGTAAAATTTTGAAATTATATTATTAATAAATAAAAAAGGTAAGTTCGTGTGGCTTATACTTTCCTCTTAGAGCTGCTTCATCCCAAAAGTTTTTGTAAGTTATACTCTAATTTAAATTTTGTGCTAGAAACAATTTCCTTTCCTTTCTAATGTTTTTCAATGACCGCTGGGCCTTTCAATAGTGTATTTTCAGTTTTGATGTATTTGTGCTCTCTGTAGCTTCTCTTACAATGAATTTTAGTTTCATTGTGCTATGATCTAATAAGATACAGAAGATTACTTCAACTCCTCTGTATTTAATAAGACTTAATTTGAGGCCTAGCGTCCAGTCTTATCTATCAGAGGTTCTATGGGCACTAAGAAGAGTGTCTAATCTGTTTCTGTGAGATGAAATATTCATTTTGTCTATGGTTCAGCTTAACTCTGAATGTTCTTTGTTAATTTTTAATTTGAATGGCATATATAAAGATAAGGGGAGTATATTAAAAATCATCCATGATTATTATATCAGGATTTATCTGAAATTTTATGTTCACATTTTGTTTTATGAAAGTGGGAACTCCAAAGTTTGATGCATATATATTTAATTTTTTTATATCTTCTGGATGAATTGTTCCCTTTAGTGATATGTAACAGTCTTCTTTATCTCATCTGACTAATTTTGGTTTGAAATGTACTTTATTAGAAAGGAGAATGGCTTTTCTAGCTTTTCTTTTCCCAATTTTCATTCACTTAGTAAATTGCTTTCAATTATTTGACTCTCAGTCTCTGTGTTTACCAGATAAATATGATTTTTGGAGACAAAAAATCATTGGAACTAGTTTTGGTTAATTTGTCACTCTATCTGTGTCTTTTTTATTGATGTGTTGAATCCATGTATATTTAATATTATTATTGATAGATGTTTATTAACTAATGTAATTTTGGATTTCTTTTCTAATTAGTTGAATTATTGTTTGTTCTTTATTTTATCCTGTTACCAACAGGAATTTCCCCATTTGCTATGCTCAATATAGTTGATTTTTTTTTTTAGATCTCCTTTGCTCAAGCATTTCTTCCATAAATTCTATTTTGCCTTATGTGGTTGATAGTATCTTTCTCCTTCTTCTCTACACAGTATACACATAAACATCTTCTGAGGTGCTGGCTTGTTGGACATGAAATGCCTTAATTTGTGCTTGTCTTAAACTGTCTTTACTAATTTTAAAAGTCGACTTTGCCATGTAAGCTGACAATGTTCCACACAAGAATAATAGGCTAACAAATCTCTAGTGCCTGGCATGAGACACTTCCTTTCACAGTGTTGGTCAGGGTAGTCCAAGTGACTCCCAACAATATAAATTATCTTTGTGGCCTTTGGGTATCTTCTGTGGTTAAGTGTGTGCGTGTATTACTGAAGACACCACACACTTAAGACTTGAATGACTGGATCTGACTTGGAAGAGTCTCTCCTGTAATCCAGCTTCCATGGTTCCAGAAAATACCATTCAAGCTGCCAAGGGAGGGAAACTATTAAACAGTTTTACCCAGCTTTAACACCTATGAACCACAACAATTATCAGCAGGGCAAGATATGCATACAGCTGCAAGAAGTGGCAATCACACATCAGTGACAACCAATGGTCCTCTAATTGGAGTTAAGGCCCAATCAACAGAATGGAAATCATGCCTGGTTCTGGAAATCTAGCTAGCTTCCCGAAGAAGCTGAGAAGAAATAAGAAGCAAAGCAATAAGCAACATTCCTATATTTTTCCTACTTCAGTTCCAGCCTCCAGGTCCCTACCTCTGCCTGTAAGGTGAGATAAACCTTTCTTCCCATAGTCTGCTGTTGGCCAGTCAGTGTCTCATCACAGCAACAGAGAAGCATACGAGGACTCCATTTCATCAACCTGATCTCTGTCCCTGATGTTTTTCTTTTGCTTGATTAAGACTACCGGTGATGCTTTCCACTTCTTTAAGTACCATTCATTTGGGGTTTTCATTTTCAACATTTCTTTTCATTGTTGTTGTTTTAATCTCGATGATCTCCAGGTCATTTGTCACTTTTTTCAAAAGGCTTTTGAAATCTTCCCCTGATATTTTCCCTATTTTAGTATCTCTGAATCCAGTAGTTGAAGAGTTCTTATCTTTTGAAGGAGACATGCTGTCCTACTTTTTCATTTTCTTGCAATTCAGTGTTGTTGTTTGTGAATTCTTTGGCTTGAGTATCTCTTCTGCTTTTCTTTTTCTTTTTGGAGGAAGTGTCCTCTTATTGAGGGTCCTTCTATTGAAGACTCAATTCCCATTACCTCCTAGGGAAGACAAACTAAACTGCTTTTGGAAATAATTTCTGCATCAACCGTTGCGCTCTGTGGGACTTTTAGTGCTGTGCTATATTTTATAATATAGTATTAATGCCAGATCATGGGAACAAACAAAGAAAGGGTATGTCTTAAAGTGATGTGTGTATGTATCAAGTTGATAAGGGGGAGACTTGTGACAGCTATTCTTGTTGTCACTTGACACACTAGAGAAGAGGAAATCTTAATTGAGAAATTGCTGCCATCAGATTGCCCTGTGGGCATGTTTGGAGAGCATTCTCTTGATTACTAACTGGTGGGGGAGGGCTTAGCCTATCATGAATGGTGTCGCACCTAGCAGGTGGCTCTCTGTGTCACATGTCATCTTTCTCTCCCCTGCTCTTTCCACCTCTATTTCCCTATGTGAGACAAACACTATATTTTCTTATTCTGACTTCCTCCTCTACCAGCTCACGTTGAAACAAACTTTGATCCACAGCCCAATCTCCTTATTTCTAAAAGCCTCCTTTGATATTTCTTTCAAGTTCTGTCTGCTGCTGCCAAATTCCCTCCATTTTTGTCTGTCTGAGGAAGTCTTTATTTTCCTCATTTAAAAAGTATTTGTTTTATTCTTTTAGAGAGAAGAGACAGAGAAGATACATAGATGGAGAGGAGGAGGGGAGGAGAGAAAGAGAGAGAAAATTAGAGTGCCCGCAGGGGCCAGACTAGGGCACTGATTCTCCGGGTCTACATGTGCCCGCTGTAAAATTTGACTCCCCTACAAGAGCAGTCTTAATGAACTAAGCCATTTCTCCACAGCCCACAAAACTCTTAAAGGACAACTTCACACAGAACAATATTTCAGGTGGTAGGGGATATTTCTGTCAAAACTTTTAATTTTTTACTCTATTTCCTTTTTTTGTGTATGGTTTCTCGGAAGTCAGATGGGATCTTTATTTTTAGTAAGGCCTTTTCCCCCCCTTCCTCTCAGCTCTTTTGGGATTTTTGTTTTCCTGTTGTATTTTCTGTGATTTGAAAGGGATATGCCTAGGGCTAATATTCTGATATTTATCCTGCTTAGTGTTTTGGGATCTTTTTCCAGCTATCACTCAATATCTAATATTAATTTAGGGAAAATTAACAGCCACTTTTCAAAGTATTTCTTCTGCTCCCTTCTGCCTTTCTCCTTGTAGTGTTTTAAATATTCTGTTGCACCATTTAAAACTATGGAAATTTTAATATTATTGGAAGTCTGCATATCCCCCCCTTTATTAAGTTTTGTAAGTTTCTACTGTATTATTCTCAAGATCAGTGATTTTTCCTTAGCCATGCCTGGTCTACCAGTATTTGCACTGGAGACATTGTTTATTCCTTCCATGGTGGTTTTGTTTTCCAGCCTTTTTCTTTCTCTTTCTCACTTATAATTTTTTCTCTACTTACTCTGCCCATTTGTTCCTTCCTAGTATCTAATTTGTCCACTACATCCCCTTGCATATTATCATAGCTACTTTCAAATTCCAAGTTTGAGAATGTCAACCTCCCTATCACAAATGCACCCAATTCTAATGTTGGTTTTTGATTGTTTTGTCTTGTTATGTTTTTGTATGAGTTGCATTTTTTTTCCTCCTTTGATATCTACACACAACATTTAGAAGGGAACCTGCTGTGAAAACAGACCTTTGGTGATGGGGTGCTAGATGTAGAAAAGACACATATTGTGTAGCCCTATGGTTTAGGTGTTGATCTTTTTAGTGAGCCTGTGCCCCTGGACTCTGAACTTACAAGTCTTCTTAGTCTCTCTCCTGTGTACCACGTGGGCATTGCTAGAAGATGCTGGATTGTGTATTTCCCTTCTTTGGTCCATTGGTTGCTTTGTTTTGAGGCTGAGTCTCTCATATCCCAGGCTAATCTTGACCTCTCTAAGTAACTGAGGGTGACCATGAACTCCTGATCCTCTGCTTCCATTTTTCCAGTGCTGGGAATCATAGGTGTGGGTCACCATACCTAGTTAATGCAGTACCGGGCTTTGTACATTGTAGGCAAGCTCAGGGCCACTAGGCTTTACAAAAAACAAAGTTTCTCCTGAAAGTTGGCCTTGGTAAGAAGACAAAACACCATAGCATGTTTCCAAAACAGTGCCTGTTCCTCTTTCACTGCTGAACTAACACAGGACTTTCTCTGGTACTCACTATGAGAACCTGGTGGAGTGCTAAGAGAGAAGCTCCGTCAGTCATAGGATTCTCCCACGACTTTCTTTCCCAGGAAGTGTGACGCTGTGATTTGTACACGTAACTCCGCCTGTCATTTGTCACTTCCGGTTTAGATTTTCTTGTGCACAGTTTCATGAAGAGGTCTATCTGTCTGCCCATCTGGTTTTCCGCATTGGGGGTGCAATGGTTTGATTTCACATCTCTTCAAGCATGTATTGATCTTTCAGCAACATCTGCGGTTGCCTTGGTGTTCACGGGGACTAGAGTCTTCCAGCTTCTTCCACACCAAGTCAGGAGTGTCCTACAACTTCTCCTCTGCTTATGGCGCTGTGGCTGTGGGCCTGTGGTGTATGTATACATGAACTACACTTGGAGAAATTATTTTCAAGATGGATCTCTTCTCTAGAGGCTTCGAGATGAGTCTGCTTCTAAAACGCTCTACCTTACTTTTTCTCCTCCCAGTGGGTTTACTAGAAATGGAATTTCACACCAACTCCAACTACAAAGGGTGAACACGTTTTGGATTTGAAGCGCTGGCCCTCACTGCACGAGTTCCTATGAGTTGCCAGCAAATGATGTTTGTGGATATTAAGTAAATATGAAAAGGGATAGAGTTGAGCTAACTAGAAGCAGAAGGAATGTCGAGTGAGATTATTTTAAATTGACTTGATGTGGGGAGGGCTGTTGTGATATTGGAGTAGCAGCTTGGTAGTAGCTCGCAAGTGGTTCTGATTGCTAATTGGCTTGGAATGGAGCAAATTGTGGATTTTGAAATTTGTGTTGCCCCCAGAGCTATTATCTTCTTACAAAAACAAAAGCGGGAATGGGCTTTAATGAAAGCATTAATAGCTTTTGGCAGCAATGGAATCTCTCTCTCTCTCTCTCTCTCTCTCTCTCTCTCTCTCTCTCTCTCTCTCTCTCTCTCTGCTCACACACACACACACACACACACACACACACACACACACTTCTGCTAACCAAGGTGAGGGCGCCCACATCCTCAGAAGGGCTGATAGGCATCGCTGGATGCAGAGCCGCTGCTGCCAAGTTTCCCCAAGGAATGGGCGTTAGAAGGCAAATGGGAATGGATTTCAGAACAGGGAAGACAACGGACATGAAGGGCGTGCTTATGTGTGTTTCGCTTTTCTTCCTGCTTCTCCTGCGTGGGGCCAAAACCTCTGGTGAGGAAAAGGACAGTAAAAGGTCCAGCACAGGGGCTGCTTCCACCATGCATTCTCGTCTGCATCTGCCCCCTACACTCTCTGCTGCTGCCGGGCTCAGAAGAGCTCCTGCAGATGCCTCCATCTCTACATCCTTAGCGAGGAACAAGTTCAGTCTCCCGTCTCCCTAACTCAGTTGAAGTCAGGTCGGGATTGGTTCGTCCCCCTTCTGCCTGAATGGATTTCATTTGTGAGAGAGATGAGGAGAAAGGGTTGCTGGGTACCATCTGAGAATAGCATGCCGATGTCACCCTTACCTCACACATCTGAGTCCCCACTCTGGGCAGGGTTTCCCTCTCTGTATATCCTTTGAAGCTCTTTGAAGACAAAGAAGCCGCCTATACTTTGCCCAGAAATGTTCCACATGCAAAGCAATCCTTTCAAGTGAGGTTTTAATCACTCGTGGCTTCCTGTGTGTGGCTGGCACGCACAGGCCATCCATTTTTAAAATTGAAGATCTTACTTTCCGCCACGTGAAGATTATGTGTCTAGATACCTCAGCAGAGGAGGGCTGTGCTGATAACCATATTAAAATCATAAAAATACCATTATGCCTTTCAAGGTAGAGTCAGGGTTAGTTCATCAGAATTGGCTTGCAAGATTCCATTTGTTTCTGTGTTTAAAATGGTGTCAGGTTGACAAGTCTTTTGTTCCTACAGTATCAGAGTGGCTTCTATTCTAATCTGTGTGATACTGGGACAATACAGATAAGCTAAACCTGGTTTAATCAATTCTGACTCTTCTGATCTGACTGATATTTTCACACGGATTTCGATTAATCAGAAATGTATAGAATATTCATGCCTCATCTCCCAGTTATGACAGGTGCAGACTTTGTTGTCTTATGTTCAGAACAATGCCACAATTCAAAGTGTCCCTTTCATCTGACATACTACTAATTGAAGGATGTCTTTTGTGAAATAACAGAATAGCCTACTGGCTTTGTACTTTTGAAATGGAAAAAAATACGGTTTAGAAAAAGCTCCTGCAAAGTGTTAGAAGGATAAATAAATTCACAGTGGTGTGATTTACATCCTCTCGGGTTGAGAAAATTCTGGAGGTTTTATTGACTGGATAAAGAGAACAATAGGAAAATATCCATAAAGGGCTTTGTGGCATATGTCAAAGGACGAGAACCAGCGTGGAGGGTGTGATTCGTTTACCTTTTAGAGGAATAGTTTTCTCTCTTCTTCACCGGGACCTGTTACTACAGATCTGTGGAAACCATGCCAAAGAAAAGACCAAGGCATGTAGGACACAATGAGACCCAGCCTCAAACACACATCAGATTTATGACATCAGTATCACAAAAACAGAGGCACGCACAAGCTGGAAGACATCACTCTTACCTTCATGAGAACAACAGTGAACAATGACAATGACAATGTATAACATACACAGGTACCCCCAGATGAAGCTGGACCCTGATAGGACCTCACTCAGAGGCTGCAGAGGTGGCTTGGTGCTCTCAAGTGCTCTTAACCTCTTGCAGAAAAGGCAGGTTTGGTTCCCAGTACACAGCCAGCAGATCTGGCACCATCTTCTGGTCTTCTTGGATACTTTACACACAGTAGATATGCATACACTTACTCAGACACATACAGAATGAGCAAACAAATAAATACTTTAAAAAAGAATTTACCTAAAACAAAATGGTAAAACCATACAAAACAAAACACCTCCCCTCCCACATAGGTTAGTAATGTAAATTTAGAACCTCTTGATTTCTGCATGCTTGTATATTCCTTCCCACTAACCCTGCCGTGTGCTCTCACACGCAGAAATCATGCTGTGTTTTGGGAAGGCATCCACCGACAGTCCTGTTTTCAAGAGCTGAGTGACAGGGCTGTGACAAAGTAGGGATCTCCGTCAGCTTTATGCCACTCCCCTGCCTCTCCACGGAACAAGCCTTAAACTTATCAAAGGGGAGCAAGCACTCTCTCCCTGAGACACTGCTGAAAACGCATTGCAGCTGAGGAAAAACAGAAGAAGAAAAACATGAAAAGGGAAGAGGGAAAATGAGAAGGCAGTAAGAACTCTCCAGACTCAGACATGATGACTGCCTGTGTCTGAGGCATTGTCTGAACAACAAACACCTCCACCTTGCTAACAAATGTCAAAGAACAATGGAACCCTACTGGGATAATTGTCAGGATGTGAAAAGACACCTTCTTAAAGTTCAACAAGAAGGTATCTTCAGTGAAGCAGACACTGACACAATTTATCAACACTCCATCCTGAGTACAAGCTATCAGTGGATTAATATGTAGTAAATGGTACACTGTGAGTAGTTATAGCCTCAGCAAGTCCTAAACACAGTTTGAACTCTTACCAGAGAAACGTAAAGCCCTACATTACAGACATGGTATAGGAAAGGCACACTCACTCCCAGTCACAACCCCATATATTTCACTCTCTACTACTACTCTATACAGCTTTCAGCAGACCTTATAAATAATTAAGAATGACCACAAACAAGTAAAACAAAGCATTACAAAGAGGTAAACCAGACAATAGAATCAGACCCAACCATGCAACACATTGAAACTTTCAAAGAAATAAAATAATTGATGAAACCACTAAAGGTTCTGGTAGCAAAAACTGTCAACTAGCAATAATTATCCATGAGATAAACCTTCTCACACACAAAAACCACCACTGCAGAATGCTAATTGCTCTAAAAGGAAAGAATATCAATGTAGGAGAGAGGGTGGGTCGCACAGAAAGGGGATGGAAAGTGTAGGCCATGATTTGAGAGCTGGTTGGTGGCAAAAAGAAAAGCTTGGTGCAGAAACATCCCATGTAACTTTAGTCACTAGAATAAACCATATGCCAGTGTTTCAAGACCATGCTGGTTCTCGAACTAGGGCAGGGAGGGCTCGCCTTTGTTCTGTTGGCAAGGGTTTCTTCTGTGCTCAGTAGGACATGAAGAGTAGCCTGGGAGGCTGATGAGAAGGGGTAACCCTGCAGCCGATATTCACCTGGACCCGGGAGGAAATAGAGCTTGTGAATCCCAAGTGAATCCTGTCCCTCAGCCCTACAGGGAGCATGCTTAGGGTGGGAAGTGACTTCCCTGGTGTGGTGTGATGGAACAAAAGCTGGGACTCTCTCTCCATCCAGTTCTCTTGCTTGGCACCGCTACAAACAAACCCCCAATAGCAAGCAGAGTCCCCTGATGCGATTCCCAAACGCCATTGAATGTGCCTCCAAGAACATCTCCCACTATCCTCCCTCAAGCCCCTTGATATGGTTCACTTACAACTTTGCTTCATCTCTCCTAGACTCATCCCGTAGGCTGGATGAAGTTACTTGTGTATGAATAGTTGGTGTATGGATTCATCTCTGTACTGTGGTCGGGCACTGTAAGAATTTTGCGCTAGTCTGGAATCAAGCTCCTAGAAAGGCTGAGGAATGGTTGGGTTGTGAGTCCTCCAGTCCTAGGGGTCTTAGGTCTTCCATCTTCCCATCGCTGCCCAAGTCTGAGTGCTAACTTGCAGTGAACATCAGTGCAGAACGTGGCACATGGAAGTGCCTGAGCACATTCTTGTCTCCACAAGCATTTCTTACTATTCTCCATCTTTTTCTCCAAGTCTGTGTGGCCCTGCTTTGCCATCAGATTTTCACTCAGGTCACTGCGCAAAGAGAGAAGTCAAAATAGATGGGAAGCTGTGGCTGTCCCTGGTTGGCTCTTCTGACTTCCTTGCGCCATTTCGTGTCTAACTTTGGCTGACGAATGTCCCCACGCCATTCTGATTTAGTATGACATGTGAGCTTCCATGAACACGGAGAAAATTCACCCCCTCTTACAAATTAATGATGAAATCGTCCCTCAGATCATCCGATATGTCCTCTGTGCAGTTCCCCACAGCCCAATACTCTGCAGTCTATCTGCAGCCTTTCTCTGAGGTACTGTAGCTAATTTTGCAAATAAAATTTCCAGAACCATTTCAAATCTTTATCATCATAAGATGTATTATTATATCTCCTGAAATTCTCCTTCATCTATTTATAACTCTGAAAAAAAGTAAAAAACACTACAAGGAATAGATTGTTTCCTTGAAGCCCAAGCCACTTACTGTTTTTAACAACATCTCTCTCCTTGCTGGTACTTAGAGGGATACATGTGTACACGCATGTAAACGCATGATTGTGGCAGCCTCTTCCCTTTCTTCTTTCTCATGTCACAGATCAGGCTGGGGCTCACATTCCCAGCCCTCTACTCTGGCTGGCAGTTTCTCTATTTATGGGCCGGGTCTGGGTCTCAGTGATTATTATGTGGCTTTTCCGGGTCGTCACCTCCCTTCTGAGGGATACAGACCCAGGTCAGGGAGGTCCCTGTCCTCCTACAATACTGTCCAGACAACCAGAGGGAAGCATAAGAATCCTGGATTCTGCCATTACTGGAAATTCTCTTTTTAGAGATTTCCTGGATAAATACAGGGTTTTTAGGAATGAAAGGAATTGCAGAAATCAATTCAGAACAGAAGGGCTGCCTCGTCTACATGTGTCCTGAAATAAAGTGGGTGTTGAGGGGGGGAGGAGCTTCTAGATATTTAACTTATTTTTATAGCTCATCTTTTAAAGAAAGGAAATTGATGTTTGTTGAATGTCCATCCTACTCAGTGAAGCATTCTTTTAGCTCCCATTTAGTTCACACAACCCTAATGTATGTTTTATTAACTTCCATTTATAGGTGACATTATAGACACTGCAGTTACTCAATTGGCACAGGGCAAAGGGTGAGGCTGGGATGGACTCATGTTCAAACCGTAGAAGTCCAGAACCCTGCTATTTCCCAATCTATGCTGGTTTTATGGTGGGAGATGTTATTCTGTAAATATGTTTCTCATACTGGTTAATGAATAAAACACTGTTGGCCAATAGGAAAGCAAGATAGGCGGGGCTAGGAGACGAGGAGGAAAGAGGAAGGAGTAAGGAGGAGTCAACATGGAGAGCCTAAAGAGAACAGCATGCGGCTGGCTGTCCGATGAGATGACCACGTGGAAATACTTAGATACGTAGAAATGGGTTAATCATTAAGACAGAGCTAGCCGATAAGAAATGATAGTAACTGTCCAACAGAATTATATCAAATACAGCGTCTCTGTGTATTATTATTTGGGGGCTGGCGTGGTGGCGGTGAGACTGGCCATGGGAAAAACCTTACTCGTAATATTATGGCACCTGCAGCAAGTCGTTTCAACATCACAGATAAGTCTCATAACGACTCTGAGTCCAGTTGCCTCTCCGTTACAATGAGGAAGGTGGAACAGCTCCTTGCTGAGTTTGCTATTCACTCTAACAATCTAAAAACCTTGAAGAATTTGACTGGAAGAAGATTTGGTGGTCTTCCCTAGAGATAAATATTACGTAGGGGAGAGGCGAGAGGTGCAGGGAAGTGGGGAAGGGGAGACAGTCACTCCAACAGTCAAAGTTACACAGAAGGCTGAGATGGGAAAGTCTTGCAGATCCAGAAGTTCAAGGCCAGCCTGAGTAATATAAAGAGACCCTAAACAACTGCCTACATTTAGAATTTCATGGCTTCCAAGCTGCCAACTCTAACCTTGGGTCACTCTTCCTCTCCAGGAAATCCAAAAGAGGCATCCATAGAGAGTTCCATTTTCTTTTTAATCAATTACTTTATTACTTTAATCATGTGTGTGTGTGTGTGTGTGTGTGTGTGTGTGTGTGTGTGTGTGTGTGTGTGTGTGTGCCTGTGTGTGCACACGTAGAGAGACCATCTCCTTCTGGTGCCGTACACCTTCTTTTGGGGGATAGGATCCTTCATTGTCTTCACCCACTCCCCTCTCCCTCCAGCTCTGAGGTTACAGATTTTTGCCACCATGCCAAATTTTAAGTGGGTGCTGGGATTTGAACTCAGTCCCTCATGCCTTCCACAGCTGAGGACATTCTCAGCCTGCCCTCCCTCCCTTCCTTCCTCCCTCCCTCCTTCTTTCCCTCCCTCCTTCCCTCCCTCCTTATTTAGGGAAAGAAATTTTACTTCTGGAACTGCTGTGTCCTGATTTGAAGTTTTTATAAAGTAGTATCATATTTTGAAGAATTTCTTGGGTGCAATTTTACATAAAATTTCTCTGTATTTCTATGGAGTAATGCCAATCTGAATTCTAATGCCCTGTGTTGAAACAAGTACCTTAAACAGTTTGACTACAATTAAGTCTAATCAGGTAGATTTCTGTGAATATTTTGAGGAATACAGAATTGTAAAAACCCAGGACCAAAGTATTCCTTCAATCACCCTGTAAAATGTATGCATTTCTGGATGTTGAGATTCATGTAATTTGACTTGATTGAACTAGAAACCCCTAGGAAGAGCTTGCTTTCCAGTCCATTATGCGGGCCACAGAGGCTTGGATGAACTTCTGAAAGCTGGAGAACCTTTCCCATCAACCTTGAAGGCTTGCAGCTGCTGACAAGCAGAGGGGCATCTTTGCCCTCTCATTTCCACTGGCTGAGCCATCAGCCGGCAGGGGCACAGTGTTCTAATACAGTGTGCCAGCCTGCACTCTCCCAGAATGTCTACGTAGCTTCTTCCTTCAGATTGCCATTTGGAGCCAGGAACACAAAAGACTGGGGAGTCTAAGATACCAGTACTACTGCACAGTACCTATGCAGTATGTGGTGATTACTAAGCTATCAGGAGTCTCAGTCTTCCCATCTGTAAAGTGGGAGTGATACTTATTGATCTGGTATGGTAAAAAAATAAAATGATAAAATAAGAAGCAGACTGTTGGACTGTTAGGATGGCTTAGCTGGTGAAGGTGCTTGCTACCAAACCTGATGATCGAAGCTTGAGTCCCAGGACTCACAGAAGAATAAAAATGACCTCCAAAATTGTCCTCTGACTCCCATGTCTGCACTATAGCACACACACACACACACACACACACACACACACACACACACACACACCTCCTCTCTTTAACTCTTCATTCCAAATGGCTGTAAATAGCACATGTATCTTCTATTAAACACTATATGTTTTACTCATAATTATGGCCTGGTTGTTTCGTGTCTTACCAGTAAATAAATAAAATAAGGTCATCTTGAGTCCCAACTTTTAATGTCTCTATGGACCCAGCTCTCATTTTCAGCTCTTCTCTTAAATATTTGTATTCTCTGGTGTGTCTTTCTGTGCTTGGGGATTGGTCCCAATGCCGGGTTAGTTCCTGAGCAGCCTCATGTTCCCAAGGCTGACAGATTCACCGGATGTGCCACAGGCTTTCTGCCACCGCTGTACCTACTTGTCACAAGGTCCTAAGAAAACCTTCTGCTCTGACCATTGATGTAACCCAATGCCGTTGGTGTCCTTCAAACCAAACAGTCTCCACAGCTCTCACCGCCTCCTGAAGTGAAAAAGAAAACCTACTTTTCACTGTGCTCAGGTTCAGTCTCGTTAGGAAAGTTGCTCAAAACCCCCCCTGTTCAGTGTTGGGTTCATGTTGGTTATCCTTGCATAAGAATTTATTTTTCCCCATTTAGGATCTACCCGCACTTCCAGAGTAGGATAATGACCAGCCACCCCAGTTTGCTGGAACATTTTGATGTAGCACTGAAAGTTTCTTACCCCAGGAAGTTTTTCAGCCTTGGTCAAAGTGGAATGATTTGGTCACTCCAGCAGAGAAGCTAAGTTGATTGGTCTAATATAAAACTGAACAGAAAAAATCTGGAATCAAGAGAATGAGTGAAAGAGAGGAAGAGAGAGAGAGAGAGAGAGAGAGAGAGAGAGAGAGAGAGGGAGGGAGGGAGGGAGGGAGGGAGAGGGAGGGAGGGAGGGAGGGAGGGAGAGGGAGGGAGGGAGGGAGAATAAGGAGAGAGGTGCCCAGGGCCCACCAGCCAGCCATGAAGTAGGATATACAGAATGAAAGGTTAAAAAGCTCCGAGGCAAAACATAGGTGAAGAGAAACGGGTTAATTGAAATTATAAGAGCTCTATGTCATGATTTGGGAGCTGGTTGGTGGCACAAACGAAAGCCCGCTACTTCTCAGTGCAACGCCAGAGCCCACCTAAAGAGACAGATACGGCTAGCAGCACGCGCCACAATCG
Source organism: Cricetiscus sungorus (assembly GCA_030556225.1). Taxonomy (NCBI): domain Eukaryota; kingdom Metazoa; phylum Chordata; class Mammalia; order Rodentia; family Cricetidae; genus Cricetiscus; species Cricetiscus sungorus. Next base: position 5,028,546 of record JANBXA010000411.1, on the reverse strand, counting down.
CAGCGCAGGCAGGCTCTCCAGGATGACCTAACTAGTCAGGCCAGCTAGTCGGGCTGAGTTGATGAACTCCAGTTTCAATGAAAGATGCTGAAAAGTAAGAAAAGCGAGTGATTGAAAAAAAGAGACACTGGCATTGACCGTTGGGCTGCACACTCACATGCACACACACACTGGGAAAATGAGTGAAAGAACCAGCGAAGGCTTTCAGACACTTGTTCTTCAGTTCCTCTCTTACCCTGGTGTGGACCTCCTAAATCAGGGGCATATGTGGGGGGCAGATGCGGCCGGGTCCTCTTAAGTAATCTTTGGAGTCCATCACGATGAACACCCCTGTTCTTAGACCTCTGCAAATGAACTTGATGTTTCTTTTGGATAAATGCCACGAAATATAATTGTTTTTGTTGTTGTTGCTTTTGTTTTGGGGTTATTTTTATTTGTTTATTTATTTATTGTTTTTTATATAATACCAGTTTCCCTCCAAAAAGTCTATTCCAATGTGCTCTTTGGGCTTTATTTTTTAAACCAAGCAAAATATGTCTGGAGCAAAAGGAACTTTGACCTGCTTCTAGAAGAACACACCAGAAAGTCCTTGCCAGAGGGACAGAGAGGACATGACCAGAGGAACAGTTTGAGAGCTTCCAGAAAGGCCACGAAGCACCTCATGCTCCATGCGTTTTTGCCAACAGCGAAAACTAGACTGTCCATGCTGTCCCTCCACACAACGTCTCCTGTCACATCCAAGTTTCCTGCGGTCCTCAGCCAAGGCGTCTGCACTTGGAAAAAGACTAGAGGCTGGGAAAATTCCACTCTGACTGCATTTGTATCCTAGGCATAGAACACGCACAAAGCCAGGCCTGGGTCCCCAAGAAGAAAGTGAAAGTGTTGTCTAGTTAATTGTAAGCTGTCTGAGATGAGATGGGAATTCGACCTAAGAGGAAGTTCCAGAAATGACATGGGAACTAATGAGATAATTGGCATTATGTCACCTGCTCACCAGGCTTTCCAGCTGATTGGACCCAGCTCCTGATGAAAAGATGCCTTATACTTCTCAGGACCAGGAGTAGGCAAAAGCGGGCAGCATAGAACATATCAAATAATCTTACTGCACCCAGCATGCTCAACTCTCTTGGAATAAATAAGGATCGGAGAAAACAGATAAGCTGATAGATGTTTATTCAGGGAGAAATCATTTTCAACAGAGACAGATGAACGTCAGCAGGTTCCCATCCTAAGGATGCCTCCGGATGCTGGCTATCTCTGACCAGGAAGCAAGAGAGAGCCTCTGGGGTCACCGACCCCAGCCCTAGCTCTCCCAGGTCACATCTGCACCTGTCCCCACCCCACAATGGGCGTGGTCCATGCACCGGGTTTGGGCTGAATGGATATCTCACTACACTCAACACATACTCAGGGGTGAAAACAGAAAGGCATGCATGCAGCAGGCTTGCGCATTGTGATAGTTGCGTTGATTATCAGGTTAACAGGCCTGAGAAGCACTTGGGTGACAAGCCTCTAAGCATGTTTGCAAAAGAGGTTTCTGATTAGATTAACCGAGTTGGGAAGACTCACCTGAACTTCAGGCATCACCACCGTCCCAGGGTCTGGAGGCCTGGCTGAATAAGAAGGAGATCGTGTGCTGAGCTCCCGAATCCATCTCCCCCTGCTTCCTGGCTGGCTGCGACATGACTGGCAGCCTCATCCACCCCCAGGACGTCCCCATCACCGTGGACTGTACGCTCAAACTGTGAGGAAAAGAAACCCTCCCTAAGTTGCTTTCTTTGGATATTATGTTTTTCACAACAAGACAAGTTCCTAACACATCACCCTTACCATTTTTTCAAATTCATGCAAAGAAGGTGTGAACATTTAAAATAAAGAGATCGCCACACTTGTACAGGTACTTTGTAATTATGCATATGCAATTTCCTAGCTATAATCCACTCCCTTTGGGCAGTACAGCTAGCAAACCAATGTCAGTATCAGATCAGGTGTGCAAATTGAGTGTGCTAAATAAATATCCGCTTATGGAACGAACTATCCAAACTAACAAAAAATAGGAGATCTAATTCCCTCAAGATGCCTGCAGACCCCTTAGGTAGCCAGGTGTGTCTAATCCTAGTCCTGGCTGACCATGGTTTTCCAACCAAGAGTGGGCTGCTAGGGCCATTGGATTTGCAAAAGTCCCTGTGGGGACAGCATGGCTGGCACGAGGCTGTCATGTGGCTGCCAGCTCTCCTCTACCTCAATGTGGAAATTTGTAGCATGGAATTGGGCATAGTTCCAGTGCTTCTAACTATATTTCCCCCCCCCGCCCCCCAGTTTACTGGGCCTTTAAAATGGGAAGTGCGGGCCAGAGAGTTGGTTCAGCCGATAAAGGCTGATGATCTGAGTTTAACCCCTGGGAACCACTTGGTAGAAGGGATCAATTCCTAGAAGCAGTTCTCTGAACACCGTTGCATCTGCATGCCCTGCTCACTCTCCACCCCCAAACACAACTGTAATTTTAAAACTGACCACCAAAAATTAAGCTATATTGTATCCCAAAATCATCCCTCCTCATGTCACCAACAAAGTAATTCTTACCAAATGCATAACCTAGCTGGCCCTGGTGGTACATCCCTCTAATCTCAGTGCTTAGAAGTCAGCAGTGGGTAAATTTCTATGATTTCTTGAAGCCAATCTCGTCTATATAGTGAGTTCTGGGCAAGTCAAGACTATATATAAAAAAAGGCTGTTAAAAGAAACAACAACCTGTACTTCTTTTGTGTTTTAGCAAAGCTCAATTTAAATCCATAATATGAACCTCTGCGGTCACATTGTAGAAAAGTAAAAACTAAAGTTCACGTCTGTTCTTTGCCCTTTGTCACCCTGACAGGGGCCCCAGGGCATGCACAAAACCATGGCAGGCTTGCCATTGTAATAGCCAAAGGAAGTATAGCATTACTCGTGTGTGTGTGTGTGTGTGTGTGTGTGTGTGTGTGTGTGTGTGTGTGTACCTGTGTGTGTGTGTGTGTATGTGTGTGTGTGTGTGTGTGTGTGTGTGCGTGTGTGTGTATCTGTGTGTGTATCTGTGCATGTGTGTACCTGTGTGTGTGTGCTTGTGTGTATCTGTGTATCTGTATGTGTATCTCTCTGTGTGTGTGTGTGTGTGTGTATGTGTGTGTGTGTGTGTGTGTATCTGTATGTTCACTTGTGTGCGTGTATCTGTGTGTGTGTATCTGTGCATGTGTGTACCTGTGTGTGTGTATCTGTGTGTGTATTTGTGTGTGTGTACCTGTGTGTGTGTATCTGTGCATGTGTGTACCTGTGTGTGTGTGCTTGTGTGTATCTGTGTATCTGTATGTGTATCTCTGTGTGTGCGTGCATGTGTGTGTCTTTTTGAAGAACAGATTTATTGCCCTGTACCTCTTCACTGCCTGTACTCTTCCTCCTCATGCTTTCCTGAAGTAGCTCTTGTGTCTACTAAATTGATGCTAAATTGAGGGCCACTTCCTCAAGCCTCACCAAGATCCAACTAAAGGACCATCTGAAACACGCTCATCTATTTATTGTAACCATGTTGTCTGGGTTCCGGGACCAGTTCCATCAGTTCCCGTGGAGGCAGCCTAACATTTCTAGTCATATTTTGTCTCTTGGACATTTTTGCTTACTTTATGATGTTTTTATAACACCATTTTCTGATTATCACCTCATGTTCCTTGAGATTTAATAAGCATTTGAAGAGTTGGCTTTTCAAAGAGACGTTACTTCAGAGACACTCCTCCTTTGGAGATTTTACTCCGTGAGGTAGTATAAGTGTACGTACAAATTCTCAAGGCTGACACCCAGGCAGACAAATGCCCTCTGTGAGCCGGATTCTCCCAATGACAGAGCAGTCCTTGAAGGGTAATATTTTCAGAGTCCCTAGTTTCCCATACACATGCCTCCTGGCCACCAGGATCATCTTTACACTTAAGTAAATGTTAGCTTCATTGCTTTCAATTTCTGTTCAAACATTTTCCAGTACTTCTCCCTTCAACATGTGGAAACTAATTGCCTCCCCTTGAATGAGCTAGACTTAATGACTTGTTTCTAACAAACAGAAAAGGGAGGATGTGATGGGGTCTGTCTTGGGCGTAGATGACATCAGGGCCTCCTCCTGGCTCTCCTCCACTCATTCACCCTGGGAGAAAGCTGGTTGCCACATTGTCAGGGCACCTCCATTGGCTTCGCTAAGAGGTACATGTGGCCTGAAGCCCCCCACCCAAACTCGTATGTGTGGGCCATCTTAAGAGCACATCTTCCAGTCCCCAACCAGATCCTCAGGGCACTATAGCCTGGTGACTATGGTTTCTAAGCTAAACACCTGTTCATCGGCGTTCAGATTCCTAACCCGCAGAAACCAGGAGATACCATTTATCGTTTGAACACACCAAGTTTTAAAGTAACTGTCATGAAACTCTAACTTATGTCCTAGAATTCTGCTTTCTTGTCATTTCTGGTTCCAACTGTTTACTTTTCTCTGAAAAAAAAAAAAAGCCATGTGTGGTGGCTTGAATGGGAATGCCACCCACCCCCAATCTCAGGGGTTTGGTCCCCATTTGGTGGCACTGTTTTGGGAGGTTTAGGTGTTCCCACTTTGCTGAAGGAAGTGTATCGCTGAGGACAGGCTTTGCATTCCTCAGGTTGCTTTCTGATTCGTGCTTATAGTTCATGTGTGCTTTCAGCTGTCGGCCATGCCTGCCTCTTGTTCCCAAGTCTCCCAGCCATAATGGAGCCCACTCAAGCCCTAAACCCAAATAAACTTTTCTGTAGTTTGCTTTTGGACATGGTGTTTTATTACAGCAGCAACAACAACAACAACAACAACAAATAATAATAATAATAATAATAATACACAAGCTTTAAAATAAATTGTATAATGCATGTGAAAGTTTTAGAAATTCTTTATTAACTGTTATTTGCTTACCTGTCTTTCCTTATTTCCCAAACAGAAGTTTTTTTTCTTGTTATTTATTCTTCTCTCATATAATACATCCTCTCTCTCTGATCCTCCCAGTTCCCCCCTACATCGTCTCTCCCTCAGATCCACTGTCCCTCCATTTTCCTTCGGAAAGGAGCAGGCCTCCCAGTGATATTAACTGAACATGGCATAACAAGATGCAATAAGACTAGACACACACCCTCCTATCAAGGCTGGACTGGACGAGACAGTAGGAGGAATAGATGCAATAAGACTAGACACACACCCTCCTATCAAGGCTGGACTGGATGAGACAGTAGGAGGAATAAGGGTTCTAAGAGCAGGCAAAAGAGTCAGCGACAACCCCCACTCCCACTGCTAGGAATCCCACAAAATCCCTAAGCTAAACAACCATATCACACATGCAGAGGACCTGGCGCAGACCCACGCAGGCTCCTTGGTTGCTGCTTCAGTCTCTGTGAGCCCCTGTGAGCCTTGCTTAGTTGACTCTGTGGGCCGTGTTCTCCTGGTGTTCTTGACCCCTCTGGTTCCTACAAGCCTTACCCCCCCCCCACCCCTGCTCTTCTAAGGGATTCCCAGACCCAGAGCTCCTCCAATGCCAAACCCAAAGTTTGAGCCATGATTTAACCCTCTCGTTACATCTAAAGCTGGTGAAGTAGACTCATCAGCTTCCAGATACCTGCAAGAAAGGAAACCCAAGGAGCCTAGATCCTCCCCGCAAGGTCATTCAGCCAGGAAGGATGAAGCTGAGACCAGGACCCAGGCATGGGCAACTCCAAAATCTGCTCCTTTCTGACTTACAAGATGTTCTCCATAGATGGAACTGAAAATATTCCTGCTGCTTACCCACTGGGAAGGGGACGTGGAGAGAGAAGGAGATGAGAACACAGGTGGCTCTGTGAGTAAGATGTTAGGCTATAGAACCTCCAATGGTTCTTTTGAGAAAACATTTGGTGTCATGTCTTCTTTTCTTCCAGTGACGTACCCACAATACCCACTCTTGAGTACCATCATTCCATGTACCTCCTCTAGGAGGGTTGGGCTGTCCTAACACTTCATCAGTGCTCATTCTCTGTCCTTCATGGAGCTCCACCCCTCGGTCTATGGGGCGGGGCTCATAAGCTGGTTGCATAGCCAAGTGATGCCCTTCCAAGATCACCCGCTCAGGGTTCGGGTCTCTAAGCTGAGGCTCATCTTCCAGAATGGAGTAATAGAACCATCTGCCACTGACCCCAGAGTGTACTTACTGTAAATGCCGAATTCTATTCCCAGTGCCTATCCAAAGCACAAAGTAATTAAGTAATAATGACCCAGAGAGTTTAACAACCTCGCTTCATGTAGGTTTGGTGGCTTAGCTTGTGGTAGGCAAAGGCTCATTTTTAACGTGTTTTCCAGGTTTCACATTTCATTGTAACACAAATGTAATTTCTGTGAAAGCAGCAGGGTGAGAATATGCTAAGTCATTCCTGTGGTCTCTGCCAACACTGGGATTTACATCCTTCAGAGGACTAGTTCGATGTAGAGGACTGCATATTTGCAGACCAGATTTTAAGGGTGAAAGTCCATTTGATACCCAGCGGTATCTGAAAAACCGGGTAATTTGACGTTAGATCATCTCAGAATCATCTTAATTCCTCTTGCCTCCCGTCAGCCAATCACAGTGCTACTTCCTGGACTCCCTGACCATGGCTCTAATAGCTGGAACTCTAGGACAGGGGAGGGAGAGACACTCAGCTGCTCGCTCATCCCCTCATGTGTTCAAGGAATGCTGTAGCTGTGTATTAGTTACTTTGCTGTCGCTGTGCTAAAACACCGTGACCTTGTAACTTATGGAAGAGTTTATTTTGATGTGTGATTCCAGAGTGAAAGTTGATAATGACAAAGCAGGCGTGACAGCAGGTAGCCAGAGCTGAGAGGAGACATCTCAGCTGCAAACACAGGGCAGATAGAGTGAACTTGAAGTAGGATGAAGCTATAAATTCTCAAAGCCCACCCCAGTGACATGCTTCCTCCCATAAGCCTGAGCTTCCTGAAGGTTCTATAACCTCCCCAAATACTTGCTCCACCAACTGGGGAACGAGTATTCAAATAGTTATTGGGAACATTGCTAATTCAAACTGTGACATTCTACCCCCTGGACCCCATAGGTTCATGGTCATGTGACAGTGCAAAATGTCTTTATCCAACCTTTAGAACTCCCCATTGTCTTTAACAGCTGCGACCCTGTTTTACAGTCCAATGTCTCTTCTGAGACTCAAAGCAATCTCTGGAAGGGAGGAATGAAGGAAGGAAGGAAGGAAGGAAGGAAGGAAGGAAGGAAGGAAGGAGGGAGAGACAGAGGGAGGGAGGAAGAGAGGGAGGGAAGAAGGAAAGAAGGAAAGAAGGGAGGGAGGGAGGAAGAAAGGGAGGGGAAGGAAGGGAGGAAAGGAAGGAAGAAAGGGAGGGGAGGAGAGAGAGCGGGAGGGAGGGAGGAAAGGAGGGAAGGACGGAGGGAAGGAATTATATACTCCCAGCATACATTGGCACAGCGCATAAATCTCCATTCCACAAGGGAAGCAAGGGCAGTAAGGAAATACAGAACAAAACAAGACTGAAACCCAGCAGACACAAACCAAACCCTGCAGCCCCGGTGTCTGGAATTCCAGCTGCAAAAGGCTTAGTGGTTCCACTCACCCAGCTTTGCCAGCTGCAGCACACATCTCTCTGGGCCTGGCTCCTCTGTGTGTGCAGCCCTTCTCGGCAGACATCTCAGAGCCCTTGGTGTCTTAAAGCAGCGACATTTCAACAGATGTGTCTCTGTGTTTAGCCCCATCTCTAACCTTCCTGCTCAGGGTCCTCGGTCCCTTCATGGCTGCACGTTCTTGTCAAGCACTTCCCAGTTTGCACGCACCTCATCTTTGTACTACATCTCCTACTCCAGTACACACCCAGAGGCAGCTGGGATTCAGCATTAAATTCAGCTCCTCCTTCCTCTGCCTTCCTTCTGTGGGCAGCACCGATCAGCAGAGCCATGACAGCTCCGCACCTGGACTCTTGTCTCCCAATTAGCTCCTCTTCCTGCAGCCTGGGCCTCCTTCCATCCACTGGACACACATCATCGAGAATCATCTCCCTCCAGAGTCACTTAGATCACACTGCTCTGCTCTACTCATGCCCAGAAAGGCTCCCAGATGGCTCCCAAATCATATCCGGCTTCCTCTTGCCTACAGTTTCAAAGTCCACCACGACCTAATCCTGTTTCACTACATCCTAGCCAGCCAAAGCTCCTCCGTCTGCCCCTCTGCCTCATCTGCACTACCATCTGCAGCTGTGTGGCTGTGTGAAGTCACTGTGTGTGTGTGTGTGTGTGTGTGTGTGTGTGTGTGTGTGTGTGTGTGTGTACAGAGGGTTCTGTCAAAAGCCTCAGCGTGTGCGCATCACCACATGGAAGGGTTACAGTATTAGGAGAGTTGAGAACCACTATCCCATGGTGTCACATGGTTCCTGTCTCCTACACCTTCTTTTCAGGGTGGACACAGCTCAAGCGTTTTACTCAGAGCCGGTGGCACCGTCGTCTCCCCCAGCACCTCCCTCACCTCCTCACTCGCTGGCTGTGCTGGGACACTGCGCTTGTTCTCTACTCCCTGGACGTGTGCAGCTCGTCCACCACACAGCCATGGCTGTCCGTCCACCCAGCGTCTTCTTGATCACATTTCGCACCTGGCTGACCATTATCCCTGTTGAGGCCTTAGCTTCCCTGTCACTTTCCCTGTCCACCTTCACTGCCGTTCTCCAAGACAATACTCCACCCTCTCTTGGATGGCAAATCTGCATGTGGCCCTTTGTCATGTCACCCACTGTCTGTGCACTGCTGTGAGCTCTGGGGGGCAGGCAGCCGTCAGCTTGCCCACTAATGCCCACTTAGGCCCCTTCTGTAACATTCCTGCTACCACTTGCTGGACGGCCAGGACTTGCCCACTACGCATCATCTGGATTTTCCAAAGCGTGGGTGTGATGTGTTACGGTGCACACTTTAGGTCAAAGGGAATACTGTGATTTTTTTTTTTTTAGCAACTTTACCCTAAAATGCCTTTCATGGCCAGTTCACCAAGCAACCATGTCCTGCCTGCCAGTCGTCCCTGAGCTGAGGACTGAGACTGGCATGCTGAAATGTCTGCAAATGACTGAAGTAGACCACAGGTAGGATGACAGGACAGTCCCTGTCCACTCACTGGGTTGTTAGCAAGAAAAGCAGGCTCCCTACTGTTTGATTTTCCAGCTTTCAAAAAGATGCTAAAATACCGCTATCTTGTGAAAAAACCTATATTTCAAGGCATGCGGGAGGCATAAATCTATGATCTTTTATCAGTCAGGCCGATGGGCAGCTTAGCTATGTAAGGAACTGCTTTGCAGCTGAGTTCTAATGTGGCAGCCATACTCGCAGTCCCGAGTCCAGTGCTGCTCCTGTATCTAACACATGGGCTTCAAAACCCAGAGAAGAGACGTGGTGCCTCTGCCTCTTGTACAGTAACCCCAGAGCCATTCTTGGTCACTGAACCTGCTCCTTTCAGTGCAGCTTTGTGTGGAGGAAGCAGCTCACTCTTCTGTTTGACTGACCTTTGGTGCTTTGCCTTTGAAACGCGGAGTACAGCTCTCCACAGGCTCACAGATGTCCCCAAAGCCTCACCCCTCCACTGGTATGAGCAGGACCAACTTCCTGTTTGGTCCCCCTCCTTTGCCTTACGTCCATGGCGAGCAACGCCCTTGCCCTTCCTCTAAATCCAAGTCTCTTCAGTGCTCTGATTATGCAGCCAGCTTTGCAAACACGAGTAAATCAGTAAACTAGAAAATGGTGGACTCACCCACCATCATCAGGAAATGAGGGGTTAATGAGGGCATTCAGGCAGTTAAATGATCCCGGTACCTGGTGCTAACTCACATTTCAATGAGCAACATTTTAAACAGCAAAGAAAAACATCTCCAAATGTGTTACACACCCTCTTGCCTTAAAATAATTTCCTGTCATATTTTTCCAGAATAGAAACAGAAGGGCAGGGGGTGAATGTCATCTTCTTCTCTCCGGGCACCGAACCCTCTATTTCCCCAGTCCACAGCTCTGACATTGCCGTAGACAGAGGTTCCTTTAACAATCTGTGCATAGGTGCTACAGGGCAGCAAGCCAGGCTAGGGTACCACAGCCCACTTTAGCAGAGGTGGGCAGATCTCTGTGAGTTCAAGGCTAGCCTGGTCTGCAGAGTGAGTTCCAGGACAGACAAGGCTGTGAAGAGAAACCCTGCCTTTGAAAACCAAAGCAAACAAAACAAAACCAAACCCCAAATCATGGTTTCCATCCTTCAACCCGACATGAAGACCAGTCTTCTGCATTCCATCACTTGAGTGCAGTATCACTTACTAATCAACCCCCTATTGGTAGGCAAGCAGTCAGTCCTCATATTTTCTTTTATGGGATAATCTGTATTGCTGGTTTCTGTGGAGACTTCCTGGCTTTAGGAGAGGATGTGCCCATTAGACATTTTAATAACCACTTCCATGTCACCTTCACAGGGCTTGAGGGGAAGAGCTTTCTTCTGCTACCAGAGAGGACTAGCAGCTGCCACACAGAGCAGCCACCACAGGACCATGCTTTTCTTTTCTTTCCTTTCCTTTCTTTTCCTTTTTTCTTTTGTCAGTTGGTAAGGAAAGACTACAAATGCATTGAAAATATACTTTCACTGTATAATGTGGCTTTTATGAAGTGTCCCTCTTTGTAACTTTTTATCTGTTTCTACTGTTTTCATTCTGTCTCATATTCAGATTGTGGTATTTGCTTTCTTCTTTTCCAGATTTTCTTGTAAATCTTTACATGCCCCCCCCTTAAAATATCCCATGTTTAGAATAAGTTTCCCATGTGTGGAAAGATTAAGCACAAGTGGAAAGAGTTCCTATATGCCCGCCATAGTCTCAAAATACCCTGATTATTTACCTCTTAAGGTAGCATGACAGACTTGTTATCTTTGGTAAACCAACGTTGATATGTCACTAAGTAAAGTTCGTAACACACAGTAAGGCCCCCTATGGTATTGTGCATTTTCTAAATTTGGAAAAATATGTAACAACATGTTCCAATGGCGATATGTACATACCGAGTATACTCACTATCCTCAGAAGTCCCCCATACTCTACCAGTTTGCCCCTCCCCCCCTCCCGAATTCCTGGCAGCTATGTGCTGTCTCTGTCTATGACCTATGTACCGTCTCCATCCTTTGCCTCTTCCAGAGCACCATGCAGTGGGGGCTCATACAGTGTGGAACCTTTTCAAACTGGGTTCTTTCACATGGCGCTACACTTTTCATCGCTCCATGCTTGCTCTTGGCTTAATAGTGCATTTCTCTCTTTTGTACTGAGTAATATTGCTTTGTGAAGATGTTCCCTGGCTTGTTTAGGCATATGCCTAGTGAAGCTCACATTGGTTGTTCCCAGTTAGGAGCAATTATGAATAAAACTGCTATAAACACTCCTGTGCTAGCAACATCCGTGTGGATATAAGTTTTCAGCCCATTTGGATAAAAACCTAGGAACATGTTTGCTGGATCATACAGTAAGGCTCTGCCTTAGCTTTCTAAGAAACTGCCAAACTGTTTTCAGAAGTGGCCGCACCATTTTGAATTTCAAAGAACTACTGAAGGCTAGAGAGTGCCTGTTGCTTCTCGCCCTAGCACTGTCAGTGCTTTGGATTTCAGCCCCTGTGGTTCATTATTCACTTACCTTTCCCTGAAAACACAGATCATCCTTCATGCTTCTGTGTTATCTGTGATGATGGGGTGTGTCTCAGCCAGTGTTGTGTTGATGTGCTGAGATGCCATGACCATGGCAACTTTTTTAAAGGGGGGTTTTAACTGCAGGCTGTCTTAGAGTTTCAGGGGCTTAGTCCTTTATCATCACGGCAGATCGTGGTGGCAGGCATGGTGCTGGAGAAGCAGCTGAGAGCTGCATCCTGATCTGGGGTGGGGGGAGGGGGAGGGAGCGGGAGGGGAGAGGCTGGTATGAGCTTTTGAAATCTCAAAGCTCACCTCCTGTGACACACTTTCTCCAACAAGGCCGCACCTCCTAATCCTTCTAATCTTTTCAAACAGCCCCACTCCCTGGTGACTAAGCACTCAGATATTTGAGCCACAGTGAGGCATCTGTTCAAATCTTTTCCCCAACTTTTAACTTGGTTATTTTCTTATTATTTTATTTTAAGAGTGATTTATATATTGAAAACAAGTCCTTCATTTATTGTATGTTTTATATTTTGCAAATATTTTCTCCCATTAGCATTTCCTGAACTCATTCGTGTTTAATTTGAAGTTTCTTTTTTTGTAGTTTATTCTGGATCCAAATGTGTGTGATCATGGCCCAGGTACATAAATTTACATTGCCACGGATTATAAATTCTATCATGGTAATGGTTTTATCAAGTTTCTACAGTAACTTTGAAGAAAGTCACAAATCAGCACACTTTTAATATGCATTGGTAGAAACATCAGGGAAAGGGCTATAGAATGTTGTAGACTAGTATTTGAAAATGTGTTACATTTGTTTATGCTGTGGAACATTTTTTTTTTTAATGATGCAGAGATGTGTTACATTATTTTATGCTGTATTTGTTGGTGAAGTTGTGTTGCTTTGCCTGTCTAAAACACCTGATTGGTCTCACAAAGAGCTGAATGGCCAATAACAAGGCAGGAAAAAGGATAGGAGGGGCTGGCAGGCAGAGAGAATAAATAGAGAAAAAGAGAGAGGAGAAATCAAGGAATGAGAGAAGGACAAGGACTCCAGGGGCCACCACACAGCCAGCCACAAAGCATGAAAGTGAGATATACAGAAGTAAGAAAAGGGAAAGGGGATAATTTAAGTTAGGAGAAGCTGGCAAGCCAAGGCCGGGCATCCATAAGAAAAATAAGCCTCAGCGTGATTTATTTGGGAGCTGGGTGTCAGGTCCCCAAAAGAGCAAAAACAGGCAACTACAATAGAAGACTGAGAAGGCCTCAGATGCTGTTTGATGGCACTCTGACCCGTGGGGCTGGCCGAAGTCAGGGGTCTGTTCATATATTACATAAGTATTTACCTAATATTCACAAAGACATTTGGTCACAGTCACACACAGAGTACTCAGTGAGTAAGTGGCTGTTTAGGGAGCTAGGGTAACCCCAGATAATTTCACTCTGGATCTCAGACAGCCTAGCCATTACACAGTCATCACACTTCTGATCAATCAGCCCTATAGACTGGTTAATGCAGACAAGGATCCCTTTCACAGACTTCTGTTGACATGTGGAAAGGCCTCAAGTGCCCTGTGTACTCTTTTTTCAAAACCTCTGCCTCCCGTTGCAATTTGCCCCTCTGGTGATAAGAGTTTCTGATACTAAAACAATAGAGTTTGCCACAAGATTCTGGGAAGCTTGACTCTAGAGCCAAGTTCACACCAATGCTTTGTGGATCTTTTTATCTGTATTCTGGAATGATGATCATTTCCTGGTTCTTGGCTTTGGAATTCTCAGAGTACTCAGATAAGTTCTTGGATCTCTAACAGGCTGTGTGAGGATGCTCATGGAAGCCCCTAGTTATCAGGGTGCCACAGGATGGCCCACAGGATACTTCCAAAGTAAATACAATGGCCTTGAACATGAGAAATGTCTTCTCTCCATCCCTGAAGGGGCAATATTAATTTATGTATGTGTAAAATTTCAAGCAGTGGTTGCACAATTGTGTTTTTACATGGGGACTCAGTTCAGTGCCCCTGCTTCAGTAAACAGATGTGTGTGTGTGTGTGTGTGTGTGTGTGTGTGTGTGTGTGTGTGTGTGTGGTGTGCCTGTGTGTACCTGTGGCATGTGGCATGTGTGTATGTGTGTGAATGCCTGTGTGCACGTGGGTGTATTTATGAGTGTATGTGTCTGTGTGCATGTGTGTGTGCATGCACGCGATTGTGCACATATACAGGCGAGCCAGTGCACTGGCCCTGAGTCTCAGTTGGATCCCAGCTCTGTGTATGTGTGTGCTGCCCCTGTAACTAAAGTGTCCTGGTCCACTGTGGTGGAAGCCCAGTGACTTCCCATAGATGGCAGTACACACACTTTCTAGCCCTTCCCTCCTTCCTTCAGGGAAAGGAAATGAATGCAGAGACGATGGAGTAATAATTAGCAAACAGACTCTAGTCGTTTGAAAAATTGGCAAGAAGCCTTATTAAAGGAGGTAATAATAGTCATATTTTGCAGGGCCTTTTATCTCCAGGAGCTTCCAAGAGCCTGTCTGAGTCATGCAGAGGAAAAAGAAAGGAAGAGAGAGAGAGGGAAAAAAACCTGAGCAGGGCCAGAAGTCAGGAAACTGTTGGCTCTGTTTGACATTCTGTAGAGCTCTCTCATTTCAAAGTGAAGGTGCCAATGTCTTCCTTGCATTTAAATCCGAGGAGTTTACAGCAGAGCAGAACAGAAAGGATGCGTCTGGAAGGCAGCCCCTGCTCCCGGGCTGATAGGGAAAGCATGCCTGCCTCAAACTTGTCTCCCTGTGAGAATCACAGCAGACTTTTAAACACTTGGCCTCGGGAAGACACTGGACGGCATTATTATTCACCGAGTGCGAGGCAAGGCAAGGGACATTTTAGCATCTCCTCTCCTGGATCAAGTGTAATTGTCTGCGCAGCCTCATATTGATTCCTATGAGGCCGGAATAAATACCGCCACCGAGATCAGTCCTGCGAACCCCCTATCGCTCATTCGCTCTCTCTGGCAGTAGAGCTGGGGGAAGAAACACTGCAAATACCTTAAATCTACACGATACGGCTGTTCCTGTACCACGTTAAACCTGCATCTTCAATTTCTCACGGAAACAACACCAGATCTACTGAAATCGTAGAACCTTAAAATTCTCCTTCATTGTTGTCAAGGTTCAGTAACTTGACAGGCTGAAGACAGACTCCCGGCTATTTGAAGGAAGGGAGGATTGGAAATAGCATGGCTTTCTCTGCCACATGTAAATTCACCTGGGGCTTGATAACTCGGACATTTTATACTAGCTGCGTTTTCTTTGGCTATGTTTCTTTTACTTTGGGTGAGTTCATTAGCCTCTCTGAACATCAGTGTCCTCCTTGTGAGAATTTCTATCCCCCCACCGAGCTGGCTTACAGACTAAATGGATGGAATAGGTTTTACATGACACATACTGTTTGATAGGTATTTAACAACAATTGGTCATTAAAATACACATGAGGGTGAGGGTGGGGATGGGGGTCCTCAGATTCCTCAGTATCTTGGAAATTTGGGGATAATTGGTTCAAATCCTCAAAGCCTGAACCCATCACTCATCCTCTGTGCTTATGAAAACATGCTTACTTCCTTATGATTTCACCTAACTCTCTCAAACCCTCTTAAGAGTTCCAGATGAGTTCAGCACCCGGCCCTCTACTGCTCAGACCTCAGCTCCTTAGCTATGTCCCAACATTAAAATACCCCAACCTGTCAGGGTAACATTATGAATCTGGAGACTTGACCAAAGGCCCCAAATGGTGAGAGAAAAGAGCTCACACCTCAGAGCCTTTGATTTATTGCCTTTCTCCTGTCTCGCTCACTTCCAGAGCTGCCAGTTCCAACCCAGACTTTATCACCCAGGCAGCCACGACCCTGGGCAGTGGGATCCACTTATCCTACTCTCTCTGTCTTGTGTGTGGCTGGCAGACACCTCAACCTGATCAACAAACCTGTTTTTAACCTGCTGTAATTGTAGAATATGTAACTTTCTCATCACATCTTTTAATTGATTTACCATAGAAGTCAACACTCTTTTTTTTCCCATATACCGCTGACCTTGACTTTATTCCCATGTATTCTAATGGACCAAATTCAAATTCTCATGCTTGCATATCAGATATCATATATTTACCTGATTGAACTATATTCCCCGGCCCTAGAAAATTTATCTCAATAGAAGTTAATAAACTACACAGAGAAAATATGCCTTCTTTCAGCTCTACACTTAGATGAATAGTTTATACACATTTCCAACAAATTGTGCTTTGCTCTGTAGCAAGCTTGTTTTCTAGGGGAGTGTGTGGATGACACATTGATGACATTGGACAAAGTGAATTATTAGTAACCTTTGCAGATGAAAGAAGATACATTGTAACACTTATAGAAAATATATGATGAGGAAATATTTGAATACTCTTAATAATATGATATGAATACTGTATTTTATTGTTCCTTTTTATTTTAATTTTTATTTATTTTTTATTTATTTTTCTTATCTTACATATCCATCACAGTTCTCTCTTCCTCCCTCTCTCCTTCCCTCCCATGCCCCCCACCACCACCCTCCCCTCCCATTCCCCCCACACTCCACATGTAGGGTGATGCCTTCCAGGAGGGGTCATCTACATCTGTCAAGTCATTTGGAGTAAGGACTAGGCTCTCCCTCCTGCCTCTAGGTTAAGGGAGTATCCCTCCATGGGGAATGTGCTCCCAAAGTCCTTTTGTGCACCAGAGATACATCCTGGTTCCATAGTCAGAGGTCCCTTAGACTGTCCAGGCCTTCTAACTGAGACCCATGTTCAGGGGGTCTGAGTGGGTCCAATGCTGAATTCTCAGCTATCAGTCTGGGGGCCCAGTAGCTCCTCCTTGTTCAGGTCAGCTATCTCTGTGGGTTTCTGTAGCCTGGTCTTGTCCTCCCTCTCTGCATCTGGATTCCAGTTTGGCTCAGTGTTTAGTTATGGGTGTTTGCTTCTGTTTCCATCAGCTACCAGATGAGGGCTCTATGATGGTGGATAAGTTAGTCATCAGGCTAATTATCAGGGAAGGGCATTTATGGTAGCCTTTCCACTATTGCTCAAATTGTTAGTTGGGGGCCAGTCTTGTAAGTCTCTGGACAATTCTTTACAGTCAGTTTTCTCTTCAAACCTATAATGGCTCCCTCTTTTATTCTCCTCTCTCTCTCTCTCTCTCTCTCTCTCTCTCTCTCTCTCTCTCTCTCTCTCTCTCTCTCTCTCTCTCTCCTAGCTCTCTCTCCACTCACTGCTGCCCCCCCACTCTCAATATGCTCAGATCTTGTCCCTTACTCTTCTCTGAGGGACCTTGTATGAATCTCTTAGAATCCTCCTTGTATCCTAGTTTCTGGCTGTGTGAATTATAGGCCGATGATCCTTTGCTCTATGTCTAAAATCCATATATGGGTGAGTACATACCATGTTCCTCTTTTTGTGACTGGGTTACCTCATTCAGGATGGTTCCTTCAAGTTATATCCATTTGCCTGTGAATTTCAAGATTCCATTGTTTTTTTTTTTCTGCAGAGTAGTATTCCATTGTGTAAATGTGTCACATCTTCTATATCCAATCTTCAGTTGAGGGGCATTTAGATAGCTTCCAGGTTCTTGCTATTACAAATAGTGCTGCTATGAATATAGTTGAGGTCATGTCTTTGTTGCATGGATGTGGGTCATTTAGGTATATACCTAAGAGTGGAATTGCTGGGTCCTGTGGTAAACTAATTCCCATTTTCCTGAGGAAATGCCATACTGACCTCCAAAATGGCTGTACAAGTTTGCACTCCCACCAGCAGTGGAGGAGTGTTCCCCTTTCTCCACATCCTCTCTAGCATAAGGTGTCATTGGTGTTTCTAATTGTAGCCATTCTGGCAGGAGTAAGATGGTATCTCAAAGTTGTTTTGATTTGCATTTCCCTGATAGCTAAGGATGTTGAACACTTTCTTAAGTGTCTTTCCTCTTTGATTTCCTTTATTGAGAATTCTTTCTTCAATTATGTACCCCATTTTTTAATAGGGCTATTTAGTATTTTGTTGACTAGTTTCTTGAATTCTTTGTATATTTTGGAGATCAGCCCTTTGTCAGATGTAGGATTAGTGAAGATCTTTTCCCAGTCTGTGGGCTGCCGTTTGGTCTTGTCAATACTGTCCTTTACCTTACAGAAGCTTCTAAGTTTGAGGAGGTCCCATTTACTCATTGTCGATCTCAGTGTCTGTGCTATTGGAGTTATGTTTAGGAAGCAGTCTCCTGTACCAATTTGTTCAAGGTTACCTCCCATTTTCTCTTCTAAGAGGTTCAGTGTGGCTGGATTTATGTTGAGGTCTTTGGTCCATTTGGACTTAAGTATAGTGCATGGCGATAGACGTGGGTCTGTAAGCAGTCTTCTACACACCATCATCCAGTTGTGCCAGCACCATTTGTTGAAGATGCTTTCCTCCTCCCATTGTATACTTTTAGCTGTTTTGTCAAAAATCAGATGTGCATAGGTGTGTGGGTAAATATCAGAATTTTTTTTATTAGATTCCATTGATCTACTTGTCTATTTTTGTGCCAATACCAAGCTCTTTTCAGGACTATAGTTCTATAGTAGACCTTAAAGTTGGGAATGGTGATGCCTCCTGAAGTTCTTTTATTGTACAGGGTTATTTAGACTATCCTGGGTCTTTTGTTTTTCCATATAAAGTTGAGTATTATCCTTTCAAGGTCAGTGAAGAATTGGGCTGGGATTTTGATAGGGATTGCATTGAATCTGTAGATTGCTTTTGGCAAGATTGCCATTTTTACTATGTTTATCCTACCTATCCAAGAGCATGGGAGATATTTCCATTTTCTGGTATCTTCTTTAATTTTTCTTTAAAGACACAAAGTTCTTGCTATATAGGTCTTTCACTTGTTTGGTAAGTGTTACCCCCAAGATACTTTATATTGTTTGTGGCTATTGTAAAGGGTGCTATTTCTCTGATTTCTTTCTCAGCCTCTTTGTTGTCTGTATATAGTAGGGCTACTGATTTTTTTGAGTTTATCTTGTATCCTGCTAGTTTGCTTAAGGTGTTTATCAGCTGTAGGAGTTCCCTGGTAGAGTTTTTTGGGGGTACTTATGTAAACTATCATATTACCTGCAAATAGTGACAGTTTGACTTCTTCCTTTCCAATTTTGATCCCCTTGATCTCCTTTTGTTGTCTTACTGCTTTAGCTAGAATTTCAAGTGCAATATCGAAAAGATATGGAGAGAGAGGGCAGCCTTGTATTGTTCCTGATTATAGAGGAATCACCTTAAGCTTCTCTCCATTCAGTTTGATGTTGGCTGTTGGTTTACTGTATATTGCTTTTATTATGTTTAGGTTGTTCCTGTTATCCCTGATCTCTCCAAGACCTTTATTATGAAAGGGTATTGAATTTTGTCAAAGGCTTTTTCAGCATCTAGGGAGATGATCATGTGGTTTTTCTTTTTCAGTTTGTTTATATGGTGAATCACATTGATAGATTTTTGTATGTTGAACCATCCCTGAAACCCATGGATGAAGCCTCCTACTTGGCCGTGGTGGATGATTTCTCTGATATGTTCTTGGATTCAATTCGCCAGTATTTTGTTGAGTATTTTTACATCAATGTTCATGAAGGATATTGGTCTGTAGTTTTCTTTCTTAATTGTGCCTTTGTGTGGCTTGGGTACCAAGGTAATTGTGGCCTTGAAAAAAAGAGTTTGGTAATGAACCTTCTGCTTCCATTGTGTGGAACAATTTGAGGAGTATTGGTGTTAGCCCTTCCTTGAATTTCTGGTAGAATTCTGTACTGAAGCCATCTGGCCCTGGGCTTTTTTTGGTTGGGAGGCTTTTACTTAAGTTGTTTAACTGTTCTTGATTTAATTTTGGTAAGTGATAGTTATCCAGAAATTTCCTTTGAATTTTAAAATTTTTGTAAAGTACAGGTTTTCAAAGTATGACCTGAAAATTGTCTGTATTTCCTCAATGTCCGTTGTTATGTCCCCCTTTCAGTTTCTGATTTTGTTAATTTGCATATTCTCTCTGTGCTTTTTGGTTAGTTTAGATAAAGGTTTGTCTATCTTGTTGATTTCTGGAAGAAAACAACTCTTTGTTGCATTGATTTTTTTGTATTGTTTTCTTGGTTTCTACTTTATGGATTTCAGCCCTCAAATTGGTTATTTCCTTGCAGGGCACCGCCGTGCCACCATGTTGTTGTTTGCTAGCTCATTGCCGCCATTTGACAATCTTGCTTCTGCCTTGCTCAGTGCTGTTTCATGTGCCCTCCCGAGTGGCATGACTCAGCCTTGGCCTATCATGTACTGACCCCTTTGCTCAGGAGAGGCCTGGACCAATCAGACATGGATACCTCATGGCTTTTGTTTTACTTTATCCTGATGAGTTTCCTCCCTTTTTGTTTTTAAGTGTTGCTTATTATTCCTAGGTTTCTTCTCTTTTAGTTCTCCTCTCCTTTTACTGTCTGATTCAGACATGCTATCTTGATGGGCTGAGAGAGCTCTACGAGCCTCACGAAGGATCTCAACACATTTGCCGTCCCTAAGGCAAGAGCGTATCAATCGCCATAGGGGCAACGTCCTTGGCCATAGTCCTCCTTCACTTTTCACTCTATCTAGATCTCGTCCCAATTTTTCCCAACAGGGGAGATTAACGTCCCCCGTTGCCTCAAACCATCGGGCTGCCTGGTCAATGTCCTCCAGGAACCCCTTAACAGATCGATGGGACACTTTTAGGTCTCACTGTCCTAACAAATGCTGAATTGGACAGAGAAAGCTGTTTACCGTCTGTGTGTTGGAAGTATTGTTTCCCATGATGTGCACTTATCTACGAGCAACCTACTCACGAGAAAGTACGTTGGGCTTGCTTTCGATTTCGGCTAGAAATGATCAATCCCAACAAATGCACTCTTGTCCCGGCTTATGACAACGAAGGAAAAAACAGCAAACAAGGACGACTGCAACTATTATTATGAAAATGAGCGCACCCTACAGAGGATCCACCCCTCCGAATAACATGTCCATATGTTCTTACCTTAAGGAGAACTTACCGCGCGCAGCTCCGCGCGTCTGAGTTCTGAATCCTCCCTGAGAACCGGGGGTCCTTGCTTGGTTCCCAGATGTCGATTCCCGGGTTTCCGAACCACTTGTGGCGCGCCCTGTCTGCCGGCGGAAAAGACAACCACAACAGGATTCTTCTCAGCACACGCTTTATTGGAGCACACTTCTTTGAAGAGTTGAAGCAGAAGGACCCAGACCCCAGGCGCGCACTGCTTATATACAGTGCAGACAAAAGCCATGGGGTATCCATGTCTGATTGGTCCAGGCCTCTCCTGAGCAAACAGGTCAGTACATGATAGGCCAAGGCTGAGTCACACCACTGGAAGGGCGCGTGAAACAGAACTGAGCAAGGCAGAAGCAAGATTGTCAAATGGCGGCAATGAGCTAGCAAACAACAACATGGAGGCACGGCGCCCTACATTTCCTGGCGTCTACTCCTCCAGGTGAGTTTGCTTCTTTTTGTTCTAAGGCTTTCAGTTGTGCTGTTAATTCTCTAATGTGACTATCCTCTGTTTTCTTCATATGGGCACTCAGTGCAATGAACTTCCCTCATAACACTGCTTTCAAGGTGTCCCATAAGTTAGGATATGTTGTGTCCTCATTCTCATTGAATTCTGGGAAGTCCTTAATTTCTTTCTTTATTTCTTGTTTAACCCAGGTATGGTGCAAATGGGCATTGTTCATTTTCCATGAGTTTGTAGGGTTTCTGCGATTTGTGTTGTTGTTGAATTCCAACTTTAAAGCATGGTGGTCTGATAAGATAAAGAGGACTATTCCAATTCTTTTGTATCTGTTGAGGTCTGTTATGCCACCTAGTGTGTGGTCGATTTTAGAGAAGGTTCCATGTGGAGCAGAGAAGAAGGTATATTCTTTTGTGTTTGGATGGAATGTTCTATAGATGTTTGTTAAACCCAATTGAGACATAACTTTTGTTAGTTCTTTTGTCCTTTTGTTTCTTTGTTAAGTTTCTGATTGGTGGTCCTGTCTAGCAGTGAGAGTGTGTGTTGAAGTCTCCCACTATGAGTGTATGAGGTTTTATGTGAGTTTTGAGTTTTAGTAGTGTTTTTTTCTGAATGTGGATACCTTTGCATTTGGGGCATAAATGTTCAGAATTGAGACTTTGTGCTGATGGATTTCTCCTGTGATGAGTACAAAATGACCATCTTCATCTCTTTTGAATGATTTTAGTTTGAAGTCTAACTTGTTAGATATTAGAATAGCCACACCTGCTTGCTTTTTGGGTCCATTTGATTGGAAGATCTTTTCCCAACCTTTTACCCTGAGATGATGTCTGTCTTTGAAGTTCAGATGTGTTTCTTTATGCAGCAGAAGGATGGATTCTGTCTTCATATCTATTCTGGTAGCCTGTGTCTTTTTATAGGCGAGTTAAGACCATTAATGTTGAGGAAAAGTAAGGACCATTGATTGTTAATGTTTTTTTGTTTTAGATTTGTTGTTGGCTGTGGTATTGTGAATATATTTGCCCTGCTTTACCTTTGGTTTCTGGTGAAGTGGGATTATCTGTTGCCTACGTCTTTGTGAGCATAATAAACTTCCTTGGGTTGGAGTTTTCCTTCCAGAACTTTCTGTAGGGCTGGATTTGTGGATATGTATTGTGAAAAATCTGGCTTTATCATTAAATATCTTGTTTTCTCCATCTATAGTGATTGAGAGTTTTGCTGGGTATAGTAGCCTGGGCTCCTGGGCTGGCATCCGTGGACTCTTAGTACTTGTAGAACATTTATCCAGGACCTTCTTGCCTTGAGTGTTTCTATGGAGAAGTCAGGTGTAATTTTGATAGGTCTGCCTTTATATGTTACCTGGCCTATTTCCTTCACTGCTCTTAATATTTTTTCTTTATTCTGTATGTTAGTTCTTTTGATTATTAAGTGTTGAGGGGTATTTTTTCTTTGGTCCAGGCTATTTGGTGTTCCGTATGCTTCTTCTACTTTAATGGGCATTTCCCTTCTTTAGATTGGGAAAGTTTTCTTCAGTGATTTTGTTGAATATGTTTTCTGTACCTTTGAGCTGGGCTTCTTCACCTTCTTCTATGCCTATTATTCTTAGGTTTGGCCTTTCAACTGTGTCCCACATTTCCTGGATGTTTTGTGTTGAGGACTTATTGGATTTAAGATTTTCTTTGGTCGATGAATCTATTTCCTCTAGTTTATCTTCAACACCTGAGAGTCTCTCTTCCATCTCTTGTATTCTGTTGGTTATGCTTGCATCTGCAGTTCCTGATCATTTGCCCAGTTTTTCTATGTCCAGCATTCCTTCAGTTTGTGTTTTCTTTATTGTCTCTATTTCAGTTTTCATGTCTTGAACAGTTTGAATTGTCTCCTTCAACTGTTTGATTGTTTTTTTTTTTCTTGGCTTCCCTTACTTTCTTTAAGATATTTTTTCATTTCTTGCATTTTTTGCATGGTCTTTTCCTCTATTTCTTCCAATTTTTTGTTTGTTGTTTCTTTCATTTCTTTAAGGGATTTTTCTCATATCGTCTTTGAGGGCCTCTATCATTTTTATGAAGGTATGTTTTAAATCATTCTCTTCTGCTTCATCTGCTTTGGGGTGTTCAGTTCTAGTTGGTGTAGAGTCCCTAGATTCTGGTGGAGTCATGTGTGTCTTTCTATTGTTAGGTGTTTTCTTGTATTGCCATCTTCCCATCGCTTCTTCCAATGGATGCAGGTGGGGTCTCTGTCTCTCTCCACAATACTCCCCTGTTGGGCTTAGGTGAGTCAGGATTTCAATGTCTGTAGCTCTGGGTGGTCCAAGCTCTCTACGCGGTCTCTCTTCAGGCAGGGGCCCGGTGATGGGGGTCAAAGATTAGGCAGGCAGGGAGTCAGGATGGTCCAGCACAGACAGGCAGGTCCCAGGTGCCCAGAGCAGATCCAAGAAGCTTCCCTGAGGCAGCGAGGCAGCGAGACCACTGGACCAACCAGAGCAGTGGGCCAGTGGGCTCCTCCGGCAGAAACCTGGCGATGGGGGTCAAATTTCAGGCAGGTAGGGACCCAGAGTGGTCCTACGTGGATAGGCGGCTCTCCAGCAGAGGCCCAGAGATGGGGGTCAACACTCTTAACGATACCTGTGTTTCCTGTGTTCTCTAGAACAATCTACTTTTCCTTGTGTATACTATGTGTGTATGAATACACAATTAAATGTGGTAACCTGGGGTACATGAACAAAGAGGCAGTTGTATATAGCAAGCCATGCTGGCTAGAATTTGAACTCCAACTCATAGGACTTCCATAAGATGAGCCTACAGGCAAGACTGTGGGGACATTTTCTTAATGATTGATTGATGCAGGAACAGCCAGGCCATTGTGGGTGGTGCCACCCCTAGACAGGAGGTTCTGAGTTGTATAAGAAAGCAGGCTAAATAAGCCATGAGAAGAAAGCCAGCAAGCAGCTCCCTCCATGGCCTCTGCTTCCGTTGCTGCCTTGACTTCCCCCGCTGATACACTGCTACCTGGAAGTGTGAAAGTAAATAGACACTCCCCCCACAGTTTGTTTCTGGTCATGGTGTTATATCACAGCAATAGAAGCCCTAGCTAAGGCATACACTCGTCTTCCAAGGTTTGTCTAAAACTGTCTTTTAGAATGTTAGTCTGCTCACGGCATTCCTCCTTATCTGATTTTTGTTGTTGTTTTTGGGTTTTTTTGTTTTGTTTTTGTTTCTCACCCAGAACACAAATTCCTCTTTTCCTGTTGGCCCGAAGTAGTCATGTGTAAGTGTCATGGTACTTTGTCCTCTGGGTGTCGACTGAGGTATTTGAGACAGTCACCCCTACACTCCGTGACCCCGGCTGACCCCAGGTTCTGGAGTGTCTGGAGAGACGGGGACTTGCTCTTGTCCTCTACCCTCATCACCTGCCTCTTGTTTTGGAATTGTTGCACGCTCTCTAGTTGAGGCATTCTTGACTCCGTGCCAGATGTACATTAGTTGTGGAAAGAGCCTGCCTGTGAGTCACACGTGTCATGTACAGAGAGTGCCCTGGAATGTTACAGGGACACCAGACTACCTGTCCAAACTGTGCCTAAGGCAAGTATCCCAACCTCTCTTTGCCTTAATTTGATTCACTAATAAAATAGGTAACAGATGTCGAGAAGGCAGCTCAGTCAGCAAAGCCGTTGCTTACAAGAGCGAGAGCCCAAGTTCAGTCCCCAGCATCCACCAAGCCATGGCAGGTGTGGTGGCACACATCCATAACCCCAGTGCTGGGAAGACAGAGAGGATCCCTGGGGTTTGCTGGACAGTTTGCCTGGTGTCGGTATTGAGCTCTTGGTTAATGAGAGATCTCAAAGGAGATGGAGGGCATTTCTGAGCGTGGTGCAGAAACTTGTCTACCAGCCTTCATGAGCACGCATTTTACCTGAGCACCCTCCCCTACAGACACACGCACTCACACCCCTCATCACCACAGAGAGAAGGAGGGGCATGAAAATAGGTTTCCGCATTTGCGGAAGGATTGTGTCTGATAATGAAAATGATAGAGGTCCTCAGGATAAAGCCTAAAACCCAATGTCACGTCACTACTTCTCTGCTCTTTGTTGTTGTTTACATACCATGGATTTAGACCTGATGAACACCCCGTGTATCTGCATTCCACTCATTCCCCTGACCCTTCGCACCTGCCCTTTGCCCTAATAAGACCCACCCCCAGAAATAGAATGAAATTTAAGAGTAAAAAGAGAAAAGAGAAAAGGAAAAATTTCTCATCATGGGAGTTGTATGTGTGAGTCAATGAGTCACACAATAAACCCTTTTATCCATACATCCTCACTTGCAAGTGCCCATAGCAAAGAGTCATTGGTATGGTTAGAGGCCTCCCTCTGGAACAGCCCCTGGCTACCCTATCGTTGCCTGTGTCATGGAGACCCTTTGTGTTTATATAGGACCAGCTCCTTCAAGTGCCCCCACCAATCGTAGACGGGGTTGATGCTGGGGTGGGCCAATTCATAACCCTTGTTCTGGGCCTGGTCTCAGCCCACCAGTTCTCCCGTGTCCTCACCACCAGAGTGCAGCTCTCCAGAGTTGTCCCCACCACAGATAATTCACCCCTTTCTGCAATGAGCAAGGGCCAGGCCTGGTTCTCCCGATTTCACATCCTCAGGGGTTCCCCCTCCCGTACCTGGGCCATCGGTGCCAGCTCTACCGTGTTGCCCAGGCAAGGTGCAGGGTCTACGCTCCCAAATGCTGCCTCTGGTGAGGGGCAGGGACGCTCTCCTGATCTTAGGTCCTCAGGGCCCCCTCCCCCACCTGCCACAGGCCGTAGGGGGTGGGAGGGGGTAGGGGAGGGGTCACCTCTCCTCTGCCCTCACCACCGTGTGGCAGGCGAGAGTCGGGGCCAGATGTCTCATGTTCGTGCTCTCAGGGTGTATTCACCCACACCCCTGTCAATGTGTCCGCTCTGTTTGTGCTGCCTGGGCAAGGTGCAGGGCAGGGCAGGGTCTTAAACGTCTCGTGAGGACGTTTAAGAGCTTGGGATGAATCTTCTGTGCCTGGTGACTTTAGACAAGTTGCCTAACTACTCTTCTCTCCCACCTCATCCAGACAAAGGGGTTGACCGTATTATCTTCTCGGCAGAGCCGTTATGGGGGTAAAAGTACATAGGGAGCTCACAGGATGCTTGACACATAGAAATTGCTCACGAAGCATTAGCCTCGGAGATGCGGAGAAGAAGCGATGCCAAAGATATGATAGTCTGGAAAAGTTTCAGATTCCCGCTCCTTACTCTGGGGAGAGGGGACCTGGCCACTGTTGGGGCACAGAGTACAGGAGCCTTTCTGTGCTTAGGCAGGGGGCAGAGAGAGCAGCGGAGAGCAAGTCAGAGCGGGGTCTTCTGGGAAATCTTTCAGGTGTCTGAAAAGCCCAACAGCATGGGCACAGCTCTCAACCAGGAAGGCAACGCACAGCCCTGCTGTGGGAGCCCAGGCTAGAGGGGACCACTGTTCTGTTTCACAGGCTTTCCTGAGGTCCCCAACCCATTTCCCTGAAAGAAGCCTGGAGACAGGGCTAAGGCTACTTAGGTTCTGCTACCTGTTCATTCTGGGATTCCTTCCTTCCTCCCTCCCTCCCTCCCTCCCTCCCTCCCTCCCTCCCTCCCTCCCTCCCTCCCTCCCTCCCTCATCTCTCTCCCTCTCTCCATTTCTCCCTCCCTCCTTCTCTCCCTTCCTCCCTCCCTCTCTCCCTCATCTCTCTCCCTCTCTCCCTCCATTCTTCCCTCCTTCCCTCCTTCCCTCCTTCCCTCCTTCCCTTCCTTCCTCCTTCCTCTCCTATCTTGGAAACTACTATTCTTTTGCAGCCCAGTTCTCATCCTAGAAGGCCTGTCCCCAGCATCAGCAATACCTGTGCGTTATGGTGTGTGTGTGGGGGGGGGAGGTGTTGGAGGGGGGCTTTGGTATTTAGAACTAACTGGGACAGGTATTTTCACAAAGCTGAAACATATTTGTGGCAAATTAGTCACATGGTCCATGATCTGTGCCAAAGCCATGTTTTTCAGACAAATTAAATGTGTGTACAGACTAATGAAGGGTGTTGGGCATTGGTAAGGTTTTAATAAAACTGAAATGTCTCAGTTTTTCCCTCTGCTCAGCATTAGATGTGTCTTTCCCACACTGTGCTGGGGTCTCCTTGAGGGTTTACTTATCTTTGACTCTTGCTTGGTGTTTGGCAGTCACAGATGTACTCTAGCCGAGCAATGGGGACGATTCAAAGCCACCACCCATCTTTCCAGCCCTATTGGGCTACAGAAATGAAGTCAGTTACTTTGCATATTTTTACACATCGCCAGGCAACCAACACCCATCACTTCCTAACCTTTGCCTTCTTCCAAGTCACTCCCTGTCCTTGGTCCATGCTGCCCTCACTCACTGTCCCTTTAATTCCACTCATCCTCTAGTGGCACCCTCCAGTTCATCACCCACACCTTTAAAAGCTCTGCCTGTGGATTAATTTCTCCGCCCTTCCTCCCATTTGCTGCCCTTGTGCCTTTCGGTCGCCTTGATCAGTGAGCTGCCCGTCATTTACACTGGCCACTTGGAGCTGGGCCACTGTGCCTCCCATCAGGCACTACACCCTATCGATTATTCCAACTAAATATTGAACCGCTACAGCGTGTGTTCAGACAGACTGTGGTAAAGGAATATAAATGAATAAAGCTCATCACTTTATATTCATTCCTGTTACTTCTGCCTTGAGCTAGGGCTTTGTTATTCTTTGCTTCCCCCCTTCTTTTAATTTCAAATGTATAGAAAGTTGAAAGAAATTATAATGAACACACATACACCCCCCCCACCCCGATTCATCAACTGTTAGCAAGCCTAGGTGGCTGCTTTCTCTTAAAATGCATTCGGGCACAGAAGCATACACTTTTAAAATGTTGCAAAATACTAGAAAGCAAGCATGGTCATTGGGACACAGCTGTTTTAAAAAATGCAGCCTATGAAATTCTCCTTAAAGAGCAAGCTCTCTTTAGAATAAGCTCTTACAGACTGAGGTCTACGGGTTGTTTTTGGGAGAGCCCATGACAATCATTCACAAAACTTTCAATGTCTAAGCAGTTTTCTTGGGGCCTGGGATGCCTGCAGGTCCTCAGAGTGTCATGCCACCCACAGCAGCGTGAATTCCCTCCAGGGTCATCCTCTTTAACCCAAATAGGACAGCTATGCATATGACAAAGTTGGCGTTTTCTACCTCAGAACGATGATTCAGAAGCTCCTAACTCCACTCATTGGCTCCCTACTTGCTACCAGAGTGGTCCTCAGACGGACAGGGTGCCTTTGTGACTATGTTGCAGCTCTCCAGTCTCTCTTTCACAGTTGCTGGTCACCTTGTCACCATGACTGGCCACATCCTACTCTGAGCTCTGTGTACCCTGCCCTCCACTTCTTACTTCTGTCTTTGAGTAGCTTCTACTTTCTTTTCAAGGCCCACCCACTGCGAGCCATCCCTCCCCGCCATCCCGCCCCCTCCCAATCCTCCTGAAGCTGCTTCTGCTCTAATGAACAATCCTCTGTGACATTACTTGCTGAATTCACTCTGCTTATTTGTTTACACAGCTTCATTCTCTGTGACGTTGAGAAGCTCTTGATATTCAAATTATTAGGTAAATACACGACAGAAAGATCTCGCATCCCACCAAATCACCCTCCTTGGAACAGTCACTCACATCTGCAATTCCAACACTCAGGAGACTGAGGTAGAAGCTGACATCACCATGATTTGAGGCTGGCCTGGGCTTCTCGGTGAATTCTGGATCATCCTAGGCCACCCTAGGCTAGAGTGAGACCCTACCTTGAACAATCAAACTCAGAAAACAAAACAACCTGGCACCCACTTTTGAGTCCCTCCCCAGGTGACATTCTGAGGTCCTTTAGTTTTCACAGATTGGCCTATTGGAACATCCTTTGGCTATCCAAATGTGACCACTTGAATAGACAGCCCTGTATCCATTCATGCATAGGAAAGATTCCATACTACTTAGAGAGTAACATGTAGTCCAAGAAACAGACATCTGTCCTGGAGTTAGGACACTAAGAATGGCACAAAAGGGGATCCGTTTGAAGGCCTGGTAGGAGGGACTTTAGGCACGCTCCAGACTATTGCTATTTGGAATAGAATTTGATGATTGGATGACTGAATTATGGAAGCTTGCTGAAAGATATGACCTTGAACTGGGGGGTTGGACAAGCTCAAGGCAGGGGTCTTTGATTTTTCCAGGTGACTTCAATGTATCTTGCCAACATTGGCACAAACACTGCTAATCTAGAAATCAGATCCTGACTTGCAAGATGGCAAGCAGCTGGCCCTTTGGCTAACGTCCAGGTCTGCAGCACAAGTAGATGCTTGCACTGGGTTTAAAGCAGCCGCCAAGTAAAATAGAGAAGCAGGTTAAGGTTGGGGTTTATTCTGTCCCTTTACTATAGGTGGGGCATCCTGAGAACACCCAGGAGAGGGGGCAGAGCCTGGGGTGGGGGTGGGCTGGAACTTCCTGCTGAGCCTCCAGTTCTCCAGAGAGCACACACACACACACACACACACACACACACACACACACACACACACACACACACGTGCTACAGTCATGGCTGCTGTGTTGGGAAGCTGTGAGGCTGCTGAGCTTCGGCTAATATCAAGGCTGACCTCAGCTGGCAACGCTCTTCTCCTATTTCCCCTGTGAGTTGGCCCCCTTGGGATGTTAGCCCATCTGCTTTCAGAAATGTGGCTGTCCCTAGCCTGTCCCCCACCCCACACTCCACCTCCATCACTATCTCCCAGCTCAGCAGCAGGAATGCTGAGGCCACATGAGCGATGTCTCTGCACAGATCCAATCCCCTGTGCTCCAATCAGAATGTATTACCAGGCGGGGCGCCTCAGCACGGTGGTTTGGCTTCAACAATAAATCTCCTTGCTTTCATGAGTTTAAATCAGACTTTAAAACATCACCCTTAATGTTCTTTTAATGCAGTTTTCTTCTGAATGAGTTCCCTTTAGGTCCAGTGCTTGTCATTAATACAGTCTCTTGGCAAAGGAAGGAGGGCTTCTTCGAAGAAAACCCTGCCAGTTTAGGAAACCAGTTGAATTGCCTTGGTGATGCCAGGAGCCTCTTTTGCATTTCATAAGGACACTTGAGAAAACAAAACTCTCTGACTGTAAATTTAATTTTCTCTTGACAGATTCAGTGTCTCTGCAACCCCAGACATTATCCATTACTTCTCTCTTCTGTAATTAAAAATCAAGGGGGTAGGGGGATGTACAGGATTAACAACTTCTAATTTTCATTGATGAACTCTAAGAGCTTATCAATAATGGGATCAGAAAAGCCGCTTCCCCTAAGCTTTATTTTTCTAGGTCGGCTGGTTTTAATGGAGGATCAAGCCCAGGCTGAAAAATATTCTGGCTTCCAAAAGTGTTCCAGTGCTAAAGTTAGAGAGAAGGGCAGGGCAGACCACCAGAGCCTGCAGCAAGAGGGAGTCGAGAAGTAGACAGGGCTTGCCAGTTTCACAGACTCAGCGTTCGGGCTTGGGGAGCTGATTACAGGGGAAGATTAAAAGGCTGTCATCCACACACATGTTCCTCTCCTGTGGATGGCTTCAGTAAGAAAGGGGCTTGCACATATCTGCTTAGGCGGAAGAAGGATATTTCCAATTAAAAGAATATTGGTGGTAATTCCTTGTGAGTTATGCGTTTGTAAATAACAGTCTATCAGGGCACAGAGGACACCCATCCTGTTTATTACCCTCGGGGATGTGGATGAGCATGGGTTTCTCAGAGAGATGCTGAGTTGGTCGATAGTATCTGGCTGCATCATCTCAAATGCTATGACACATAGGCTCCCAGCAATGGTGACAGGCATGTGACAGGAATGACTATTAACATGCACAGATTCCATGAAACTCCCAACAACAGGGAAAGAGATGACTCAAGTTAAGATTTTTCTTTTTAAAGATAAAGTGTAGATACGGTGAAGCCTCAGCACATGACCTTGGGGTCTTCTGTGACAGGCAGGCAGGCCTCTGCTGTGTGTAACGGGGGCTGTGCTTGTGAGTTGTAGGCAGAATCGGAGCAATATGACCCCATGGCTTTCTTACTTGGGACTTGAAAGCACAGAGCATCTCTAGAGAACCGAAGTGCACAGGACAGCAGAAAAAGCCAGTAGCTGGGATTCAGTCAGAGTGATGCCAATTTGTCATCAGGAAATTCTTAAAGCCAGCCTAGGAAACAACTGGGGTGCTGCTTTCTACGAGGTCCCCTTTTCTGGGACCATCCTCCTCACCAGATTGTCCACCTTCCCGCTGGAACAGGCTTCACTGTCACAGAGTCCAAATGTTGAAGGCACCTGCAGCAGTAGGACCTGTGGAGATGACACGTGAACACGCAAAGGTGTGGCCTAGCCAGTGATGAAGCTGGAATGCCAGGCCAACCTCTTATCATCAGTGTGACATTGGGCACACATGACAGCCCCAGGACTCCTTTCTGTAAGAAGAAAATTACTTTAGTTCCATCTCATGGGTTTTTTTCTGAGCCTCAAATGAATAAATATGCCTAGGGCATGTGGAGCAGTAGCCAAAATATAGCAAAAATCCAATCCCCCTGCCTCAGCCTCTTGAGTGCTGGGATCCCAGAGTAACCACACTCTGATCCAGCTCAGTTATTTTTTTTTTTAATCAGCCAAATCACATATTTCATTGGTTTGGAAGTTGGGGTGGGGGCATAGCTCCTGTAGCACAGAAGGTGATCCTATGAGGAACAGGGGTGGATACTTCTTGTTTAAATTACTGTGCATTAATTATATAATGAGAACAATAATACTTCTATTATTTCCTAGACAATGTTCATAAATATTAAACATATTTTTGAAACTGAATGTCTCCAAGAACCTGTGCAATTAAAACACGGGCAAATTATAACACAAGTTGCACCATGAGAGACAGATGAGAGTCCAGGTGTGGAGGACTGTGGTTGGCCCAGCCCAGCCTTGACGCAGGAGGGAAGATGAGGCTGGGGTGGGGGCTAGAATGAGTGGTAAGAACACAGGGCTTCATACAATGTTGTTAATCCTGGACTTCGCTAAGGGAATGTGCTAGTGAATGAGGCAGAGAGCCAGTTAAGACACCACTGCCCATTAAGAGATGATAGAAAAAATGGTCACGGAGATGGTGGGAGGCAGATGAAGTCAAGACACCTTTGGAAGGCAGAGGATGCTGAGCTCTCTAGCTGAGCAGTAAATGGATGCTGTATCAGCAACCAGCCTGTGCGTGTAGGCGTGGAAGTAAGGAGGAGGACCACTAAGTGATGGCGGAGGAACACCAACTCAGTTCGGAAGACTCTAGATGAGGAGCCAGCAGAGGCAGACGCTGAACATCAGCAGTGTCTTCTGAGCATCCGACGGACTCACCTCTTGCAGTCCCGGGCATGAACTTTGTGCGTCTTCGTGGGTCTTCATGTGCGTGCTGCCTGGGTTTGCCCTCCAGCCCCCTCCGGCTACCCTTCCACCCCTTCTGTCGTCTCTTTCTTCCTTCATTCTGCAGCCGTAGCTTGAGTGCTTACTCTACAGTCTAGAAGCAAACAGACTGTAAAACTAAGACAACCGAGACGCATCTAATCTGGAAGAGGAAGGCAATCGACAAAACAAAAAGGAAGCTGTCCAGTGCGTGGGAAGGCATTAAGTACATGGGCTAAAAAGTCAGGTAGGGTAGGGAGACAGGGTGTACCCATGAGGAGAGGAAGACGTGAGCAGCAAAAACGATGGGGGTGGGCGGAGTCAGGAAAAGTCCATAAGCAGGTCTGTTTGAGTAAAGATTTGCATGAGTGGGGGAAGTATCATGAAGAAATGACCTCAGTGACAGGAACTTTGAAGACTAATGCCGTAAGTGAGAAAGACTCAAGAGTCGTAGTGTCCCTGCAAGGCAAATGGAGCCTGTAGGCCATTGCCCGAGGCTGCAGCATCTGCAATTTAACCCAGAACACAAAAGTTTAAACTATCACTTTGTTGAGTATTTCTCTTCCCCCTGGGGTTCCTCATCCTTTCTGCATTCACTCTGTCCCAACTCCGGTACCCAGATTTCTCTAAAATTGCCATGTTTTAATCCTAACTACTTTGAAGCCTGGGGTGAGAGAATTCCAAGTTCAAGACCTGCCTGGGTTACTGGATGAGCTCAAGGCCAGCCTAGGGAGTGTAGCAAGAAGACCAGGGATGTAGCTTGGTGACAGAGTGTTTGTCTGGCATGTGCGATGCCCTAAATTCAATCCTCAGTCTACAGAAATACATGTTAAATACCGAAAGAGTTGGGGAGAACACTCCAAAGAATGTAAGACACCATTGACCTCTGGCATTGGGCACCCTTATTTCTAGCTGGACTTTAAGTCTGGGAGCCAGAATTCAGAGTGGAGGAAAGGTAAAAGCCATAAGGTCATGCTGATCGCCCCCAGGATCAAGAACAAGCTAAATTCCAGTTTCAAGCAGAAGGGCAGCTGTTCTGAACCTCAAATACAGAGATCTTTCTGGAAGGGGCTGTGTACTGTAGACACATCCAGGCCAGGAACAATTAGTAATGAGTTTAAAATGAAATGTTTCCCAAGTCAGTTCAGATAAGGTCTGGAAACAGCCAACTTAGGTAACCAAGGAGATGGCTTCTAAACAGAGTTAGGGCAGATTCAGCAGCCAGGCACCAGGAACCCAAGTTCTAGGCAGAAGGAGTCATGAGAACACATGCAACTTGGACGAGGCTTGGTGCGTGCCACACTAGCTCAGGTTTGTCCCAGTGGTGAGTCAGGGAGTCACCAGCCTGATGTGCTTGGAGCTCT
Organism: Cricetiscus sungorus; assembly: GCA_030556225.1. Classification (NCBI taxonomy): domain Eukaryota; kingdom Metazoa; phylum Chordata; class Mammalia; order Rodentia; family Cricetidae; genus Cricetiscus; species Cricetiscus sungorus. The sequence continues at coordinate 4,994,447 of JANBXA010000411.1, read as the reverse complement.
GCCTATGGATAAATCCAGGCTAGGCCCTCCACAGTGTCTCAGTTTGAGAATTTGGTGATGGCTACAACCCAGACGCCAGACAACCTCTAGAACCACATTAACAGTTTAATTGTTGGTCTCAACCATTTACCATTTTCCACGACCCCCTCTTGACTTAGTGTTTAGTGATGCACTTGGGAGTGCATTAAATATGTGAGCATAATTATGTCTTAATCTGCTGTTGACCCTGGCCTCATAAACTCTGCCATCAGTTTGGTTAGTTTGCCGGTCTCAGAGGATGAGTGGAGACATGAGATAGCCCAATGCAGCCTGGAGGCAAGCTGCCAGACAAGCCCAGGCTAGACCAGCCCAACCACAGATGGCCCTTGCTTTAGGAACCGTGATAAATGATGTCAGCTTTAGCAGAGAAGGCAAAGTAACCACACAACTTTCAGGCTGGCCTCAAGGTGCCTAGCTCGGTGCTTTGTCCTCACAACCTTAAAGCTAATTTGCTGGTTTCATTTGAGATGAAATCTACCACCTATTTGGGTTCCTTACAAGACGCCTAGATGCCTCTGTGCTGCTGACAGAAAGTGGAAAGTGGCAGACTCTGCAGACACCAGGGGCAATGACTAGGCTCGCTGTGTGTGCCTGCCAGTTGCTTCGTCACAGTGTCTGAAGGAGAACACTGAAGGTCTACAGTAGTTTGGGACTTACAAAAAAAAAATAATTCATTATGCATAATGGTGATGTTGGCAGTGCATGCCAAATGGTTAAATCTAATGTAGCATACAGTTTCATTAAGGCACAACAAAATTAATCTATCCCTTCCCACCAGGAGGTTTAAACAAAAGCAATGGGGAAGGAGCTGCATGTAAAAAGCAGCAATTCATTAATGAAATGAAGACATGTAAAATAATTAGGCTTATAACAAGAGATCAGAGAACTGAATTAACCCTCCTGTTTACTTCGCACAGATGCAACAGAGAACTTGGGCAAATGTTACGTTATTAGGGAAATGTCACTTCAAAAGATTAGCCTGGTGGCCTGCCCTGAAAGGAGTGGCCTGTGTTGATCCCCAGCCCAATAACTCTGGGTGACAATAGTTGGAGCAGTGCATGCCGGGTATTCCATGCGGGCCGGGGAGTAAGAAGGGCTGCAGGTGCAGCTGGGGGAGACACTGCAATGAAACAGTTAACTCAGAAGAAGTCGGAGTCGGATGTTGACATGTGGTATGCTAACTTGGGTAATTAATAATATCGAAACGGACAGACTAATCTAAGTCAATGGTAGGCTAAAGCTCTCTTCTGCCTGTTTAGTAATGATAAGCCAAGGGGGACAATGGAGCTTCCGTTGTTAATAACTCCCGGGCCCTCATCTGCAGGGAGGGTTGGAGAGAAGAAGACCCTGACCACTTGACGAGAGCAGGAGTGCAGCTCAGGACAAAGAGGACCGGGAAATGGGAAGTGAGCTTCTTGGCAGGTGTCTTTCCAGCCAAGAGTGTGATGCTTTGGGTTTTGACTCTTGTCTCTTGCATGTTAGTTCCCCACTTAAGAGGCTGAAATCCAGGTTTGTAAGTGCAGGTCTTCATGGTTGGTTCAAACTCATCTATGAGCTGAGTAGGATCACAGAGTAAATCTGGACTCGATATTCTGTCACTGAAGCTGGGGACTGGCCCAGTGGTTCAGACGGGGATGAATGACTGTGATAAGAGTCATGAAAATCTTTCCTGGGAGAGCTGAGACACTGTCTCAGGCCTGGTGACAGTGACTGCTGTAACGGAAGAAGAAACTGCCCTGCCCTACTGACCCACACGGGAACATCTCCATGAAGATGGGGATCAATCTTTATAGAGACTGATGGACTAGGGGCAGCTAAAGAACCAACTTATGCTAGACTTGGACTCCCCTGCATATCACACTGAGGGTCCTGAATGCCCCTGTGTCTCAGTAGCAGTGACACTGTCTCTTTTTGGCTTGTCTTATGCCGGTGAGAACAAACAGAACAATGACAACAACATAAAAACACCAATGGCTGAAGTTCATCCTGCTCATTGACCTGAGAACCAGAGGATTACACAAAACACTGTGGGAATCAAGATTAATGTTTGTCTCTTGATTGTTTGTTTCTACAGACAGGGTCTCCCTGTGTCACTAAGGCTAGCCGTAAATTCCAAAACTCTCCTCTACACCCCCCAAGTTCCTGCACCACCACACCTGACCAAAATTAACATTTCTTTGGCCTACAGTTTGTGATGTTTTCCCACAACATTATCTTGTTTCATCATCCAAAGGCAATAATGTATTCCATTTTGTAAATCAGAAAGCCAGCACTCACTGGTTCAGGAATTATCCTAGAGTCATTAGAAAAAAAATTTGTGTGTGTGTGTGTGTGTGTGTGTGTGTGTGTGTGTGTGTGTGTGTGTATGTATGTATGTATGTATGTATGTATGTATGTGTGTAAGCACATTCATGGGACAACACACATGTAGGAGTCAGGAATGAATTTCAGGAGTTGATTCTCTTCTTCCCCTGTGTTGAGGCAGGGTCTCCTGTTTCTATCATGCTTCTGGATATTTCTTCTGTCACTGCCTCCCATCCCACTACAGAAATGCTGAGATTACAGATTGTGAGAGATAGGCACACCACCACATCTGGCTTTTTTATGTAGGTTTTAGAATCAAACTCAGGTTTTTAGCCTTGTTGAGTTTTATCTTCTAAGCCATATCACCCATGTCCCTGACATCACTTTAAAGATGACTATGAATTTTGAAGTTTTTGTAGATTCCCAAATCATTACCTGTGGCATGTTCTGGATAGCAGAACATGGGAAGTCATGATGAAGCAGGGAAAACTCATGATCAGCTTCCTCAAAATAACCATTATTACTTCTCCAAACTAGAGCACAAGTCCTTAGTCCCCAACCCCTATCCCTGTCACCCTGCTTTAGTCCCATACCACCCTCTGGGATAGGAAAAGTACAGAATGCAAGACAGAAAAGAAAGTAGACAACAATGTGAACAGACAAACTCACAGAGTAGCTGGAAGAAGTCTTCGTGGCCTAGTTTCCTAAAGAGAGCCAAGTGAACAGTAACCATAATTTCCAAACCGCAATGTGGGGCAATTGCTTCAGCATGAGTACAAGTCCTTAAGGAAGAATGTTAGAAAGGGGAGCTTCAGTAGGCATGGGATGATCGTATTAGTGTAAGTTCTCTCACTGTGAGCTCCACAGTGGCAGGACGATTCCCTTTAGCTATCACACCAGCACAGGGGTTGAGCATATAAACCTGAGCCCCAGTGGAAAGAGAACAGTGAGAGGAGGGAGAGATCCGCTTTCTGAGGCTCAGGCTTTCTCCAGCTCCTGCACGAGTCATCTCTCTGGTCATCCACTTGTTCATTAAGTACTGGTCTGTGTCTCACACATCCCGACATTACACAGAGCACCTCTTTCATGGTATCTTATTTGAGCATCACACTAACCTACAAGGAAGATACTCTTTCCTCCGGTCTAAAAATGAACAAACGGGGGCCCTGTAAAGCGCAATGGTTCCACCCACGAGTCCTACCCCTGGTGCACAAACCACCTATGGACCCAGGACTTCTTTGTGTCTTCCACTACCTCTGCTGCGTTTCCCATTATTTACCCTCCAATCTTGCTAGAATTTGGCCATGATTGTCCTCAAGAGAGACAGTATTTCCCCCATTATCCATCTATCCCAACTGAGGTCCCAGGATCATTCTGGAATAAATGAGAACTTAGAACCCCTTAGACTACAGTAATCATTATTAATTGTTAGTAATCCACTTTGCCTGCTGAGCCACACTGTAATTTCCAATGCTAAGTGGAACAATCCCCCCTTGAGAGGTTGTGTCCTTGATAGGACTTCACAGACAGAAATCAGTTCGCCCAACTTTACAGATCCGAGTCCAGAGCTTAGCCTGTGTCTTGTGCATGTTAAACGCTTACTGGAGACTTTGCTTGAATGAACAAGTGAATGAATGAACAAACAAATGAATTGCTCTGAAAGGCAACCAGGGGCTTCTCTGGTCTTCTCAGATTATGCCTACTGATGCAGACTCATTGGGGAAATGCATGAGCAGCACCTGGCCTGCTCAGAAGGTAGACGACTAGGCAGAGGCAGAGTACCCGGCCCCTGTGAAGCATCCTTCACCGTCCATGCAGAACACACACCTGAAATTCCCCTTGGAGCTTGGTAGGATTTGTTTTTAGGATTACCTGACGTGCATGAAAAGCAATTGACTTCAGAGCAAATGCAAAGGATAGCTTTGCTCGTTGTCATTGATTTGGAGGAAAAAAAAAAAAATAAAGAAGAAGAAAGAAAGAAAGAAAAAGAAAAAAGAAAACTAAGTGCAAATCTGTTGTTTTTAAAGGAAATTTTGTTTTAATTATTCAGGAGGGGACATTTCTGTCTACTACCCAATCTTTTTGTATAATTATATTTAAGAAAGTTGAGAGGTGTTGCAAAGCTAGGAATTAGCAAATAGACGAGGAAACATGAAGTGGGTGAAGTTTTTCTATTTCACAAAGGAATGAATAAAAAGCAATAGTAAAGACCCTTAGTGCCTACGTTAGCGTTGCTGAAAGGTCTCCAACTCAAATACAGGGACTTTTCTTTTGCAATTTTTTTTCTCTGTAACCTGCCTTTCCCCTCATCCTTCCTACCCTATTCCACATCTTTAGAATTCAGATTGCTATCACCAAAAGAAATGTGTTATCAGCCATGTCCAGAAGTAATTGTGACTGGCCTTCCAGGGACTTAGTGCTCTGTTGTCTGGCTTTGTTTCTGTCTCTGAACACAACTACTTGGTGTTCCAGAAACATGTCACCAACCCTCCGAGGATTCCCCATACCCAACCCCCATTCTCTGAGCTTCCTCACTTCCATTAATAGCCCCAGACCAACATCCCCCTACTTCAAAACTTGTTGAATTTTAGTCTTTTCCACCTTGAGCTTTGGGTGGGGGAAAAAAAGCAAAGCCCCCTCAAAGTGTGCCTGGAGAGGGACCAGGAGGAATGTGTGGAGAGGAAGTCTCCTGCCATGACTCAAGTGCAACCCTTCGGGTGTCTGGGTCAAATAGAAGACATGTAGAGTCTTCAGTTTTATGTTAGATAATTTTGTCATTCAATTTACAGCTCAGACATTGAAATATGTCTGACAAAGGGAAAAGGATAAACAAACTCTGAAAATAATCTCAGGTGAGTTTGAAGGGAGTTTTGAGCCATCAAAGAAAGCACTGAGGGCCTCCACAGTGACTATTTTAAAGGACAACCATTCCTAATATGGAAGTTTTGATATTTTTTAAAGATACATATGAGTTTTTGCTATCTTTGATACAACATTTTGCATTCACTAAAGGCTGTCAGGATGTCACTGTAGCGAACATGAACATTTGTGGATTAAGGTTAGCTTCCACAATTTGACTCTTACCAGGGTGTTGTGGAACTCAGCATGTGTGCAGGCAACCATGCATGCCCACACTCATGCACACTTAGCTCTAACTCACACACAAGATTCTTGTTAATCAGTATGAGTTCTCCAAAATTAATGAACATGCACAAATTTACTGCAAATTTCTCTTATTCCCTAAATTTTCTTAGAAAAAAATGTCTGTATATTTTATTTGTGTAAGTAAATTAGTGTATGAGTGTATATACATGTAAACATACATTTAAGGGACTCTTTCTAGTTTAAAATGCATATCCACTAAGGAAAAAAATTAGTCACTCAAAAGAAACATTCCTGAGCAGTTATTAGAGTGGCATTTTGAACCAGCTTGGGTCTAGTCATCGTTAAAGGCCAGGATGTCAGGACACTACTGGAATTGTATCCATGACTCCGAGGGGATACATGAAGCGTCTTCTGTTGATGGTTGCTGTCAATACTCAAATGTGTGACAGGCCACTCCCTAGTATTAGACTTTTAGGGTCCCTATCACTACATTCTTTACCATATTCTTGAATTCAGTTCCCCCCTTACTACTTCATTCCATGCCACCCCCTCCCAAGTGCCCCATAGAGATATTTAAATAACACTCAATTGGATCGCTTGTCATTTTTTGCCTAATTCTGTGACCATCATCTTAATAAGGTCCTGCCAAATCATTTATATTTTACCATCAATATAGATGAATGTTCACAAAACACCAGTTATTGAGTTATCTCCCAACTCTTCGCCAGTGGGGTTCAGTGGCCCACTGAGCAGGAGGCCTGGTCAGCCATGGTTGCTCTCTGGCTTTTTGTTGTTGTTGCTGCTGCAGCGGTGGCGGCAAAATTCCTGGCATGAAGCCATTGAAAGAAGGAAGGGGTTACGCTGACCCATAGTTCAAGGCTACGATCCATGATGGTGGGGGATGCACGGGCAGCAGGAACAGAAGGAAGCTTGTCTCACTGTGTCTACAGCCAAGAAGCAAGGAGACACGGCTGACTTCAGTCTGGGACCTGAACACACGTGATGCTGCCACCCAGGCTTACGGCGGACCCTCACACCTTAATTAACCCTGTCTGAAAACTCTCACAGGTGTGCGCAGAGATCCTGCCAAGGTGACAATGATGTAAACCGTCACCCTCACAGAGGACAGCCGCCCTGTCCTCCACCTGCATTTGTCCATGCTGTAGACAGGCAGCTCCAGCAGCATTAGGGAGAAGGTAAGTGTTCTCTTGATGTCCGTGGTCCTATTTTCTAGAATCTGTCTTGTCATCCTTGCTCTTCTATATCTCCCAAAGAAGCTTCTCTGTGGCTAGCTCCAATGTGCTGGATGTGGGGGTCGGGGAGGGGGGGGATACTTGCCACTTACACGGGAATTGTGATCTTTGGTCGTTGGTTGGTGGTAAGTAGGACACAAGGGAAAACTAAAAGCTGGTGCCGCTAAATAATGTGACATCTGGGGCCAAAAGAAGCTGTGTGGTAGGCAGAACTGAGGGGCTTAGCAGCAGCGAGCTGTAGGAAGCCAGGCTGGGCTTGAACCACCTGTATCTGCCTCCTGAGTGCTGGAATTAAAGACTCGCCATAGCCCAGCAGGAATACTCTTTATTCTGAGCAAGCCCATTAAAAAAACAAAGAAAGCGGATCTAAGCCCCGAGGATGGGAGGTTCAAAGTCACTTCCTTCCTCCTGTGACTCCGTCTTCAGACGGAGCTGCTGCCCTTGGCCATTTCTTCCTTGAAGTGGCCTCCTTTCAGGGAGCTGCCCTCTCGGTTCCCGGAGTCCCCAGTCACTGCTGGGCCACAGACTCACCAAGCCTGCTCTCACAGGGAGCTTCTAAGATGCCTCTCTCGAGGAGGAGCTATCCCTGCCACTCCATCTTGCTCCAAACACAAGCCTAGCAGACCTGGGCTGCCTTGGAGCCCTGGAGTTCTGACCATCACTGCTGAAGATCCAGACACCGCCCTCCTGACACTCAGTGGAGATCAGACAGTGTGGCTGCAGAAGAGGACACTGCTGGAACCTCATTGTGTTTCCCAGCTCCGCATTAAAACACGCCTACCGCGTACACTAAAAATACTATTTTTACTGGAAAGAAAGCTGGGGGAAATCTTGTGTTTTCTTTTTATTAAGTTTTTGGGTTTCCTTATAGCATTTTCATGCATAGGCATCATTGTTCACCTCATATTTGCTTCTCTGCTACTGGCCCCCAACCTCTCTCCTCTCATGCTGAAAATGTCTTAGATAGCTTTGTGTTTTGGTATTATTTTATTTGAAACATTTAGGATCATTTATAATCCATGATTTTCTTGTTATTGTTGTCACCTTTTTGAGACATGTTCTCATACTATAATCTCAGATGGCCTGGAACTCACTCTTTAGGCCAGGCTGGCTTCAAACTCACGGTAATCCCCCCTCTATCAGCCTATATTATGTTTTGAAACCATCCAGTGACTCCTTGCCCGGTTGACCTCTTTCTGCTCTGACTGATTCTGATTCATTGTCCAATAGCATGTTGCATATAGGAGACTGTCTAACTTCTCTGGAGTCTTGTTCTCAGTACCTCTTCTGCCACCCGTAGTACCTTCTGCAAGTAGCATTTTTTTCTTTAACCATTTGATACGATGTGCTTACCAGCATCAAGAAATCCATGTTTCAACCACAATTGTATTCAATGTAAACAGTAGGCAGAGGACTGGTTTCTTTTCCATCCTTCAATAAAGGTCTATGTGTACAAATCTGCACAGATCTTATGTTAAATTTGTCCTAAGGTGCCAATGGCTTTTGTTGCATTTTATATTTATATTGGTGTAAATCCCCAGCTATATAAGAATGGAATGGTTTCAGTGTATTCATCTTAATGGGTTCTTCTAGATTCCAGTAGTGTACATCACAGACCAGGTCTCTCCAAACAAATAAAATACCCTACACCTCCCAATCACATGTAATGAGCTGCAGCCAGTGGGACAAGAGAAACGAGGATGCCCTTCCATGCGGAGACAAGGGGAGGCTCCTGAGAAATGGACTCGGATGCCCCCTATGGTGGTGGCAGGCCTCAGGTGATGGACCATGCCAGTCATGGTACAGAGTCACTCAAACCCCATCCCCGAGAAAGACAGGAATTGCCTTTGTATGGAGTTACCGCCATTTCAGGGTTGGCTAACCCAGCCTCTATTGACCAATTCAGTTTGACTCTAGATTCCCTTGGAACTATTAGTACTATTTTTTAAGTGTGGACCATTACAGTAGCCATGAATAAGGGCAGTTGTGTTTCCTTTGCTCTAATTCTTAGGTAATTAAATTCTTATGAGTACTAAACTTCACAATTAATGAGGTTCACTGAGTGTCCATCGGAGGGTGTGTTAACTTTGGCTGGCACTTTTTCCTGTGTGCTCTTTCAGTCCCAGACATTTGTGGAGGCCTCGCAGAGCAGAGAGGCCACAGGCTGTGTGCTGAGACTATCTAAAGGTTAACCGGACTCTGATTAGGTTGCCCATTGTAACATAGCATCATCTGGGGTGTGCTGGGGAGCCTGCAATCCCCAGTGAGAATAATTTAGCAGAGCTCTGGCTGAGGTGAGTCACTTGCATTTAGACCCAATACAACAATAGCACTATAGGGAAGCTCGCAGATTAATGCTGGCACGGCTCCCTTTTGTCTCATTCACCTTCCCTTTGGGAGCAGATCATTAGTTTGCACCTTCCCTCTTTTTCCTCTAGAACTCTGATGAGATCCGGACTATCTTATTATTATCACTTCAGTGCTGTAGGTATGCTGCAGTTCAGAAAAGTCCGTGTGTGTGTGTGTGTGTGTGTGTGTGTGTGTGTGTGTGTGTGTGTGTGTGTGTATGAATTGGAGGATGGTAACTTGCTTTAAAAAAAAAAAAAAAAAAAACCCCAAAAAAACAAAAAACAAAACCGGTTCCTTGCCCCACAAAATGAATTCAACTTTGGTCTCCCTAAAATAGCCCACTCCCTTGGCGCATGTTAAATATAATTCAATTTACAGAAATTCGATTTGCATATAACCTTTTCTGCAGCACATCCATTGTGCAAAGCAATGTACACTTGTAATTGGCTGCAAATTGCCAGGAGACCACGCTTGCACATATTGTTCCTAGATGTGCAATTTTTTTCCTGGTCTCCATGGGATGGGGGTGTGGAGTGGCTGAAATTCTGTGCATTAAGAAATGGGGAACAGGGAGAGGCTAGGTGACTGAGCCGCCCTGCTTGGTGAACTGCCTAGCTGTGGTGGTGACAAGGGAGGGTGCTGGGGGCAATGAAGCAGAGGACACTCACAATAGTGGCTAGGCTATCAGTTTTCCCCTCGAGACACTGAACCAGGACCTTCCGAGGAAAACAGCAGAGTCCAGTGACCTGAGCCATATGAAGAGGAGAGAGAGTGTGTAAGAGAGAGGGGGGAGGGAGGGAGAGAGGGGGAAGGGAGGGAGGGAGGGAGGGAGGGAGGAAGGGAGGGAGGGAGGGAGGGAGGGAGGGAGGGAGGGAGGGAGGGAGGGAGGGAGGGAGGGAGGGAGCGCAATGGCTGAGCCAGTAGGCCAGAACATTTAGCAATGATGGGGTAGTGGTGGGGGGGAAACAGACAGGGGCATTTTCTCTCCTGCATCTATGTAAGAGGCAGAAGTGGCATCTTTTTACAGTGAATTAGTTATTGCCGATGACTCCAAATTACATTTAAACCCCCTTTTCAACCTGGATATTAAAAACCCCGCCTAGCACACCTTGCCCTCTTTTTGGAGATGATACCCATTCTTGCATCACACTGCCTCACCTCCTGTGCCTCAAGCCTGGCCTCTTCTCTTCTGATTAGGAGTCTCCCACAGGAGGGCCATTAACAGCTCTGGCTCCCCAGGCTAGCCTGCAGGGCGTGTCAGACACCTGGGAAGAGTCAGTCCCCTCCCTCTGGAGGCCTGGGCTGTGCCAGCCAGATCTTGGGAGATGCACCGAAAGGTGTCTAGTGATGCCTACCTAGACCTCATTCTCATTTTCTTGGTGTTTGTTTGTTTGTTTGTTTTTGCTGGAGGGAAGAGCTCCTAAGGCCCCCTTGCAGCCTGAGAAGCCTCTCGCACTGCAAGTTCAACTCCCTAAAGGCAATGCTTGGCTCCTTCTGGTTTTGAGGTAGGTGTTCTAAATTGCCTGCCATAAACTCCCTGGAAGCAGATGAGGTACACACATCAGCTAATAAGCAACAATGACTTGCAAACTGAAGTCTCCCTGAAACCTAGCCAGACTACTGAAAATTTGGGAAACTGCTTGGGATAGCTCCTGTAAAGTTTCGTTCCTGTATTTTACTATTTCTGTATTTTTTAAGGTTCGTTGTTGTTGCTGATGTTTTTGAGACAAGGTCTCATTCTCTAGCCCAAACTGACCTAGAATTCACTGTGCAGCCACGGCTAGCCTTAAACTCAGGGCAATGCTCCGGTCTTAACCTCCCACGCGTTGGGAGTATAGGCATGAGACACTGTGCCGGACTCCCTGGGAAAGCTAATCTCAGCCCACTTCCAACAGAACACTGCTGATTGGTGGACTTTCTTTTTGCTGCAGCAGCAGGTGAGGCACTGTGTGACTCCACACTGCCGTCAGCACCGATCCCCTGGACGGTGACCTCAGAGGTAGACAGATCACAGTCTGCAGGGTGTACTGGGCAGGGCCAGCCCTGCGAAGACCAGGGCTAAGGTGTTCTTAATGAAGTTTGATTTCAAGGGAAGGCTTAGTGGGCAAACCCGCTGAGTCCTTACACTGACTTAGCTCCCCCTACTCAGTGCTACCCTGGACAGTCAGCAGCCTCTGACTCTCAGTTCGTGAGTCTGAATGGGGCCTTCAAGTGAAGGGTTGGATGTGCTAACCTGAGGCAGCTCCAGGAACCGAGTGCCTCTTATAAGAGGGTCCCCTGTTCACATCCAAGCCTAGTTGCCGCCACTGGGAGTAAGGGAAGGCAGTAAGCTTGGGCAGTAGATGGGCGGGGAAGAGGCTGGAGCAGATGAGGATGTGTGTGTGTCTTCTGTTCTCCAGGAAATGTTGGTACGGAAAGGGAGAATAAGGAATAAGAATTTGAAGTCATGGTTTTTACAGACAGTATTTTCTGCACTTGTGTTTTCCTTTCGTTTCTACCAGTGCATCCAATGATGCCTACAAGATCTAAGGGGACAAAGAGCCTCGCCCAGCAGAGGTCACTGCAGTGTGGAGTAGTCCTCTCCAAAGGTTTTAGAATGTGGAAAGTCAGCATTGGGCCGTCAGCTGCCCTCCCTATGTATCCCCATTAGGCGTGTAGAATGCAGAATCTTCCTTGCAATTTGGTTTGAAGAAGCCTTTTGTTCTCTGTCTACTAGATAGACGAGATAGCCACAGGGGCATAGTGAATTTCAGAAAGCTCTTTTCTCGCATAGGATAGAGCCACAGAAAACTGGAGTAGTGTGCCCTTCTGGCCAGTGGTAGGACATATATAAGGAACCCTTTTCAGGTTACTTAGAAAGCCTTGAACATCTGGCACTTACTCAGACCCAAAGGTCATACACAGGAAGAGAGCTCTGATCACGCATGGAACATAAAACCCACAGAACCAAGGCATCTTCAAATAGCTTCAGCTCCCACCGTCTCCAGCTCTCCTCCCTTCTGCCACTTAGCTGTTAAAAATCAAGCTTACTCTTCTGGTTTCAATAGTTTTCAGAGCTCAGCTGCCCTCCTGTCCCTTTATACACATAGAACAAGAATGATGTGATCTGCCAGCCAGTGCCCATTAGGCAGGGCGTATCTCCCTGAACTACAAATGGCAGGCAGAGGACTTAATGGTAGGTTAACTCGGAGGTAGAGGATGCAAATCTCTGTGCTTGACCTTCAATGATGCAAACGAAATAAAATTTTAAGATTTGGGATAATGTGCTTCCCCTTGTCAAGAAATTAAAGTCAGATAAGGACATAAGGGCTGTGGGGGTGACTCAGTGGCTAAGAACACTGGCCACTCTTCCAAAGGATCTGGATTTGATTCCCAGCATCCCCACGTGGCAGTTCACAACTGTCTGTAACTCCAGTTCCAGATATCTGACACCCTCATACAGACATACATGCAGGCAAAATAAATAAATAAGCATTAAAAGAAAAAGATTTGAGCATAAAGGCATTTTTTAAAACTGTGATGTACACAACACCATAGTTTTTTTTATCATGACTTGAATATTCCTCAAGATTTTAAATACTAGGAGCTTGGTGTGGCAATGTGAGAGGTTTTAGGACCTTTTGAAGTGATCTTAGTCACAGATCACTAGAGGCATTGCCCTGGAAAAAGAGAAGATGCTTGCAAGAAAACTCAATGATCAAGACATCAAGTAGCATCTAATCAAGCAGTAGAGGGCATTCTGTTAGCCATGGCTATGCCATCAGCCATCCTGGAGCTTAGAGGCTTTAGAGAATTTATCAACATGCCTGACAGGTGTGTGGTCAGCCGGCTGGTGTTCACTCAAGCTGTATCATCCCACTGTGCTGAGATGGTAGCTGGAGCTGGATTCGCCTGAAGATTCAACAGAACTGGAAGTCCTAGGATGACCATTGGTGCAACTGTCAGCTGGAGCGTCTGCATGTGTTCTCATTGGGTGCTCTGGGCTTCTTAATATTGGCAGCTCGTCCCAAGAGAGACTTCCCCAGGAAGAGTAAAGGACCAGGAGGAGAGTGCAGACTTTCTTATGCTTGGAGTGTAATGTTCTGTTACTGGCGTCGTGTGTGGTCAACAACAAGCCACTGCGTCTTCTAGCTCCCAGAAACAGAAACTCCATAATGACCAATGAGAGGAGGTGAGTCTCAGTGCAGGGGCCATCTTTGAAAATGATTGTAGACAAGCATTAATGAAGCCGCTCCTATATTGTGGCTGATTTGAGATGTATGGGGTTTTTACAGCAGCTCCTTCCCCTTCAGCCTTCCCCAAGATAAAATATTAATGAGATCATATGTGAACTCCCTGATAAATTAATGACTCCTTATAAAGCATGCTATTATTATTAGACTACCTCATCATTTCCTCCTGGAGTCCACAGAAGACAGGCACAATATTGCGTGTATCTCAACAACAAAACTTCATTAAATCCATTGAATAACACAGACATTCAAATTAAGTACAGATAAAATCCTGTTACAAACAAATTGCATTGGATTGTCTCAAAAAAAAAACAAAGAAAAAATAACAAAAACAAAAAACCAACCTACTGCAACCAGATGTTTCCCAGTCCCTACTTCCTTCAAGCAAGTATACCACGTAAGCAATGTGGAGGACGAGCAAAGAAGAAAACAGCCCCTGAAGTTTGCTGGAGTGGGATTCGAACCCCTTTTCTTTTAGTCTTACATCCCAGCATCTTGCAGTCTAAAAGGAATGCTTGCAGCATTCACAAGTGTGAGCTGCCTGGAAAACAGCTGAATTACAGAACTTGCTCCTTCATTCATTCTCCCATCAGGCTCCCCTGCAGGTGCTAGCGTGGGACCCATTTGATTCTTTGTCAGGGACTTGGTATACTCGTAGTGGACAAGTCTGGCCTGCAGCTGGAAGCCACACCCACACCAATGGCCATTTGCACCGTAAGAGTAAATACAAAATGGAGGAAAGGCTTTAGGGCTGCATGAACGTGTGATGACTATTAGCTAGCGTCTTGTCCCGGTGGCAATAAACCTGGGGAAAGCAAGTGAAAAGCTCATTTTTGTCATGATTTCAGTTCACAGCCAGCTGATTCCATCGCTGACCTGAGGTAAAACTGAGATACCATGTCAGGGCATTGTAGAGGAAAGCAGCTCACCTCATGATATCCGGGAAGCAGAGATGGGGTGGGTGGGGATAAGACATAACCTTTAAAAGCATAACCTCACCAACCGCCTCCCTCCAATCAAGGCCATTTTCCACAGTTTCCAATACCTGCCAATAGTTTGCTCAGTTATGAATCCATCAATCCACTGATTGCATCAGAGTCCTCACAATCCATCTTAGAATACTGCTATGAGGTGAAGTCTTTAGTATATGAGCCTTTGGAGACATTTTGGATCCAAATAGCAGTGAGTCATTTTCCCAACTTAGGCTCTTGCTTTATTTTGTCTGAGCAGACACATTTCTTAATAATTTCCTACTTACATTTGTTTCATAGTCCTAAGAGCTTAGGTCACATCTAGACCTAGGGATGGGAAACCATTTCGTAATGAAGAGGCTCCCAGAAATGATCCCAGGCCTTCCCCCCACCCACGGAAGCCTGGCTAACCACAGCTAAGGCATTGTTCTTTCTCGGTGAAGCTCAGAACACTCCACTTTGCCCCACAGATCTCTACCTTCCTTCCTTCCCTTTGGCCAATGCCCACACGGGCAAAAGAAGGAGCATGCCTTTTTACAGGAAGTGGCCGGACGCCAATCTGCCTGCTCATACAGGTTCCCAAAATACACCGTATCTAAAACTGGAGCTCCCAGAGACAGACGCCATTTGTTCCTGCCATCTTCATGTTGTCTTCCCTTGTGGATTCAGACACGTCTATCCCTGTGTCTTTCTCCATTAAAGAATCCCATTTCCTACCCCCCTCCTTCGTCCACTGCCAAACTAACCTCATTCCTGCTACCAGAAGTCATTTAATCAACTGCTTTGTTTGGTCTCACAGTTAGACGCCATATGCACTACATTATTTGTGTTTGGGTTTTCTCTAATTTTGTCTTAAATGCAGCAAGCATGGGCTGGGAATCTGCTGAAATACCAAGTCTCTGCAAAGCTGTAGAGACACAGAAATACTCATAGAAGGCTGCAGAGTTGGAGACAATACTTTCCCAGACGGGCATAATCTTTTGGTCTCTCCCATGCTTGTCCTGTTTATGCTAGTAGATTGTCAGCACTTGAAAGATAAGAAATGGGCCTCTGTTCATAATCGTCACTCTCCTGTCAGCGCAGTAGTACAAGGCTCTGCTCACAATGGATCAAACTCCATGCTGATGTTCAGGTGGCCAATGGTCCCGGGTGAGAATAATCAGGCCAGAGGCTGCTTTTCTTTGAAAAGATGACTCAAAGTGTTGAGTATAGATTTACAAGAACCTATGGAGCTCAAAGGAGAAAATGGTCCTGAACTTCCAAAGCACGTCACATTGGTGCTAGCCTCAGGTGCAGTAAGGAGCTTGCCTTCAAAACCTGTTGCTTTGGCCTCAACCATTTATGAGACCCATGTCAACAAGCTTGTTTCTGATACCTTTCTAGTATATTCTTAAATGACAAATTTGACTTTAAGAAATTGGAGAGATTTAAGATTGCCTCTGTGTAGCTGTCTTAGCCCACTCAGAATGCTGCAACTGAAGAGCAAAGGCTGGGTGATTTATAGTGAACAAAATTGCATTTCCT
Organism: Cricetiscus sungorus; assembly: GCA_030556225.1. Classification (NCBI taxonomy): domain Eukaryota; kingdom Metazoa; phylum Chordata; class Mammalia; order Rodentia; family Cricetidae; genus Cricetiscus; species Cricetiscus sungorus. The sequence continues at coordinate 4,978,670 of JANBXA010000411.1, read as the reverse complement.
CACAGTTCTGGAAGCTGAGAAGTGCACTGTCCGGTCATGGGCAGCTTGGGTATCTGGTAAGGGCATGGTCTCCACTCCCATGGCAGAAAAGCTGGAGAAGAAATACTTTTTTTTCAAATATTTTTAAAAATTTTATATACATTGGTGTTTGCCTGCAAGTATGTCCATATGGGGGAATCAGATCCCCTAGAAGAGGAGTTATAGACAGCTGTGAGCTACCATGTGCTGGGAATTGAACCCGGGGCCTCTGGGAGAGCACCCAGTGCTCTAAACCAGGAAGCCATCTCTCCAGCCCAGAAAGCCCTGTTATGAAGGCATTAAACTCATCCATTAACGTAGAGCTCCAATGGTCCCATTACCTCATCGTAAAGGCCTCACCTCTGTTACTATTGACCATTACATTTCTTTTTAAACTTTTATTTATCATTTGTGTGTGTGTGTGTGTGTGTACATATTTGTACCTGAAATGGCACACATGTATGTGGGAATCAGAGGATAACATTTGGGCCCGTTTTCTCCTTCCGGTAATTAAACACCAGGAACCGTTACTTTTTCCTTGGGTCATCTCACCAGCCCATGGCAATTCAATCTCAATGTCAGTTTTGAAGAAGTCGAGCAGGCATACAGGGCACTAAGTCATCTTTTATCTCTAGTCCTACAACGGTGATTCTCAACCTTTCTGATGCTGCTTTCCACCCTTCAATACAGTTCCTCATGCTGTGCTGACGCCCCAACGGTAAAAGCATTTCCGTTGCAACTTCACGACTATAATTTTGCTACGGTTATGAGTCATAATGTAAATATCTGTATTTTCTGATGGCCTTAGGCAACCCCGGTGAAAAGGTCGTTGGACTCCAAAAGGGTTGCGACCCTCAGATTGAGAACCACTGCCTTACACCACTGTGTTGCCTTCAGAATCCTGAATAGAAGTGTCTGGAAGGCAGCTTACCCAGCTGGCCTGGCCCAGCAGAGAACAATAGATAATTTGGCAACTGTTCATTTTTATAAAGATTAGCTTTCGCCTTTTTCTTACCCCCCCAAAAAATAAACATGTTTTCTTGAAGTATGTTTGGCTTGTGAACCCCATACTTACATGTGTTTGGGGACAGAAGGATTGACAGTCCCGCCTGCAATATGACCGCTGCTGAGACGTCTCCATAAAAGGCCTTAATGTGCATGTCTACTTTCTTTCTGATGGCGTGCAGGAGCCTCTGAAAGGTGTGTGTGGTCTTAGTGGCTCTTATTAAGGACCTTCTTGCCTTCCCCAAACACGATAGAGCCTCTGAGTGCTAGTCTCAGGCTATGGTGGAAAGCTTTCCTTTTCCAATTGTTGTTTTATTGATCTTAGTGTATGCAGTAACTGCCCTTTCAGCTTTATGCATTTTAATTACTTGCTCTACCCCCACCACCTCTTCTTTAAATCTCTGAGTGATGGGATCACCAAGGGTACAATTTCGAATAATTCCAGTATAGCAACGAGCCATTTTTGTTAGTGGTGAACTTACCTTCTTTATCAGGCCAGCTCCAGAATGAAAAGCATTTTTCAGGGAAGGCTGGGAAAGCAGAGCTCACATCTTGCTGGCTTTGGGGTGGGCATAACATGAGCCCACTCAGCAAAGGCAGAGAGGCCACAGTGTGGGATGCATATGTGTGCCTGTGGGCTAGTGCTGGTGAACACATCTGTGAAGTCCCCTCCTGGAGAATGCAGTGACGAAGCTCTCTGCCTTCATCCGAGGCCCATCCAGGATAAGGAGCAGGCTAAAGCAAAGGCTGTCTGCTCTGCGGGCTCACAAAGGAGCTGCCGTGATCCCAGAGCAGCTTCCTCTTTCTCCTGTATTAATTATTTTTCTTTCTGCTGTGACAAAATATCTGACAGGAGCAACGTAAATAACTCAAATTTGGGGTCACAGTTTGCAAAGAGGATCCCGAACTCTCTGGAATGGGAGGGGAAACTCGGGCCTTGAACTCACCTCTGGGTGATGTTAAGGTTGGTCCCTTCCAAGCCAAGTGTGTACACATGCATGAGTGTGTCTGCGTGGCACATGCATGTGAGGCTGGGGTAATGTTTTTTGGTCAGGAGTCTTCGCAGTAGGCTTGGATGACTGGCCATTGAGCTTGTGGGATCTGCATGACTCAGTTTCCCCAGCTCTCACCTCTCCACACCTGGCATTTTGGTGCATTTTTTGGGGATCAATCTCAGGTTCCTTTGTTTGCAATGTTAGTGCTTACCAGTTGAGCCATCTTCCCAGGCCCCAAGCTACTTTTTAAAAATTATCTTTTCATTCTGGACTACGTCCTCCCCTTCTTTTTTCATTTCATAAAAAATCAACATATGACTCCAATATTAATTATAATAGTCATCATTCCCTTCCTTAAAATTGTTGTGAGGTACCCACCAGAGATCACTCAGGCACAGGCTGAAGCCAATAAATAGAATAGTCACTATTATTTGAATGGAAAGGACATTGCCTTTGCCGGCCTGAGTGCGGTCCCAAGCCTTTCTCAGGGTGAGCTTTTAAGCACAGAAGCACATTCTTAGTTGACACACTCTAGTTAGCAGGAACCATTAGCCAGAAGCAGAACCACAGAAACCATAAAGCAAGGTTAGCACATTTAGGGACTTCCCCAAACCGTGGACTTGGAAGGATTAGGTCTTTGTTCTTGTTTTGGCAGGGGATGCTGCCTATGTGCTAGTCCCAAGGCCTAAATGGTACTACCGTCATGGTGACAGTCGTGCTAGGGTCTGGGGGTGTGGCCTGAAACAAGACACTGCTTTAGGAACTGGTTTTCTTAGTTAATTTTGGGAAGCCATCTCATCACGTTGTGATCTGAGCACATGTGTGTCCACACACAGAGGCCTCAGCCTGAGTATTTCAGCCTCTGGGGCTAAGGGCGGCTGGGAATCTTAGCAAAGCAGGATGCTTGACATGCCGGGTCTTGGGCCCTGTGACAGCTTCTTACACACAGAAGTTGCTCCTCTCTCTGTCTCTCTGTCTCTGTCTCTGTCTCTGTCTCCGCCCCCCCCCCCTGTGTGTGTGTGTGTGTGTGTGTGTGTGTGTGTGTGTGTGTGTGTAATGTTCGTTTTGTTCTGTTTCCTTGCATGTATTTGGTGTGCTTGGTGTATTTATTCTCTGCAGGGTGTGAGTGGTGATGGTGAGAATGAAACTGAAGTCCAAAGCTGTATGGTTGTCCATGCTGGGCAGAAACTTGTTTTACTACATGGCCTGTATTTATTTTCCTCATTCCTCTCTCACTCTCCCTATCCCTCCATTCTTCCCTCTTCTCTTTTTTTGATATTAATTCTGTGACATTAAGAGAACAACAACAAAAAAAAATCCTGCATCTATTGGTGACTGAACTGGAGTCAACACCCATAGCATCCCTCTTAAAGCCAGGAGCCTGACTCAAAAGTGGTCAGGAGTTGCAGTTTCCAGGCGTAGGGCTTGGGGAAAGAGCCTTGCCTCTCAGGGATCCAGCTACCCGACCGTGCAAGGCTTTCTCTCAAGTCCCGTCTTATTGTGCAGTTCTCGGAGCACACCTATGGGGACACGTTCTTGCTCACAATAGCTCTACCACCAGGAATCGCATGAAGCAATAAGGCTCAATTCCCCACAGCCACGGCATTGAGCGTCCCTGCTTCCTGAAAGCATATGGCGCTGTGGATGCCTGCCAGGAGGCTCCGAGAACGGAAGTGAAGAGTGAATGAGCATCAGCAGCCAACATGTTGGGTTTGTCCCTCTTGCTCTCATTACTGCGCGCGTCAGCAGTGCTGTACTCGGGGTGGGAGCTGGTGCGGTTTTTGCCGATGATTTACAGGACCAGCGCTCCGGCTGGGCACGGCCACTGATTTCCACCGACTCCTTACGATGCTGCCCATCCGCCGGCCGCACTCTTCCCCTGCCTAGCCTACCTTTTTGGCATTTCCTACCTCTCAGTGTCTCTGTATTTACCTTACCACAGGGATAAGTGAAGGAGAGGGAGACCCTGTTTCAGTGAGCGATGGTGGCTTGAAGACCTGTTGACCTGCCTCCTGGGTACCGGGAGAGAGTCTGCGGAAGGAGGGGGAAAAGAAGATGGGAGACATTTTTATTTCTGATTTTATCTGCTTTTCTATTCCTTCTCAGTCTTCTCCAACTCTGACCCAATTTTGCCTTTTATTATGAAGCTAAAGACCTTGAAAAAACAAAACAAAGCAAAAAGCAAAAACAAAAACAAAAAAGCAGAAGACGATGGGAGGGGAGGCGGGATATGGTAAATTAAGCTAATCTCACGAGCAATCATTTTCATTTTGTACTGACTCCATTGGAATCCTAACATTCACAATACAAGCCCAAATTCCATTTCTAAAAGTTGGGGTTTTGTTTGTTTTGGCCATTTGAGAGTGGTGATTATTTTTTTCTCTTAATCACAAGTCGTCATGCAGGCACAAACATTGCTCTGTTGCCAGGCTATGGTATCCCAGGCCAGAGCGAAGGCAAGCATAGAGCTGACACAAAGGTAGAAAAGAGGTTCATGGATGCCTCAGAATCCTGTATTCTCTTTTATTCCCCAAAACAGGTGGGTCCACCCTAAGTTTATCAGTGTCACAAGGAGCTTTCCCAGCAGGCATTTACTCCTCAGGACAGGAGTAAGGCTGGTGCACGGAAAGATGACCTGAGACAAAGTTCTAATCAGTGATGTAAATTCAAATAGTCTTGCCACTTACAAATGACTCTCAGCCTAGTGACACCAAAACGTACCCATTGCAGATGATCAGTGCTGTTGGAAGGGGGTGAGGGGAGTGGGAGGGGGGAGGGGGTGGAGGGATGGGCGTGGGGGGTGATGGAGGACACCCTCAGCCCCAAAAGGCTGGTATGCAAAGTAGCTCCTTTGGGTGGGGTAAGTTGCTCTAAATCCATGAAGCCACAAGCTGTTCTTTGATAGTTACTGGCCATAATGAGTCCTAGTAGAGACCCAGGGACCCTCAGAATGCTATGACCACAGCCCATGAGTTCCCCAAATGATAAAACAGAAAGAAAGGAGACAGCATTGGCCGGTCACTTCGCCTTGATTGCCTAACTATTGGCCTGCTTCCTGTTATTTCCTTAACTAGTGTTTGATCACTGGAATAATGAGCCCGGTCTCTGGTCCCCTTTGGTTTGACTTGGCAGTCAGTGTTTGGAAGGGAGTCCTGGAATGCGTGTCTATTATACAACTGTTGATATTTGGATAGCTGAAGGATATAGTGACAGAAAATAAACTAAAAAGGAAATGGGGGTGTCTAGAAAGAGTGGAAGGAGGCAAGAGCCGTGGGGGGTGGGGCGGGGGACTGTAATTGAAACTGTGGCGCTGAGAACTTCTGAGAGCTGCAGCCTCTGAAACACGCACAGCTCCTATCCCAGGTGTCTAAGGAAAATATTTTGAAGATTTTGTGACTTTCATAGAATATTTAATAAATGCACATTTTTAATATCACTGTGTCCCATTTTAAGTTGAAAAGGGCTTATGAAGGCTTAATAGGATATTCGCTTTGAGTCAGGGGGGAAGGAATGTGATAAAGACAGCGATTTACCTGAGATCTGAGAGAGACCCTGGGGATGGCTCTTGACTGCGATGTAGGATTAATCATCCTCTGAAATCTCAAGTTCATCTGCATATGTTTTGGAGAGGTGTGGAGTCCCATCTTTCCTCAGCAGCTGTATTTGTTCAGTTTGCTGACACCAGACTCTTAGGCTATTGTCAAGATGGCACTTAAAGCCCGTTCGAATTAGGTAGAACATCCTTTGAAATAGTCTTAGTCTCATTTTTTTCAAAATGTGTGCAATGAGGAAAATTCATTTCCTTCCTGTCTAGAAAAGTTAATGATCATTTTCCATTATATTAAAATATTACCCATTGTTATGACTTCAGCTTAATGTTCCCGAGTTTAGCTATGCCAAGGCCGAGCCACCCATGTGTTATTTTAGACTTCCTCAAAAAGAAAAAAAAATAGATTGTTTAAGATGAGTTATGATTTTTTTTTTTAAAAAAAAGGCAAGTCACACCATTTGGGGAGAATTAGTAGGTAATTATATATATATTTTTAAAATCACTTTTAGCATGAAAGCCCAAATTTTTAACAATGTTGACTCCAGAATATAATTATAAATGCCACGTTGAATCTCTGAACCAGAAATAAGAGCTTTCTTTTAAGATATAATAAATGCTTTACGTATTGGGGCACTGTTTCTCAGTAGAGATGAAGAGTAGAATTATAGGCTACTATTGTATTGTAATCCCTCAAATAGTTTATTATTTATTTTTAAATTTCCATAATCTCCCAGGGGCAATTTGTGTCTGAAAAAAAATGTGGCAGGTTCTGGAAGGAGCCTCACTGAAAGGACCAGCGTGGCCTCAGGAAAAGGAAAGACACAATCCAAGGTCTGGGCAGTGACTTGGCAAATGTAAGGCGCCCAGAGTTGGAGCTCCACTCCTGTAGCCTGAAACAAAGACAAGAGGAGGAGGCGGTCCTGGGATCCCAGCAAAGAGCGAAGCACCTGCGAAGGCAGGAAGCCTGGCTGTCCCCACGCAGCTCAGTGGAGGCAGGTCCTTCCTCCTCCACACCCTCCCAGGCCAGTGTGCCTGGACCACCAGCTGGAGGTCCAAACAGCACAAACTTCCTTTCATTTTTAAGGATGAAGTCTGAGGTCAAGGTGCTGATGGGACTGGCCTCCTCTGGGGCCTGTGTCTGGCCTATGGATGGATGGTCACCCTCTGGCTGCCTCTTTACTTGGTGCCTATGTGCCTTGATGTTTCTCTTTGTCACAACAAGGACAGCAACTGTACCAGGCCAATCGCCTCCCTGAAAACCCTGTATCTAAACAGGCAGCTTCACATTCGCCCATATAATCTCCCTTTTACCTTAATTACGTCTTTGTAGACGCACATTCTGGGGCCCTGGGGTTGGGTCTTTAACAGGAATCTGGAGGACACAATGTAGTCCCCATTGCTTTCTTGCTGCTGCTTTAACATGTAAGAGCAGGTGAGGTACCTGTGGTTCACAGATGTAGGCTTAAAGGAAGAGTTACAGGAGATGGAGGCTGTCCACCTACACAGAGGTGCTTTGGGCACTGAAAATTGTAGGAAAGTAGTTTTATTTGGGCCGAACTAGTTTTTAACTTTTGTAGTGGACATTTGAGACGTGCTTCAAATGGAGAAAATGGTATAACTGTTTTCTAATGGTACAACTGCCTGCGTTCCTTGCCTGGGTCCAACCATTGTGATGCTGAACCCCTTGTTCCATCCATCCTTCTCCCTTAAATGTTTTTAACATAAACTTGGCTGCTGTGTCATTTTATTCCATGCCTCTTAAATATGAATATTTAATTATGAGACTATTAAAACACAAACACTATCTTACATGTTGATAATGCCATTCTCATGCCTTAAAAATGAATACTGATCTCACACTTCAATCCCAATTCAAATTTTCCTCATCTCAAGAAAATTATAATTTATTGCACAAAGCAGGAGTCTAGACAAGATTGTTATTACATTTGGTTTTTAGAAGAACATTTGTTGTGGGAAAATGGTATTTCCAGAGACAGCCACTTAGCTTATCCTGTAAAGTTGGCGTTGTGTTTATTTGTTTACTTGGAACTGATCCCAAATACCCAAATAAATTCACTGCCTGATGGAGTGGCCTGGATTGACCTGTGTACGTTTTAGCCTTGATGGGTTCTGCAGGCTGACCTGGTGAGTGGCCAGCCTTACCACACAGAGAATCAGACTAGCTTTCTTTTTAGAGTCTCTATTCCTGTGTCATTGTAGTGTAGTCTATAATGTTCCCTCTAACCATAGATAACATCTAACCATAGATGACATACAAAACACAACGTTCCCCACTTTATCCTTACATAGCCTGGGTTTCAACTGCCCCTCTCCAGCTCTCTACAAAAACTTGTCTTGTTAGTTTCACTGCCACTCAAGGCCACTGTCCTTTATTGAGTCTTCCAAGCTCAATGTCTATTTCCTCGTGGATGCTACACATTTGCGATCACAGGAACTGCCTGTTTTATCCACATACTAGACAAAACCCAGCTCCTTCAGGGGTCTCCACAAACTGTCATTCACACCCATTCAGCACTTTGAGGGCTTTGTCGCTTTTAACTATAGGAGTAGAGTCAGTGAGACGGCTGATGGAGTTAAAGACACTTGCTGTACAAACCGGAGGACCCAAGTTCGATTCCCAAAAGAAATGGAGGTTGGAGAGGTGTCTCCCAAAACACAGTTGTTCTCAGACCTTCATAGCAAATGTCCCATGCGTGCACACACACACACACACACACACACACACACACACACACAGACACACACACACACACCATCATCATCATCATCATAACAATAATAATAAACAATAAAATTAATTGGGGGTTGCCACATGGGTCAAAACCATTTACCTGTCTCTCTCTCTCCCTGTTTCTCTCTCTCCCTCTCTCTCCCTCTCTCTCTCTCTCTCTCTCTCTCTCTCTCTCTCTCTCTCTCTCTCCTCTCTGTCTGTCTCTCTCTCTCTGTGTGTGTGTGTGTGTGTGTGTGTGTGTGTGTGTGTGTGTGTATGGTATATAGGTTTGGACATGGTCACGTGTGTGGAAATAAGTATGAAGATCAGGAATGGACATCAGGTATCTTCCTCGATTGCTTTTCTTCTGTAATACCTATTTATTTCTTTATTTTTGAGATAGGACTTCTCGCTGAACCTGGGGCTTCCTGGCTGGCTAGACCAGGCTCTTCCCATCTCCGTCTCCTCAGGCCCAAGCTGCTCCACTGAGCTCAGCTTTTTATAGGATCCTGGGGACAGAAGCAGACCTTCATGCTTGTGTGGCATGAAGTTTTCTGAGGGAACTATCTGACTCCCAGCTCTGGCCAGGGTTCTTTCTCTTTCCCTTCCTCCACGTTCCTCTGTCACTTTCCTCGGCTTGCAGTCAACTGAAACTTGCCTTTCTCCCCGAGGACTGAAACACCAGCTGCCATCCCAGCATGCGAAGAAAGCTCTCCCTACCAGTGAGAGCACTGACTGAGCGTGAGTGTGCTTGAGCCACATAGTTTTTCCAACTCATCCAAACGTCCTATACAGAGAAACGCACTTCATGGAGTGGGTGCATATGCGTAGCATAGCAACGCCTGCAAGATGCCCAAGTGTACATGGGAAGCCGTGGTCAGGGTCAGGAGCCTCTAGTCCTTGAAAGAAAGGAATCACAACATCTTAATTCCCCCCTTGCTAAGCCACAGTGTTGGCCATTTTTGCTATCAGAACTTCCTGTCGAGAAAATGCATCTACCGTCTGACCATGCATGCATCCCCTGGGTCTGCCTGCAAAGGGTATTCTAATGGCTACACTATTTGAATCGCTCTGCATTTCCAATGTGCTGGCCTCATTATCTTACAAAATCTGTCTGTCCTTTGTTTGGAAGTGTGCATACTGTGAAGGCTGGTGCATCTTACATCTCAGGTGAAAATAGTAGATTTATGAGCTGTCCTTCGGTTCTTGCCTGCCCTCTCCAAAGGCCACGACCTCGAAACATCAGTCACTGAAACCTGTTTTGGTGCTCGCTCTGAAATTCTGCTTTTTAAGAACATTTCATAATGAAGCCTTGGAAACAAGCACACGGAGGTTTCACTCCTGACATACCCCAGAAGGTCACATGCTCTAATTCAGCTTAAAGGGACACTAATCATATTCAGTGTGTGAGCAGAGAGGCTTACAGTTGGAGATGACACCATCATTTGCATAGGATGTAAAAATGAAGGACCATTAATTTTATAGCATTAATTGAAGAGCAGAAGTGTTAGACCTCTATAATTATCTCCAGTGAATACATTTCAAAGACATCTCCACAAATGAGGCTTGCGCGTGTGAATGTGTGAGGGCATAGACACAAAGAGCAAAGCAGGCCCCACTTTGTCCTCCTTCAAGACGCACACATTAGTGAATTGTTAAGTTAAAAGCCTAACTTAAATTTGAATTGCTTCTTCTGTGTGGAAACAAGACGTGTGAATTCTAGACTCCCAGGGGGATAGTTTTCACAGAAGGAGGCTACCCAGCCTGAATGCCACATTTCAGAGCCACTGAGATGGAGAACAAGAGAAGTGGCAGCTCCAGGGGGTGGGCCATGTCCCCATATGTCCTCCAACACTCTGAGCTCCATCAATCATAGCTTCACGGGGACCCGAGACCCTTCCTCTTAGCATGCCTTTTCCCATAAGCTGTATTTACCCATCCTATGTGTGTTCCCACAAGCTGGTGCCTTGGCTCAATAGATAGGGGTGCAAATAACTAATTTTAGAGGTTTGCAATCCAAGGTCAAAATGAAAGTGTTCTCTCTCTCTCTCTCTCTCTCTCTCTCTCTCTCTCTCTCTCTCTCTCTCTACGTGCATGCGTGCGTGTGTGCGTGTGCGTGTGTGTGTGTGGCTGAGGCAAGGTTTCATGTAGTTCAGGCTGGCTACAAACTTGAAGCCTTAAACTGTTTGATCCTTCTGCCCCCACCTCATGAGTGCTGGCGCGAACCACTATACCCGGTGGGAAACTGGCATTTCTAAAAATTCAAAGCAGAGTATTATAAAAGTCATTTAAGTGCCATTAGTTTTGGAGTCAAAAAAGTCAAAGTAGAATAAAGGATGTGGCTTATTGGGGGAGGGAAAAGAAGTGACAGAAAGGAAAGCCAGCTGTGTGATTGCAGCCGACACTGGGCTGAGTAAAAGGCATCTCTCCATTCTCAGGGCTGCGGGCCCATTGTTCTGAGTGCTGAGGTCTTGGGAACTGAGGAGTCTGGGAATGGGAGGTGCAGCCTGAGGCTTCAGAGCTACTTGGGAGTTTTAGTAATTATATTGACATGAAAGACTCATCACTTTTAAAAATATGAGCTACCTCTGAACCTTCGAGTCCCAGAATCTCCCTGGGGTATAATTTGGGGTTCCTGAGGGAAAGGTTGGAAGCCAGTGGTGTAAATCTAGCAAGCCTTTAGCTAATGAGCTAACCCGATGCACACACTCAGTTTAAATGCCCCTGTCCCCAGGGTCCCTGCAGGCGTGATAACATTGGTGAGAGTCTCAGGTACCACAGTGATACACCAGTAGAGGAGGAACTTGGGAGCATGAGTGGCGTTTAAGGTATCTTACCCTATGGAGCATCGTCTAACTCTGCAAGAAGCACCTCTGGGTTTAAGGGGTTACTAGGGGCGGTGACAGCTTCCTTTCAATTCTTATATACTCCCAGCTCAATTTGCTTTTCATTTCATGCTTCATTTACTCAGTCTGGTACAACATCCTTTTCTTTTTTTAAGGTTTCCTTGAGGTAGATTGTATATACAATGAACTTTACATATTTAAAGTGTGCAATTGATGTGTTTGGAAACACACATACACACGCACACCTACTCGTGAAGTTAAAGCATCAAATATTTCTACTACTAACCCAAAGTTTCCTGTCCTCTTGCAACGCTACAGTCCCTCTGCCCTTCCCCAGCAACTGCTGACCTGTTTGTTGTTGAAGATTGGCGTGCATTTTCTAGATGCACACACGAATGCCCATCTCACTCTTCTTTTGCCACGCTCCTCTCCTTCATCAGCACTCCTTGCTGCTAGAGGCATTCCTCCATCAAGCTAAAAATACTTTCACACTCTGAGACGGTCCTTGATGTGACAAGATATGTGTCTTACAAAGGACGTGAGCACTAGTTTTTGTATAATGCTTATTCTGAGACATTCATGGAATTGGACAGATCGTTTTGCTTTTTGTTGTTGTTGTTTTTAAGATAAATTCTTATCATTTAGTCTTCTTTTGAGGTTTAAAATGTAAGGACTTGAGGCGGGTTCCCTCAGATCAGTCCATGAATCTGGGTGTGAAACATTCTCATTTCTTTCTATTAGGTCAATAAAGCAGCATGCTGACCTTTTGTGCGGAATGTTAACCAATCCGGTGTGCCTGTGAGAGAGATTTACTTCCTGCTTGTTTTTCTGACAGCCCTTTGCACACACACACACACACACACACACACACACACACAGCACACACGCACACACACACACCAATCTCCAGAGCAGCCTCACTTCAGGCTGAAGTCTGCTCAGATGTTTCAGGCCACACTTCTACACTTGTAAATGACAGGAAAGTAACAATAGGCAATGTAAGTGAAAAACTAACCAAAGCAAAGCAGGCAGTGCCCCAAACAGTTGAAGTCCTGGAATTGCTGGACTGGATCCAGAGGCTCAAGCATGTCCACACCCAGCCCCTTTTAGCCCTGCCTTTCTCTGTATTGATTTTCCTCCCAGGCAATTCTCTCTGCATAGCCATCTCCTGTAGCTTTGGGCTCAAGCCTGATGACTTCAAGCCTAGGAGTTTCTCAACCCACTGTCCCAACACAAAGAAACGTGGAAGAAGGAATACCCTGGACAGCGCCTCACTGAGCATTCACCCAGGGCCAAGGGTGGAAAAGGGCAGACAATCCCTTGTGCACTACTATGAGGAGGGTGCCTTCTCACCCCAGGGAAATTAAGTATGTTAACTAAAAAAGAAATGGGGGGGGCATAGAGTCTAATCACAAAATAGAAGATGCTCACTGAAATCATTCTAGCTTCTGCAAGCCAGGGCACAAGTATATTAACAGGACTTAAAATGAAATAGGCTTTGAGAATTTGAAATGATGCAAAGAAAGGAATATTGAATTATCTCTGTGGTTGAGAGGCAGTCACCTTTCAGAAGAAAAGTGACAATGTCCTAGAGGGAGTATTCTATGCTGAGTACCAGCCACATGCTATGTTAGTAACAGTGATGGGGTAAGGGAGGGGTTCTCCCCTAGAGCATGAACACTGGCTATGGCTCTATAAACATTATAACTACTTTTTAGCTCTCTGTGAACTGAACTGATTAATGTGATTAATACATCATATATCTGTGTATCTTAGCTCATATGAACCAACTTCTTGTTACTGACATAGCAAAATCGAGAACTTAACTGTTCTGTTTCTGTGCAGAGTGTTTCTACCGGGTCCTGGGAACGTCTACATATTGCTATGTGTGGAGTAGAACTCAATAGAAGACTATAGCAACTTTAAGAAACCTTTGACCAATACACTGATCTCAAGAGAAATTTTAGGCTGTTAAACATATAAAGAAATGAGTGCTTCATATGGATTTTCTAGTGGAAACCTCAGATAGCATTAAAGGCCAGGTACCAGGAGAAAAATTCTTAATTTCTTCTAGGAGATTATCATCCTCTGAGAGTGAGCCTTGGGAATGTCGTAACAGGAGGAATTTAAGTACATAGATGATGTTAATTCCTCAAGCATACATCAAATTGTGCCAAAGAGTTTAATTTCCATACTCAGGACATGATCATAAAAAGGGGGACCTCTTGGTACTAAGCTAAGCTAACCCTCTCAGGTACAGCGATGAGGCTCAAATTTGGTCCTGATGTAGAAGCCAAATTACAATGCTAATGGAAAGTCATAGCCTTATCGAGTCTTTCATGTCAAAGTTAGGGCATACTTAATGGAGAAGAAAGGGACCTTGGGAATTTAATTTAAGGACATATAAAAATCTTCCAGTGGTTCAAAGAACCATGAATTTTCAGTGGTTCTGAACATCTGGCCTATCACCAATGAGTATCTGGACTTGCAGACTAGTGTAATGTCCACTGAGGTCGCAGCGATGGTGTTGGCTGGATAATAGCATGCTCGAAGCTTGGGATAGTCTGTGTAGCATAGAGTCTATCCTCAGACTCATAATGTATTTTGGTTGCTCTTTGACCTTTTATACCATAAAGTGCATGGACTCAGAATCAAAAAGTAGAAGCTCAAAAGATTTAACAAATCGAACAAGCCTACTGTAGAAGGTTTCCTACAATTCTGGGATCTTCCAACTTAAGGGATGAATTGTTCTGTTGAGAAAGGACATGCTATCATTGAATTAGAAAGTGAGGCTCCAGCTGAAAGGGGGCTAGTTTAGACTCTTTATGCCCCTGCAAAATCAGGCAACAAAAGGGGCTTTCACTGTTGCCTAGGGAATTGGTTCTTACTGACATAGCAAAATAGAGAGTTATACCATCCTGTACAATGAGAATACAGCTCTGTACAAGCATGCTTCTGGAGCCCCAGGACCCTCTGGGTACCTCCAATGTCACCATGTCTGAGAGTAAAAGACTATAGCAAAAATATGTCAGAAAGACCACCAAGAAGCATTTACCACCCCCAGATGAAGGATGAAAGAATTTATTAATCAGGTAAAGGGTCTTCACCTGCTAGTTTTAAAGAGCTCTAGTTGTTATTTTTTAAGCATAGCATAATTAAGATGAAAAATGTCATAAAATCCATGGCCATATGATTGCTTACAGAAATGATATCATAGATCCTCATTTGTACTCCTTTCAATATACAGGTCTGTCCACTATTCTTTCCCCTTCTTTTTTCAACTTCCTCTTATTTCTACAACATCCTATGGGTAAGAACAGGCAGTGCCTGGTCCACAGAACATCAGTATGGATTGACTCAACTGAAGGCAGTGAATCCCCCAGTGACCTGAGCCTAGGACTCGAAAGTGTAACCTGAGGAAGCTCTGACTCACGGCCTTGGAGGAGGAGGTGTGCCTATTTCCTAGTCATGAAAAGAATTACTGCAGGATGTTAGGCAGTAGCATTTGTCCTCGTCTGTGCTGTTCAGAACTTTAATGTAGAAGAAGCTGAAAGGCAGACTGGGTGACTAGAGGGTAGATAGATGCTATGGCTGTACTTTACAGCACGAGTCACCGAGTCACCGTTTACCTCTTTAGTGTTTGGAAGGCCTTCCACCTGCCCATGGCAGAGGTTGAAAACTTGCTTTTTCTCAGCTGAAGATGAGCCATGTGACCAGATGTGCCATATGAGAATTCATTTTTGAAAGAGAGTGTCATTAAGACGACACCTGAAGAAGGTAGTTTGGTCAGGGAGGCAGAGACTCATTATCTGAGACAATAGAGTAGTCAGATTTTCTGGCCATGATTTTGCTGGGGGAATGACCACATTTGTTTCACGGATCACCCCAGTGACACATCCTGAAGACTGTTCCTATATCCACCACCCCCTACTTGATTTTTAGGCCATCTAGAAATTTTCTGGGCTACCAAAAAATCCATTACCAAGTTCCTCTTCGTGCTTCACCTAGCTGGAGTTGGTTGGTTGTTCCCTGCTAAAGACTCTTGCTGAGAACCGCAAAAGCTCTTCCTGCCTGTCCTAGCCCCTGCTGAAAAACACAGAGAAAGGACCCTTCTATTCCTGCAGATGTTTCTGTATCCCCATTGTCCCCTGATCAACACTCTGGACACACATCAGGTAAAAGGAAGAGTTGCAACTTAAGCAATTCCTTACACAAAGGAACATTAGCACAGCTGTGGTTTGCCTAGAAAACTTAAGAGTGGCCCATACAGGGAAAGCCCATCTGTTTGGGGACATTAAATCTGCTGGCAGTCCGCAGGATGTCGCACACCCAAAGCAGGGACTCTAACTGCGAAGCCTAATTCTATAGACAAATTGTATTTGCCCCTTCTGGCAGCCTCGTGGGATACATCACTATGTACAGGGGCTGTTTGTTGCATCAGTCTGTAGCTGTTATATGTTAACAGGTCTGCAGTGTAGTTTGACTAAATCTAAGTTTCATACTGGATTTGAGAAAAATTCTGAAACAGCTTATCCCAAAGAACACAGAATGTGTTTTCAGCTCAAAATTCCTAGAAAGCCCAAAAAAAAAAAAAAAAAAAAAAGAACTTCAAGATTTTTAACTAAGAAGAATGCTTATTAAGCCAGATTTCTAAGGATTCTTAAGTGTCATTTATCAGGTGCTCAAAACGAATTTTTCTTGTAATTTGTGTTTTTAAGGTCTGGATATGGGACTTAAAACGGTCCAGTCCATCAAAGCTTATGTCATGCTGGGTTAGTGGAGTAGAACGAAGACCATTATCAAAAGGATAGCTTGTTCTCTGATTACTCACACGTACAAACTATCTTTCCTTTATAGCCCATTTTAGTACAAGTGCCCAACATCCGCTTGCTTTGCTGGTACCATATGGTGTTGATGTAGGTTTATTTAGGCTCTGTTATCTGGGGAACTGAAAATTGACTGGGGAGTTAGGCAAACTCTTATCTCCTGCTGGCTCCTTTGCTTGCTTATGCTGCACTTTAAATAAATCACTGAGCCCCTGAGCCTCTGTTTTCCCATTTAGAGAATGGGATGGGTGAATGTCTGCTTCGCAGGCTCTTGGGAAGCCGGGGACCGTGAAGATCTGCCGTGTGCCGGAAGGCGAAGAGCTATCGGAGACAAATGCGTGCAGAAGCCTTGTCTGTGAGAAGGCCACACACGCCTGCAGGAGAGATGCCGCCTCTCCCTAGACTCATTCAGAGCGCTCAAAAGCAAGCAGGGCCCCTTTCACGTTTCCCTCCGGAGGATTTCCTGTCCTCTCCCTGGTATTAATTGATGGTGGGCACCCAAATTCCACATCATTGCTTCCTCTCGCTTGCCCTTGTTTGGATTACTTGTTTTCTCAGAGGCAGTAAGGAGAAGAGCTGTGGCTTTGAGGGTTACATTTGCAGACCCGAATGTGCATACACAAAGTGGCAGGGCTCATCTTGTCCCGCCTCCTGTCTCCACAGAGCTGTCCTTTCGAGAAGACAGTTGGGACAAGAGATGGGGAACTCACTACCTCTGCTCCTGACAAGCTGGCTAACGCGGCATAACACCAGGCATACCAGTTAAGGTGAAGGCTACATATCAAGAGGCCCAACTACTTAGTGACTTTTTGACAGCCACCCCACCCCCATCTCTCTGAACAGGCTAGCCTGGCCTAGCGGCTATCTCCTCTTCCCCTCCTTGTGGGAATTCTACCGTCCTGAGCACAGTTCTGCTCATGATGGGAGATACCAGCATAGAACACTTTAGAACATTGTTCTGCTAAGTCAATGACACTCGGTGGTGATGGGTCAATACCAGTGGGACTATTTTATCTCTTCTTTGAATGTCTTATTTTGATGGGATTAGAAACCATTTCCTGCTGTTTTTTTTTTCAATGACTTTTGACACTTCCCTGTGACGAGAACATTGGGCAGTGGCTTTTCCAGACTGCTCCTAATCTATGGTCCTCTTACTAACCCAGTTCCCTGGAGGCTTGGAGACAGGTATAACCTGGCCAACAGGGACTCTAGCTCTACTGGGGACGCCCACAGGATAAGGATGAGGAAATCACAGGTAAAGTGCCTCAGCAGAGGCTTCAGGAAAGCTCTCAACACCAAGAGGACACTTTCTCGGGAAAGTGTGACCAGGTTTCCCAAACAGAAGGAGCTCACTACAAGCTAGCTGACTGAAGACTGAAGGGACATTTTGGTGAGTATCTCTGCAGTCTGCAGTCTGCCTGCATCAAAGAAAGGTCACAACACTCCTCTCGCTGGCCAGCTTAGAATCGGTGAACTGTACTCGGAAGACTGGAAGGCGTCTTGCAGATGGACAGCTGAAGCCTGTAAGAGCCCAATCAGAAGAGCTTCGTCTCTGCAGAAACCACTATCACCTGTGTCTCTGCTGGGGGGGTTGATTCAGCTTTTATGCATTTTGCCTGTAGGTGGGTCATTTGGGCATCCACCCTGCAATTTTCTTGGCTGAGTGCCCAAAGCCAGTGAGGGGGGGGGTGCAGTAGATCCAGGAATAGAATCCAACCTCACCACAGCCTGCCACAGACTTGCCCAGTGACCTCAGACCATGAATGACCTTTTCTCAAGGCACAGAATGCCAAAGACAATAGGAAGGCATTTTAGACTAGTGTTCTCCTCTGCCTTCAGTCGTCACGGCACTCAGAACCTAGTATCGTATTTGTTCTCATTTCAGGGCAATGTGAATTATAACAAATGGACAAATCAACCCCCAGTTGGGATGACGTGACATGAAGGAAGTTCTTTTTTCCTTCTCCTAGCAGCTCCTGGAAAGTGCTCCGTTGGTTGTTGATGGGGTGTGGGGAGGGACTTGCTGCTTACAGTCATTTAAGGATGGCAGAACCAGAGTTGCTTCCAACCCTTGCTTCCAAGGGCACCTGGGCATTCCCTGGGCAGGAGAAAAGGAAACCTGGAGGATGGAACTTCAAACACCCAGGCATGAAGTACTACGCCCAATGCAATGAAGCCAGTTACATAGCTACCCCTAACCAAAAAGGGGGAGGAGAGAATACAGAAGAAACACATCAGTATAAACAAAAGTTCCTGTAAAACAAAATGAAGATGCTAAAGCCAGTGGAATCTTAAGGTTCTTTTGGTTTATTTTCTATAATTTCCAGATCATTCATGCACTGTCCATTCGCAAATGTCTATTAACTCCTTTTCTGAGTGTTTGTGTGTATGCCACATGTATGCAGTGTCTACAGAGACAAGAAGAAGAAATTAGATCCTCTGGAAAATAGTTACATGTGACTGAGCTGCCCAGTGTGGGTGCTGAACCCAAACTCAGGCCTCCAGGGAGCATTCTCAACTCCTAAGCCGCCTTTGCAACCTCTATTCAGCTCTTGCTGTGTATCTGATACTGTGTTAAATGCTTAAAGGTAACTTGAAGTGTATAAAATTTGATCTCTAGCACAAGGAGTTCACAGACTAATAGGAGAAACAGTAACAAAAAGCAGTAACAAATGTGCTGGGGATGCACCTCTGTTTGCAGAGTACTTGCTTAGCATGTACAAGGCCCCAGTTTGATTTCTTTCCCAGCATATAAAAATAGATGTGGTAGCACAAATCTGCCTAAAGAGGTGGAGAAAGGAAGATCAGAAATCCAAGGTCATCTTCAGCAACGTAGGGAGTTCCTGGTTGGTCTAAGATGCATAAGACCCTGTCTTAAAATGGAATAATAACAAATGAAACAATAGAAGGATTTATATGTAAGGGATGCCCTATATAACGGGTTGCATAAACACAAAGGGAAGGTCTGCCCACATGAGCCCTTAGTTATGAAGAACTTCCCTATACAAAAGGAAGAAAAGGACAATTTTGGATCGGGACCAGCATTAGCAAATACATAAACTAACGAAAGGTTAGTAAGTACTTAAAAATGGAATGTGGGGGAAACAGACAGCTCAGTGGTTTAAGAATATGCACTGCTCTTCCAGAGGACCAAAGTTTGATTCCTAGCACCCCTGACATATGGCTCACATCTGCCTATAACTCCAGCCCCGTGGGGACCTGGACTTCTGTTTCCTTGAGTATCTGCGCTTTACCCACACAGACACAAATACACACGCTCAAAATTATTAAAGACTAAACCCATACAAAATGGAATGTGGTGAGATTGGTGGGTAGAGCAAAGCATCAGGAAAGAGACGCGTGGGTGAAAAGGTACGAAAGTAGGTTAGTATTAAATTACTAAAGCCACACACACTTGCAATGATTTTTTTTTCTTTGCTTTTTCTAATTATGCACAATTTCCCCTTCTCAAATACCGGGTTCAAACCCTCCATCTCTGAGTATTCAGGCATGGCTAAATTCAGACCCAAGTGCTCTCTGTCTCTATACTGTCCCTCCATGTGTTTGCAGAAGTGAAGCCTCCAGCTTGGTACAGTAGCCAAGTAGAAGCAGTGTACTTGGTCTCTCCATGACTCATGGTCTCACTCAACAGAAAGATACAGCAAAGTTACTTGGTTTACGGAACTCCTGTCTCCATCCGTAAACCATCTCATTCTCTCATTAACCAGTTGCTGAGACGCTTGCTCTGGTTCTCAGCTTGGAGTTGGTAAAGGGTGGTTATTCAAAAGAAAACCAAGGTACATTTAAAGGGTAAAGGATGAATGGGCTCTTAAAAGGGAAAGCAACATTCACTACCCAGAATTCCATAGAACAGAATCTCCAGCCCAACTGGTAGATTGTCAGTGCCCAAAACACACCTTGGTTCTCCAACACTTCTACCTTTTAGCAAAACACATTTCTTTTTAAATTTTCCCCACTTCTTTTAGCTGGTTTAAATTCCATCTTCTTTAAAAATTAAGCAAAAAAAAATCCATTTTCAGGAGGTCTAGTATGTTCAGAGCTTCCTATAAGTAAACAACACTTCATGTCTATACAACTCTTTAGGAAACCATGAGTGCTATTAAAGAACACCAAAACAATTCTTTAGTGAAACCACTCGTGTGTGTGTGTGTGTGTGTGTGTGTGTGTGTGTGTGTGCCATTTGTGTGTCCATGTGTGTGAGATTAGAAGACAGCTGCTACTGTTTGTCCTTCTCAGGTACCATTCAGCTTGGTTTTTGATCCACAGACATGGGTAGGCTGTCTACCCATCCGTCTCCATTGCCCCAGTACTGGGATTATAACCATGTACCACCACACCCAGCTTTTTTGTGTAGGTTCTAGGGGTTGAGTTCAGATACCCAGGTTTTCCAGTAAGCGCTTATCAACTGAGCTCTCTCATCAGCCTCTGCTGTCCCTTGATAATTCATTTACATTCCACTTGATTTACATGTTTCTATTCTGCCTTGTTCTGAAGTTAGTTTAAGATAGCTTGCTAAATGCATATGCACCACAAAGTTGAATAAAACCAAAGCATGAGAGAGTAAGATTCTTTGGGGACTTCAGTTACCGTCTAAGAAACATGACTACTCTGAAATTGCCATTTCAGGCAGTACAGGACTGCCTGTGGCAAGTGGTCTGTCTGCCCCTCATTGCTTCACTCAGACACCAGACTTATGAACAAAGAAACAATTTTTGGCAGTTCAGCCCAGAATATAGACAATGAAGCAGAATAAGGAACTCTAAGCAGTAGCCACAAGTTAGGATCAAGAAATAGGCAAGTCTTCTTTGGTGTGTCCAGCCATGGACACCATTCCTGTTGAGACCTCAAACATGACGAGGTCCATAAAAATCCTGCCCATATGTCCTGATGATTCTAGACACAAAATCACATTCCAGGAACTTCATCAGGCACAGAGGTGGTGCAGGGAACATCAGTCCTGTGTTTAACCCTCATAGTGTATAGAATGCAAATCTCTGAGGAAATGGGAAGCTCAGATTTGTTTGTACACAGTAGTCTGGGTCTAGATAAGGTAGAATAATCATACAGTTGTCTCTCTCAGCTAGAAAACCTGCAGAATGAGTCAAGGACTTTGAGAAGTATAGACCTAAGTACACTGGAAGAGACTAGAGTTTGGAGGACCATTATTTGTCCTGGTCTTATTCTTCAGACTGAACTCCACATAGCCTTAGCACCTGGCAAAGGTGTGCACAGACAAGCCATCTTGTTCTGTCTGAACAGCAGGAAAAGCTCTCCTAATATTTTCTCTACCTCTGTGGTTCTGTCCATTCTCTCATACCCTACTTACTGCCAAGCAAGGTGTTGTGGTGGTACCAGCCCAGAGGTTCATGGGACTAAAATCTACAGGAGGGTTAGCTCCCTCTCCAATCAGTGGACCTGAAACTACTGCTGTTTTCATTCCAAGTCTGGACCTGGGCTCAGCTGCAGGAAGTGCACACAAGAGTGGGGTGTATAAAGTTCCATGCAGAGTTAAAACAGGAACACGGAGAGTAGAAAGTATCTGAGTGATTCCAAATCTTTTACAATTCTTGGGCTTACTTTGAAACTACAGTGTGTGAACTTCATCATAAAGAGCGTACCAATATTCAGAGAGTGAATCATGAGATAATCTACCACCCAGGCCTCCAATTAGCCAATGAGCAATGGAAGGTCTTCACCAACCATTAAACTCCTCTAACATAAAGTTGTCAATATTCTCCATAGAATTTAGAAAAGACAAGAGTTCATCACAGAAATTTAAAATATCCAGAACATGATCCAAGTTAATCAGCATACAAAGTCCCACAAAAATCACACTCAACTCACAGGATGTCAGTCAATCAATGTCAATGACAAGATCAAGAATGCAAACATCTACCATTCAGTTGCTCCATTGGGGAAGGCTAAAAATTAATGGAATAATATTCTCAGCAAGGAAATAAGATACACCACATGGACATTTTAGTTGAAGAAACACCTGAAGATTAAAAACCAAGCCTACTGGATGGGCTCAAGAGCAGACTGGAAGTGAAGGACTGGAAGTACCAACAAAGTAGAAGAGACACTGGTGGAAATTATCTTAAACAGTGAGGGGGAAAGTATTGAATAAGAAATGCATAACCCCCAGAATTGGATATATCAAAAGGCATACTATGCCTGTCACCAGAGTCTCGGGGAAGACAATAGAGATTATGGTAAATAAATAATATTTGAAGAAATAATGCCTCAAAACATTTCGATTTGGTGAAAAACACAATCTACACTCACAGAACTAAGCAATCCCAAATAGAATAATCTTTAACGTCACACCCAGACATAGCATAACCAAACTACTGAAACCAAATGGCAAATGAGACACGCTTTGGTAACCGGACTTGTTACTAAGTCAGGAAGGCCAAGCAGATGCGGTACAGATGTTTGAAGTAGAGAAAGAAATACATCTCTAGGAAGAATTTTCACCCAGAGAAAATGTGCTTGAGGAATCAAGGTGAAATAAAGGCATCCACACAGGAGGTGAACTAAAAGAGTGTGTTGCTAACTGGTCTACTCCAAGGAAATTGCTTAATTTTTTTTTTCAGAGAAATGATACTATAAGAAAATTTATGATATTAGTGACTGGAGATACTGTTCAAGTCAGGTGCTTGCCACACACACATGAATACTTGAGCTCATATCCCCAGAACACATGTAAAATGTCAAGCAGGGCAGTATACAACACTAATTCCAGTATTTGGGGTGAAAGTGGGCACAGAGATAGTGAACCCTGGGGTTCACTGACCAGCAGTCCCAACAAATCATGGAGCTGCTGGTTCATGAGAGGCCCTGTCTAAAAAATAAAGGAGAGGGTGATTGAAAAATGTATGTAACATCTGACTTTCACACTCAAGTGCTTACATATAGGTGCAAGTAAAACACACACACACACACACACACACACACACACACACACACACGAGAGAGAGAGAGAGAGAGAGAGATAGATACAGAAACAGAGAGACAAAGACAGACAGAGAGAGAAGAAACTTTATTATATTATAAAGAACAATAGATGGTAAATATCTGCATCAATATAATACATTTCAGAAGGTTTGCCATATGGTAATATAATACACATGCAACTATGATACTAGTATGGGCCTATATAGAATGGTAAAAATTTTTGTTTTGTTTTGTCTTTTGGTTATTTTCAAGACAGGTTTCTCTGTGTATCCTTGAATGCCCTGAAACTCACTGTGTATATCAGGATGGATTTGATCAGAATCCATCTGCCTCTGCCTTCCAAGTCCTGGAACTAAAAGCATGTGGCACCACACTCAGAGGTAAAGGGATTTTTGTTTGCTTTTTGAAATGGTAAAATTTCAATTATAAATAGGCTATATATGTATACTATCCACTAGAATATACATATACATACAGCACCTGAAAAGAATCCCACGTAAAAACACAGCAAGAAGTACAGTAGATAATTTAAGCTAGAATACTAAGCCATATTAAATTAGAGTAGGATTCAGGAAATTAAATGAAGAACAAATGATAAAAACAGACACAAGTACAGAATATAAAACATAGCATTAAATATAAATGATCAGTCTGGTGGTGGTGGTGCATGCCTTTAATCCTAGTACTTAGGAGGCAGAGACAGATGGATCTCTGTGAGTTCAAGACCAGCCTGGCCTACAGAGTGAGTTCCAGCACAACCAGGGCTTCATAGAGACCCTGTCTTGAAAAACCAAATACATATTTTTTCTCACATATGTGTGTGTGAACAATCTGAAGATGCCAAAGAAAAAGCAAATATTGTTGCAATAAAAATATAGGCAAACTATATTCTATCCATAGTCTACAATGGTAAATGTGTGTTAAAATGCAAAGTATGATATGTTTATATATTGTGAAAGACATTATTGATAAAGATATGTATAATAAAAAAGGACAGAAAATATTACATGCAAAAAAACTAATTCAAAGAAAGTTTGAAGGGCTGTATTAATGTAGAACAAAGTAGACTGCATACCAAAGAAAATTAGCATGGGTAAGAGGAATATTATGTAACTATAATAGGACCAATTCATTAAGAAGGAATAGCATTGTAATACATGTGTATATCTAATTGAAGAGTCAAGATACATTCAGCAAAAGTTACAGAGTAGAAAGGAAAACTAGATAGATTCCAAATTATATTTGATGACTTGAATCTTTTGTTCAGTATTAATAGATGTTGTATTTAATGACCGAGGATGAAGAAATGACTAGCACCATCAACTGAGTGCCACCAATATTTACAGACCTCCCCACTAGAAACAGTAAATTCGTATCTTTCTATGAACACAGGAAGTTCACCATAGGAGATCATATCTGTGCCATAATACACACATTTTAAATATGTTTTTAAAAATCAAGGTCATTAAAACTATGCCCATTGATGATCATTGAATTAAAGTAAAAATCAAGAACCATATAACAAAAGGAATTTTTTTTTTAGATATAATGCTATTGGCCAGTTACTAGTTTCTTATCAGCTAGCTCTGTCTTAAATATTAACCCATTTCTATTAATCTAAGTATTTCCACATGGTCTCATCTTACCGGAAAGAGGGCCCAGACCTCTGTTCTCTCAAGTCTCTAGATGTTGACTCCTCCCTATTACTTCCTCGAATCCTCCTTGTCTCCTAGTCCCTCCTAGCTTGCTTTCCTATTGGCCAACAGTACTTTATTCATTAACCATTAAGAGAAACATATTTACAGAATGGCATTTCCATCATCTCTTCTGTCTAAATAAAAAGAAGAGTTTTAACCTTAACATACCAAAATATATAACAAAACACTTATCAAATAAGAATCACAGTTAACACTTTTTAGTTCATTAACATTTAGTAAGATTTAAAGAAAATATTTCATCATCTATCCTACCTTTGTGAGTCTAAAGTCCTAAATGTAACTTATCTTTAATCCTAAGTAGGGAAACTATAACCATAACTATCTGTCTTCAACTCCATCAAAGACCACAGAAGGATAATATACAAATTCTAAAAGGAAAATTTTTATGCACAGAAAATAAGTAATTTATTTCAAAATAGTTCATGGTTCAAAGAGGAACTCCTGAGACAATTTTTCTGTCTTTTATTGAAAATAGATATTTTTAATAATATTCTGATTAAAGTCTCCCTTCTCTAACAATCCTGAGATTCCCCACCCCATACAAATCCATACACTTTCTGTACATTCTTAGGAAACCAACAGACATCTAAAGAATAATAATAAAATAAAATGAAACAAAAACAAGCAAACCAGAATAGAACAACAACAACAACAAAAAACCCAAGTAAACAAGAAAAAGTGCAAGAAACACACATAGATGCAGAGACATCAAAGTTTGCACACAGAAGAATCCCATAAAAACCCCAAGCCAGAAGGCATCATAAATATGCAAAGGACCTGTAAGGTAGGAAAAAAAAATGTCCTGACAAAACATTATGAAAATAAAAAAAACAAACAAAGAAACAAAAAGAATCTCCAAAGAGGCCTCTGTGTTTGTTTTGTGTCGGCCATCTACTGCTGGGCACAGGGCCTGCCCTTAAGAGTGGTTTGCATTCCCAGTGAGACTCTAATTTTCATTCATGCGTGGTTATCAATTGGAGCTGGCTTCTGGGTTAGGTATGGGGGCTTGTGTTTGATTCTCCCTCAGCGATGGTTAGAGTGGTTACTCTAACAAGCTTTGTACCACAATTGCACTAGCACATCTTACAGGCAGGTAACCATTGTAGATGAAATGATTTATAGCTGGTCTGGTGTTTCTCTTTCTTCTCTGGCAGTGATCAAAGTTCTTTCGATACCATGAACACTAGTCCGTCCAAGGGGGAGAAGGCTCTAGATAAGCATCAGCTCAACGTCTCCATTTTTAATGAGTTGTATAGGTGTTGTCTTCAGCAATAGGGCTTTACCATCAATTTGTGGAGAGCAATCAATAGCTTTGGCAATTGCCTGGGTTGTTGGGTGTTCCCATGGGCCCTCTTTAGCCAATTCAATTAGATGTAACCCACTTCTGGAAGGTTTCATTTGGTGACAAGACATATCCAGTTGGGAGTCTGTCACCCTTGTTAATTGGATATTTCATTTAGATTGCTTCATATATGTATTATTTTAGGAAGTTTCTCCTATATTGAGTTTCCACACGACTCCTCAAATGTACACAAAAATACAGAATGGCAAAATTTGTGGAAGAAACAAAACGGGATCCAGGAACATATTGATAATAGTAAGTGTCACAATTTGAAAAGAAGAGTCCCAATCAATACTTAATCCGACAATTGAAGCAATTAGAAAACAAGAGAACAATGAAGCCAAACATACAGAAGAAATATCATAATAAAGAGGAAAGCCAAAATCAATAATACTGAAAATAAGAAAAATCAATGGAACTAAAAGCTGGATCTTTGAAAGATCAATAAAATTCATTAATCTTGAGCATAGTGTCAAAAAAAAGGCCAGGGTGTATGAATGAATAATATCAGGAACAAGAGGAAGACATTGTGGCAAACCCTCCATACAAGAACAGAATGACAAGGAAGCTCTTATGCTGACTGAATTGGGAACAGACTAGGTCCCCAGCAACTTCAAAGTACCAAATTCACACAATGAAATGGGTAACGTAAACTGTCTCACACCTACTAAAGAAATTAGATTTATATTTAAAACTCCACCCAATCTCCAGGTCTAAATGGCTTCATTAGTTAACAAGCATATAAATAGCATATGAATATATATATATTCAAATTCTAGACCTTCCATCTTATTTCAAAGGACTAGCATTACACTGGATACAAATCAGATGAACAGTATAAGAAAGCTGAAGACTACTATCCCTCCTAATCTTTTTCATAAAACCTCAATGAAAGCAAGTCAGATTACACAGCATGTAAAACTAGAAATACACCGTGCAAAAATTATAGTCTGTATGTTGCAGTGCACAACTAGAACTCAAAATTTCAAAAGAAGTATAATTTATAATGCCTCCCTAATATAAAATACTTGGGCATAAATTTATCCAACACTTTCAGCATCTAAATGGTAAAAACTACAAATTTCTAATCAATGAAAGCAGACTTAAATGATTAGAATTCTATACTATACTCCTGGATTGAAAGGCATACGATGTTAAGTATGTCAGGTCTCCCCAAATGGATCTACAAATATTACAGAGTCAGAATTCCAGCAGAGGCTCCATCCTAACACTGACGTAGAAAAACAATGGAGACAGAAAAGCCAAAATGCCTTTGAAAAAGGAGAGGTATATTGACTGTGAAATCACTACAAAGTTAGGGTTGCCATATCTGCGGTCGGAGAGGGATCAGACACATAACTTTGTGTCCAGAGATAGAGAGCCGCATAAAAATACAATTACCTTAAACATGATTATTGGCAAATATACAAATAATTTGATGATATACAAATAATCATTTCATGAATGATGTTGAAACTACTGGGTGACTAAATCCAAAAGGTGAAACTAAAACCAACCCTGGGTTGTAAACCTCATACTTAACTTAAAAAAATCAATGTAAAATTGATTATAGGTCTAAACCTGAAAATATCAAAACATTAAGATGTTGTAAAAACACACTGGAGAAAGCCCATGAATCACGGCTAAACAAATACTCCCTAGGCATCTCATCACAAGCACAGTCAATTAAGTTAAAAATGAATAATCAACTTCATCAAAACTAAACAAAATTATATTGAGAAAGTGAAAAGGCAAGCTACCATTGCATGGAAACATTTCCAGATCACTTGTCTGACAGGACAGCTATACAGAATACTTAGGTAATTCCTAAAGTTCGACAACAAACTAATAATTGAAAACCAATTTAAACGTGTCAGAACACTTCACCTTTGGACGGAATGCACATTGCAACTGAGACACAGTGAGTGTAGCATGTTGGTGAGAATGCATAAAACACAACCAGAGTGTGTGTGCTGTGTGTGTGTGTGTGTGTGTGTGTGTGTGTGTGTGTGTGTGTGAAACATCACAGCCACTCTGGAAAACAGCTTGGCCATTTTTTCAAAAAAAAAAATAAACACATGCGTAGTGTGTGTGTCAGCAATTTCACTTCAGATGTAAGACAGCAGATAAAGGAATAAACAATATATTCTTACAGAAGAATGTGACTTATACAAATATGATGAATGTCAAAGACGTGTTAAATGAAAAGAGCTAATCGCTACTCATTACATATGGTGACAGTCTATGCATGTAATGTGTTCAAAAGCCAAAACTTTACTGGTGGGGAACATTTTAGTGGTTGTCATTAGTATGAATGGGGAAAGGATTGTAACCACAAGAGGAAAGAGAATTTTTTACTTTATGTTAATTTTTACTTGTTTTGTTTTACTGTTGAGACAGGGTCTTACTAAATAACCCTGAATGGCCAGGAATACTCCATATAAACGGGGCTGGCTTTAAACGTGTTATGATAACCTGCCTCTGCCTCCAGAATGCCAGGATTCCAGCCATGTGAACCATATATGGATATGTGCTAATGAAGAGAAAAATACATTTTAAAAAAACCCATTTTAAAGAGCCCACCTTCACGGTAACCTTTAACACCAGTAACAAAGAAAGAAACCAAAGTAATGGAAAGAGCAGGAGAGCAGAGGCTTCTGAGAGGGACAAAACCTCGCCGTAAGCGTTGACATCCCTAAAATGTGACTGTGAAGAGACCCAGCATCTGGACCAGGTCTTCCTCTTCGCCTGGGGCTTCTACAGAGGACCATGCAGAAGTGAGCCATCGGTGTATGTGTGCTCACAGCTTAGTGGGAATGCTCACCTCTTCTCGAGGAGGAAGACATAGTATTAGCTGACCTCTATCCTGTGACATCTCTGGCCATCTGTGCCATCCCCCATGAGCCTGGAATAAATCGCAGCTTGCCCTTGTGTACCTGAAGACTCTTCCGTAAGTGACTCCACTTTCTTATGCCACCTCTATGAAAGGAAGGTACGTGTCATTATGATTTCCATTTTATGAAGGAAGGCATAGGCTACCATAGCTCACTAAGATGAAGCAGCAGAGGAAAGCGCCGCAGGTGGCAATCCTTGACGTGCGTTGCTCATTCGCTCATTCATTCATTCATTCATTCATTCATCTAAAAGTATTTATCAAGGATCTATTTACATGGTGGGGAATGGCAGTCACTACTCAGCTAAATTCTGTCTGAAAAAAAGATACCTACATATGTGTGTGCATGTAGAAATCTTCAAAATAAGGTGTTAACTGATAGCTTTGTGGCCATAAGAACGGTAGCAGTTGTAACAGTTTCAGCTGTTGAAAAGATCTAAGACGTCAAGGAGGAAATGTAGGGTCAGACTCCTCACAGCTGGGGCTCACCAAGTACCTGGCAGACACAATTTAAGGGACAAACGGCTCACAGTCTCTGTAGCTGCAGTCTGTGATTACTTGCGCCTGGGTGCTTGGCGGGACCATCATGGCGGCCAGAACTTCTCAGAGCCAATAGAAAGCAGGAGAGGAGTCCTGCTTGGGTTACTTGGTTCTATGACAGTCTAAGTGCACCTGTAACAAACATATACAAAGTGTCAGTCTTCTGAGGGGGGGGCGGGGTCCTCAATACTGATGGACTAATTCTGGTTGACTAGCAGAGCTACACATGGTTTTGAGGGTGAAACGGAACAAAGGAAGAATCCCAAATATCCTGGGGTGACTGTGCTGTCTCCCATGCTCCATCCGGATGCCCATGGTCACCAGAGGTCTCACCAGCTCGGTGTGTTGCTGTTTCCTCTCAGTGCATTTTTTGGGGTGGCGCAATTAGGAGCACCGCCTGGAAAATGAGGAAGGAGGAGCAACAGCCTGAAGTGTAACTGTAACGAGTCGTTATGAAATGCTTTCAAAGCCGGTAATTACCACTCCGCTTTTCATGGAAATCACTGTTAGTACTTTTATTTAAACTACAACCGTGTTTTGTTATTTGACACAAAACGCTTTTGAGAACATCTGCCCACAATTGGATTCCTTTCCAAGCATTCCTTGGAAGAAGAGGAAAAGGATCCGTGCGTCAGGGGGTAATTTAATGCTTGTAGTTAAGACATTGAAAAGGATCCATTGTAAAGGGGAAAAGCCAAAGGGAATGAATTATGAAACGTGCAGAATCATTTTGGGTTTGCCCTTGCAAAGCAAGGCTGGAGTTTTGCTTTAAAACGAGAGCCTTCACAATCGGCCTTTTACAAACCCAAGAGGTTGGAGTCCACACCGGGAACCTGACATGTTACCGAGGAGCAAGAACGGTTGGTGATTGTCAGGCTGCGGACATGAGGGTACGAGGCACGAGAAAATACAGAAAAGCTGTAAGCCTAGAGTCCTGGGTAACCAACACCGTAATTGCAGTCAGTCATTTCAGCGAGCATTTAGAGGAAAGGAGAGGAGAGGTGGTCTTTGAGAAGGGGACCCACAACAGCAGACAATGTGGGGCTCGCAATCTTTGGCTCCAGGGTGTGGCAGTAGGTGGTGACTGGAATTAAATGCATTTAGAATATAGTTGCACCCTGTGTGGACGGAGAGTCATTTAGATTCTGCTAGAGTCAGGCAACCGGATAGATAAATTATTATCCTGACAACTGGCAAGATCTGGAGAACTACTCCAGCAGCTATGACAGGAGCAGGTCAGGCTCGAACTCCGCTGGAGCTAAGTCACAAATATTTCCAGTATTTTTGCAATGCACTGTTCAGCCATTCCTCTTGTAGTCCAGTGATGCTTAGAAACAGCAAGAGACAGTATTTATGTGACTTTGGAAGAATTCATAGGGCCTATAAGGACACCTGAAATCAAGAGAGTCGGTGGGGAAATACAGACTTACCTTCTATTCTTTTAAGTGCTGTTATCTTAGGGGCCCGGTCAGCTTTCAGAGTGACATAATCTCCTTTCTCCAGTCTTCAAAACATATCTTCCCCTCCCTACTACAAGGTGACTTCTACCCCAAGCCCCTGGGCTGTACTGTTCACTCTCTAGGCAATACTGCAGATTTCCTTGACCCCCAAAGAGGGCTGGCACCCTGGTTACTTATTCAATATTAACCCCACACCTTTTCCTTACAAATAAAACCATAAGTTTGTTTGGCAAGTCAACCTCTTTCACCCAACCATGTACTTCTCTGCACAAATCATGGTAATTGTGCCATCTTGCTCAATTCTTTCTCAGGCATAGGCTTCCGAGACTGTACTGTGTGCTAAGATGGAAGCCATTGGGAGGATTTTAAGATAGGCTCTCTAGCTTTGAAAAAGGTATACCTAGGGGAAAGGGTGTTCCAGAGGCTGAACCTTATCATGTCTATGCATGTTTGGAGTTAACAGTCCTGCAAGCATAGAAGGTACTTAACAAGGAAAAGGCAACAGAAAGACAGAGAAGACAGAAAGACTCAGGGAGTATACAGTGTTGGTGTCTTAGTTAGGGTTTTCTATTGCCGTGAAGAGACACCATGACAGCAGCTCTTATAAAGGAAAATATTTAATTGTGGCTGGCCCACAGTTCAGAGGTTCAGTCTGTTGTCATCATGGTGGAAAAGCAAGGCAGCATGGTGCTGGAGAAGGAGCATCTTGAATTACAGGCAACAGAAAGTGGTCTGAGACACAGGGTGTAACTTGAGCATAAATGAGACCTCAAAGCCCTCATCCACGGTGACACACTTCCTCCAACAAGACCACACCTACTCCAACAAAGCCACACCTCCTAATAGTGCTACTCCCTTCGGGGGCCAGTTTCTTTCAACCCATCACATGGGCTCACGAACCAACCCAGCAGGTCTTAAAGAATTCTCATTGTCTAATTCATTTTCACTCGTGTTTCCTACAGCTTGCCACAGAGAGTATAACTGATAAACCCTCACATCTGTGTGCATATTATCTTTATCTCCATCATAGTAAATACATTTGTTGTTACTCACAGTACTTGCTATGCACCGGGTATCAGTGAATGGTGGATCGCTACAGAGACACGAGCATGGATGGATACATAGATGTGCTGTGTCTCCATAGTAACTGCACCCCCAGTGCAGGGACTTGTACCACTCTCCTCCTGGGTGTGCAAGCCATTGTTTAATCCTTCAGATTTCTCTGTCCTTCCTTCCCTTAAACAGCCCATCTTCAAGTTCTATTCATTTTCCCTTCTAGATTCATTCCAAAGCCATTTCATTTCATCTTCGCCCCCATTCAATTTCAAGTTCTAGCATCTTTTAACTACTCCAATACATCAGCCTTCTAATTAGTTTTCTGAACTCTCTGAAATCTATCTTATACACTCTAGTCCAAGAAAATCTCTCGAAATGACAAATTCTCCACTTCTCCTGTCTCCACCTTAGACCGAAGGATGGAAAAGAAAACATCAAAATGCACAAGTCCCCAGGCTTGCACAGCCTCTGCCTTCTGTCACTTCATGCAGCTTCTTGCCTTTGATGCTCTAACAGGACAACCCTACTGACCACTTAAATGCACCTTGCTCTGCACCTGCTCTTGTATGCGTCTGACAGAATCCTTCCACCGGCTCCTCACCACAACCATGAGGCCTTTATGTTTGCCCCACCCTATGCTCACTCTTGCCTTTCCCAAGGGAGCTTCCCCTGAACGCACCAAGTGGGTATTTCTCCCTGCCATATCCTTCACTAATATTAGGGGCCTCTCAGGCATAGCCAGGACGACCATCCAGACTGGCACACACCTCTGAAAGTGACGGAGGTGCTGTTGATAATTACACTAGGACAGTAAATGTAAACAGAAATTATCCAGGGATAGCAGAATGTTTGCTTATCTTTTCCTTAACACTGTGTTGTAATTTTTGTCTACTAATTACTAGTTCACTCATTTAAATTTCTCTACATCTGAACATGGACATAGACCATATCTCACTGCCACATTTTTTCATGTCAGGCATAGTGACAGATTAAATAACACACAATAAGTATCTGTGGGAAAAAATGTAAGAATAACTGAATATGCAAAGTCAGTTCACATTTCACTTTCTATTAATTTTTATCATCCTCTATAGACTAGTTTTTACATGGTAGACAATATTATTGCTTCTCATTTTTTTTTTAAATTTAGGGACATTTGACACAGCATTGCTTTATTATGGACTTATTTAGTCAACAAGTATTTACTGAAAACCTAATGTGATTCTGGCAATGCAAAACATTACAACAAGAAACAAGACATGAGTCTTCCCTTGAGGAACTCACGGTCCCTGTGGAGGGCCTCCCCAACACCCACCTGGATTTCAGGTTAGTTTGCATCATAAGAATACCTAGTCAATCTGGAAATGAAAGGATAGTTTTCAACTCTGTTTTTTTGTTTTGTTTTTTAATTTCCTTCTCTGCTCTGTCATCTCCTTGCCTCCAATCCAAGGTCATTGCCCTCATGATTTTCATTTCCTAGTAAAATCTAACTGCAGGAAATACGCGGCTACATTGTGGTAATTTTAGATCCTAGCAATATGTCAAAAATTACATTAATGCATATCAACCTGCAAGAAATAAATGGAAATCTCAAGGAGCCTGAAATTAAGTGCTATAAGCATAGGCTCTGATCCCAAAGCTTCCCCATGGGTGCTTAGCAAATTCAGTAATAGCTAGTAGTTTGGGTTTTAATATACAATCAGGCCAGATACAAGGCCTTGGGTCCTATGAGACACTGAGTCAGAAACGAATACCCCTTCATGAAGCTGTAATACTCAAGGGATATAGCCTGAGTAATTAGAGGCATTAGGGGAAAAGTTCCACCCACCTTAACTGGGAAACAATGAAATTTGGTGTTCTAGAGTACTAAAGCAATATATATATTTCATTTCCCATAGGAATAAAATTATAGACTTCTATTTCATTTGCTTGTTGAAGTTAAAAAATGTATATTTCTATAGTGGTGTAGAAACCGTCAAGACGAGAAATTTACATATAAATTAATCCAGGGACAGTGATGTCACTGGAGTACCAGAAGACTGACCAGAAAATAGTTGAGGGGTGCATCTGTATCCTTGACAACACAGGGTTTTCATAGGTGAGTTCCCACAGAGGGACAGCCCTGTGCCACAAGACATAGGCACACAAGCAAGATAGGAATGCAATGATCTATAATTACAGAAGCATCATCTAAAAAGGGTGGTTCCCTGAGTGAAATCCCTGGAAATAGAGCCTGAGATGGGGATTTACAGGCAGGGGGTTTCTGGAGAATGCTCTATGGAACACCACTAAGAACATGACAAAAGTAGACTCGACCAGGAGATGATACAGTGATACAATTGCAACAGAGGGTTCGGCTAATCCTGTGGGGACCTTGGTGGCTGGAGAGGGCTCTTAAGAATGATCAGAAGCTGAAAGAATTAAGCTAGGCCTTTCGTCCCTAATATCAGCTAGGTGTTAGTACAAATTGCTCTGGGAAGAAGTCATAAATCTGGGGAAGTTGGTTCTCTTTGGCCAAAGATAATTTTGAGAGAGATCTAAAAGTAAGCCACCAGCAGCCAGAGCATGGAGGGAAAGGAAGGAGCACCTTTGTTCTTACAAAAGTAGAAGGGAGGTGAGGGCACTGAGCGTCACAGAGAAGCACTCACTGCCCCCTGCCCCCTTGACTACCCGGGTCATTCCCTCTTGAGCATTGAATGCTCTGGCTAGGAAGAGCATCGTCAGAGTCCTGACTGCTCTTAAACCTTAGCAATCTCAGCTAAGTAAATGTACCGGAGAACTTTGGCAATCCTCCATGCTGCAAGTAGTTTCACAAGTACTAATAATGCTCACCATTTCTGGCCACTATTATCCATCCTAGACCTCTTCCTGATTACAAAGCACCTCTATTGTCCTTGTAGCTTAACTGATGAAAACCCTGAGGATAGAGGCTTTCTATCCCTATGCCCTTCGAAGACTGTGTTGACTGTACTTATCCATTAAAATTGGCAGCAGAGTCTCAAGAGGTATGCCAATGGTTCATTTGAGTGTGAGACATATTCTTTTTCTTCATTACAGAACAGCAGCAGCTCTTGCTTTATCTTCTCCTGAAGTATAAATTACCTCTGCAAGCAAGGCATACCCTTTCCCCGGCTGCTAGCCTCTTGAGATACAGAGTCCTGTAAAACGTGGTGCAGCCATAATTTAAACCAAACTGGTTATTACACCCTGCAGCAGCCTTCATGGTCTGAGCGCTGGAACATCTAATTAAACTTCTTTTCAAGTTGCCAGGACAGGAAACACAAATTTTGTAAGTGGGTTACCGAGAGTGGTACTAACATTAACAATGTCAAAAATGGGAACGCCATTAAGAAACTTCACGGGTAGAAAGTGAAGATCCAATACACACATACTATGATATATTCACTTCTTCAAATACACACTCCAACGATGGTATGGGCTAGAAAACAACCAAAGTGGAAATACAAAATTATTAAGAGCAGCAAATGAGATGACAGGAATAGAAGCAAATATAGGAAATCACAACAAATATAAATGGGCCAAACTTAACAACCAAAATTCAGAAATGCTCAGACAATTCTATTGTAGGAAACAGGTATATTAAAAACATAACATCACGGAAGACTCGGAGTTAAGAGGTGAGTGAAAACTACCAGGCGATTTCTTTATGAAATAAAGTCATCATATTACCTCTATCATAAAAATTGGTCTTTTTTAAAAAAAATCACAATTTTGTGAACAAACAAAAAAGATAATATAGAGAAATGTTTACTAGGAAGATGTATGATCTTAAGTACATATATACTTATCACCATAAGATTAAAATCTGTAAAGAAATTCGGGGTAACTCATCTCAGTCCTCTAACAGCTCCTATGAGTTTTGTCTTTTCACAAGGTTTGCTACTTGTGAAAAGAGGGCCCAAATTTAAGCAGTGGTTATTTGGTCAATTTAATCCAACTATTCAAAAGCAAGGTTAATTTATAAATATATTCTGTAGAGCAGATAAATAGGTCTTTTTTTATCTTGTTAAGTTTGTTTGCCAAGTGCAGCTGTGTTTATGAAGCTGAAGTTTTGCTTACTGATTCTAGGAAGTAGATTCAGTAAATGATTTATGGAATGGAGCTGAACTTTTGTAAGGAAATACAAGCCTGTTGTTAAACACTCATGCACCATAGTGAACTTTCTAGGTGGGGTCCCTATTAAATGGAAATTATTTTTCAGAAATTTGGATTGGCTGGCAGCCCTGTAACAGAGCCAAGTTCTAGAAATAAAGATGTTACTTTTCATGTGGGTTGTTCTGTCTCTTTATTTTGTTTGTTTCTGTTTTGCTTTTGCTTGGCTGGGAGATTTTTCTTCTTCTTCTTTAAAGAAAATAAATCTCACTGGCAAGGTTTGTACAAGCACAGTCTCAATCAAACAGGATCTTCCCTTGGATTTGTATTCTGAGAGGACCCCCCCTCCTAACTATAGTTTTCAGTATCTATTTACCAAGTTAAGAGGTCTCTTCTTTCTAGAATGTGGTAGGTTCTTCCCCTTGTCCTTTACAAATAAAAGTAAAATCAAATAAATTAACAGGGTTTAAAGCCAGGCAGGATTTTATAGCTGATAACAGTGAGACAGACTGAGGGTGTGGAAAGAAATTGCAGAGAGGGAGGGAAAGACAGCAAACCCTGGGGGAGACAGAAAGCCCACACACTCAGGGTGGGGGCAGTAGGCTTGGGGAGGGTACAGATGTATAGGCTTTTGATGGCCTTGCTAACGGGGAGATTCGACTGCTAAATTTGACCTTGCTCCCAAGTAATTGATGAGACGTAACATTATCATCAGAATGATGGTAATGAGCTATAGATGCAGATTCTCTGCCTGTGGAGGCTGCAGAAAAGATAGACTGTAAGGCAAACGCATTATTCAGGCTAAAGAGACCGGTGCAGAAATCCCTGTTAGAAACGCTTTGGTGGGGTTGTTTTGAGTACTGTAAACTCAATTCTCCCATATTTGAAACATAGGAAAACCCAGCAACTACAACAGGAAAGATGCCTTAAACTAGACTTGGTGGCAACTGTTCCTCGAGCATCTCACTCCTGTCATAAAGAACGGAGTCTCACGGATCTGTCAAAATCAGGTTTAGCATCAAGTTCATTACCAGGGTCTGTCTTAATCATACCTTTGGTCCTACATCTCTGACATTTGAAAATACCAGATATTCTCCTAATTGTGGTTTTAGAATAAATTAACTTATTCATCTCTGCTTTCCTTTCATTTCTCCTTGATGGTTTCCCTTTGAAATGATGCTGTGTTTTCAGCCACAGTGACTTCACCAGACACCCAGCCATTACAGCCTCTCATTTCTGATGTGTGGTTTGTCTTGTGAAATGAGATTTCAGTCGTGCGTGTTTGCAAAGCTATGTCTCTGTAGCTTTGCTTTGTACTTTGCAAATGTTCTCACTAAGTCTGGAATGGAAGCAATTTCTCATTTCTCCTCTCTCTGTCTCTGTTCCTGTCTCTGTCCCTGTCTCTGTCTCTGTGTCTCTCTGTCTGTCTCTCTCTGCCTCTCTCTCTCTCTCTCTCTCTCTCTCTCTCTCTCCCTTTCTTCTTCCTCTCCAGCATTTCTGTTGGTGTCTACATTTTAATTTATGGTGATAGATGACCAGCCAGTTCTTTTCTGTCATACACGAGCTGATCTCCTTAGCTATGGTTTCTGAGTCCAGTGCACAATGTGTAAGCGCACACAGCCATGTCAATCAAAGGCTGCCTCCACTGAATTGACTCAATACTATCTAGGGACTAGAGCTTGAAACACTGAAATTTTAATCATGGTGCTTAGTGCATCGGGTCTCCCACCATGACTAGTTACCACCACTCTGCTTTACAAACCTAGGGCCGTGACTTCACTGTAAAATCTGGTGTTCACAATGACAATCCTTTCTCAGAAAATTTGAATGATTGAAACTATTTCAACAAGCACAACTACAGCCTTAGCCTAGTCTGACCTCTATATAAATACTGTTTATTAATATTCAGAGTTATAGAAGCACTCTGCTCCCTCATATATCCAACTCAAAGATCTGATGGCCAAACCTTTCCCAAGACTACGGATCCCATCAGTCTCTCCTAATCCTGCCTCACTGAGATGCCAATATTATCCCCATGGCACCCCTGTTCCCTCACTGTAGTGAGTAATGTACTGAACCAAACTGGCTTGACTATATCAGTGTATATGGTGGTACCAATTGAAGGATTTTCACAGGCTCACCAGCTTCCCATTCCCTGACACCTAAGATATGCCAACCACTTGTAGCTGCTAAGCCCCTCTTGCTGTGGAAATGAATGGGTGTTTATCAATGATGAGCCATACAAGACAGTATGGTGTCAATGACATTGTCTACAAAAGATGATGAGACACCAGGGAATAGTAGCACCAAAAAGTTGTTTCTACCTAGGTCTGAAGGCATAAGAACAGGAAGAGGTTACTAAGGACCAGGCAATTCCAAACAGGGTCCCAAAAGAAACTTGGTCTTCAGAAGAGACATACGGCCCTTCATGACTGACTGACGTGAGGGGCAAGGGAAGCAGATGTCCTAATGTCCCTCTTCTTTCTCCCTTTAATCTCCTCCCCAACAGATCTACAGAGGACACACTGCAGTTGGAGGGTGTACTGAGTTCTTACTCTACAACTGCCTCAGCATCTATTTTGAATGTAGCTTTCACTTTCTAGCTCTAGAAGCAAGGCTGAGTCACCTTTGACACAGTTGACACAGTTTCATTTCTCTATCTCCTCTTGGCAGCTCAGTGTGGCCAGTCCAGATGTCTGCCTTGTGTAGTAGAGTCTCTTGATGACACTTCCCTACAGGACGTCTGGATTCAACCTGCTTAGCTTGCCTCACTGACCCTCAATCCACATGGCCTGAGTGATACGCCACAGTAATTACCTCTCAGCCTTGGCATGACTCCACAAGATTGCATCAGCATGCTGTAAACCCACCAAGTAGAATTTTCCAAAGGAAGTCTGCTCAGGGAATGTCCTAGATCTCTTCCTCCATCCCTCCTTCCTTCCTCCCCACCTTCTGATTGGGCATCCATGTCCTGAATCTACCCATAAGTCCTCTGTGAGATGCTTCTTTTCTTTCAGCTATATAGATAGTAAAGCTTGTCTTGTGTTTCATAAATTTTCTTCTGCTCCCATATCCCCGTCTCACCTGGCCCACATACCTGAATCTAACTTCTTCATAGCTCAGTGCTCCCCTAGAGAGTGGCTAGCTTGACAGGGATAAACAGGCCACAGCTTCATTGAGAACGCTATCCGTGCATCTGCCCGTATAAATAAGCCTGCTGTGAGAGAAACATCAGGCCACAAGTTAGACACTTAAGCTGTACCCAAGTGTCAGCATGAAATATCCATGAAAGGCACATTGTAAATATCATGACCACTCCTTGTGGAGCCCCATCAGGGCGGGGCCAAAGTTTACATGTCCTCTGAAGGAGCAGATAGCAAGATCAGCTCACCGGAGTGCAAGGGAGCCCTTAGCTGTTTGTGTAGTTAGCCTCCAGATGTAGTGAGAGGCTGGAAATGGAGTCATTGTACTTATTCATATACATTCTTGTATATTATATATTAGTGCCATGCCATCAGGCGTTTTCAGTAAGTCGCAAAACTTAAGTACAAAACCAGAGTTTCCCTAGAAAACTAACTCTGATGCTTCAAAAAGACTGAGTAGCAACATCAACAATAGTAACGGCAAAGAAAATTGTCGGTTATCATGTGCCAGACATTGCTTTAAACCTTTCATATCTATTGAATTAGTTTCTCATTGCTGCTTTAACAAATTGGACTATCCTGGGGGTTAAAAACTCCAAGATGGGTCTTATAGACTAACATTAAGATGTCAGCATGGCTGCATTCATTCAAGGGCCTGTGGGGAAGAAATTATTGATGCCTT
The DNA here is from genome assembly GCA_030556225.1 of Cricetiscus sungorus. Lineage (NCBI taxonomy): Eukaryota > Metazoa > Chordata > Mammalia > Rodentia > Cricetidae > Cricetiscus > Cricetiscus sungorus. The sequence goes on along the minus strand of JANBXA010000411.1, from coordinate 4,938,774 downwards.
TTCCAGCTCCAAGAGGCTACGCACATCCCACAGCTCAAGTCTTTCTCTCAGAAACTGTAACATTCCAAACTCAGTTTCCATTACTGTACCTCCTTCTCTGATTCTCCTCTCCTGATTCCCTGTATGACTTCAATGGATTCATGTGACTGTGCCTGGAAACCTATTATGATGTTCACTGAAAACACTAGCCCTGTCTACAGCTCTCCGTCAGGGGGTAACACATTCATATGGTCCTGGATCTGTATTTCCTACAAACAAGGACATCCATGACATGGCATATTACTATTGTCTAGTACTCACACCCTGCTCCAACTTCAACAATGGTCCCCAAGTCCATACTATCCTTTGCAGTAAAAGGAGTCAGCTAAAATCACAGAGCAATTAGTCACCATGTTTCTCTATCTTTCTTCAGCATAGACATCATCTTCATTTCTTCTTGGCATTCATGACTTTGACAGTTTTGATGACCGTGGACCGGCTATTATTTTATATGATATTCTTCAGCTTGTCCAGTGAGTTTTCATTCTTTTTACTCAGTCGTATCACATAATGGATGCTGTGTTTCTTTCCATGAATTTATCAGTGTTTGGGTACATTTCATTTGTCCCACTATGGATGATAGATATCCACTTACTCATTCAGATCATTTAAATAAACTGAACTTGGAAAAACTATTCCTATACAGCTAGTATTTTTCCTTCATAGTGAGTTTTAGCTGGTATCTATTTGTATGTGTGTGGGCACATGAACAAGAATGCATGCCTCAACAGGCATGTCGTGGTCAGAAGACAGCTTGCAGGAATCAGTTTCCACTTCCATCTTGTAAGTCCTAGCATACTGAATTCAGGTTGGCAGGCTTGGCAGGCAAAAGGAACTTTTCCTGCTGATCCATTCTGCTAGTCTCGTGAGAACGTGCTTTGAAACTATGTTCACACATTGATCCTCGCCAAACTTTCACCCCATCTCCATAAGCTTCACGAAGATTTTATTCATAGGCTATCATCTATTAATGTAATTGTTTTGGTGCTCATCTTGCCACCAGATTTGCGGTGGAATGCCTTCAGATTAGATTAACACATTTCCCTTGATTTGTGCCATTCAAGACGGTCAGGCTTATCTTGTGCTTTCTCTGTCCATGCCTTGGATTTGGCCGTTTCTTCATGCTTGGGTTCTTTTAGTAGAGAATGATGAAACAACAGGACTTGGGCACTGTGTGTACTCACAGTCTTGGTTCTGGTTATGGACAAGGGTGGGGAAGGCAGTTACATCTCTTTTACTTTTCTTTCCACTTACTGAAGATCACTAGCCACACGGGTGTCCCCAGTCGCCACCAGCGCTGAAAAGTGTGTTCTCTTCTCCTTTCAGTTCCATGGCGCTGGGGGGAGGGGGGAGCACTGTTGTTTTTTTTTTCTGCCATGCAAATTAATTTGTTTAATACAACACCCTTTTCTAAAACATATTTGACCTGACCACAGAAATGAAAAGGAGGGTTCTAATTAGGGACAGGGGAGATAAATACAGCAAAAGAAAGGGAAGGAATAGTAAAGATGTCCACAACAGTCATAAGGAATCATACTGTTAACTATCTACCCATCACACACACACACACACACACACACACACACACACACACACACACGTGTATGGCTTTATTTTTCATCAGGACTGACAATGCTCCCTTCAAGAGTCAAGGACCATCGACCAAAAACTCCCACGCCAGGTATGAGAAGAACTCCTTTGAATTGTTGGTCAGGGTTATCCAAGAGACTCCCAAACATTACAGACTATTGATATTGCTCTTGGTCGTCCCCTTGGGGTGGTAGATAAGTCCCCATTGCTGAAAACATCATGCACTTTAGACACAGGGCCAGGGGCCCCTTGCATTGTACTGGAAGGCGCCATGCAAGCTTCCAAAGGAGGGAAGTAACCAACAGTGTTACCCAGCTATGATGCAGAGGAATCTTCAGGGACTAAAAAGGCGCAATAACTCTAAAGTGTTGTCAGTGTAAGTATAAAATTGTTCAGATTTTAATCCATTTCCCTTGAGTTATTTCATCTGTCTTATTCTGTGTGTAGCTGGGGCAAGCTACACATCTGTGTGTAACTCTCTGGACCGTGATTGGCCTTTTTGAAAAAGGTGGTGCTCTGGGCTTGTCTTAATTGGCTTTATTCCAAACCAGAAGCCAGCTGTTTCTCCCAAGAGGCTTGGCTCTGTTTAGCTGGACAAGGCTTTAATGGTCAAGATTAGGCACAGGTATCCCATTCCTGCCAGACTGTTGCTGCGTCTAGGCCCTGCCTCAAAACAGCAGACCAGGAATGTCTGTTACAGACACATTTGTTTCTGCTTCTACTCATTTGTAATGAAAGCCCTAAGTCACACTGGTGTCTTGAATTTCAACCCAACCCTATAAAGGTTGTTCTAATATATATTTACACGTAACTCCTTCCTCCAGCCATGAATGATTTGTTTCTCATTATTGTTAATGTTTATACGTTTGATCAATTCTCATGCATCTAGCCAATATACTACCATCTACTCTCTGTGTGAACCCTGTCACCCTAGACTATCTCAGCCTGGCCACCTCTGAATCCTAAGGAGCTCTGGCATCCCAGGCCGAGTCACCCTCACCTATGGATGCCCACTTTCTTCTCTTTAGACTGGAACTCACAATGCTACACTCTCCACTGACAATTGCCTCAATATGTCCAGGCTCTAACTGCACACATATCTAGTCCCCTGTGCATATCCATGTGTTGCCATGCCTAAGCTCTGATACACCCTGCCAAGCAGCTCTACTACTCTCCACACTAGCCTCAGTTTACCAGAGTCTCACACCCCCACCATGGTTTCTACTGAAGATGTCAATCTTCATCACTTAAAGGATTCAGGGCAAGATTGACAAAATAGAGTATCACTCCATTGATACCTCACATCTTGACCTATAAAATGCAAATATATATATCCCCCAATGTGAACTGCCACCAAAACCACTGTTTCTTCAATCAAATATTCAATATCATAATTGTCAAGACCGCTAATCAATACCTTCATTTCTTTTCCACTTTATTCCTTCAGTGCAAAGGCTTTATGATCTCTGTCATATTTACCTCCTTACTTATTTTTAGATACTCTTGAAAGGCTGGCACAGTTTGTATAATTCACACTCAGTATAAGCTTAGGAACAAGACTTACTTTTAAATGATTCCAATTTATTTGCTGTGTAATTTTGGGCAAGTTAATGCCCTAGTATGCCTTGGTTTCTTTAACTTTAAAATGGGTTGCAATATTTAATTTACTGTAAGAGTTCTATATTATGTAACAGTGAATACTATACGTAATGAAGCATTCTCCAGATGTCCATTCCCACCACTGCTACCTCCTTGGTAAAGCCCTGTCTGAGATTCTGTGTTCCACTCACCAATCTGATTATCTCCTTTTATTCTTTTCCCTTCGAAACCTGAGGCTATGTGTGAAAATTTCTAGCATGCAAAATTCCCAGCATCATCAGTCATCAATAACAATGGCTCCGAGAAGCTAATTGCTTACTGAACCTTAGATAATTCTATCAACATTTCTTTTCCAGAAATCATTGACTCAACCGTGTGAACTGGATTTTCCTGGAGAATTTGTGCTCTGACACTTCCTAGATTGTTCTCAGGTCTTCAGTGCTACCCTGACGGTTTTCTCATTATCCCCAACAAGGGAAGGCAGAAGCATCAGTTCTAAAACCCTGCCCCTTCCTGCACTCCATTTACAAAAGCATGTCTTGTTGC